>CM052324.1:4021795-4319293 GCA_028455615.1 Lasioglossum zephyrum | reverse complement strand
ACCACCGGACGTGACACAGTAAAAAAAAATTGACGACCCTTTGACCTTGAAATTCGGTAGTAGCCAAATGAGTTTCGCACGACCGTGTCGTTTATGAAGAAGTTGGAATACACTACGAATAGCTGTGTGTGTGTGCATCGGACAGCGTGCGAAAGAGCGTGGCCGCAGCCTTGAGGGAGCAGCTCGTAGGCGACCGGTCGATTGTTTAACAAACCAGTCCGCGAGGACTGTATCTCACCGTTCGCAGCATCGGGACAAGGGCTAGCGATCCTAATTAAGAGGAATGCCAGTCTCACAATCCGTTCTTACGTCTTCGTGCGAGTGCGGTTGTCGGTCCGGAGGAGGCATTATCTTTAATGAGGAATTGCGTCCAGCCTCAGCCCCATAGCTCGTGGAATCTTCGTAACCAGACGGTTAACGATGCCCGGCGATCGCTAGCCAGAGCTATTAGTCAACGTGAATCTTGATCCTCGCTAATTAAGCCCCGTGTTAGCCTCCTCCATCCCGGAAAAAATCATTCGTCAACCGGCCCTCTTCTTCCGACGCGGTCCCATATACAAGAAACTTAAACGCTCTTCATTTACGAGACTGCGGCGGAAGTCAACAGCACCATATACGCCTCAACACGTCCCGCGAAATTGCATCTAAGGATAGACGCCTGCCAGAGCCTCGAATTGCATCCCTGCACCCACGACGCGCATGCAAATTTTCGGTCTTATTGGGAAATTTGCGGGAAACATCCTTTGCTTAAATATTGTTGTCGGTTCTACAGGTCATTTTAGATTTTATACATTTTCAATGCATTCTTATGACGAGGTAACCAGAAATTTATTAATCTTTTTATTTAATCCTGTGAATTTTAACGAGAAAAATGCCGAAAATCCACGTTTTAACTTTAGGACTCCACTGGTTCAATAGTTATGCGTGTTTAATGTTCAGCAATTTTAATTGTTTTGGACAGGTGAGGTCGCCGCCATCTTTATTGACATGCAATGTTTAAAAAAATTAAACAATTTCCTAATTTATTAAAATCGTAAATCTGAAAAAAATTCAACTGCAGTAGGCGATGCAGCATTCCCCACATTGACACAACTAAAAAATCCTCTGACACAAATTTCTTTTCCATTGTAGAAAATAAAATCGGTCAATCGATTTCTCCACCTCGAGGATTTATTAGCTCCGATTATGATACATTCGGGGAAATATGGGTTGCAAGAAGCGGTGATACAGCACTGGATCTTGATCAGGTTGAGGCGCGGTGGCAAAACGTTCGCGGATCTGTCCGGGTTGGTATCCGCTAATGAGCCTTGTTACCACTTCGTTTCAGCTTACCACGCATCCAGGTGTGTCCGCCGTGATCGAGGTCGAACGGTTCGCAGAAGGCAATCACAGAGTCGCGAGTCTCGAAACACGGCTGGAAAAACATTTCCGCGAACCCAGTGCAGCAGTATTCCGAGCCGTAGGGATTTCTGTTCCGGCGGCGATGAAAAGTCAGATTTCTGTAAGGAGCCCGGGTCCCCGAAGTACGCTCGACCTGGATTCGTTTGAGCGTTTAACTCGGCCGCGTTGTTACGAAGTACGCTTACGCGGAGGGCCGCGATTGCGGGAACACCCTTTGATCGAAAATAGCGGAAAATCGTTTGCCAGCCAGCTCCCGAGCACTTTCTGTCTTGTTATTTCTTGAGACCAGCGCCGCTCTCTCTTTCTCTCGTCAATATTCGATGCCGGCGATTAACGGTCGCATAATGTTCGGCTCCGTTCAATCATACGACGAATTTCAGTTTCGCGGATCGATCAACTTTTAATAAGCGCTACTCCGAAACTTTTCGGCTTTTAAATCCTTTCTTCCCTTCTGTTCGGAACTTTTGGCATAAATAAATTGGGACATTTGACCTACTTGGTTTGGTAGGTTCTGAAAAGTTTTGGAATTACACGGCAGTTCTTTTTAATGAATTATTAATTAAAAGCGATTTTTATGCAAAATATAAAAATCTTTCCTAATGTAAAAATTTTAATAACGTGGCACTAATACGTCACAATATATTTTCTGAATAGGACTGTGATTTATAATAATTAATGCAGCTGGCTACTTTCAATAAATTGCATTCAATTATTTGTGTTGGAGTTTAAGAAATACTTTAGTCACATCAGTGTAAGAGATGTTTCCACTTTAATATTGCGAAATGGTCTCAGTCTCTTTTTCTCTTTGTAAGAAGGAATCCGAGACGCCCCGATAGTCACAATAGCTGTCCGTCCGTATTTCACGTCTCTTTTTCTGAAAAACAGACTAGCGCCATTTCGCAGTATTAAAGTAGAAGTATCTCTTAGACTAATAGCTTCGAATTTGTTTCCTATAAGAAGTTACAGCAGACCAATTTACATAGCTGTACAAAATCGTATGAAATATACCCCGAAGAAAATATTTAATAAATGTTACATCGATTCTATGATCTTAGTGTAATTTTATTCTAGTATATCCACAAAACCTTCATAATTAAATTGTAGTATGTTCGTTAAAAATTAATTATTAAAAAAATTACATTTTTCCCAAAAACCAATGTCGGCCTCAAAGAAGCAGATTAAATTTTTTAAAAATCTGAAACAATATTTAAATACCCATCCACAACTACCTTTCAAGAAAATTCATAAAAACTCCCTCCAAAATACTCCGAATTTCTGTTTATTCACCAGCATTTATTACAAACGCACACAGACCTGGACAGCGTGCAGGATTTTTGAGCTGCAATAACTTAAACATTCCGTTTTAAATACCTCAGCATGTGCAACAATCGATCCGAATTCCGGGGATCCGATATTGCAACGAACGGAAAAATCGTGTAACGCAGATACCGAACGCAGGCTCGCGGCTCGAATTCGCGAAAGAAAGAAAGAAATAGCGAGGCATCCGGGGCTCGTTAAACGGGTTACCACCGGGCTCGAGGCCGTGTGCAAGTCGTTTCCGATCGTCACACGTATCAGTCATGTATCCCGGACAGCATCGCGAAAGAAAAGACCCTTTCCTTCCTCGGAAGCGTTGAGCACGAGTAAAAACGGGAACCGAAGAGTCAAGAGAATCCGTCGAGGCCAAGTAGAATTTTTGTGCGGTTTGCTTGGGTCCTAGGCAACCCCACCCAATAGAAGGGAACTTCTTGTTCGTCGGGGTGATGTCGGTTTACGTCGTGTTCCGCTCGAAAATGTGCGTCGTCGTCGCGCTGACGAAGTTTTTACTGCGCCGTGCAATTTCCCGTTGACAAAAGTCGATCCGACACCGAGAGATATTTTTCCTATTGACCCAGTCCTTCTGTCGAAACTTTGTTTCATCCTCCACTACCTCCACCCCAATCTTATTTTGATCATTTGTTTGCAAAATGGTACTACTGATCTTAACAATTTTTAATTTATTACTTTAACTCCTGTCAATCTTCCATTTTTTTAAAATTGAATATACTTACAAAACAATTACTTTGGCAAATTTCTTTTTTAGGTATAATGTGCAGTACATAAGCAAGTTAACATAGTACATGCTAGCAAAAATGATCATTTAAAGTGATGTACAATATTTGGCTGCATCTGATGTGAAAATGTATGCATGTACCAGGAAAAGTTTAAATTTCATTGCTTGCGAATACATTTCCTTATGAAATTAGTATGTGCATACGTTGAGTGGTGAGTGTATGCATTTAGGCGTCCACTTAGCATAGCCACTGTAACATGTATACAGTTTAGAAATTAAAATAAAAGTTTGTTTGGATTGGATTGACTGCAGGGTGTTCCCCCCATCAAACAATTCTAAAACAATTTGTTTATGTTTCTTGAACAAGTTTCTACCGTCTTCTACTGCATTCCTATCTTTAGTATTAATTCTTGTATTATAATGCAAACGCTACTTAGGAGAAAATGAGTCCAACCTAAATGTATTATACATATTACTGTAGGTCCATGCAGTTTTGAACCCAATTTATTAAGAAAATTAGAACGATCCCCATGCTCGGTTGTCCCATATTACCCTCGTGCACCGTTCGTGGCAAGATGAGATAATATTTGGATGAAAAAATAAGTCTCATTGGCTTTCCTCGATTGTACCATCACTTACACGACTCTCTATGAAAATTAATTACAAAATAATACATCTCAATTAGACATTTACAAAAAAATTGATACACAAAAATTCGAATGATTCTAGAATGAGCAGTTAGAAAATAATCAGAAGCGTTCGCCATTGAGGGTGCATCCACCTGAATTAATCAAAAGCAGTAAAAGAACAATTATAGAAACAGAGCACACGGGTTGGCGTCGTTAATATTGTTTTCTGTGGTTCAGCTTTCACTCTCGTTCAAAAAAGGAGCATCCTCAGCTAGGTGTTATTTGTGAAAAAATGGTGGGGCCTGTGGAAGGGTTGCGGACAGGGGTGTCGAAAGTAAACGACGCGGGTGTACCCATGGGAGGGTACGCGTCGTGACTGGTGAGCGCATTAGAATAACGTCCCCCGTAGCCAGTGTGCTACTAATTACACGGAGTTTGTATTAATGCGGACGTTAGCATTCCGGCATAGCTGCGCGGCGGCCGCAGGAACCGCGCGCCGGTTACGTGTCCTCGTTGTCCTCCTGGTTCCTGCCGCTGTTGTTGTTACGCGTCCTGCGACCGTGATGACGTCGACACGGAAACGGACGGCCACCCACGCCAACGTGTCCGACGATACAGGTGGATTTAACTGCCCCGCAGGTGGACAACCTGCCCGGATAATAATCTAAAATGACACCTGCGTTTGCGAGTGTTTGTGCCTACGACAACTGTCATTTAATTCTCTCCAGTTTCGTTCGGTGTCGAGCAAATTATCGTTTGAGGACTGGCGTTACAGCTGCAGTTCGGGGAGAAACTTAAATGCATGGGGATAGGGTGTTGATCTGTCAAAGTTGGTTCAAACTTTCAAACAATGATGGACATTGCTGTATAGATACGTTTGGTGGCACTGTTGACGCAGAACAGAAGATAATATCAAACATTCTAGTATTCCAACAAGGTGTACTTCT
The DNA here is from genome assembly GCA_028455615.1 of Lasioglossum zephyrum. NCBI lineage: Eukaryota > Metazoa > Arthropoda > Insecta > Hymenoptera > Halictidae > Lasioglossum > Lasioglossum zephyrum. Next base: position 4,314,263 of record CM052324.1, on the reverse strand, counting down.
GTGGAGATAGATGCAAACCGGATCAAACCCGTCTCGAGCCGTAAAACAATTAAATATATTTTACACTGTAGATGTACATTTCGATTACGTTTCCCGAGGGCGTTCGAGCGCGAAGTGTTAAAAGTCAATCTCGGTAGTGAAATTTTACAATGGAATAGCACGGAGGGAAGCGGATTCGATCGGCAATTACCGCTTCGTATTCAATTTTCTAGACACTGATCTCGAAAGTGTCTCGGAAACGGCCCCCGTCGCCGTTTTCGATACCTGTCTGCGAAGAGGAGGTTGAAAAGAGACCAGGACTTTCGCAACGGCGCGGCGACGCCAGGCCGGAAAGTACCGGCGGCGATCACGGCGGAAGCAATTTCCGCGAGGCATTAATACGTTTCAGATAAGATTGGCAATTCGTTGGATCTCGGTGGCAGCCATTACGACCGGGCGCGATATCATAAAACAGAAGCGATTTTCAATAACGACCCGCGATAATATTGGCAGACAACGAGTCTCGGTTGTCCCCCTTCCCACTGTGACTCTTTCTTTTCCTTCCAGGATTCCTCCCCTTCCCGGGACTAATTTTCACCATCCTCCTCCTCGATCGACGTCTACGATTCCACCACTCTCGACGGCTCCACCCTCAAAGAGATCTCTAGGATCGAGTAAATAATGTTACGAATGCAAATTGCTGGCCATCGAGCCGCTCTAACGAGACGATACAATCGTTCCTCTTTCCCTTTCGTTTGTTTCTTGTTCGAACGCCACGCCTAAATGGGGCCACAGGATTTTACAATACAGTTTCGCTGGAGGTGCGTTGCTATTATTATTATCACCTGCTCGATCATTATTTTCAATTCATGCTAACAATGTTCTCTTTTTATTTTTCAATTTATGAGGTTCGTCTTTATATTAAGGATTATATATTGACAAGCGACACGCCTAAGTGGGGCCAGGGGATTTTACAATACAATTTCGCTTGTCACTTGCTCGTTCATTATCTCCAATTCATGCTGAAAATGTTCTCTGTTTATTTTCCAAAGTATTATTTCTGATTCGTGAAGAACCAGAGTTCGTCTTTCTATTGAATATTTAATGTTGACAATAATAAGACAATTGATTACAGCAACAATTATGAACTCTTATCATCTTCTTTTGTTCTGTATGTTGCGGATTAAGTGTTGACAATAATAAGACAATTCGTTGCAACAATATTTATTCACCCTATATTTTGTTCTTAGAAGTAATTGCTGCATTGTAGAGTGGACAACGATAATGAAACTACATGGTACCTTGACCGCCATCTTTCTCAGTCGAGTGGCCGTGAACCTTAAGAGGAATCACCTTGGCGGCGTAATTAGGCAAGATCGATCGCCCGCCGGCAGCTCGAAAATTTAATCCCGGCGAGTTGATCAACGCCTGGCCACCGTTAAAAGAACTTACTAATTATGCCGCCCCTAAGCCCTGCTCCCCAAGAACGAGGATAAATGAAGATTTAGGGTGAACCGGGGTGGTAACAACAAACTAGCTGCAGCCCTTACCTAACACGATACGAATTACGCTCTATTTGGAAGACTAGACAGAGGGCGAGTGTTTCGTGCGATTGAAATACCGAGCTTGTTTGGCCAGTTGCTCCTGCAACCTGTTCCGTGCCACGTTTTCATAGCCTCGAGAAAGTAAAAGCCATCGTATTGTAAGATAAGCTAGAATATGTTTAAAATAAGATATAAAACGGTGTGCAGAATATTCTGTTTATTCAGAGATTGTGGAAAATGTATTAAATTGTCACAGTTACAAAAATGAACATAACTCAGAAAGAAAAACAATTGCATTTGTCTATTCCTTCTTCGAAAATGAAAAACTGTAAGACAAAAACTGAGATAAGTTTCAAACAAGGGTTAGTTAAAACGATATAGAAAATACTATTTACTGAGAGTAAGTGAAAAATGTATCAAATGTAAACAATGGTAAAAAATAAATCTAGCAAAGAGACAAATAATATAGCCATCATTTTTTTAACATGTGAAAATTAAAACAAACTGGGATCAGTTTAAAACGAGATTATTCACACCGTTCAAACAATTTATGCAAAATTAGCCAAAAATGTAAAAAATTGACACGAGTGCAAAATAAAATAAAGTTCATGCAAAACCAAAATTCCAGGGTACGTAACCTTACGGCATTTTCCGTCCTTTATAGCTCTAGCAGTTTCGCAAAATCGTGCTGGAGAAACGCCGGAGTGAAAAGCAGAGCCAGATGAGCCAATAAAAAAAGCGCGAGCCTTATCTGCTGGCCAATACGTTTCCAGCATTGTTTCAGCCGGCGTTGATGGCGAAAGGGGTTGATAACGCCGGTGGTATGTGCGCTCGTGCGCGCGTGTGCTTTTAACGAGCGAACTTTTCGCGAATAAATTCTGCAAATCAGCAAGCTGTAGCTTCTCCTGAGAAAGAGTCGAGCCGCTTGCTACGTGTTCGCGCATTGCGTATCTGCTGGAAGTTGGAGACGCTATCTCGTTGCTCTTCCTTTAATCTGCGAGATTAAAAGGCTTTAGGGGAGTTCTAAATGGCAATTAAAATTAAAACAATGTTCGTTTTATGGTCAATTTTTCGTTACCCTTTTCGTCGATGATTTTTAAACATTTTTGCAAATACGTGGTAAAAATTGGTCGAGCAGGATTGTAGACGATGAAAAGGATTATTTAAATACTTGTAATAGAAAACAAAAATTTTTATAAAATTATAAATGTTGTTCTTTTACCAAAAACGTTACCCCACAAATTAAAGAAATATTAATCTATGACTGGACAACGAATCTTTGTGAAAACTGAAAATGTTGTGCTCGAATAAATTCTTCTAATGTTCTTCAGTGAAAAAGACTATGAGCGAGCGGTCGAGTTCTCGTACAGGTGTAACTTAACTCACGGTAACTGGACAGAAACTGGTAAAGTAATCACCATAAAACAATAGACACCGAGGTGTTCGTATTTTTTCGTTCTCCTCAAACCGTGAATCAAACTGAAAGGCTTCTCCATAAAACATCGCGCCCTCTTGTACGCTCCATGGAGTTCCTATCACGGGCTCGAAGCCGTCGCTTCGCTGCCATACTTTCTCGACAGCATGACCCACATACAAAACCTGCAAAAGTGGCGCACACGGTCTAGCCGCACGCTCGAAACGCTTTGGTTTTCGTTCCGGCGACGCATCGTCCCCTTTGACGACCGCCTGGAACTCGGCAATTTATGGAAACATGTTTTACAAACTTGAAAAACTGAAAACAAGTCTGGATTTAACCGGCACGAATATTTACATTCCACAGGGAATAATTTCTGCGGTGTTTATTTTGAATAGACGCCGCCGCATAAGTAGATCACGTCGGTCTAAATGTTTCATAGATGCGAATCTGTCGGATTAATTACGCTAAAAGATTCAGGTAAATTGGAATTCTCATTTATGAATTATGCTTCAATATTTACTGGAATGCGTAGTCTGGGGAAATATTTTCTAGAATTTCCTCGTTGGTCTAATTCAGTCTCGTTTTAATTCAATGCTAGAAATTAATATTTTATTCTTCCATCGCCCCTCTCTAATCAAACAATTTTAATTTTTCCAGTTATTTTGTATATTCATATTTATGTGTTGTATACAATTCATGAAGACTTTAACAATTCGCCAAAAATATTTTTGTGAAGCATTCTCTCACAAACGAAGAGTTAATATTTTCTTGATAACAGTTCCGTTAGGAGCTTTTCCTCGTTGACCCATCCTTGTACACCCTCCTAAATTTTTTTCGGCCAGTGGACAACCCCACACAGATTCCATAGAGCTTTTTCATCCCCCCATTAATTCGAGGACTCGTACAACCAGTTTATTTAACCTTGGTTCTTCTCGCCCGATTCTTCGGGCCGATCTCTCTTCTAGGTTTTCATTAAGTTAATGCGAGGGAGGCAGTGTCGCTAAACGCCGTGTAATTCATTCCTCAAACGATTGCGCACCCCCGCACCCTCCGGAAGACACCGGCCGCGTTAATTACCCGGCGAGCTGTTCTTCTCGAGGGGGACAAGGGCTTCGACGAAATCTGCCCCTTCCGCACGGGATTTATTTGCTCCCTGGCTAATGCGAGGACGCAGGCGGCTTAAAAACTAATAAGTAACTTCCACAAGGCTCCTTTCTTCTTTTTGTACTCCGTGGACCGTGAGCTTCAATGCCGGACCATGGATTTTTGGTGCCCTCAACTATAAAAAGGAACTCTGGAAAATGTGGAAACGGACCATCATCTTCAGGGTATTTTTATATTGTTGTGGAATGTTTTATAAAATATCTTTGTACCGACATTGCCCTGCGTATATTGAAGTAAATTCTCTTAAAAATTGTTCTTAAAAAATATTAATGTTTGTGAAGACAGTGACCCATGAAGTAGAGGGTTGTGAAAAACGCACTTAGACAAACCAGGTGAATTTGTAATTTATTAGCGCAGGCTCTGGAATAAGAAATAACAAACAGGTGAGTGTGGAGGATTTTAAAATTTCTATTTACCACATAATGATTTAACCAAATTACCTGATTCTATTTAAATACATTAGTTTTGATTGAGATTGCATGATTATATGCAGTGCAAACAAGGAAGTTATCTGCCTTCTCCTTTCTGAGAAAACAAACATTTGTCTTCGTAAAAATAGCCTCAAGAAAAAATGAATTAAAAAGGCTTCCCCACAGTTTAAGCTAAAGAATCCGAGATTTGTTATCTTGACAGATGTAGTTGTGGTGTTAAATCCCTGCCGTGAAAATATTCAGTTTCTTCTTGGGGAACGTTTGATGCCTGTGTTTCGCTGTATAAAATGTTTCTGGACTTCTCGGAAGGCCAGAGTCTTTGGCAGAGAGTACAGGCCAATTAATCTGGCAGATCCACCCCTGACACTCTTTTTCTATTCCCCTTTTTTTGCTCGTGCTGTTCCTCTGGCTTCGTGCACAGTGTTTCCCTTCGACGACGTTGACCAAATTTCAGGGAAGCGTGTTCTATTCGTCGCGTGGATGAGAAAAGTTTCACGGGCACCAGCCCCCCTTGGAGCCCCTTCCCAAGTTATTCGCAACAAAGTTCCGCAAGAATGTCTGGCGAGTTCATAAATTGTTCGAAGACATTCTGCGGTGGATACGGGGTCCCAAGTTTAAAGTGCCTTCAGGGCGATTATATTCGCTAATAGATCAGTCGCGTCCTAGATTTTTCGAAAGTCCACTATGAAGTCATAAATTATTTATTCTGTGCCCCGTACGAGCTTCGTTAACAATATTATGATTGTCGCCAGAGAAATAATAACAGTAGAAATGAAATAATGAGTAAGAAAATCATATTACATTTATTTATTTATTATTATTATATTTTTGACTATTTTTTAGAGACTTAAAAAAATATTCGGAATCAAGACAATGGAAACAATCGGTGTGCTCTTTTCAGATATTTCTCGATTGTATGTAGTTGTCATTCATATGGAATTTGGTCTCTGGAGAATTTCTAGTTTTATCTCGGGTTTTTTAATTATGAGAAAAACCATAGGATTAATTAAGTTAAAATCTGAGGTATATAGAGTAATAGTTAGAATAACAACGCAACAGATCTGTTTCCAGAGCGAAAATTGTCTGGAGAGAAATACAGCTGCAAGAAATATTTTACTGTTTTGTAATGTACACAGCCATTTCTGCATAAAATGTATGAAATAATGAAACGTATGTATGAGAATGAAATGAAATTTGTAACTGACTCTATTTACCACCAGTCTAATTATAACTGCAGTTCTGCACTCTTCCACGAACAGGCTCGAAAAAATTGCAGAATAATGTTTCATACTTTGTTGGCAGGAAAGTACTCGACGATGGTCGAACACCAAATAATGTCTGGCCCCCTCAAAGAAAATTCAATCAAATTCATTAAATTAATTCAATCAGATTCTAGTGAATCTGAGAGATCTAGTGAATATTCTAGTGAATAGTGATCAGAGTTTGCCAATCTGGATGCACGCTGAAACATTTACTGTGTCGTGCTTCACTTTTGCAAACAATTTTTCCCACCATATCCTTGCAAACTAAAATCATTTATTTTTTTATATAACGGAATGTATGATATTTTTAGTAAATTCATCTCCCACAATAAATTAACAATACTAATAAAAATGAATAACTGAATACAAATATACATACAGCTTTCTCAAAGATTGTTCTTCAGGTGTTCCATTGAAAATTTAGAAAAATTTCCGCTGCTATAAATTGTTGCTAATTACAAAAGTCTCTACCAACTTACATCTTCAGCCCAACATTCAAAACTTCCCCAGCAGTTGGTACCCTGTAGATCGCCAGTTTACATGGGGGCAGGGTTGGCTAATTGCTGGGAATGTGTCTTCTCCTGGTCACAAAGCTCGCTCGCGGTAGACAAAATGGCTCGACAAAGTTAATCCCTCCACCGAGCCACCCCTTGTTCCATTCTACCAACCCCTGTTACCCCTCGGACTAGTCTTTCGTTCGCGAGATCTCATAAATTCGGCGAGGCTCTTGATCCGCTCTAAGATTTAGCGGAAAAAGGAATGGCGACCAGAGGGGGTACCAGAGACCTTCTTTCGCCCTCGTTACGCCACCCTTCCGCCTTCTTCCACCCCATCCCTCACGAAGCTGGATTATCCAGCAGAATTAACTTTCATCTTGGAAAACTCTGGCCCCGCAGCTCTTCGAAAATCCGTTCCCTTCGCCCCATTCCCTCTTCACTAATTCTGAAAAATCTCGACGCGATTCGCCGATTCGTTGTGGCACGCCATTGCAAGGGTGGTTACGGGGATCCATTGATCTATGGCGAGAAATTGGAAATCGAAGGTGTGGTGCAGGAGCTTCCTAAATGAGTCCTCATCTTTCCTGTGACTCCAAAAAATATTTCGACATTAAGGATCTCGAGTTGCTTCAAAGCTTAATGTCTCTATTTTTTCAATAGATATTGCATAGAATAAATAAACAGACTGTATGTACTTATAACAGAAGTAAGTAAACAAAATATAAAATAAAAGAACTAAAAAATTTTAATTCGTAAAAATTATTTTTAAAAAGAAACGTTTACCTGGTTGTTACTTGAAAATCTAAAAAAAATTATAAAAAGCGAACAATGTATAAATTATATCTGGTAAAGAAAATGAATATCAAAAGTATCTAAAATTAGGGGAAAGGTGTCGGTAGAAGGTAGCTACTTACATTTCCTGGGGAAACCTGAAGATCGTTTCTTTCAGGAGTTCTCCTCATCCAGTTCTCTTTCCTTCTCAGTTCCCGTCTCTCCCCGACGTCCACTCTTTTCCTCGTTTCCGTCGCTCGGAGAAAAACTGACGTCGAAACGAAAAGCGGTAGGTAAAGGGGGCGCCGCTGTGTGCAGGGGTGTGCTCGGGGCGAAGGGAAAGTAGCAGCCGCCTGAATTTACAGCATTTAATATCGGCAAAATGAAGTACGAGCACGCCGGAGAACGGCCAAGGAGCCGCCATTTTGCGGCATCGATAAATCCATTTTATTGCCCGTAGCTTGTAGGTGGGCGGTCTGACTCTCGGTTACCGGCCGATGCCTACGCCTATGCTTCTGCCAACCTGTGTGTACATATAACAAACACCGAATAAAAACTAATGCGAGGGTCTCGAGTCGGGAACCGCAACCACCCCCACGCGCGGTACACCGAACCCGAGGGCCGTTTATTTTTCTTTCGCTTTTTTTTTCATTGTTTTGTTGTTGCCTATTTCGTTTTGTTTTGCTCGCGATTTATTCGCGGTCTTCGGGAAACAGCTTCCTACGAAAATGCAGGCTTGTATTCTTATCGGGCCGACAACAAACATATCGCGGAGTCGATACCTCGATCCCGGAATTGCGAATCGAATGCGCCCCGCCGATCGCAATAGCGATATGGACATGATTGGGCTGGTTCTTCGCGCGACGATAAATCTCCCGCCGAAATAGTGCTCCTTTCGATTGGCTGTCTGCGGATTTTTTGGTGAATTTACCGCGTGATGGAAGCATTCGTGCCAGTCGTTAAATCTTTTTTTTTATGTCATATATCATTTACCATCGACGAATTAGTTAATCGTTGTTATTAACGTACTGCCAATCTTTTTGAAGAATTGAAATTTTCTTTGCCGCTTCGTCAGTGACCTTTTTAAACTTTGTCAGTTTCAAATTTCATATACTTATTTTCATAAACATCTTTTATTCTTTAAAAATTGTAAATTAAAAGTCAAAAAAATTTGACCTCGGAATTCAACACACATTCTACAATAAAAATCTTAGCTTTATAGACAAGCGAAAAAGAAAACAATTTTTTCATAAACATTTCCAGCAAAACATAATATAATGAAACCTCGTACAACTACATTTTAATCAAATTACGTTAAGTATAACGATCTAAAAGCACGCTCGCTCAAGCACAAATTCTTTGACTCGCCGTCTTTGCAAAATTGGTCCCAGCACTCACCGCAAGGGCCAAAAACGAAAAAATCGAATCTAATAACTTCACTTCAAGCTCGAAACCCAACCCTTAGAAATGGAAAAGCGTGGTGCCGTGGAAAACCACGGAAATCGGGGAAACTCGTTGTCGATTCGCATCAGCGATCCATTTTCCCATCTTTTGAAAATTCTCTCGGATACCGGGCTCACCTGTATTAAAATTCGAGCAGTGTTTCCGGCACAATGTTACCCCAGCTTTCACTTCAGGTGTTCTTTCTTTCGCTCCCGTAAAAAATGGCACGGAATCGCTGCGTCGTGAAAGCACAGTGAGAAGAAAGGCGGGGAGTCTTTCATCGGGTTCCTTGGCCGGATGGTTCACATATCATAACTCATCCGGCGCGGTCTGATATTAGAAAGGTGACATATCGTCAGGTATTGTGAGCCGCCGGTGAAAGGAGTCTCAGAAGTCGCAGCTTTTACGCGAGCATGCCACCCCCGCGCAACCTACATTGCGGCATGAACCATCGTGTAACACGCGCGATGTAACAGAACGAAATGAGCAAGCTGTAAGGATGCATTAATCCGGCGACAGCGAATTTTCGACGTTTACCAGGGGGAGTTGAATGGAGACTTTGAAAGTATCCTTAAAAAATTGAAACTTGATTTAATTACATTTTAAATTAGTTTTGGATTGTTCCTATTTGGTTTTCTGTCCTTCTCTGCTTGTTGCTTTGTTTTGGTTGGTTGTTTTGTCTTGCTCTGTTTTGCTCTGAATTGTTTCGCTTGCTCTGTCTGTTTTAATCCCTATCTCTGGCATTTATGGGCTCCTACAATATCAATGTTATCGCTAATAAATTGGCCCGATCATCTGGCCGGCGCTACTGCTATAGCTAATGCTGGGGTGCAGTATCCTTCCCCTGGGGAGGATCGCCAATACTTAAATTTTAAATTAGTGGAAGTTGTAACTCATGGTTTAGACAATGATAGAAAAATGGCAGAAAGAAACTAGGATACTTCTTGTTGAAGATACCGAATTAGAAGGGATCGAATGGGAACCTTAAAAAATACGATAGTAAATTGAACCATGATTTAATTGCACTTTAAATTAGTTGAAGTCGTAGTTCATAATTTAGACAATAACAGAAAATTGTTCAAAAAAATACAGCAACTCGATATACTGCTGTAAATTAGTGTAAAGATGATGGTTTTGCTTCAGAAGAGAAGAATAAGCAGTGCACTGGGTTTAGTTAAAATAATTAAAAATAAAATTTTTTTAAAATGTAAATTTCTGAAAAATTTATAAGGTTCTTGTTGGTCTCAGAATAGCATATCGCTAGATGGAGGAGATGCTTGCGCAACTCGGTAGAAATTGACCTCCTACGGAGCACCAAGATCCGCGTTTCTTCGAACACGAGTGAAATAATATTATCGCGCAGCTGTGAAATTTCATAAAGGGTTCCCACACTCTCGTTACAGTTCTTTCAACCCGCAAATGGGTCAGAATTGTCCCTTCGTCGAAGAATAATAAGATCTGCTCCTCGAGGGTAGAAACAAGTATGAGTTCGGCAATGTTCTCTTGTTATTCTTGAAGCAGTGCTTTAGGGTGTGTTTAAAGACCCGAGTGTATAGTAAAGGAAGATTCGAATAATATTTTCGGAGAATATTTTTTCATATGAAAAGGATTTCGAATTTGCTTAAGCAATTGATTGATGACTGCAGTATCCGAGTTGATTGAGGTTTAAACCCTGAGAAAGTAGTGTCATTAAATCATAGAGAGTCACTTAATAATTTCTTGAGGCGCATCGGGACCATAAACTACGCAACGTCACTAAAATTTTATTGACAGTAAAATTTCTAGCGAAGTTATCGCGTGTTTCAGAACTTTGATGGCGTCTCGGAGGCTTGGCACCAACAATTAAGGGTTAATTTTAATGTGACGCAAATTGCTTTACAATCGACATTAAAGAACTATGTATGCTCGTTACTGGTGGCCTAGATGTTCGGAAACTTCGAAGAATATTATCTTTTAAATAACAGTCTGCTCATAAAATGAAACCACGACCTACCATTTTGAAGAATTTGTAGAATCGCGAAACAAAGGTTTCCATTGTTCCCTACTCTTCCACAAGTAATATTGTACATTCCCAACATCTTCTTAATTCAACTTTCCTTCACCGGGAGCACATTTTCATTAAACAATAGCTGAAGTTGCTTTCCACTCAACCCAATATTTTCATAATTAAATTAGAACGGGGAATAATTAAATAAGAACTAAAACCAAAAGATGGTTTACAATTCTCCAGAAATTAAATAATGCTTGTAAAACAGAGGCGCCCATAGTTCGTTATCCATGCATTCAAATTTAATTGACAATCACTCATAATTAATTCAGTGCTTGTAGACAATTGTAACAATCTCAATGCAAGATGAAGAACGGTGGAGACAATACAATCACAGCTGAATATAAACCCATGTAATATTTAATATAAACTTCTCAGTTTTACGATATTTCTATAATCTATAAAATTTTATATTTTATTTGCAAGGGTCATGGCACAAATATTTTATACACGGTGTGCGAAACAAAGGAAGGAGGAAAAGTGGCAAAAGGGGTAGGAGGGTTGAAGAGGACCCCGACGAAATCTCTAGTGCTGGCCACAGGATCCAACAGCGATCACAATTCTCCCGTCGTTTACGCATTTCCCGTAGCTACCACCTGCCGACAATAACACGGGGAGCTGGCAAGGACGAGAGTATAGCTCGCACGAAGTTGTTAAACACGTGCTCGCCGGGTAATAAGAGCGCCGGCTGTCCCGCGGCGTAATCAGGCTCGTAAAACCGGGCTTTACGATCGGCCGCTTACGCAAAAACCCGATCATATCCGCGTGAACCGGAAGCAACACGTACCCCGCATAAGCCCGTATAAAACTTGCGAAACACACGGCCCGCGAATTTCCCGGGGCGGTTAGGCTGCTCTCTCGGCTGTGCATCCCAGCGCCGAAGGAAACTGTAATAAATTTTGCGAGCCGTGCGATTACACCGTGTACCCCGCTCTCGAATTTCCAAACCATCGATCTCGCCGGATGAGATATTACGAGAGATCCTGGAACTCCGAGCGTTCCGGCGATCTCTTTATTGGCATGTACACGCTCCGATATGGAGATCATGCTGCTATGAAAATTGAAAAGCCCCCCGTGCTCCCTCGTATTTCTGGCCGAGCGCGGATATCGAGGGTTCGCCGTGATCGTTCCGGTATGCTGATGCTTGTACTACTTTGTGTAATTGTTTGCCCGATCCTGCTGCGAATTTGGAGCCTGGATCTGAAATACGTAGACGAGCTGTTCTTTCGAATAAATGGAGTTTTAAAGTTGAACTGCATTTGGTTATAATAACAAGCCCGCTGATTTCGGAAATGAAATTATTTGAAATGTTATTTTTGAAATATTATTTCAAACAACACGCCACTGTATTTTATAATTACATCGACGGATGCGGTCATTTTAGAAATAACATTATTTGGAATATTATTTAAAATGAGAAAAGAATTCAGTTCTTGTAAAATTAAAAAGTGTAGCGTAGTATTAAATTAATTAAGTGATTATTGTATTAACCTAAAATTTTGTATTATCCTCAAAAATGAATGTTCTTGAAGGTCTTTTAAGGATCACAATTTTGATGATCATTTTATACATCTTGAGGATCAAGGATCTTGGAAAGTGTTGCAGCTCATGTATACTTTCACGAGCTCAAAGTGCACATTTCAATGGTGCCGAACAGCACCTTATTATAATTCTGGTTCAACGTCTTCTTCAACTGTTCTGCATGTTCTTTGTCAGTGGTCTCGCAGACAACCTTCACGTCGACGCTGAAGACGTCCGACATGATCCAAGCCCTCTCGTGCATGATGTCTTTTATCGAGACACCGATGCTGGCTAAGATTTTACAAAGCTCCGCGATTCCTCCAGGTCTATCGGACACCGTCACTGTGAACTTCATCAGACGACCTTCGGCTACTAGACCTCGCTCTAGGCATCTCCCTAGGATCGTTGTGTCGATGTTGCCTCCACACAGTGGTAGCACAACCCTAATTAATACAAACAGAAGAGCAAACTGTTAGACCTCAGTGAAAGTAAAGAAAGAATAATTATTGTGACACAATTATGTGCTTTCCATTAGGCCAAATTTCTAAAATGTACCTTTTTCCTTTCAGTTCGTCTAGCTGGCCTGCCAATATGGCCGCCAATCCTGTCGCACCAGCACCCTCCACGATGCACTTCTCGCTCTCGACCAATTTCAAAATAGCGATGGCAATCCATTCCTCCTTGACCACGACTAATCTATCGATCAATGGGTTTGCTGTTGCGAAAGCATTGTATCCGACCATGGGAACCGCCAGGCCATCAGCCAAGGTGGATTCTATGGGGGTGTATATGGGTCGCTCTGATTTTCGCGCTGCGCAGAAGCTGGGACATCTTTCCGATTCGACACCCTAAAACACCAAAAAAGAAAAAAGAACATTTATAATAATTTATAATTCAAGATTCCAAATTCGAAAAAAATATGTCTTTTGCAAATTGGGGGATGATGTACTTGCTAGATTTATTTTTTAGTATTGAATTAGTAAGAGGCTTGGGAACAATGCTTTTTTCGAACATGCAATAAATGAGAAATGATAGATACGAGATAAATGTTTAAGTAAACAATTACTCACGATGATCGTGATGTTAGGATGAAGGGTCTTCGCAGCCAGTGCCACGCCAGCGATTAAACCACCCCCGCCTACAGGAACCACAATGGCATCGATGTCTGGTACTTGCTCCACGATCTCCAAACCTAACGTCCCTTGTCCAGCCATGATATCCGGATGATCGTAACTACAATCATTATACAAATCTATTATACAATACTTACATGCAATTTTGATGACATGGAATTTTCATTTTCAAGTTATTACAGACTCGTATGGAACTGCATAATTGAAAACTAATTCAACAGCTGCCCCAATATTTTTTTCCGTGACTATATCAATTCCGACGTTCAATAATTTCTGTGGAACAGTGTACAATTTATTCCTGGATTAGCGTGATTACTAACGGAATCCGGAACTTCGTTAATTATTATTTCGATCAATTAATAATCATTACCATTGATTAATGACTAAGGGGTGGAAGAATCATTGATACGTGTTAACACTATTATGAATTTGTATTGAATCAGAGAGCGGGCGTTAACCCTGGCGCATAGTTATGATGAATTTGATGTAAACGCGCGTCTTTGTCACTAATAATATAAATGAACTATGCCATTTTATTCAAAATATTTTCACATTGTAATAAATGTGCTTATATAAAAGTAATTACTAAATGCTTTAATATTACATGAGTAAATTGCAGCGCAGCGTTAAATGCATAAAATATTGTTTTCAAGTTAAATTCCGATTGCAAATATTATTACAAATATATCTCCAATATTACGGTGCTACGAATCTTTGAAAATTCGTTTCCATACCCATTTATGTACACCATCCCTTCATCCTTAGAATACTTGAGAGCAATACGCTTCGCTTCGCCCATGTCACGACCATCGACGATCACCTTGGCACCGTACTGTCTACAGGCGGCGATCTTCATGATCGGCGCTAAGACAGGCATGACCACAGCCACCGGAATCCCCAATTTGTGGCCGTGGTAGCATAACGCTAAAGCATGGTTGCCCAAGGAAGCCGATATCACGCCGATCTTCTTCTGCTCATCCGTCAACATCATCAGAGCGTGCCTTGCTCCTCTCTCTTTGAAGCTTCCGGTTGTTTGGAGGAAGTCCTTCTTCAGGTATAGATCGATCCCTGTCTGATCTGACAGTCGCGATCGCTAAGCAAACGATTAAAGAAATTGTTCGCTGCGTTCAATTTTAATATTCGTGTTTAAAATTCCAGAAATGTTAAAGTTACTAAAAAATCTTCTAAAATATATTAAAAAATACGCAATCATGTCACCCACATATGATTGATGGAATTATTTTTCGAAATTTTGACATGAACCTTTACAATATTTAGTATACCGGAGATTAAGAGTGAAAAATAAAACGAAGAACTAGTTAGTATCACACTTTGATATCGAATTACTTTGATTATGGCAGTCAAAGTATTAAATGTCATATGCGCTGTATCTCAGAAATAACGTACCACGCATGGAGTGTTAATAATTCCGCACTTGATCTTGAACGCCGCGGAGGTGATGTCCTCGAAGGTGATCTTCTGAGGATTCTCCTCCACGCAGAAGGGGTCGATGAGTTCGTCATTGCTCTGTGGAAAGAAACACGGGAAACACTTCTCAGTCCTCGACGTAAACTTGATCCAGTTAATCGGGTGAACAGCGCGGACGATCGAGGCAAAATTCGTAAGAGTCGCGAACAAACTGGCGAAGAGATCGAGACAACGGGACAGAAATCGTTTCAACAACAGTATCGAAATCATTTCCTGTGATTCGCGATCGCATCTCCGTTCCCCGAGCTTTCTCACTGAATGATAAACTGGATCGAACGATTATTATCGGTGATCGAATCGGTGACGAAGTGATTACGTGGAGGTCGAGATCGCCGTTGCAACCGCTCTCGATGGAACCGTTTTGTAGACACTGCTTTCTGTTCTGGTCTCTCATGATCGCTCGATCGATCCACTCAAGAGCGACGAGACTTGCGAATAATCGACTGTAAACGATCGTCGGTCGGCCGAGTTACTTATCCGAACGTGCGAGTCTCGCGTATCGCGACAAGAGTTATCATGCTGGGACCTTTGACTCCGGCACTCGTCCGACACTGCTCGGCTAAGGACAAGTCTCGTGATTGCCATAGTTCTCCGTAATGCGGTTTTTTCCCCGATTAAAGGACGCGATTACGCGAGTAATAATATGCCACTGGCTAATCGGGGGAACAATGGGAGACATAGGTATAATTAGGCATATAATCTGTGAGTTATGAAACAGATTTTTAGGGTCTGTGAAAAATGAAGGTGAGTGATTTTATCAGGAAGTTTTTTTAAGGAGCCCAAATGAAAAAGAAAATAGAGAGAGATTTTAAGTTCTCTGAAAAATGAAGTTAGCTGACAATTTTACGAGAACAATTGTAGGATGCACAAAACAGAAGCTTGTAGTAGTAGCAACGAAGAAGAAAATTTTTAAGGGAAATTAATATTGTGATAAAATGGGTGACAATCTTATGAGTCCATTTTTTAGGGTCCATAAAATGAGAATTAGTCGTAGAACGAACTGAAAAAGAAAATTGTTAAGGAAATTTAATGATTCATAAATTCACAAGAGTAATTTTGAGGAAAATAAAATAGAAATATGAAGAGGGAATAGAGAAGATTTGCCAGTGAAGATTTTAAATCTTGAATGTATAAACTCCGTTAGGAATAATGTCCACGAGACAAGTTTTAGGTTTTGCGAAAGATGAAGTCGCGTGACAGATTCACGAGAGCAATTTTGAGGTACATAAAATAGAAATTCGCAGTGAGAAGAGGGAAAAAGAAGATTGTCAAGGTAATTTAGCGGAGAGCGCTGTCAGAAGTGTTCTACGTAGAATGAAGAAGGAAGAGAATGAAGGAGAAACTTGAGGTTTTGAGTATACACTGCATGAAACACGTAGACCGAGGCGTGTAAGACAGAATTTTGTTGTATGAGAAATGCAGTCGCGCGACAGATTTGCGAAAATAGAAAGGTTATAAAGATAATCTCGTTGAGAGCGCTGTCAAAGTGGTTGTGTATGTATATAATAAGGAAAGACAGAAACTTCATTTTATATTCCAATTTTTTACTGGGTTCATAAAATGCTTAAAAAATATGTAAATATTGTATAGAAATTGTTGGAGACAATCTTCAAGATTTGAATATGTTTTGATTGTTTCGAAATGAACAACAAAATGTACAGAAGAGAATCAAAGTAAATCTACTTACCATAAGTGATTGAAAAGTAGTCACGAGAATGGACAACAAAACTTCAGATGTGCAGATCTGCCACTTCCGGCTGCTCGCC
The DNA here is from genome assembly GCA_028455615.1 of Lasioglossum zephyrum. Taxonomy (NCBI): domain Eukaryota; kingdom Metazoa; phylum Arthropoda; class Insecta; order Hymenoptera; family Halictidae; genus Lasioglossum; species Lasioglossum zephyrum. Next base: position 4,297,800 of record CM052324.1, on the reverse strand, counting down.
TAAACACTCCGGAATCAACTGAATTAGTTGAATAACGATCATGAAGCATCGAGCCGGAGATAACCTCGGCTAAACCGATAGTACTCGAACGGTTCCGAGAGTATAAGAAAATTATCGCGCCCGAAAGTTTATTCTTCTTCAGTCGACCATCATCGTTTGTTTTTGCTAGTCGTTCTTGTTCATTATACTTTGAATTGTTAAGGCCGCTTTCGCTAATCTCTGCTTATCAAACATAAATGAAAGAGATCTATCTAAAAATCGTTCGCGCAAAGATCACAAACTTTATTTAGAATTCAGCATGATTCATAGTATTTGTGTTATCGTGAGGAACTGTTGAATAATTTTTGTGGAGCTTTTGTATCGAATTGTAATTAATTGGCAGTGATTACGAGTCTGATAGAAGACTTTCGAAAGAAGATAATTTCTCTTGATTAATGGGAAAATAAATGCGTGTCGAATTAATAAAACATCTGTTTTCCCTTGTTCGTATAATTAATCATAATCACTTCGTATGCGTCTTATTTTTTTTATGTCTACTGGATTGCATCGGTTATTTTGTGTTCATTTTACAACATTCCAAGTTCTTTGTTGTCCGTGTTAAACATTCTGCTCTGTTATGTGCAATTAAAACGATACTGATATTTTGAAGCTATTATTACTATCATTGTTATTGCTAAAATAGGGTCAGATGTGGTTCGGCAGTCGCACAATGCTCGTCAAAACAATGCAAGCCACGTTTATTCCGGGATTATTCATTGTTCCACATAATTATTCGTGACAAATGCGAATATAAATAACGAGGCGAGGAAAGTATAGGTATCGCATGGTTATTGTTTGTTGTTCCGTGTTATTTCAACCCGCGATGGCTGAGCCGGGCGCATTATAAGAGCGAAACGCCAACGAACACCACGCGTCACGTGCAAAAAACAATAATCTCGCGGCTGATCATTAACAAACGCACGTGAGCACGTTGATGGCCGATTGTTCGTTTATGCACACTATCAAATGCGATGTGCAGAATTTTTGGATCTACCACGTAGAAAAGATCGTCGAAATAAGAACAAAAGAATAATTTCAAGGGATCAAAATGTATGTAGTTTCATAAATTGCATAAAAACATTATAAGATTATGAAATTTTTAATATTTTTTGCACAAATTTCCGTGCTCGAAAATCAACCTCCCTCCCACCACCATAATCGACAGTTTCCACCACTCTTATGCGGAACACGATATACACGTGACACACAGCCCCTCGACAATAATTTATTAATAATTTGGCACGCGTTATCGTGGCCACGTCACATGCCAACGCGTATTCGGCTAATCTAAGCGCTCTATCTCTCGCCTAATCGCGTAACGCTGTCGCACGATAGCACCAGTTTACCAACAGCGCTGCCCTGTCCTCTGCATGATCGTTGTTTCTCTATTTTATCATAGTTTGAAACAACACGAAGAACACGTCGAAGACGTCGGAAATCGTAGTTTCGCTGATGCAAGCGTAACGACGCTCGTTTGCTTGTGCTCGCCTAAACGCGAGGACATTTTGGATCGATTCTTACGATGCGACGCGAATATTTTCGCACAGCATCCACCTTAGCCAGCGAAATATTGCAACAAGTCGATCTCGATTCATACGCGAACATTTTTTCAGCACGGACCAGGTGAAAAGGCAGCACGCACGAATCGTTACTGTTGAATTTGCACGCGACAAATCCTCTGCTGCTCTTCCGGCGTCAGCTCTTCTATGCAGGACGGCTTGGAACACTAGTAACTTCTTTTTGAATATTTCTCTTTTATCATAGCACGGTTGAAAATGAAAAATTAACGATAAAAATATTAATGATTATGTAGTGACTTTTTAAAGTCTTCACCTGAGCCCGGTACCAGCCTGCTTATGATGGGTCCGCTGACACATCTGACAGCCTATCCGGGCTGATATCGTTGTGTCAGCGAGTGTCCTTGGTTCGTGACAAGTCCAGCTACCTTATAGCCGGCCTCACACGACCAAGATACTTTTCGTCGGACGTTTTTGCGACCGGCGGCGTTTTCCGCCAGCCTTCCTCCGTCCTTCTTCTTCAGAACATTCACGTTAGCTCCCGCGTGACGTTCTTTTCCGCTGTGTTGATTTTACAAGTGCGTGTTAATGTAATCGCGCCTAGTGAATAGTTTTAAATAAACTCAGTGTATATATCGAGAAAGTGGTTAGGTATGTGATGCATTATTTCCGTCAACCTATACCACATCAATAATTTATTGACAGTATTTCTTAGATACATAAGAGAAGTAATCAATAAAGATTAGAAAAGTCTTGAAAAGTTATTTTTCACACGATTCACTCCAAAGTACCTTCTCACTTTCTAAAAAATCGATTGACATCTGTAGATCATCCCTGTCGATCTCAAACGCTTGTTTCTACCACTGAAGGATCGCTTCTCCATCATATGCAATTTTCAACAACGATAGACAAGAAGAATTCTTCCCATATCATCGGACTATTTACAATTCTGCAAAGAGCGCAGAGGAAGATCTTTTAATATCACGAAATGGGGGCGAGATACGCGATACAATGCCAGGTGAAAGAGCGAGGATCGAAAAGTCAGAGCGCGATCGTACACGTTACAAAAGGCTGAATTCTATTATTTACAGGAACGACGCGGTTCTCGCGTCAAGATAGAAAAATATGCGGCGAATACAATTTATACGACCAGTATTACGGTGAAATTTACACGAATCAGTCCCACTCAGTATATTGGCAAAGCTACCTCATCATCTAAGGGTAGAGAATGAGTAACATGTATGCAATGCCACGAAAAAATAAACATGAAAGAAAATTTTGTTTTCCGTAATTTTCGTCTTTCCTTGATAATTGCAGCACTGATAAATAGCCGAGATTCTCCTGATTAGAATGAGTCCAAAAAATGAGGAAAATCGGATTCAGTTTACCGATTTATTAATATGAAGTAATCTGTGTCTTTCTTTTGTACTTACATCCTGTTTGGACTCATTTTAATCGGTAGACCCGCGGCTATCCATTGGTACTACAATTACAAACGACAATTACTCGAATTAAATTTCCTTTATGTTTATATTTTTGCACTACTGTATAACTGTCTTCAATCCTTGCACAGAGGGCTTCAAGAGGCGCTCGTTCCCCTGCTGCTCTCCACGATCCTGCGTCTCTCCCTCAAAAGCTCCAGGAATCTCGCTCTAGGACTGCCGGGGTACTTCAGCTTGTCTCTGAATTGTAGGATGTCATTCGAACCTTCGTCCTTTGGGAACGCTTTCGAGCCGTCTCTAATTCTCCGCGAGTAGTCGTCTAATTCTTGAAATCCCCTAACAGGGGATAAGTCCGTCACACGTTGCGACGAGTAACTGCTCTTCAGTCCCAAATACTCATCGTCCAAGTCATCGCGATACTTGGCTCTTCTGAACGAACTGGTCGACAAATCGTCTCTTTCCGATTTAGAAGAGTTCACATGCAGCTTCCCTTCTATACGATCCAATCTCCTGAAGGATAAGAAATCATCCTCCATGCTAGAGTCTAGATCATCGAAAGGCATCCCTTGTGTCCTAGCAACTGACAGATTTCCTGTGATCTCATAACTCGTACAGTTCGGTTCGTTTACATCTAAACTACCACGAAGATCTCCACAGACAGACTCGTTCGCATGATTGTATTTCTCTCTGAGCTTTGAATAAGTGATAGGACTTCGAGTTCTATGGTCAGGGGTCTTGGAGAATTTGTTCTGAAGTCGATTCGATGCTCTGCAGCTGGTCGCGTTCGCCACGTTCATCAGCTGATCGAAGATCCTCTTTTCTAGGTCATCTTCCACGTTTTCAGAGTTTGTAGACTGTTGACTTGATTTAGACTGATAGTTGGTGAACCTAGGGCTGGTCCAGTCTTCGATGATGTTGGAGTTGTCTTCTCTTCTATCGGAAACCACGAACTCGCTCGTCATAGGTGCACGATCCGTGCTAGGATTCGCTAAACTCAGTCTAGCGCCAGCAGATCCGCAGTTGACACCGTATTTCACGCGAAGCAGCTCGTTATGCCTGTCTACCCTCCGGATGCAGTCCTCCAGCCGTTGGATTCCATTCAGACAACGGTCGTACGACTCCGTCGAGACGACGATGTCTTCGTCGCTCTCCAGATAATCGGCGTCGTCCGTCACAAAGACCTCTTGCCTCTGGTGATCCAGATTCCATGAGGAGGAGCTGCTTCTGCGACGGGACCCTTGCTTCCCGACCCGTTTCTGGTGGCTGGGCGATGAACACCTTGAGCAAAATTGTTGGGGTTATCGGAATTGTTTAAAAATTATCCTTCAATAAATTTTCATTAAATAAATGACTCACCTTTCAAGCACACTGGCAACGTTGATGGATTCATTGATGGAGTTCAGGTTCCGCATGAAAGTCACAGCCTCGGTAAGATACTCTTTAAGGATCTTCTTCGCTGCATGATTGCAAGGAACGTCCTCCTCTTCATCCTCAATGTTCTCGCAACTATCAGACTCGCTGTTCTCCGACAGATTCATCACCGAAACTTTCACCTTCTCATTATTCTGCGTTGCATCTATCTTCAAATCCTGTACACCTTCCTTCGACTTTTCTTCAGCATCTCTAGCCTGTACTTTCTGTTCCCAGTCATCCTCCAATTTCAAACTCTTCTCCTCCTGTTGAGAATCATCAGTCTCGTCATTAGACGACTGAACACTGTCCACAATCTCCGACACGCCCCTCTTCTTCCTTTTCTTAATGATAGATTTCAAGGATGTCTTTTGACTCTGCTTGGGAGCTTCATTCTCCAAGGACACTTTATCGTCAACCTCAGGACTACTTAAGAAAGATACTTTCTTCTTCCCACTGCTAGTCACGCGATTGGAGTCTTCAGGATTTTCATTGATGTCTTTAAAGCTGTAACAGGGTCTACCAAGGATAAGGTCCTTATAATCATGCACTTGTAGGACCTCTCCCTGTGACGGCTTCATCTTCGGAAACTCAACCTGGCTATCTTCGAAATCTCCAAGTTCGTTGCACTCTGCTTCAAGGGCTATCACCTTAGGACAATCCTTTTTCGTGTGTGCTACGACATCAGGTGGACAGATACTTTCTCTGAGTTCAGATTCCTCCATCTTCAGCATCGTCTGTCCCATCACATTGTTCTCATTGTAATCCAAACTGTCATCCGAGAAACTATGATCATGTTCACTGGCACCATTCTCTGAAGGCTTCGCGTCACCCTGCACTTCAAGGTCTGTCTTCGAGTACATAACACCATTCTCCGAGGCACAGTTCGAGCACGACAATGTCAATCCAGCAATCTCACCAACCTTAGACTGCCACGAAGAAGGCTTCTCGTTGCACCCAAAATTATGGATCTTATTAATAGCTCCAGGAACCGACCACTGCCTCCACGGGTCTTCCTCCCTCCCAAAATCGAATCTCTTCTTCGTGATGAACGCCTCGGTGATCAAGCCATCCCTGATGAACCCTTCACCCGTACTCCGGCCCCCAAAACCACTAACTTCTCCATCCCTAACCTGAGACACGTACGAAGTCCCAAGAGAGTTCCTGAAAGTGATGGAATTCCTCATCCTCGCCCCATCAACTCTTCCCGCAGCCCCGTCTACCGTTCTAGATACATTGTTAGGGTCCTGGAAGATGTTCTCAATCCTGAACACACGGCTATCCGTCTGACTAAGTGTCGATCTACTGTCATCCTTGAAACAAACAATCTCGGGCCTAGTATCCTTAGCTTCTTCAGTTTGAACCTCCCCATCTCTGGTCCTGGACCTCGCCTTATCCTGCTCCAGGGTGTCCATCACAGCTATCCTGGATTCTATGACATTGGTGCTCTCAATCGTGATGCTGATCGTGTCTGGCAGCGATATAGAAATCACGCTTTTCTCAGGACTACCAACAGACAAAGGATTCCTAGGCTCTTGAACAGGATTACAACACTGCCTCAAGCATGCTGGAGCTTTGCTCTCTATCCTACGAGGATCTAGAGTATTTGGTCTAGGAGTCTGTACTGCAAAATTCCTACAAGAAGAGTACAAAGTATTGGTCGAGCTCTCGACATGCATTGCTGCTCGATGATCATTTTCATGACATACATCTGACACCTCTGTGCTGGACAAATTGCTCTCAGCATAGTTCTGAGTATCATCCGAAAGGATTCCTGAGTCGTGTCTTGGAGAATGAAGCTCGTACTCGAACTCATCTAGGTCATTAGCTAGACTGGCAACGTCTTTATACCTGACGATGCTAGTCTTCGGCCTATCAGTTATAGTAGCCATCTCTTTTACTCTTAAAACTGGTGTCCTGCGTTCAGCAACGATCTCACAGTCTTCATGGTTGTCCGTCAACACTGCCACGTCTTGAATCTCAGGCATCTCCGTCGAAGATGCTGTGTCCCTCATCCTGATGGTCCTATCGCAGTCAGTCTGCGTGTCCACGCACACTCTTCGTCTTTTTCCCAGCATCTTCCTCGAGATCTCTTGCAGCTTCATTCTCGCTAGAGATTTGGTTTCAGTCCCCTCTGGTGGAGACCTGATCCCAGACACATCCTCTGGTACCTTCTTGCTAGAGTATAGCCTTTCTGTGACTGCTGCCACAATTTGAGCTCTCTTAACCTTCTGAATAGGTGTGTGAGATCTTGTAGAAGGTGGTTCTTGCTCGATAGAGTCTTTCCTGTGTAATACCTTGTCCCTGGTAAGGTTGGAGATCAAGATCTGCTCGTCTTTAGAACTACTGGAGCTGCTGTCCTTGCTGGTCTTCCTCTTCAGGTTCTCCAAGCTTGGCTTTCTCGCATTCTTCCCTTTACCTGAACTCTGAGAGTCTTTTAGCGACTTGTCGGAGTCGTTGCTACCTTTCCTCTGTAATGGTTCCTTGTTACTTAGCCAGAGACTCTTCTTGACGCTCTTCTGGTCATCGATCTCCCGGATGTTGTTCAACTTCTTGGCTCGTTCTGGGACTACAGAACGCCTTTCTAGACTCGTATGGGATCTTTCTAGGGAGAAGAAGGGTTCCTTCTTTCTTTGGATTGTTTCCACAGATCCAAACCTCTTGGAAGTGTGAAGGTTTGAGGGGAGTGGAGCTGATAGCAGGTCTACCGAGTCCTGTTTCCTGAATTTAGGCTTTTCCTTCAAGTTGGACGTGGATTTGTAGATCTCTGATTGATAGACATCTATCTCATTGTCTCCAGAAGCCTGGCAAGAGTTCACTGAACTACTCCTGTCATCGTGGTCGATACTCTCTGGCTTTTCCGGATCATCAAACCCTTCATGCTCGTGCCCGATGAATTCAACGTCGATCCCATCTTCAGCTACCTCGTCAGAACAAATCTCCTCGATCTGCGTCGACGATTCTTGGAGACTGTCATCCGGCTTGATCAACACTGCTACCAGAGTCGGGATGTCGACGAACACTGACTCATGGATCTCGCTGACTTCATCCTCTTCGTCGTTCAACTCTGTTACTCTGGCACGGTTGCAGGCCCTCTCAAAACGATCTTTTGAGGATAACAGCTCATACGAACCGAATCTTTTCAACGGACAACAAGTGTCTAACGTGAGACTCTCGGTTGACGTGGACCTCCTCAGAGCGAGGATGCTCCTACTAACTTGGTGTTCTTCTGGTTTTGGATTCCTCTGGGAGTCTTCGTTCGTTGAGTTCGGATCTTGGTCTTCGTATGGCTCTATTAAGACTTTTGGCTCTTCTGGTGGGGCTTCGATGGCCTTGAAATCTGATGATTGATCCTGGATTTTTTTACAGGAACACAGCGCTTGGGTGGGCTCGATGTTCTGTGGACAGGCAATGCAATTTATTAGTGAAAAAATAATGAGTTAGGTCTTAACTGCATTCAAGCAGAGGAATTGGTAAGTGAACAAGTTGTTGTTATTGGGGGTTTCAGTTGTAAGACAGGGTTTCCCAAAACTGTACTTCCCTCAAAGCGGTGATTCCCAAAGTCATCTGAAGTCACTTCTTCCTTCGCGAAGTAAGGAGTTATTAACGAAAAACGGAATTTTCGTAAATAACTCCTTAACGAAACGGCGGAGAACATTTTCGCAAACGAAAAAGTTACTTCAAGTGACCTCAGAAATCACTTCTTTTAAGGAAGTACAATAATTTTGGGACATCATGAATACTCTGTTGATTCTCTAATAGCCAACGAAACAAGGACGCGTCAGGAAAATCATTATCCCGGGCAGCCTGCGTTTACATAAAGTCTCGCGATAAACAAGCCACAACAATAGCACTTTTCGGCGCTCGCACGACAAACGGCGTCGCGTTACATCCGAGGGTGCAAACAGAAAAATAAATTAGCAAATACTCGATGAAACGGCGCGAGATTCCACCGGGGAAATTGGGAGTCGTCTATTTATAATCGGAGCTGATTTGCAATCGACCGATTACAAAATGTGCCCGGTGACCGGCGAACCCCCGTAGAACGGCGAATTGGGCACGGATAAATCGCTCGAGTTTATTATCGGTATAAACTCGCGTCGAAACGTCATTACGCAAATGAAATGCATGGATCGTTTATTTGATACTCATTGACCGACCGCCGGCGGTTCCGCGCTCGGGATTCGACTCGAAAACGAACGAACGATTGCTGATAAAATACAGTTCGCAGGTGCGCGTCCGCTTAATGAGTGATCCACATTACCGCTCCATTTTCCATCGGCCGAACGCGAATTTTACAATATCCTTGTACAAGTTACATGATCGTAACATCCACTAGTCTCTCTCCAATTTCTCTTTATGATTGTATTACACCGGCCACCGATTTTCCCGTATCATCCCCATAAGCGGAATCGGATTGAGAACCTCCTCGTCCATCGACTATCATATGCTGTTTCGAGCATTGTCATCTCGCCAATCGAGAAATGATTGATCGCGACAGATTCAAGAGCACAAAATTATGATGAAGTCCCGAAGCTCGCTGTTCAACAAATAAATGAACTAACTTAAAAAATGCCCTTCCCTGATAATAATTAGACTGCGGATCTTTATGCATATAATATGGTTCCTTTCTTCAGCAAAAAACACAAGGTTTATTCGTCTAAAAATATAGAGAATCAACAATTAAATGTTTGTATAGCACTTGTGCTCGTAGATTTTTATAATTAAAGGTTTTTTTATTTGTTCGTTTACTCACGAATTATCAAAATCAATTATCAATTACTTGTGCGTTTTCTAAATTTTCTAGTCCCGCCCTCTCTAGAGCATATATGACTCACCGAGCTGTACACAAAGCTTACATGCATTTATAGTAAAATTGAGTAGACGATTGTTCAAGACATATTGAAAATTGTTGAGAGATTTAAAAAATTGACGATGTCAATATATTATTTCTTCTCTATTATAATCATTCAGGGAAGAAATATCATTCAGTGTAGTTTATATTGCTTGCAATCGATGCAGACAATGTTTATTTTGCGTAAAGATCCGAAGTCTATCGATAACATATAATTTCAATGTCGTTAATGGATTTCTGGAAAAATTTTTATAAAGATCCCATAATTATATAACTGTCATACGAGAGCACTTCTGTAATTGTTCAGTGCGGCGTGTTTTGATGGATCGGAAAATTATTTGTTTTGGTAGGTTGACCTTACCTTTTCGAGTAAAAGGGACTTGAGCCTGGCGACCTCGTCCCTCAGCTCCCGAATGACCCTGGCCACGGGATCCTCGTTGACCACCGGCCGGTTGACCACGCTCTGCGCCCTTTGCGCGAATCGTAGGGTGTGCGCGGTCTCGTTGTAGCTGCCGCTTGCTGGCGATATCGCTGGAAAACGGGGTGCAACGGTGCAGAGAACAGGTGGTAATTAACAGGAACGTGTTCGAGCGGGCTCGCGTTCACCGCCGCGACCACGAATCGACAGCCCGCGAGCGAACCGACGAGGAATGCGATTCACTTTTGATCATTCCACATTTTTCTCGCGATCCGACGACCGCCGACTATAATGACGTTGTCCAACAAATTCTGACAATTTTCCCTTATGTCTCAATATACGGCAAACAATTTGTATAGACCCAGACACGTTATCGTTTCTCGTCATCAACCTGCGTTTTTCGGGGAAGCTAAATGTTTAAGAAAATGTCAAATTTTTATTAGATTATACAGACTCAAGGGTCTAAGACGAAATCTGAATTAAAATTAGTTTTCCGAAGTTGAAAATAGGATATTTTTAAAGACATTCTCAATTTTGGGTGATGAAGGAGAGAACCATCGTGAATAAAATGTAACCCTTCTTGTCAACAAATCTGCAAAAGTATAAATTCGATAAAAAAAGTAAGTTTACGCTACGTACAACTACAATACTTAAAGATCCACCAAAAATACGAGGATCGCTAAAAACCAATTTAGTGCGCACACAATATTTATAGTCTATTGAGGAAACAATAGAATTTGGAACTTGTGCAATATGGTCAGCATCTACGCTCATTACTAAATTTCAAACGCTAGAAGTACCGCAATGTTTCCTCCCATAAAATTCACGAGAACTTTCTAGCGTTTTCCATCTATTCAATTGTAACATCCGTAATTTACTTAACGTTCCATTTATTTCCCCGATACTTATCAAATAAATACTCCGGAACGGGTCACACGAATCCACCCACCGGTTCCTAGCATCGAAAAGATAAATTTGCATGAGAACCCGCAGCCTGCTAATTGAATTCCACGGAACGATCAATTAAATGCTCGTTCGGCTCGATCCGCGGAGTCGACTCGGAAAAAGGAGAAAATCGCGAGAGTCCGGGCGCGGCGACGGTCGAACCGTGCGTTTCCTGCGGAAAAAATCCGGAAATTCGATCGGTCACGGGTTCGATCTTCCTTGAAACGAGAAAATCGTCAGTCGAGGCGGTCGGATTTAATTCGACAAAGTGCCATCACCCGAAAGGTTGATCCCTGTGCCGCGTCCAAAGCCCACGTTTCTCTGCGTGTTTCCCATACGCGGTCAATCATAAACGCAGACACTGAATATTAAACGCCCCTCTCCGCTCGATAATAAACCCGAATGCTATTAGCAATTCAATTAGCCGTCGATGATCAGCGGTTTGGAATATTTCGCCGCGATTAATTATACGCGTCCCTGTCCTGCTCCTAGGAATATTCGGGGATTCTTCCGTTTCCGCGACACACGCGCACACACCCATGCGTAAACAACATATACAGGAGGTTCGCTAATTGGTTCGCGTGGTTTTTCTAGTACCGGCTGTTAATTGTATCCTCTAATGTATCAGAGCGACGAGCCCGCGGGTCCAAATAATCCGAATTAACGTGTCTGTAGTTATTGCAACGGCGAATCCCCTCGTGGCGATCCAGCAAAAAGCCGACCCTACGTTGCGTACACTATGTACAGGATTTTCTTGTAACGGGTGGGCTGGAAGTCGTGATCGAAGCGGAGATGGTTTCTTTTTTAATCTGTTAGCCTCGCGAGAATTGCGAATTTTTGGTGCGTTTTTCCGTTCACGAATACAGTAAAATCTCGATTAAACGGGGACTAAATTCATTCGTTTCTTTCTGAAGCAGCCACATACAGTATTCTGTCTCATTACATCATCACCACTATTCGTATAATTTTATTTGACAATATTACCAGTTTTGTACACTCTATCATTTCATTTGTACATATTCAATAAGATTATAATGTTCTCAAATTTTATGCAGTTGTGAGGACAAGGAACGACAAAAGTATCAGAAGAATGTTGGGTAATATTTTTATATAAATATTTCAGGCAATAGATCACTTTCCACGAGTTCTTGTCCAAATTTTGCTGCTTCCAATTGCTCCAGAAAATTGTTCAAAAGAAGATTTGGTAAAGCACGATTAATAAAATGTTAATATGCTTCACCAGATTTTCGAGTTCATTTTGCGAAGGGCCGCAGGGGCGGGACAAATATTCGAGCATAAATACCAAGAGAAATCCCGGGGAAGGATTTCTCGATCGTCAAGAAAAGCGTTGTTTAGTTCCGGGAGAATTCTTTGGTGGAAGCACAATCCGCGGAGAGAGCACAAGTGTGCTCATTCATCTCCGGGGTTACCACGATTTTCAGCCGACCCTGCAAGAGTTACATACAGAACAAGAGACTCCACTGTGTACCTAGGTATGTACTTTTCTACGGTGCGGTGTCTAACTACGTTTAAATTCTACAAGATTTACGGCCGACCCGTTTTGCGGAAGTTTACTACAGCAGTTCTTCGACCAAGACACCAAAGACGTCCGCTTGTTATATTGCTGACACGTGATTTATCGCGACCGTTTACGTATGTACATGGAAAACTACGTGTGAACAGAGCGTGATCCAATAAGTTCCATCTACCAATAATCTACGTTGCCTCGTTGACGGGACATCCAACGATCTTCTAGTTGTGTGACATTTTAAGTACTTGGACCTGCGGCTACGGGATTATGTACAGAGAGCTGAATAATGGCGTCCGAGATTTTCTGGGTTTGCAGCGCTCGTTATAATGATCCACTTTACGAAGTGGATTCGGAAATTGTTTAATCAATACACGGAATCAAATGGAATTATTGGAGAATTAATGGAATTTATGGAGAACTGACATAAATTATGTTGTTCAACTGCGTCTGTACTTTGCTTAGGTTGCGCACGTGTAAAAGTTTGACTTTTACATAAGTAGTTATTATACTATATTTAAGGAGTATATAAATTTCTAAATGAGCCTATTTTGGACCATTCAGCGAGATTAAACATTTTCCACAGCATCGACCGAAAACTACAAACCCCTAAGCTCGCAGAGCCCGCTCTCAACCGCTTCGTATGTACATCGAGGCTACGTCGGCACAAGCTGAGATAGGATTATTCGTATTTACCGAATTCCGGTTACTACGGTTTTTCGCGCCAGTTATTGAATTATAATCTGGCCGTGCCTTAGCTCGCCTGGAAAAGCATTTAAACCAATTACGATCCTGGCGGAGTCGGCGCTCCGGTATCGCCGGGCACAATTTCATGAATCAGAGGCTCGCGATAATAATTCTCCTCCGGCAATTAACCGAAATTTATGGAAAGCCGGAGCGAGAGCGAGAGAAACGGAATGAGAGAATCAGAGGCAGGAAGAAAGAGAGAGAGTTAAGCGTCCGGACGTTGTGGATGCTTATGGGAGGATAATATGGGGAGGGAAAAGCGACGGCCAATTTTTTGCACGCCCCCACTCTTTCTTCGTTTACCGAATTAAATATAGCAATCGCAGAATCGAATTTTCTTCTGCCGTACTACGGAATCTCCATTTAGAATTATTAAAATCGATATCTTCCACTATTAATAGTAATTTAATTCTATTAAACGTAACTCTAACAAAATTGTGTTCTTGAATTTTTTCTTGATATTCTAGTAATACAAAGTTTACCTTTCTAATTTGAATATTTAACAGAAATTAGTTTATGACCCAAAGTCAAAACAAAGCAATTTTGCAATATATAAAATTTTTCTCAACGTTTCGATCCAAGTATGGAATATTCAACTATCGCCATTTCGAATTCTGTTTTCTATAGCCGTCGCCTAAATCGTGGAACCGATGCAACTGAACCGTGGAACGATGAAAAAAATATTTGAAATGACTCCGTTTCAAAATGGATACAGGACGCGGGTGAATCTGGGACGAGCGTAAAACGGATTAGCAAAAGGGGGAGGGTTGCGAGGGTTGATAGAAGGCGAGAGGAGAAAGAGAGAAAGGAAGCCGCTCGTTGAACGTGTAAATCATCGTTTAATGGATGGATGCACGGGAGAACGGAGCCTTCCGAGAATAAATGCGACGCGATAGAACAGGTGCAGGGGGTAACAGAGGAGGAAGGGGGTGCGGTCGAGGGGACGGGGAAAGTGAGAGCAGAAGAAGGAAGATCAAAGGGAAGACACTTACTGGCGAGCATAATGGTAGTGGCATTTCCGCCAAGTGCGTCCTTCAACAGCCAAGTAAGCGAAGAATCTCTGTAAGGGATGAACCTTCTGCCTGGACCACTTCCGGTCGAGCCTCTCTCCGCGAGGGCTGATATCACGTTCCCTAGAGCCACTAGACTCTTGTTTATGTTCGCACCCTCCTGCAAGAAACACGGCGAGCCTTCTTTTTCGCAAATTTTTACACGTCGCGCGATACGGCGATGGTCCTATGGTGAAAGAACATGAAGAATTGAAGAATGTGATTTTGTCGTGTTCGGGGTAAAGGATTCTTGGTGTACGTTGTTCGTCGTATTGTAATAACAAGAAGTTTGTATATGCTGAAGTTTTTGTATGTACGTAAAAGTTATAGTCTTTCTATTGCAATGAGTAGTATGATTCTCATGAGAATGTATGAAGGTTTGTAGGCTTTGTAATGAATGAATAAAATGACTGAGCTATATGGTGTAAGTACACGTTTAGAACTTATTAGTTATTCGAAACACTTGTTTCCGTTGTGTGTAATGGAAGAGTCATAGTAATATTCACCTCAATCATACTCATAAATTTAAAAAAAAATGAATACGTAAGTTGGTGATTGTAGTGGTGTCCTTTTGGAATTTTTTTTCTAATACCTAACTATAGTATCGTAAGGAAAAAACAATTGCAAAAGAACACAAAGCTTGCGCCCTAAGTTCTGAATACTAAAAAATGTACAAAGACCCATGAAAAATCTCGGTGTCTGTTATATGATGATGGGATTGATTTTTGAAAATTATCTAACTCGAAGAGCACCAATCTCGGTCAGTTTACATTTTCGCGAAGGCGATACTATATTGAGGCGAGTGACTCACCTTCAGCCGGTGGATTCCGCCGCACGTGGCCGCGCTTTCACTGCCCGCCAGATCGACCAAGCGTAGTTTACTGGCACCGCGTGGCGGGGATCCTTCGCCCCTCCTGGTTGAGGAGGAAGCGGAGGCGGAGGAAGCGCCGCAAGCGACGCTCGACGGCTCCGGGGTTACGGCGATCGTCAGCAGAGCGTGGCTGCGGCTGCTGCTCGGGTTCTGCAGGGTCGACGCTGTCTTCCGGGCCCGAGTCCCTTCCTCCACATAGGACATCAACGAACCCAGGGTGCGGACCACGTGGTGGGTCAATCCTGTACTCAAACAACCCTCAAAAATTTTGTACTCCACTTCTTACTCTAGACTACTGACGATCTTAAAGACTGGGTCAAAAATTGGGTCACGGGTAAACAGAATAGAATCCAGACAGGTATGTCAAACAGATTGTCCATTGTATGTAGAATATTAGTTGAAGAATTTATAAGATTTAATTTTTTAATTCTCTACGCCCTGCATCATCATTATAATTTTTTAAACTGTGCAGAATCACGGTTAAATTCTTTCCAGACCACACCCTTAGCAACATTCCCATTTTACTGGATGGTCACATTCATTTTTTTACAATTCTCAAATTGAGCAATCTGCCGCGAGTATAGAGATGTTTCAACTGGCAAAAGGTGTCGGAACAGTTTAAATAAAATATTTGTCTGTCGTGACATAGCGTCCTCGGTCTAAGGTGTAAGTATCAATAATCCAATAGTGAAAATTGACCCAGTTGTACCGAAGCTCGATGCATGAGAGTATTCGCAGAGTGGAAAGGCTGCGAGTGGGAATCGGTGAATTTTATCTTTGATAAAAGGGGATTGAGAGGAATTGGAAAGGAAAATCGAAATATCGAACATCATTGAGGATATAAGTGGAAGACAGTCTATCAAGTTCAAGGGAACCCGAGAGAAATCTCAGTTACGCGAGAGGATCCTAGATCGGAAGTGTAAGGAATCGGCTGGAAGATCTCGAAGAAATCCTCGTAAGGTTACAAAGGTTTAAGGATGATCTAGGGGTGGTGGAGTTGGGAGGAGGGGTAAGTTTCCACGAAGATCACAATTATCCGGGACTACGGAGCGTCTCCGATTGCCGATACCTTGAACGTAAGGGCCGAGTCGAGGATGCTCGCGAACTCTCAATCCGCTCGCGCTCGAAGACGGCTTCAGGAGGTCTCTCACCCTCTCGTTGTATATCTCCAGGTAACTGAAACAGAATTCAGCCGGCGTTACGCTTCAGCCATTTGATTGATTGCGTTAATTTAACGAGCCCGCGCTGATGGATTCGCTCTCAGCTGTTACAACTTCGGGAACTTGTCTGTTCGCGCGGGACTATCGAAGTCGTTCGGATCCTTCTGGAAAATTTATTCTGAACATACTGCTTCTGATTCGATTTTGATCAATCTGAGTAGAGAAAAACGAGCGGAGATAATTCGTGAGAAACAGGAGGTCTGGGTGGTTGAGATTAGTACCAATCATGTTCAGTCTTAAGATTAAAAAGAAATAAGTAAGATATGAGAAAAAATTCGTCCACTAAAACGACTACAGTAAAGATTCGTTACATGTTCGTTTCGAAAGAGTTTCGTATACAATGGTTATCAAATAAAGCTTCTGAACGCAATTCGGGGGTGACCTTGACATATAAAAAAATTCTCGAGGTCGGTAACGTTTCGTAAATATTTAACGGGAGCTTTTCTCCCTCGGGTTTCTCGATTTCCGGTTCCCCTTCGATCGGTATCGGTGAATTACGGGGCGCAGACAACGCGGCCGTGTAAAAGCGAAAGGAGACAAATGTAAAGAACGGAAACCGTCCAGGGAACACCGAGACAGGAAAGTGTTTCCACGGGGCCGCGAGCACCATGGAAACTCCGATCGCTGTTAAGCGGATTTACGGTCGCACGTGCGGACGTTTCACGGGCACAGCGGAGCAGATAATGACGTTAAGAGGATCCTGGAGCTTGCGGTGACCCGTGCGCTCGCCCACCGGCACCGTTCCGACGAAAAGTGTGCATCCACGGTCCGCTAAATCTCCGCTTTTCGGCCTGCACTGTCTCCCCGCGAACAATTGCCGCCGTCGTCGTCGATTTGTTTGTGCCCGACGACGAGACGCACCCGTACTCGTCGCTGCTCCGTAATTACAGTAGGAACTCGGTAATTGCTCGCGGGATTAATGGGAAACATTTTATCCGAGGGATTTTCTATAGAACTGCCGGGAATCGATACGGTTCTAACACTCTTTTAACCGGTTTTGTTGCTTATTTGTTACTTTATGTGCAGGAATTGCAGGAAAGATTCATTAGTTGTCAATGTACTGTCAATGAAAAGCATTTTGTGAATGTATACATTTGCTTCAGAGACATCTACAAAAGTGAAAGAGAAAATGTTTGGACAGTTGGAATTAATAGTGAACATGTAACGAGTCTTTACTATAATCTTGTGTGTGAACAAACCTTGTCACTCCTGATATGAAATATTTGTTTTATCATTAACGTGTTTTGCATTGATCCATTTTCGACATCGAATGGATTAAGAAAATCATGTGTAGTGTGATTTTCGTGAATGGTTAGCGAGTTCTGGAAATTCGTCCGAGAGGACAAGAAAGATTGCAAGAGTTAGTTCACGATACGAAGTCGACGTAGGTGGAAGTCACTGGTAAGGTCTCGTGTTCCGATGATTGAAATCATCCGGCTAGGGCTGAATTTCGATCAGGTCCTGCGGAAGCACTTGAAGCGCTCATCGCTCCTTGGCGAAAGGACTCTGGCCTTTGACGTCACGTATTTCACTCACGAATCCCGGCAGAATTGAAGTCGAAGTAGATAGGGTCGTCGGTGGTCAGACCGCGCTCGGCTGCTGGAAGTATTCAGCGTCGACCAGCGCGCGGCGCGGCGCTCATTCATTTCGGCAAACGCGCTTCCGGAAATTAGAAAATCGAACGGGCCGCGTACGTTCACGGCTTCCTTGACCCTAAAACCTGGATACCACGGCAATCTCTTATCCCTCCGTGCGTTATAGCTTCTTATTTTTCCCTCTGTACAGCATTTGTTCACCTAAATCCTGCCGTGACACCATACTTCCTCAGACTATGAAATGTTACGCTAAAATCCTTCACAAAATTCCGTGAAAATTTGCTGAAATACTCTCAGGCATATACTTCAAGACTGTAAATGTGTGAGAGAAGTTGAAGACCTCTTTCAGTAAATTTTACTCGAAGCATCATTCACGTTATTTTTATTTGAGTAATCAAATTACTGAAGACAATCAATTTTTCAATTAATATGGAATTACACGGAATAATTTTTTTAATGGCCAATTGATGTTTGCAATTACATACAAACGATGCAGTACAAAAGTATATACGCTAAAGTATATACCTTCATCAATAAAAATCGCCAATAAAATAATTTCAATTATTATTGTATCTATACATTCAATTTTTTCAATTTCGTTTGGTTATCCATTTCAATAAATTTGCCGATGAAAACGACCGTGTGTTTGTCAAAAGATCCAGTCGTCGGTAAATGAATAAATAAAACGGGAAACAGTTCGCCACGCAGTAAAAATAGCGAGCACAGATGCAGCGTGGACTGAACTAGGTCTAGCTACCTTCATCCCCTAAATTTATGGGTCGGGCCATCAATTGCGAAATTCCACGATGATTACATGCTAGCCAAGAACAGGTAGCGAGAATAGAAAGAGCAACCGGTTCTTCTCGAGCTCGTAAGTAAGGGTTGTTTCCATTTACGATCGCGAAATTCACTGGAACCCCGCTAATAAGAAGAAGCTCGCGTTCCGCGAAAGAAAATTACACCCCTGCCCCTTTAAAGAGTAACGGCTGCTTTGTAAACTCTGCATTTTTATCGCCGCGGAGACCGGGCGCGGCGGAGAGTGAATTGCGAAAAAGCTATTTAAAGTTTCACGAAGATAACCGGCTACCTTTGTCCGCGATCCGATGCTTCTGTTTCGCTCTCTCTCTCTCTCCCTCTGTCGTTCTCTCTCGTTACCGACGGCGCCCGACGTTCAATAAGATCGCCTAACGAAACAGTAAACAGAACGAAAAGCGGAAAAACGGCGGACGATCCACCACATTCGAGGATACAAAATTTACTGTTCTCTTATACCTCCAATTCACAATTGAATTTTTTTGGGTTGTTGTAGAAGATGGATTTCAGAATTGGCTTCATTTACGAATGAAATTTTGCAACGTCTAAATTCGCAGCTGAGTCGCCAGATGAAGAATTGTCTACCCACTCTACTTTCCCCTTCTTTCCCAGTCATGTGGCTATCTGATACTGGCAGTGAAGGACTAACTTTTTTCTCCCGACCTGGCGATTCTCATGTCCCAGTTTCCGATTCGCTAAAACAATTAATAGTAAATTATGAAAGCAGAAGCTTTCAAATAAGCCTTGATAGTCCAACGAATATTTTTATAAAATAAGAAAAAAATTTAAATTAATCATGTTTCGAAAGTTCAGTATGTCGAAACATTTTATATCAAAACAGAATCATTTGTGAAACACGAAGTAACAGAATTCGGTTACAGATCCGGCGACAAGATCGTTCAAATACAATTCGACAGGGCCATGCTCGAAGAATCAAATTCTGGGTCCCGATAGACCCGGCACCGCGCGACATCGGTTCGGAACGATTCGAGTTTCGGGTAGATTCGCAGTCGTCGGCATCGGAATCCGGTAAACGCATTGAAAATCGAGCGGCTTGATTAAATGAGGACCGACAACAAACACTACACTCGGGTAGCGAGCGGATCGAATTGAATTTGCGACGAGAGTTTCGATCGTAATGACCGGGAATCGAAAGCTCGCCTCGCAGTCGAATTAAAGCTTCCACGTTCGGCGCGGGCGAAAGTGAGAGAAATACAGAAAGAGAGAAATAGAAGGAGAGGGAGAGGAGAAGGGAGGATTGGAGAAAGGAAAGAGAGAAACGGCGAGGGCGAGAAGAGGAGCGGAGAGAGAGGTTTCTATCGATCAATCAGCCATAAGTAATGCGGAGCTTTTGATCGGTTACCGTTTCATTGCGGATGGGAAGAGCGGCACGGCATGCTATCGCGTACGAATTCGGCGACTTAATCACGTTAAACGACGTTCCCTAATGACGATGGTTCCTGATCAATTAGCGGGACCCAACGAATTATCCTGCCGGCCCGGTCGGACCTCAGATCATTTACAAACAAACATGGGAAACGTGGCTCGGGTCCGCGTGGTGCATTTTGATTGCTCGTTTATAATTAGTCGATGTTGAAACGAGGGACAAAAAATCTTGCCCCGGGAGTCCGCCACGCAATCGATAGTTTGATTCCCAATGGCTATCGACTGCCCGGAATTTTTCGCTGAACTACCTCCAGTCGAAGTTGACGCCTGTGAATATTCTCGATTCGGCCGTTTTGTTGATAAATGATTCTTATCAAAGATCACTCACATCTTCCCAGGCTTTTGGGAACTTGAAAATATTAAAATAATTTTAAACACGAGATGGGCATAAAAAGGATCCTGTTTTGTATGTTTTTCTGTGGATTTTAATGCTATATAAAAATTGTCCATAGTATTATTTAAATATAATATTATTTACAACAGTGCTGCAGCTCATGTTTACCATAAATGCATAAAATCCACAATTTACTTATGAGGTATAATCACCATATAATATTATATAGTACTATCACTAATAGTTTCAAGAAATTAATTGACGATTTTAGTTATCACTTCTGGCAATGCGTAAACATGCTTCCTTGTACAATTTTATCCAATGATCCCTTCCCTCCAGTCTCCATCCATGTCTTCTCGTCCTTTGCAGGAGTATAATAAATGGTTAATCTCGAGGATTTCGCGACGATGAATACGTGACGACCGCAAGGCGCCAATTTACGGGCGAAGCTCGGAGAAGATTGAATCCTCGTTGAACAGGCCAGTGAAACTACCCAGACCTGAACGGAGATCACTCGTCACGCGAGACGGGACTGTAGGAGCAGCTGGATTTTGCACCTTGCAGAATTTTGCACTCGCGGTCTTACTTCCCGTGACCCAGTAATCGGTGATCGATATTTACGAGCGAAACGCTCGAACGTCCCATGTCGCGGAATCGTGTGAAGTCTCTGTCTCCATCCTGTTCGAAACTCTTCAGTGCCCCTTTGCTTGACACGTCTACCTCGATTCTTTAAGATTCAATGAAGAAGGGCCGAGCTTACTTTTGTCCACAAAGGTCACCAACGCTGTTGTAAAATTGCAGACATTCGAGACACTTTTCCAACAATTAAACATTTTTAACACTCCAGCGAAATTGTACTTTTGGAGTTTTATATATTTTTAAAAATATTAATTTAAGTTTAACATCACTCATGAAAAAAGGTCAACAGAAAATTGTTTCTCATGTGCGTATCTCTGTTTCTTTAATAATATTGCGATCGTGTGGCGCGCCTGAAGTCTACAACAGGGTTAGGAAAATATGTTTTAAATCCTTGAGATACTATTAATCTATGTATAAACTTTGATTTTCCAACTTCAACTTGGCCCCCGATTTTCCCACGGAGTTCCAAGTATCGTGCAGAGCTCGGAGCATGAAATCAGAGGTACAATAAATATTAGCTGGAGGATCATGACCGTTTAAAAAAGATTGCCGGCCAAGTCCTGCGAAGCGCCGGTGGACCTCAAAGCCCTCTTTGATCACGGGCTGCCACCGAACCAGGTCAAACTGGACTTTGTATGGGATTAAAAGCCAGGTCAGTCAACCCTTCGCGTGTCCCTTTGTAGGGAAGTCGGCCTTTCGTCGCCGTTTTTGCGAGGCTGTCGCGTGAACCGGGATGAAAATCGTCGGCGTGTCGCGCCCGCGATCAATCTGTTCGTCGAGGCCTGCAATTTTCAGGTGCATCGATTTTCAGAAATAACCTAACCCGTTGCCCGGGACTGTCCTTTCTCTCGAAACAATGCCTCGAAACTTTGAGCCCGAGTTTTCGGCACGATTTCTTTTTCTTTTCTTTCCCGATTCTTTTTCGGTGGCGCATATTTTTTTCCCCTCGGTTTTTCGGTTCTTTTTTCGACTCTCGCCTATCCTATAAGAGATATATTCTTTCGCGGATAGGAAACGCCGATCGATTCTTATTCCGACGCCGTTCGTCCGCGTAATATCCGACAGGCACGAGAGCCAGCTTACGTTTTCTCTCCTCATCCCGACGCCCTTGCGTCGCGCCATCGCCGCTGATGAAAATGAGAGGCCACTCGAAAACTTTCGCGCCCCACTACTCTGAACCACTTCCCCTGCTTTTTTAGTCAGCGGCGGTCGTGTCGAGCAACCGCCATTAACACCGCCTCCAAGGCGCACCGAACACTTACTATTTTGCACTGTGTTCATTCAGTTCTTTTACAAATTTTCTCACAAGATAAATCCAAGTCCAGAAGTGGAGAAAATAAATTCTCCATGAACAAATCTTTCCCGTTTCCAAAAAGCACTTGAAGTGACTATTGAAGAAAATTATTTTCGAAATTCTGGGCTCCGCCCTTTTCCTGCCCTAAATGGCAAGTTTATCATCGTCATATCATATTTGTCAAATTTATAATTTATTAAGAAAGGTTGTTCAGAATGATAACCTTCATAAAATAATTCAAGGTCTTCGCAATCGGTGAGGAATCTCTCTCAAACAGAAATGGTGACATAAAAGTTATTTACACCTCCAATCAAATCGTGCGAAGTTTAATTTTCTGTTTATTCGTTTTTCGACAGCTTTCGATATTTATCCCGAGTCGATCGATCACAGAACTACACGTGTCCGGAGGGAGTAGATCGGTGCCGATAAGTCTCGCGGAAAGAATCCGCGGGAACCGGAACGAGGTGAACGTGTTTGCTCTGTTTATCAGCGTGCGAAACTAGTTTCGCTGATTAACGACTTTTTCGGCGGAACATTTTGCGCGGCTCGATCGGGATTTCGGAAACGCGCGGCATGCGGAATCTGGTCACGTGTCGGTCCCGTCCCAAAGGATCGATATTCCGGTTTTGTTGTGCGATTAATTATACCTATTAGCGAGTCGTACTACTCGTCAATAAACGGGGATCGGAGCCGGGCGTAATTTAATTTACGAACTAACAACGATCACGTTACAACTGACGGGACGCGTCGCTACGGTAAACGCGACATGGGCTAATGTCGCGTGAAAATTGCCATAGTACCGAGGGGCTCTCTAATATTCGCCAGCGATTTGATAATCGGGACACAGGGCTGGTGATCCTCGCGCGCTACTTTACCCTTGAACTGCGAAAATCGCGGTCCTCGCTCCGATGGTAGCGAAATCGAGAACTTACACGTGCGCCGCCCGCGGTTTATGGCAATTCGAGCTGATGGCACTGTTGAAATCGCTCGATGAACGGCAAAAATAACTCGTTCAGTTATATAATATTGCCGGAAAAATATACAGAGTGCTCGAAATCTCTCGCTTTCTATTTAAAAAATCATTTTTTAACGCTCCGACTGTCAACCCAATAAATTCCACAAGACTCCGGGAAATCAAAGCGACCCAAAACTGGTGATCGAAGTCTCGCTCCCTGTTTTTCCAATAATTTTTTAACGCTCCATCTGTCAGCTCAATAAATTCCACAAGATTCCATGAAATCAAAGTGATACATTTAATTAAATAAAAATTTAAAAGCTAGGTTCCATGATATACTGTTTGCTGTTACAAAAAAAAACACAATTGAGATCATAAAGAGATATAAAAATCGACTGACCAGTAACAGGTACGTTTTGCACGACAAATTGGCCGATCATTACTGTCAATAGTCCACAAATTAATTTCTCTGATAATATTCCTCCACTAGCAACAAACCAATGATACACTGCAATTCATAAAAATGCCACTTCAGAAACATTTAAAACTTCACCGAACCAATAATACTATTCTCTACGGCCATTTCCGACCAATATCAACATCCCCCATCATACGAATACTGCCAGAGGAACGGTAATATTTCACAAACCCCCAGTGATTATCGGTGGCCGTTAAATAATCCCGTTCGAATAAATTCCGCCAGAACCGAGAACGAAACGATCGACGTTTCGCAAGCCTGTCGAAACAAATATGGCGACGTTGCGAAAATTCGTTTAACCACAATCGTCCTGATTTCCCATTCTTCTGATCCTCGTCCTCTTCCACCGAGAAAAATGTTCGCTGCTAATTCTGTTTGCCGCATATTCTTCGATTTCCTTTTACCCCATCGCTGTTTGTTTCTCTCTCGCATTCGCCATCCAGACCACCTTGCTTTTGCGGTCCGTTTTAATTCCGCGGTTCTCCGACTTCCCAGCAACTCCTACCCCCTCGTTCACCACCCTCCTCGGCCGTCGTTTCACCCCTTTTTCGTACTTCCTTCGATGCTCTTTATTTTTCCAGTGCTGCCGCCGCGATCGGGTTTTCATCGACCCTTCTTTCTAGTGCATTTCTCGGTGCTTTCTGACCCGAGAGCAGTCCGATTCCTCGACCTCGTCTCTCACATGGTACGAACAGGTCTTCCGGAAGTTATTGGATCACCGACTAACTCGAGAAATAATCAAAATGGCCAGGCCCACCCTCTTAAACCCCTTTCACCGGTAATTTTTTTTACGACGCCTTTGAT
Organism: Lasioglossum zephyrum; assembly: GCA_028455615.1. Taxonomy (NCBI): domain Eukaryota; kingdom Metazoa; phylum Arthropoda; class Insecta; order Hymenoptera; family Halictidae; genus Lasioglossum; species Lasioglossum zephyrum. Next base: position 4,273,401 of record CM052324.1, on the reverse strand, counting down.
AGGCTTCGACGCCGATTCAATCGAGATTGCGGCAATACCGTCACCGTAAGAACGCAAAATCGCGCGAATTTTCAGTGCTATTCACTTCTTCATCAATGTTAGTACCAGCTTTCAGAATAAATTTATTTTTTGCTGTGAAAATTGTGGCAGAGTTGTCGAATTGTATATTTGTATGATCTCCAGATTGAAAATTTATGTTTGGGTCAAAACAGACCCAGGCTTCGTCGTCCAAGGATAAAACGTGGCTCGTCGTCTACTCCGGATGTAAACCTGCTATTGTCATTGCAGGATTCGCGAATAAAAGAATTTTTTAGCGCGTCTATGATCGTGTTTCCTATGAGCGTTAATGGCGAGGTTAATTTATTTCGTTACTCTTTCAGATCAAAAACGTATTCTAAAAGCTTGCTTGCTCACTGCTAATAATTCTCGTCAATGGCCGCGTTTCCAGCTACTACTCGCTGTGAAAATTCCTGGCCGTAGCGAGCGAACAGATCGAAACGCTAGCCGGTTTCCCGGTTTTTGCACCGCGGGGAAATTTACGCACGCCGATGGATGTGATTTCCCGGTCGCCATGCCTTCGTTATCGTGGAATTTTCCTGGTGCGAGCAAATTTTGTTTACAGGGGATCTCGGTGATACGCACGGTCCGGAATCACTGCCGCGCCACGGATCGAAAATTAACGATTTCGCGTCGACGAAATATTTTCGGAAAATCACGCGTCTGTCGCGGTCCTTTCGCGCTCTATATCGTCAGATGAATTTTTCAGGGACCAAATTCGCGGCTGATTTCAACGATGAGCGTGCAAATGCGGCGCTGCTTGTTCCGTGATTATTAGACTGCGAAATTTGTGTATTTGTGACGAAAATTAACAGGGAAATATTGACTTGGTTTAATCATTTTAGTTTACTCTGTATCGGACAGCGCGACCAGGTACTCACGCATACAGGGTGCCCCAAGAATGTTGTATTTCCTTGAAAAGGTTGATTTCTGAGGTGATTTGAAATAACTTTTTCTTTTACGTAAATATTCTACGCGGTTTCGTTAAAGAGTTCTTAATAATAACTCCTTAACGAAACCGCGGAGAATATTTCCGCGAAGGAAAAAGTTATTTCAAAAGGTATAGATATAAATAAATTCAATTTCCTCTTTTTGGAAGCTAACAGATTGTAGGCATTTTTAGCGAGTGATATTTTTAGCGTTAACTTTGAAAGAGTTGCTGAGCGAGTGAGTTTCTAGGATTAGCAAGTAAGTTGGAATTTTAATTATTTTCCCAGCGTTAGGGGTTGCAACGAAATTGTGAACTGCTGTCAGGCTTGATACATAGAAATTGTAACTGTCCTGCGTGAAAAGTGTTCTACAGATGACAACAGAAAACGAAACATGGCGACACGATGCGACACTGACGATCACGCGAAGGGGACTTTTATGTTTATCATGTTTCGAAAGAGTAATAAGCGACCATGGAACTAACGAATAGCAAAGTGTCTATACGGCACCCTTAGCTGCTAGAAGGAAACAGGATAGTTTGTATTCAAAATTCATTCCGTCACGAAATGTCCTACCGGAGTATACAGATTATTCATCGTATAAACACAGTATAGCTGGAGAATGTTCGATCTTTTGTAAAACGAACAATAAGCGACGCAATCACAGTAACTGGAATCATTATGCATTCACGGTACATGCAAATGTTTAATATCTGACAGAAGATATTTTCTTGACTGCAATATAAATTTTGTTTCACGTTATGGTTTGCATCAAATTACATGAGAAAATAGGAGCTACAGTCTAATAATGACTAATAATAACGGAGAGGAGAATCAAATTACTTGCTGGTATCTATATCGGTATCCTGTGAAAGAAATATGAGTTCGAAGAACCTCCCTTGTCTACACTGATGACTGCTTCACAGAGTTTGTAGGTCAAACAATTCTTTTCGTGGCTTCAAGAATTTTTTCAAGCCCTACAATTTTTTTCGTAGACCTCACAACTTTTTTACAGATCTTAAAATTATTTTAAACAGTAGAAGTGTTTTCATGGGCCCTACAATTTTTATATAATTTCTAAAATGTGTTTGTGCATCCTAGAATGTTATCTCAAGTCTTATAATTTTTCTCGTAACCGTGACAAGTTTTTCTTATACTCCAGAAGCCTTTTTATAGGGCGTATAATTTTTCACAGACTCTACAATGGTTGCATGAGCTCTACAATTTTTTTCATCAAGGCAATACAATTTTTATCTTAAAATCTAGAACTCTTTTATTGTTCACGAGCTCTACAACATTTTTCAAATTTTTTCAAGAACCTAAAATTTTTCTAACACTCTAAAATCTCTTTTATAGCTCCTGCAGTTTTTTGACAGATTCTACAACCTGTTCCAAAGCTCTACGACACTTTTCAAGTCTCATAATTTTTTCATAGGACTAAAATTTTGGCGTACACTCTGAAACCTCTTTTATAGGTCCTGCAGTTTTCTGTCAGACTCTAAAATTTTTCATAAGCTCTACAATTCTTAAGTCTCATTATTTTTCCGTGAACTCTAAATTATTCACAGACCCCAGGCGCCGGGTGTAGGATATCCATTGAGTAAAGCTACCCCATTTCCACTCTCTCTTGAGCTTCTCGCATGAAGGCCCGAGTCTCGGTATGTTCTGAGGTAGAGTCAGCACGGTGGTCGTATCGGCAGATATTAGTGCCGATGTGGCGATATCACGATCCCGTGAATCCGCACGATAAAACGCGATACTGTTCCCTGCGCCATATTCCATGGGAGGTGTTGTTGCACGCAACGCGTATAAATAAGCGGTCTCGGGTTCTGCGCCGAATTCTACTCGCGCGCGCGTCCGCTTAAACGATTTATCGGACGGGACGCGAACGTTCCATCCTGGACAGGGGTGCCATGTAAATCCGTGGTTACGCGGCTCGTTTTGCCTCGAAGAAAGATTCACGAGGTCCAAAATCTATAAGCGGATCTAGACAGCCAAAGGGAAAAGGGTCGCCGCCGCCATATTAGTCTCGCACGCAGCAATCACTTGCAAACGATCTATTGAACGCAAACTGCGAAGAGAATATTTGTTGATCAAAATTTTTACAATATGTAAAATACAAGGCAATAATATTTTTTAACAGTTTGTCTATAAGATATAACCATTAAGGGATCCTAAGGGGGCACACCACAATAATTTGTTTCAGTAATTGTTAAATAAATTGAAAATATCTTTTTAGGAGATATTCATCAACACCTTGACTTTATTTCCGTATGTTTTTATTATTTATTTATTTCCGTATGTAATTCTAATTATTTTCACATTTAAAAAGATACACGTGTACTCTAAATGCCCATACATATGTATATCAAATCCCAATGTAAAAGATACAAAAGTTTTTCCGAAAAAAAATTCCTGAAAATTCGCGCAAAAACGTCCTCGAAAAATTAACATACCCCCTTGCGTATTGATTTTACTGTTCAGGTTCTGAAAATGATTTGGACAAGCAATTTGCAAATGATTAAATGTAACTGAAAAAGGCGTGTTTCCGCAGCGGCAAGGTTGCAAATTATTCACCAGGTAGTCGGAAGCTGAAGAGGCCAAGGAACGCTTCGACAGCCGAACCAGGAACGCTTCAGTTTTAAGTGCGTCGCGTTCCGTCGACGACGACGACCTCGTTTAAACATCCTATTATTCGCATTATTAAACGGCGCGAGATTGAGTTTAATTGCGCGGGAGGAGCCCGCCGACTTAATGGACACAGTGCCGAATGAAAACGCGGCCACTTTCACCGCCCTGAAGGGAGCAGCCACGAGAGAGACTTTCGCGAACCTAACTGCCACGACGCGCGTCGGACGGGCCGGGAACGCGATGAATTTCATGAATAAATCTTCAAGTTTCATAAACAATTAATGGAGATGATGTTTCGGGAACAATCGGCAAATCCAGCGTACCCGTTTCGCTCATTTGTTACGACGTCAAAATTGTTTTTGAATCATTTGGCTGGAAAAACTGTTTTCAAACAGTGCTAATTGGAGTTCTGATCTTTACGAATTCTTGTAAGGACAATGACAAGAATAAGTAGCATTTTTAGTTGTCTTTTGTTTACGATGAGGATTTTTTTATTGCGGCTGTTTTTAAACAGTTATAATTACACTGTGCATTTTTATGTGCAAAGCTGCGGCTTAACAGTAATAATAATGTGACAACAATTGACAAGAATTAATAGCATTTCTATCGTATTTTTACAATGAAGGATTTCTTGGCTGACGAATTTGCGTAAAGATCCACAATAAAAACAGTATAAACACATTGAATTCACGGATCTCAAAGACCCAACGTATCAGAGGCTCAACAAATTGTTTTTATTCGCGAATCCTGCGGCCAGGATTTCTAGAAAACAGCGGGCCGAGTGAATGACGATACTGGGTTTATATCCGAAGTAGACGACAAGCCGTCCCGCGACAGTGCCCGTATTTTTCTCTCGTGGAACAACGAATCGCCGCCGTACCACTTTTAATAACTGCCGGTGATCGTATAAACGCGAATTTATAGTATTTCGAGCGCGGCGTACGCGTGACACGCTGCTCCGCGTACGACACGCGTAAATCTGTCGTTTATTCCTTGTTTTTTACCTTCTACCCTCTCTCTCTCTCTCTCTGGATTTTTCTCGTTTTTTTTTCGTTCGCCAACGTTCTTCCTTTTTTTCACCGACCGTTTTTTGGGAGAGCGACGAACGCGGAACAAAGGGATGATTCATGGGCCAGTTACGAATGATGAACAGCGCCGCGGACTCTTCTCGACGATGAACGTTCCTTTACAAAATCGGTGAACGTCGAACTGGGCCCTCCCGCGAGCTAGACGACTGCGAAATGTTGCGATCACGAGCAATTTTTTGTTTGACTGCGGAACAATTTTAGGGGAAAATATGTTTTAATGGAATCTTTATGAGGTGAATGTATTTTGTACTCTGGTCAATCTTCGTTGCTCAAACTATTGGCGACAAATAAAAATGGAGATGGAATCTCTTGTCAAAATTGTTTGAAAATAAAAATTTACTTCATCTTTCAATAATTTTAAATAAGTTGAAGATGGCGCAAACGAATTCATAGTTGTTTGTTTCACCTTTCAAGTTTATCACAACTACATGGAATCTAAAGAATAAATACGAATAAGGAAATGGCAGAATTGTCCAGGATAAGAATTTAATAAAAATGTACCTTGTTTTAATAATTTAAATAAATTGAAAATTTCCAATTCGTTTGTGTTATACACGTATAAAATCTGACTGTTGTGCGTCCACAAATACGGAAATCGAAGAATGTGTTCAGCAGGAACAGAACGAACCTAATTAATGCGCCGCAACGATTTTCGCGCATCGGAAACGTTCCGGGGAACACGCAAAATCCGAACTTTCTTCCGTCGACCCACTTAACGATTTTACGTCGACGACTGACGAGAAAGAGCCGGTGCCCCAAAGAGAATAGGTGCTCAAACTGACCGATTCGTTCACCCCGCAATACATCAAGCAAAGTTCCGAATTTGCTGAATTCACATGAAAAATCTTCTTTAGGAGCCGACGGGAAACAGACTTGAAGTGTCCTTTGCCAACCAAAATTCATCATTGTAAATTATTTTCTATCCAAGCAGAATATTTACATTTGTTAACAAATGGAAGTACGAACCATTAAAGGCGACAATTTCGCATCGTTTATAAAAGTAACGAGGTACTGCATTTATTAATATTTTATATAATTATACGTTTCTATAATTTCAATAATTGTGGAATAAAGAACACACAGAGTCCACGATCTTTGACTGTCCAGTTTATTATTAAAATTACCCTGCTAATTGTTTATACAAAATAGAAATTTATATGGTAGTTCTGATAAAAATATATTTTTAGAAAATAACATCTAATAATTCCAAAGAGTTGAAAATAACGTAAAATTTCTAGATGCTACTAATGTTTCCACAATTTTGTTTATCACTCGTTCGATTTCGCCATAAATTTAAAAAAGTAAATTTATCTAGCGTCATATTCACCATAAAAAGTTAAATAATGCACCAATACTTTTTCCAGCTGCATGAATCTCGAATTATTATACAACGGTACCCAATACAATATTCTACGTTTATCACAAAAGAGTTGTTTTTAACACTTACAAGTTCGATCGAACAATTTCGAGAGGCAGCATCGCCGAATTCACTTCGACGTGTTTAAACGCGTTCGATCGGATCGAATCTTTCGCAGTACAATCTTCCTCGTGGCCAACACATTCTACAATCTCCATTCTACAGTTCGCGAGGTACACGAGGATTTACGAAGTCGGTATCCGACCGGAAACAACGTGTCTTCCCCCGGGCCGTATCCTGTCGCAGTTTACGCGACTTCGCGCAACAAACATGTTCCCAACGATTTTTCGAAAGACCCAGTTTCGGACACGCGTTACAACGTCTAAGCGCCGATAAAACTTGCGTTCACCGACGAGAAACGCCTGTCTCCCTTTCCGCCACTCATCGACGAAACAGCTTGAAAATGGAAGGATAGAGAGGAAGAAAAAACAAGGGAACCGATATTTCGCGCGGACGATAAATACAATTTTTACGCGTGTGCCAGCAGCGCCGGGCGCAATAAGTTGCAGGCTTTTTATTTTTTATTTCTAGGTCGGCTACGGACAATCCCACCAACGTTTAATATGGGAATAAAACGGTGTTTACGAGGAAAAGCACGATTCGAAGATTGCTCCCTGCGCCTGGAATTACCGTGTATTTTGCGGCTGAAGCTTTGTTTCTTCTCCTTCTCGGTCTGGGGTTGCTAATCGAGATTTAGAGGGTAGAAATAATTCCGGGGCTGAATGTGATCTCGATTTACGGTCTGTGTTTTGTGGTGAAAGTCATGGCAAGCCTGTTTAATATTACGATCGGATGAGATTTGACGGTCTCTACATTTTAAGATCAATTGTAAATAAATTAACAACTAAAATTCCCGAGGTTACGAAGGTAGTGTTAAATGGAAACTTCAAGAAGTGAATTCGATGGGGTGAGACTTGACGTTCTTCATTTTTCGAAGGAAAATTCGGAGTGTGGGGGTAATCAAGATTATTTCTAAATTATAAAGCTAACTACTTAAGCTATCATCATGTAATACATTGTCAATTTCGAGATAAAGATCACAGTTAGAATTTCTATATATATAAATGTGAACAAACATTTCTTTTAAATCCGAATAAAATTCTTCTGGCACAGGAAGCGTGATACGATGTAATTTATTAAATTCGAAAATCAATTTTTGTTGCTAACTATTACATTATGTATAAGCGGGCGCTAATCTATTGAAGCCTCTTGTGGTGGAATAAAATACAATTCCACGAAATTACCAAATTCTAATTCATTAGCAAATTCCTCAACTTACATCCTAATACAGTAAAAATTCTTAGAAATTAAAATTTCAATTCACTGATACTATCAATTTAGAGTTTACAGGTGTTTTGCAATAGTGCATTTCGTAACAGTGCAAGAAGCTCGAACATGAAACAGTGCAAGAGTGAAATGGGGTGATTATCGCAATCGTCCATAAATGTCTTACCAAAAATCGCGGAGGGACTACGGTCTCCACAATTGAATTTCCGGTCCCGTGTTTTCCGCGATCATACTTGCGAAACTCGAGCGTTCAACGAATAGGACGCCGCGGCGAAAAAGCTCAATCGAAAGCTGCGGGGGTTGGTTCCTCGAATTCTTACCCAGGTATAGCGAGCCGACGTCCGCCGAGGATTGCGAGTCACGGGGCACTGAGCTTACAAGACACATCCAGGCCAGCGGCGCTTGTAAGCTCGCGGCTCCTAAGCTCGACTTCCAACGTCCAACCCCCTACCATCGGCACCCACCCCTTTCCAACACACACACGCGAAATTTTCCGCGTTCCATGATTACCATCCGCGAAATTAACCACAAATTAACCAATACTTCGATTCTACCGCGAGGACTTCTAATCCAGGAAGGTCGATTCCCCTTCCCCTACCTTGACATAGATGGTCGTCAATTAATTTACACCCTAAATTCTCTTTAGGTATTGAACTTGAAATATACTTCAAGAAGCAGTTGTTTGATTGGCACTAACGTTAAACAAGTTTTTAAAATTTTTATATTAAAAATAGTGAAGCATATGCTCCAAACAGCTGTCTATCATATTAAGGGTGTATTTAAAATGTACTTGAAGCAGCAGTCGTTCGATTAATACTACTTTTAAAAGAAAATTAGAGTGCTACACAATTTAAATAAAATGTAATGTGACCAATGATACCATTTAGTTTTTAACTTATAAAAAAAATTTCTTTTTCAGTTCTAGCTTAACAAACGCATAAAATCCGTGATCTCCGATCAACATTCAACGTAATTGCAGCAGGGTAATTGGCTAACACCCTCGATCAGTGTCAGGGGGTTAATCTTCGACGACTGAGACTGCACCCACAAAGAAGCATGAACGAATCGTTCGGAAGCCCCGCCGAAACGATCAGAGCCGTTTTGCTCGTTCCCGGAGGGTAAAATTGGGGAGGGGAGAAAAAAAGTGTAACACGGGAAACGATAAACTTGTCGTCGCTGTAACACCAGTTCAGGGGTTTCCCGAAGCCCCTGGTAGGTTGGCTTCCGTCGGAATGCGAACTAAATCTCGCAGCGCACAGTACTTACACACATACGCGTACGAAACGTAATCGAAACGATTCGAGGCCTGCAGTGTAAAATCGAGTGGTCGGAATCGAAAGCCGATCGACAGCACGAATGGGACGAGCGAACTTGAAGCACGATCTGTCTGAAAACGATAGTGTAAAATTGGCCCGATAGCCGGACCTTGACCGAGAGAGGGATGCCTTGATCGCACCCGATTGGTGTGCAAACACGTCGATGCCTATGTGCCGTGGCCGCGTCCGTGAAAGACGAATGTCGAGTTTCCCACAGTTATCAATCCGGACGCGTTATCGGCCGGCTAATGCTTCCTCATCTATGTTCCAAAGGGATCGAACCGAGACTTACGTGTACACCTAGCTGGTTTTAGTCGCGTTGGACACGCGGCAAAGCTTCGCTCACACCGATTTCCTGAAAACTCGTGGAGTCGAACTCTGTCCCCTGAACTACGACACTGACTGTTTGCTATACGACGATCTAAAGCTGGCGTCGCTAAAATTCCCGAGAACACATTCGAGAAAATCGATCTTCTACTGACAATAGAAATTTTTTAATCTAAGACCATTGAGATTGCAAAGCTACATTCATGAGAATGTATTCAATTAATTTGTTTCCTTGCGCATATATTATAATGAGCTAAAATTCCAGATATATGTACTTTTTAAATCTTTATCACCTAACGTAAGATCGTCAGAGTTTAATTTTATATTTATTACGGGATTGGCTGCTGGGAAGAAAAATAAAAATATACCAAAATATACAAAATTTTCTAGGAATTACCTGACTGAAACGGAGCAATTCTTCTGATTCTTTCGATCTTCCTCGATCCTGGCAAAGAGTCCCTCGCACAGCCTCGGAGTCAGTCCAGGATCCTCCTGCAAAAACATTATGTATATCAATTCAATCAATTTTATTAATTAATGTATTCGGTACAAATGTAAACTAATTTTGTAAAAAGTGTAAATAACATGAATAGATAAAGAAACTTGGAAGAAAATAAAACATAAATGAGCATAATCATGTTGCTAACAATAATAAACGTGCACGTTGCGGCAGAAACATTCGTGGCAACCTGACATATCACAAATACAAAAGGCGTAGTCACGGGTCGAATCCAATTCACGGACTGTCAACTTGAATTAATTGCTACGAAGTCGTCGAAACAAAACCTCAGAAAATTACAAACAAAATAATAGCTTTGAAAGCACCGCCTTCAATCGCCGATAAAAAAGGAAGTCTGTGTGTACGGTCCGCGGAACGATCATTTACCACGGACGTGTATCGCGCTCGCCGGAAAATTATACTTTCCCAATTAAAAGGCAATATAATAGTTAACGATCGGAAGCGGGAGAGGAGCCAATTGCAAAAATTCATCTGCAATCGTGTCCCCTCCAGTCGACAGTAATTCTTTTTCGCGAATTTCCCTCGGTGGTAAATGGAAACTGTTTTCGCGGGTGCGTCGCTTAATTAAATTGCCCCGCGGCTTTACATTAAAGGGATGCGCCGCGGGATTTTTAAAAGCGCGCGCACTGCACGCGTTCCAGTTATACTCGGTTCCAATTATGGAGAGGAGCCGTCTGGATCGCCCTGGGCCATTTCGATGACCCATAGATAACGATACGTGATTCCTTTTGTGCCTTTCTCGCTTCCGAGTTTCACTCGTTTCACTTGTTCCGCTCGTTTCGCGCGGAAGCTGTTTCCCAACGGAAAATGACTAACATTTGTTTCTACATACGAGTCATGAAATTATTTGTCTAGATTTAAAAATGCATTCTTGCACTAATAGAATACTCTCAGCATCAAGCATAAATTTTATTCAATTTTTATTTTATCGAACAAATTACTCTGATTTTATGAAATCTTTGAACTTACCGACCTGACAATCTAAATATCATTTGTCTAAAATATATTTTTGAATTAATATGTGCAGTTCACCTAATTTGTTTAACATCTACAAATTTTATCAATGTCAAAAGAGTTTTTATTGAATTTTTGGGGTTTCTCAAGTAAATATATTAAATCGCAGATACAGCACTCTAATTTCGAACAATTAGCCAGGATTGATGGACAAAGACAAAAGTATATACCTTAGTGCCCATCATAGTGTAAGTTTTTCCAGAAGCACTCTGTCCATAAGCGACCAGACATGAGTTGTACCCCGACAGAACAGCCTCTAGAACAGTCTGACCAAGAGTTTCATAGATCCTCTCCTGATCCGCGAAATTTTCAGCTTCAGAATTGGACGAGTCGAAGCAATAGTCGAAACCATATCTCCTGGTCCTCTCACGACTATCTCCAGCCTTGCTAGAAGACACCTTCAGGTTCGTCAGCGAGATTCCATTCAAATCACTGTGAACCACAACATCCGAACCTGTTCGATTCAGCTCCCTGGATCATACAAAATACAATATTTTAAAAATTATCTTTGAGATGCCAAGAACGTGTTAACGACATGTACTGGTAGAACAGCAATCCCTAATCACTGCAAGGCAATGGTGGCTTAAGCCGCGAATGGTTTCTCGGTATCGCTCCATTTCGCAGCTCGCTGTTGCGATTGCTAATTCGCGACACGGGAATGGAAGCCGATAAAGGCGAGCTAACTGTGTCGCGAAGTGGGCCAACATGACTCCAGAAAGAGAGCCATACTACAACACTACTCTAAGTTCCTACTGTCACTTTCATACTTTTTGGTTTAAATTGTAATTTAAAGAACTTTCTCTGGTCAGTGTCTTCTGAACATTGCATCGAATGGAGTTTGCAGGAGCCAATACCATCTAAGGTGTGGACAATTTGTGCTCAGAGGCTACCATTATCACACTGCAGTGCGATGCCAGTTCGAATCTGCCGTGACAGCCGGAGATACACGATGATACATTTAGTACTCTATAAATCTAGTGTTAAAAAACAATAAGTGATCCTTGGAATTGCTTAAACTGCCCTTGAATCTGAGGAATCTCTAAAAATCCAGAAATTTATCAAACGATCTATGCCGGCATACGGGAGGGAGTACGAAACCATGCGAATATTCGCGAAGCGACGGGTTCCCGGCGAAGGATACCGGAAATGATCGGGTCGCGGCGGAAGCGCGGGACTCGCCATAGTCGATCAACGGCACACCGGTTGACCCAGAACGATCCGGGCACGTCCGGCACGTTCGGCACCGGCGAGGTGTTAATTTCGCAAAAACGCGATATACGCGCGGCACGGAATCGCGTCCCGATTAGACCGAATCGGGGCCGATAGGATCACGCGAGGACCTCGGGGTGAAAGCACCGAATCCGGTCGCGTGTGTGCGTCACACACCCTGGGCCACATAACCGCGTTTCCCGGTGTCTGGTCACGCCAAATGTTGTGCCGGCCGCGACGGAAGGCGACCCGAAAACCCGTTCAACCGTGGCTCGTCAACGGACACCGGCCGATTCTCTCGAAATCCCCCTGGGAGAAGTTCCAATTCGGTTACCGACACTTTTTGCCGCGATAGATCCGCCTAAACGCGTCGTATTCTACTGGGTGACTGCAAAAGTTCTTCTCCGAACCTGGTTTAGGTGTAACAATTTTATTTTGCATTCAGATCCACATTCGTGGTACCCATTCTCATATTGGCATGAAATCATAGTACACTATTTTCTTCTTAACTGTCACGAAGCTAATTTACTCTACCGAAACTGTCAAAATTTTATCTCGATCATTGGAGGATCCCCCTAGAGCCAGTCAAGCGGTAAGCCCATTCAAAACCTGGGGTCTGTGCTACTTTTGTAGTAGATAACAATGAATTATAGATCATGGTAAAATAGATCATAAATAGATTTGCCTAAACACTACGTTTCACTCCGTCCAGTATACGTATAGATTCGCTATTTCTGACATTTTAGCTTCCAAAATTGTTGTTCGTAGGGTTCTAACGAAGCTATAACGACAATGATGTTTGCACGTCAGTTTAGTAAACATTTAGCTATGTTAGCTAGTTGCTGTGTTCATTCTCTATGAATGAACACGAATATCAATTTCACCCGTCACTGATGCCTCGTGCACGTTCGATGTTGCAATTTTCATCGAGAGCCCCACGTTCACGTGGTTCGTTTGCTTATATAATAGAATGTGTATTACCCTCGCGGGCCTGATAAATAGCTTAGAGTTTGAAACGATAATGTCTGCCGATAATGGTATACTTTACGATTGGAGGAAATTCAATCTCTGTGGTCATTGTGTCGAGTTCAAACGAAAAGTGATTTTCACATTTGCCCGGAGTAAGTGATTCTTTTCAAACAATTCATCTTCATTTTGCTATTAAATTGATACAGTACACTGAGCCATCAATACGATGAAAAGGTAACTTATTAGCTGTGTATATATTGACAAATTTTCACAGTAACAAAACATCAATGCTCCCCTTTGAATATAAATTTGTTAACAACTAAATAACACGATGATTGCATGTTGATTGAAATTCTGAAAGGAGCGGGTTCTAAGAGGGGTAGATTCCGCAAGGTTCAATAAGTAATTACTATGACAAGTTTTAATTTAAGACAATTTTTGTTTGTTACTAATAAATGCATAGAGAGAATATATATCACTAGTTTCGTACACCATAAATTCATAAGAGTGTGAGAGAAACCCCATGTAAAATTGCAAAGATCTCATTGCTACCAAAAGGTCCTTCAACACCCTAATTCAATCTTAATCGCCAGTTCAAGACATCGTCAGGAAATCTAGCTAAAATCTAGATCCTCCTAGCTTAGTAGTCGATTGAAGTTCATCCTAGACACGAAGCACAGCGAATGAAGTTCTGAATGAAGTGCAGGGATCGCAGGGTGTTAGCAGCTCATTCCGAGACCGTGAGGTTCCAAGGCGCTCGACTTCGGCGAATAGCGTGAGTCCCAAGAAAACATCGACGCGGAGGTCTCTGAATGAATCGGGGCTGGGCTACGAGAGGCTCGTACGTGAATAGCAACGGGCACAGCCGGCTTTATTATCCGGCATCTACCCTCCGTGGCGCCGCAGACCAGTCAAGTGTTATTCTAGAACGGATGCTCTCTCGCTCCCGCTGCTCCTATTGGAGTCGTTAAACTGTCGAGTCGTGTGTCATCGGCGTGTCGTGCTATTCCTACGCGGACCCGGTCAGAACCGTCGTCGGCTATACTTTTGTCAGTGTGTCGAGAACATCCCCCGGATCAGCCGAGGCTACGGGAGGATCTAGCGTATATGCAGAATCAAGTAAACCGATCAGGACAACACAGAAATCCTTGACCCTTGATCTTGTGTATTCGTGCAATTTTATGAACACTGAATACAGTCGCACACTTTTAAGAAGACGATAACTTTATTGAAAACCACTTTAATTTTTTCGAGATGTTAAAAGATTGTTAGCTGAAGTAGAAATTTTTTTTGAAAAATTGCAATTGATCAGAATCGTGGAGAAACTTTTAAATGCTGTTTGCTACCACTTTTTATGCGGGTCTGTATTAAAAATTTCAAAAACACATTTTGTAGACTTGTGCGTATGAAGATATTCTGAAAACTTCATCAAAATCGGTCAACGTTGCAATGATCTACGAACGATTACAGATGGCGAATATCAGTCTTTCACATTTTTTCGATATGCGGTAAATCGAAAAATTGTTTGACCCCTCGATGTTTGTCGTTCTGCATCAACTGATTTCGATGAAAGTTTCGACATATACAGGGTGTCTCAAAATTTCTTCAACATCCGGAAATGAGAGGTTCTTGAGTTCAATTGAAGCAACATTTTCCTTTTCAAAAATGACGTCCGCCGATTTGTTAAGGAGTTATTAGTGAAAAACACGGACCAATCAGAGAATACGTTGCTTCAAATGAACTCAGGAACCTCCGATTTCGGGATGTTGAAGGAATTTTGAGACACCCTGTATGTATAACCGACACATATTTATCAAATGCATTGTTTAAATTTTCAATACAGGCCCAGATAAAAATATATTTTTCCTCAGCTAGTATTTTCATCTCATTTGAAATTGCCTCTAAAAACCCACTCTGGCACATTTTATTGAAAGGGGACATAATAATGCAAGAGTTAGAGATTAGATTTTATGGCTCTGAGAGAGACTAAACATACGGGGTGAATCTTACCCTACGTGAACGTGCGACAGATTTCGACTACCAGTTTAAATATACCTCGTCGAATCCCCTCGCTTACTCGGCAACGTTCATCACCTCAACGAGACACCCGGATCTTTATGAAATTTTATCGTGTCTTATTCTTCGACGAAGACTTGTATATTTGCTCACCGTCTTCGTTTTGGAATAGGGTGGTTCGAGAGAAAGAGTTGGCAGCCACTTCCGGAGTCAAAGCAGCGTAGAATTAGCTTCCAACAGTGAATACAAACAAAAACAAACCACTACCCAACCTTGTATTCATTATTATTTTCCTTTACTCGTTTCATGAAACACTTCGCGCAGTACTGTAGAGTAGTTTTTTATTTCCAAACTGAACAAAGCTTCTTTTCATTATTTTTTTATGAGACTTTCGCCAACTTGTTTGTAGCATTCTTTTTATTAAAATTACACTAAACACAATATACTTTCAACTGTATTTAATGGCTCAATTCAAGCCTGAGTAACCAGTGTTGAAGCAGATCCGGACAGGACTCGCGCAGACCAGTCGGGTGGGGTAGCCGATCTACGTCCTCGATTCTCGGCCGGTCAGCGCGAGATCTGTCAGGACCTTATTTTGCATAATGATTCGTTGTCTAATTCTATATTCTCTAATATTTTTAAATGCAAACAAAGGTAGATGGCAAATTCTAAAAAACAGATTAATATTTTCTTTAATCAATACTTCAAGCTCTAAAAATGGTTTCATAAATTAACTCAACAAAAAAGCACCAAAGCAATTCCTACATCTACTATCCCAGAGTGCCAAGATCCTGTCAAATAAACGAAGAAGCTGTCAAACGTCAGGCAATCTATAACCATAAAACGTCTCCGGTCGCGACCTGATTGCGTTCCCGTAATAATTGTCAGTTTGTTTGACTGTCGCCGCGGCTTCTATCTATAGAAATGAGTCCGATAGCAGACGTGCTGAAAAGGAGACGTCGTTCCCGCGAATCTGCCTGCAGATTTCCGTTCAAACTAGCATGTCTATAACAGACAAGCGACCGCGTCCTCTACCTCCGTAATTACGTCTGCGTGTGTTACCGGCAGACACCGGAATATTGGCAGCGGGGCTCGTAAAACCAGTGAAAAAACCGTTCCGCAAAAATGAAATTGCGGCGGCGGTAAACCTTGACCTCCCAGGGGATCGCGTATACGTATCCAGAGCACGCCGGTTTTTGCTGTTTCTTAAAATACATCGGCCTGCGAGGGAGAAGCGAGCCTAACGGCGAGACCAGCAGGCCAACCTAGAATTTTCCGCAGATGTTTTCATTATCCCGTGCGTGATCCACGCTACAATCATCGCAAATCTCAATTTTTACCCTTGGGACCTCCATTTTTCGAACAGTCGTAAACCTCGGCTATAATTGCTAGAATTTACTTAAACATCGGAGGCTATCATACCGATGAAGAACAGTCTGAGTAAATTGTAAGCTCACCTGGCCGAGATCGGTCTCACTCGCACTGCCACCTTGATGTTCGCCATATTGTCATCCCGTGGACGACTGCGATCGACGTTATCCAGTTTCCATCTCCAATTGTTGAATTGCAACTTTCCCAAACACGCGATGTGTTTGACGGTTTTTTGTTTCAAGGCGGCTCCAGGGTTCCTTCAGTCGCATCGAGACACGGCGAACACTGAAGGATGCACACGGAATCGGTGGAGCAGAGAAGTGCCGGCTGTGCGTGCACTGTGGCCGGGTGCACGTGTTGTACTGTTACGATGAAAATACCCTCGAGTCGCTTCCCAAGACCATTCGCTCGTGGTTTACCCCACCCAGAGAACGCGGACGAACTCGATACATTTCGCCCGAACCGCTGCGAACGCTATGACATCACAGGTAACCGTCATCTGGGTCCTAGCCTTTCGTCCGCTCGAGCATTGGCTACCTCTAAGGAAGGTTCAACAACGGGACCGCTCGGTCCGTGGACCTTGGTGAGTCATCTTATGGTGCTTTGATACTTGTAAACAAGTATGACTAAGAACTTAAGAAACGAGACGATAATGTCTAACTACCCTGAAAAGTCGACTTCGCAATCATTGAGGGGATGCGTTGAGGGTTTGTTATATTTATTTAAAGTCATTCTCAACTCTTTGCTAAGGTTACTTCGCGACGAGACTTACAGTTTATTAACCCTCATCCACACTACGTGATACCCGGGTACCTATTTCAAATTCATTCACATAATATTCAATATTTTTCAATTGATATGTTCTTCATCTTTTGTGACATCTCAAATCTACTTTAGATGAATTAATATCCTTGGAATTAAACAAAAATTTTATACAACATTTCACAAAAAAAACTCCCAAACCTTTTTTTTCGCATTCGCTATGATGAGGGTACCCAGGTACCACAAGGCTCAAGTAGGCAAATTAGATCCTATACAATTGTGATTTATAGTACAACTATTTCTCAATACAAATTTTAAAGCTCGATAGTAGCGAAGACGTGCCATAAAAAATCTCCAGGTCATGCGGGGCCAGCTATCAGGTATATGCATGAACCTGAGGTAGATGGACCCGTCACGGACAAAGGGCCCTCGCTGGGGCCTGGTAGCGACGATGACGCTACAACAGTATGCAGCAACCTATATGGGCACCCGGGTACCTCTTCATGCAGAATCGTATAAAAAATTACCCGTATGGATGAGGGTTAAGGTGGGTTCCGAACCACCTTGAGCACCACAGTATTAGATGGCACATGGAATATTTCCAGAGGAGTCGGCGGCGGGGCGTTAAAGGGTTAGTGCGTAAATGCATTTTTCCCGTGTCTATAAAGTTATTGAAAGAAAGGGGATGCACAGGTAGATTAAAACCAGGTACATTGCGAAAATAACAATTTCTATATTGGTAAAAGCTCTATTTGTTAATCTGTCGTGAAGTTCCGGACCCTCGGACATTGTCGCGACTAGTAGCCATTGTCTCCGATCGCGATCAACCCCCTAAATCCGTCAATTCGTCGACGAACGAGGAGGACTACACGAACTTTCAGTCGGAGCTTTGATGTACACGGATATTTTTAGACTAGTTGAACGACTATAGTATATGTATGTATATGTACGCTCTGCAGGTTGAGTCATCAAGGGTCTACAATCGTGAAGCATGTGGTGTGCGTCTACGTTCATCGTAGCGGCCATTATTCCTCTTTGGTGGCCGTCAGGACCGTGAAGTACGAGAACGAGGTACTGAGCACCTGAAAATCAAATGGCATATTACCAAAACTATTACCTTCATTAGCAACAAACAGTTCGCCATAAAACTCGATAAATATTTAACGGATCATTTTTCTGGCCGCCTTCATACTTAGGGGATGAAAACTAAAAAATCTATTTGTGTGTGCAAGTTCAGCATCAATCCACAACTTGTTAAATGGAAGCTATCTGCATCAATGCAAACGAGTAAACATGGTTTGCAACCCTCGCATTCGATAGCTATCATCCCCTAAATATGAACGATCTCTGGAAAAAAGATACGCAACGACTGCTTTTCTTCTATGCATTTCTACTTGATATGTAAGTTTAAAAAGGTCTGAAGAGTCGCTTTATCATCCCCTTGTTAGCAAGGGATGCTCTCGATGTTCTTCATCAATCGATTCCATTACAGTGAACAATATTGATGTTCGAATCGAGTGAAGCAGTTCGGAGGACTTGGAAAGGGTTGAAAGGGATTGAAAGTGGTTTTCACTCACCGTGGAGAAGCTTTGCAGAGACATACTGTAAAATTTCGCCGCTGTGATCTGGCTGGGTACCATCGACCGCATCATCATGATCATTAGGTTCGGGCAGTAACGGCTTTTGATCCATTCGCAACTGTAAGCTGACAGACCGACGCTCTCGCTCTGTTAAATTAATGATTGTCAATCATTTTCCATAATACAGAAATAAAGGAAACAATTGGACAACTTGAAAAATCTTGACCCGAAAAAATTGTATGCATCATCGCATCGAATGATCAAAGGCTCCCAATCAAAGTTCCCAAAGTCCAATAAAAGCAGCGCGATCCATTTCTATTTTCTGCCAGCGATTACTTTGACCACTCAAGATTGCCCAGTTGGTATAGTACTTTCGGCCACCTCATTCTCTTTGGGTTCCTAACACATTCGCGATTCTAATTATAATTGTAACTTCCGAGTGACTAATGCCTGTTCCTCCATGCTGATTTCCCCGGGATGCAGTCCCGGGCACAGAGAATAATTCAATAGCCCCGAGACGAGGAAAACTCCGGTTCCGTTCGAGAAAGAACCTGATCAATCCGATTCGCGAAGCTTTGACCGTGCAATCCGCTTGCGACCGCTTTCGATTAAACGACCTCGCGACTTGTAAAGGTACAGAGTACTACTGAAACTTCGGAAAAATTCCGTCCTTCTTCTCCTCGTTGATTTTCAAACCCCTCGCTCTTTGCGAATATTTAAAAATGTTTCACGTAAATATTCGCACAATTAGGGGAGTTACTGGACGGGAACGTAACTGGCGAAACTTTAAAGCCGTTTATCTCGAAACTGCGTTTTTAAGAACGTTGTACAGCTTAACTCTCGAACCGACGAATATTTTTACTTTGAAATTTTATCGAAATTTGTTTACAAATTTTTAACGATCAATTTTCTTGGTAAATATACGAACACGAGAGAAGCGAATTATTTTGCGTGTAATTTAAACAATTTTTATCCAAATTCCTCCAAGAAGTACCACTATCTAGATCTGGATATTGAGATCATTCTCGTCTGGATCGGATCTATGCGGACCAGTTTTTCCCCGATTACCTCCACAATCAATCCGTCCCCGCTGAAGCTGAACATGAACAGCTCGAGGATGGCGGAGTTCAAGAAGGTCGAGTATTTCATTAGCCGTCCCATGTCCTCCATCATCTGAAAGGGTTATTTTTTATTGACGACTCCTGAACAACGCAGCGAGGATGCCGGACGCACCGAGGTGATCTGGAATCCCGCGAAGCAGATCAGACCGGTGCTAATCACGAATTGACCCAAAGCCAGAACGTTTATAATCCTCTCCAGCGCATCAGCAAACCTGGAAAAACATGGACCTGTTCGAAACGAAAAAAATTGTTTTTGACCCTGGAAAGTTATTTTTGTGGAATGTTCAAAGACGGGAGAAAAGTCTGAAGTAAACTGTTTTGCCTTTTAATGGCAATCTCTTAGTTTACGTATGAAATGAGAATGACATATTCATTTATCTTTGACTTGCAGATTGGTGAAGTTTTGATTAACATTAATTGTTCAAGTATCGAATAAACCAAGCCCACTCTATTGCCTGCTGATGGCGAATTATGCACTCCGTCATCTCAGAAGAGGAGTCTGGATCGTCGCCGCTTATGGCCTCCAGCCTTTTCCGTAGAACCGCAAACTTCGCTGATCCATGCATTATCACTATCAAGTTGAAGCTAGTTGCACCGGCGATCATACTTCCACCGAAGCCGCCTGCTGTCACGTTGAACACGTAGAAACACTCGAAAATTGGTGATACGGTATGATTGATGTAGAAATATCCACGGAACGGCAGGATTTTATCATTTCCTGCCACGTAGATCTGTGGAAAATTAAGGAATGTTAGTGTTCAGTGATGTATCATCGTCAAACATCGTTGTCAAAATTTCCCAAACTAAACCAAACCAGCTTACAACCAAGATTCAATGCCAGCACCTAGAACAGGTCTTTTTTTCTTTAAGAACATCGGAGAAATGCATTTTACGCACACCATCTCTCCGATGATGGATCGAGGGGATAGTGTGGGGCTCAACCATCCGAAATAAAAAATTCAGGATAGGACATACCCACTAAAACCCCGCTGTCCAGGAGCTGAGAGGACTCTGTGCTCTCCTTTCCTCTAATCGGAGATATTGTCCTCTGACAATTCCTTCGGCTCCTAACCACACTTGTTCTTGGCTTACAAGCACCTAGAACAGGTCTGGGCACAGTTAGGGCCGATCAAACGCTTGCTTCTCCCACCAACCTCTCTTTCATGCAGCGCGCACCGTCCTCGCGTTCACGCGACGTGTCTCGGGTCTTCGTTGCCCCACTGCAGAGTTGTGCAGAATTACAATTGAATTACTCCAGAATTATAATTACAAAGTAATTGAATTACATTGTAATTCAGTTATCTTGTAATTTATCATTCAGATTTTCATTCAATTAAATTACAATGTAATTCGTAATTGCAATGGATAACAATTATAAAATACATTGTAATTGAATGATGAAAAATGAAGTAATAGGTTTCAAACAGAAGGAATTTATTGTTTATAAATTTACTAACTGCTCGTGACGTGCCTACGGCATACCTTCAATTATTTTGTATTGCAATTATATTGTATTTCAATTACATATGTGATTAAAATACCGAGTAATTGAAGTACGATGTAATTTAATTACGTAATTGAATTACAATGTAATTGAATTAGCACAACTCTGCCCCACTGTACGTGCCTCCGTAGTTATTGGCGACAATGGTAGTTACAGTTTCGCCTCAATCGAGCCAAATGTGCCCAGATCTGACCTAAAATACGATCTCTCCATTGATATACGTACTTCAAGAAGCGGAACGCACATGAAGATGACAATGGTTACAGCCACGGTGCTGATGAAGAACTTGGCTAGTTTGTAGGCGAACAGTGTCTTCTCCGACAGGATCATCCTGTCCTCGTAGGAGGACATGGTCCAGTCCTCCCGCATTGTGTTCACTACGAACAGCATGTCCTTTTGATGAGCGGTGTAGACCAACAACCGGACGACGCACAAGTAGAAGGCCGTGCAGATCAGGGCACATTCTGTCGCCTCGTCCAAGTCACTGAGATTGTAAATCACGTCGGCCGTCACCGCGATCGACATCACGACCACCTGTGCATCCAGCCTCGCGATAAACAGGTGAAACACCCACCGAGTCGGATCAATTATTTTTCTTAATTCCTAGAAGATCGCTCACCAGGAAAAACATGAAGAACAGATGGATCCTTCTGCACAATATCGTCGACCTGCTGCTGTCGGCGGGTAACGGCCAGATCGAGATTATTCTCCCGGTCGTCATTATAGGCTTAATGAGTTTGTCGTACTGCTCACCCCCGTATAGTTGGAAATTCATTGTTCTGGACTGGTCTGCTTCTTGGGCTGCGTAACAGAAGGCGTAACATTATCTACAGACTTTACGAAAAATTGTTCGCATTAATCGCAAACGTGTATATGTGAAGATTGGGTCTAAAATAATTCAACAAAATTCACTGCTACACTAAACAAATTTTTTAATTGTCTGTGGAAATTCTATCTTGCTTGTATTTATTAATGAAATTTTTTATTGTGACTCTTCTGGATCTCTCACCTCCTCTCTCGTTACCTGGCAGTGTACTTCAAGGATCCTTCTACCTTCCAGGCCGATCGCAACCATACTCGACGGTGGAAAGGAGAATAACTTGGAAAAACTGCGGAAACATCGATCCATCTACGTAATACTTATTATTTTATATCATCTACTAGTACATGCACTACGTGTATGTAATACTTGATACTTTATAGTAGGCGTGTCGCGATAGTTGACGACAGGTAACACTTGATTGTAGCGAATTTCTCCTTCCGCTTCGGGATGCCGAAGTAAGTTAAACTACGCGTTAGACCCGTTCTTTAGGCAAATGTACATCTACACCTGCACATTTGTGTCTCGAACGTATACATTTCCCGAGGCCATTATACGAAATTTTCGTATTCGACTTTTCTCCTTCGCATACTGATATATCAGTTGCGAAAAGTGGTGTAAAAGTTGTGCGGCTCTTTTTGTATTGCAACGAGACAGGAAGTGGTACCTGTGATTCGCTGGTTCGTGATTTACTTGTTTAGTTAAATGACAAAGCGTTTACCATAAAGTACACCTTCGTTAATATAATATTTTTCATTTATATAATCATATTCTGTGCCGATATATTTGAGCAAATATTTACATACTAAATGGAATAATTGTAATAAAAATGACATATAGGAGTAGATCAATCATTCAACGTATTCTTTTGTCACAGTCTTCATTTCTAATACTGGTGTTGAATATAATTTGAAGGCAACCAGTTTCTAAGACACATATACTCAAACGATTTTTAAATAGTATTTTACAAAATATAATATTACGGATTTCCATGAATTATTTCCATCAATTTTGTCATTAAAAAGATAGCAGCATAATTATACAATATAATTAATACAATATTAATGAATTATATGGAGTAGCGTGTTCCCCTTTGAATTGTTACATCTTTGTGGACTTTAACATTACATACGTTTAAGCACTAACACGTAGAAATATTGAAAATTTGAGAAAAAGTTTAAAATTTAAGTTTCTTCGAGTCAATTTTAAAACGTATTCCCGTAGGAATTTTTAGACGTGTCAGAGCTTAAATTAAAGGTGGAGGATCGTTTTATGGTTAAAATTAAATTCAACCTTCGGTGCTACTTATACAGGATGTAACTGGTGGTACAAATGAAAAGAGGATGATATTACATGAACAAATAAGTCGAAAAAAAGGAATAACATTTTTCGTTCGGGAAGTCGTTTTCGAGAAAATTGGGTTTGAAAATGTAACGAACGTGCTATTGCATAGGAATCGTCTGACCATGATCAACCAATTCTACTTTCTGCATATACTGAAGCACGTACTCAGCAAAAATTCAGTCGACTTTCCCGAAAACAAAGCCTTGGATAAAAAAATTCATCAGTAGTATTACCCCCTTTTTGGTTTAAGGGCGGTGGGGAAATGCTCTTACGCACACCCCATCCTCTGATAAACAGTCGGAGAGGGTATTGTGATCCTACCATCCTTCCTAATTCACATGTTTGGTTGGAGAGCTACGGACCTCGGTGGCCTGCTATTCGCATACTACACGCGGGTCCTCTCTCCAACACTGAACCGCTCCTGTTCTTGGCTTATAGTAGTATCACCCCCATTTCGTTTGTACCACCAGTTACGAGGCACCATGTATATTTCACTGGAAGACTGTTTCATTTAGCTGGCCATCTATCTGTTATATTCAAAAGCTTGTAGCCATTCCTTTAGCTCCGTTGATCATGATCTGTGCGAGTTATGGATCAGAAAAAGAAATATAAAATATGTAGTGGTCCAAAACCAAAGGGTATTATTAGAATATACTTCCAAAAATCGGTCAAATCAGAAAATGTTATTTCGGTAAGGTAGGAAATGACACTAAATTGATAGGAAATTTATTTTCGACTCGTCAAAAATCCTTTCGGGAAATATGTTTTTAATGCAAAATGAACATATGCGCAAAATGTTAGCTCAATCCAATTTGACCGATTTTTGGAAGTTTACCTCCGACGAGATACCGTTCGTCGGTGTCCATATGGTACCAATGGCACCGTGCCATCTGGTTCTACGTGACGATACTAAAATGGAGTAGAGAGTTCTGACATTCTTTTAGAGATAGCGCTATCATTTCCTGAAGAAGATTTCAGCATCGGCACCGTTTGTCTACAAGCTTCAACATTTTGTCGTTACGATGAATGTCGCTAAATTCAGGTTACACGAACCAAATGATTCGTACCAAATACCACATTGCATCTTGCGGCTAAAGCGGCTCGAATTATTTATACCGTATATACTTAACATTTAATTATACAGTAAAGTCGCGTTATTTTGCAAACGCCTGTGTTCTGCGCGGACAAATATCGTGCAGGGACACTATTTTGTCTTTCCTTGCGCTGGAAACTTTCGTCGTCAATTAAACCACTAAATACAGTTGAAAATATGTCGTATTTAGTATCATTTTAATCAGAAAAATTCCACAAATAAGTTGGCGAATGTCCCATAAAAAAGTAATGAAAAATAAAGAAATTTTGTAATTGACACCGATATACCTGATCCGAGATTGGATTACACTGCTCAGAGACCTTCTTATTCAACGACAAAAACATTTTACCCAATGAAGGAACAGTTCACATCAAACGAAACAATTGCATCTGTTCTAAAATTAATTGGAACAATCAGTGAACCATCCAATACCACTAAATTCAAACGTTTCAACCGCCATTATTATGTTAGTCACTCCGGATAAATAAAATACCGATAGCACACAAAAGAACAAGATACACGAAATGGGAAAGTTGTATTCGCTAGGAAAATTAATTAATTGAAACATTCAGCAAACCATCGAATGTCACAAAATTCAAATGGTTCCAATCGTTATGTTCACGTTAGTCACCCAAGGTTAACAAAACCTCGAGACTCACGTTGTACGCGTCATTTAGCACAATAGAAACTGACAAGAGCTCGTCAGATGCGAAAAGACCACCACGATTATTTGCGCAGTTATGTGGCGAGCGGAACGCGTTCATTTTTTACGAATCGCGACGTGACCAGGAAAAATGGGACTCGTTCGGAACAGCGGTGTTCCCATTAACGCGTTACACGTCGTTTGCCATTGTGGGAATCGATTGGAAATGCACCGTTGTCCTTCCTCGACTTCCCTCTGCATATTGTCACGCTTTCGTTCGTCGACTGTAGGAGAGGAGAGGCGTATTCTCGGTCCCGCACACTGTTCAGCGGTGAACGGCAAACCGCAATGGAACAAATTTTCCGCTGCCGTTTCAATCTCATTGTTCTACTTCCTAGATATCGTTCTAGGTCTCGTTTAACGCCTTCCTCGTTACGACCGGCTCTCAATAGTAATTACGGGATCGATTACCGCCGGCAACCGATATCCCGGCGAATGTTCGCATTACGCAAACTAGCAGACACTGGAGATGATTGTCCGCGATTCTACTTATTCCCAAACAATAGAACAACTCACTTAAATATGAATTCGATGGCTGCAGGCTGCTCCTGGTCTGGAAAAATTCAATATCAATTTAAATATTCAGAGAAACATTTTAGATAGTACTTCACTTGATATACCATTCGAAGATATCGCGAGGGTAGAAAATTCGTTTGTTTTCTTCGCAAAGCCAGAACATAGGTGCGGATCGCCACTCGGTGAGTTACATTGAAGCCCGTTGCACTTCTCCGCGAATGCAAATCGTGGTCGTCGAACGGCAACAAAGCGTCGTTACCGGTTTCTTTGGTCCCGGTCGGGTCGGGGCACGGTTCTATTCTCGCTCCTCGATGTTTTTACCATTTCCCCGGCGCAATACATCATCGATGGCGATGATTCACGAGCTCGGCCTGGTCCGTTCCAGGTAATACCTCTCGCAGAGAGGGTCCACTAATTAGCCGGATCTGAGTATATCATAACTCGGATCCGTCATCGGGGCATCACTTCTCTATTCACGCGAGAACAGGAAGGAGCGTCCCGTTCCACGGTGCCTCGCCTCTGTAATTAACCGCAATTGAAATTTCATCTTTCATTGACCGCCAAATTACTTTCTCCGTGCGAGCGTGAAATTATGTTTACTGTATCTGTCGGCTCGGATTATTATATTTTATACCGGGAGCCAATCGCAATTAGAGTTTCTTGCCGCGAACGATAACTTGTTGCCGATGCTTGCCCGCCATTTTCTCGCGCATTATTTTTCATCGTTCAGGCCCTTGCCTCTCTTCTACTCCCTTGCTCTTCACCCTTGTCCATTGGCTCCATTTTATTGCCGCAGACCGTGAAGTTTAATTGCCAATCGTTTACCATTTACGTACTGTCGTTATTACGGTCGCTTAATAGATTGGATATTAATATAATTAATATAAGTCCTTCTCTCCGCCTCCTCTTCTTCGAAGTCTTTCCGAACATTATAGTACCGTTCTTTTTTAGACACTGGTTTATCAGAGTCACTCGCTGGCCAATCATCGTTCGAAGAAATGAATGTCTGTTTTACGAACGGAATTATTTCAACAGTCTGTTCGAGTTCAACTAGCAAAGAATCGTGCACGAAGCCTCTTCTTTCGCCGAAAAAAGGTTAGTTCAGCAATCATTGTCAAACATTACGCAACCACGAGGCTCTTCACGAGGTCCTCGATCGTTGCGAGTATTACAACATCTATAAATATAAGTTTGGTTGTTCCCAAACTTCGTAAGAGCGCAGACAAACGTCGCTCGAGGCGATTCTATGCAAATTCTCGGCGGTCGACGCGACGAAGAACGATCTTCTGATGCTACGTTAACATTAGACAAGCCGCTGTCGACCGTGTTCCTCGAACATCACGAAATTACGGTGCTCACATTCGTAAACTTCGAGGGAAATACCACGGTACTGTTACCCTTTGAGTCGTGGATGCAGAGAGACAAAATGATGCGACGCGGCTCTGACAATTCTCTGAGAAGTGGAAGATGATGTCCGACAATCCTCTCCGAAGTGGAATATGATGTCTGACAATTCTCCGAGAAATGGAAGATGATGTCTGACAGTGGACGTACCTTGTTACTGGAATAGACAAATATTACATATTTGTAATATTGGCAGCAATATTATCACGTATATTCATAACATTGACAGCAATATCCGGAATATTTACAACTTGCTGAATAAACTTTCTTACTGAAGAACATCTTGCAATAAAAATTGCAAAAAGTTCCGTCATAATTTTGCAATTTTTGAAAGGCAACACATACCAGTCACTTTTAATGCCAGCCACGATGAAAGTTAATATCTTTTCTGCACATTCTATCACGATGTTTTCTCGAGTTTGATGGATCCACTAGATCGCAGAAAGAGTATGTGTTGCCGTCCAAGGCAAGAAGATCGATCGTTGAATAGCCGAGCAGGATGACCGAATGAATAACGGAGCAGGGAGGAGCGTGAAGAAGATAATTGAATGAGAAACGGTGATTTTTAGCGACGATCTGCGATGAAAGCTGTTGATGAAGCGAATGTTCATTCTTCTATTCCTGTTTCAGCTATCCCATCTCTCATCTCGGCTTGGTTAAGGTGGGTCTCGACTGATATCGAAGCTTTCCCGATGTTATCCAGCACCAATTAATACAATATCGTTGTTCTCACTTTCTGTTTTATCCCCGCCTTGTTACGCGCTTCGCTATTATCGATCCGGTCGAACACTTTCGCCTTCGTCTCCCAGAGCTGCGACCTCTTTAACTGTTCTAAACCTCTATAACAAAGACTATAGTTCCCTATACACATCAGTCTATGTCCGATACACTCCACAAAAATTCGGATCAACACGTTGTCTTCAGAACTATCAGCCAAAAGTTATTCTAATCAACTACTGTAGAGCTGAAGAACCTTTTTCACAAGTATTGCAACAATTTCTTACAGAAATTCTCGAAGATGTTTCCAAAGCAACATTTTGTTCATTAAATTCAATCGCTAATTGAGAAGGAAGACGAGTTTAAATTCACATAAAAATCTAGTTACCAATTCAATCTCGGTGATCTTCGATTTTGTCGCGCGATTCAAAAGCGCCTTGACACCAGGCGAGACCTCAGGATTCCGCGGCCGATAGTTCCGCGAAGAAGCGTGTTATGGCTCGGTGTCGGCGATTTCAATGGCCTCGCATGTATCGGTCCGATTTTTACAGTAGATTACCAGTTTTTCACGAGGAAGTCTACGGACGGAAGTCGATCCTCTTCGACGGAATCACGGGCGCGGCGTCATCACCGTGAAACCGCGACACACAAGGTAAATCACTCGCTGGGGCCTGTAGATCGTGTCGGCCGCGTTTTTCCTCGCCGGTTCTTCAGCCCGCGTATTCGTGAATGGCCTGTGTATAATATACATATTATATAAATTATTATTTTATATATATGCTATATATATTATATATATTAAATATACTATATTTATTTATTTATTGTTTAATTTAATGTGGTCGCATTAACAGCTAGGTCACATTAGTGACCACATAATTTACAATCAAAAGTGTTTTACACAAAGGTGAATTTATAATTTATACATTATATATAGTATTATTATATATTCTATATATTTATATATAATATTATACATTATATATATATATATATATTATACATATATATTACATAAATATATATTGGCTACAGGAAATTTAATCTTCGAGGCTTCTGCCGGGTAACCGGCTTCTATCTTCTGCCAATCAATGACTCGGCTGTATTAGACAATCCCGGCGGAGGATATTAAACGTTAGAGGTGGACGAGGAGATGCGAACGGACGGTTCGCAGGACGAGTCATGGCGGTCCGCTCGCTTCCGGAGCCGTGACTTCTGTCGGGGCCTGTAATTAGTAATTACAGGCGAACCGGGAACAGCAACAATATGATATCTGCCTCGCGACCGGCGAACGAGCCGGGAATCGATGGGACGTCGATGACCTGACGACGAAGGATTTTTCTGAAATTCGCCGTTTTCATAAACTAGGATCTATCTAGAAATTCTCCCGTCACGGAGTCAATTATAATTAGGCTTGTTCGTAGGGTATCAATTGCTCAACGCGACTGATACATCTAATTGGAACATCGCACACAGGAAAAACGTCGAAAAAATTGGTTTTAATTTTTCTCAACTACTTCGCACCCTAGCTAAAAATATGAAAATAAAATTAGAGATAGTATTGATGGCAATACCTGATTATTCAATTAATTTCCAAGGCGTTCAGTATTAAATTTGTATTTTTTTTAAACATTTTGCGGTTTTTTTCAAATATGTGGTTTAATATATGAAATGTATCAGATTTGTTTTCAATTTTTGCTGAAAATAGTAGCAACAATTTGACCAATGTTGCTTTAAAAAAATTGTTTTATCATTGAAACCTTATATTACAAGCGTGTAAAATTTTGAATTTGTAATTTTCACCATTTCCGAATAAAAAATTTTCAAAAAACGTGTATCATGAAGGAGGATGCATTGATCGTCCGTCTTCGTTGTGGATCGCCGGATAGGTCAGACGCGAGCCGCAGCGATCGCGTTTGATCTTGTTAAACGTCTGTCCCGAGTGATCGGGATGCAAACGGTGCAATCCAGCGCGATCGGAAGCCAGTGGCGTTACAATTTACGCGACACGGAAACAAAAAGTCGAGAAACCAGAAACGCTAGGCGAACTGTAAAATGATGGAGAGGTCCGCGAGACGTTCGTTCACTGCCGGTATTTATGCTATCGAATCCCGGCACGGCGGCGCGGCGGCCATAGAGACGCTGCTGGTGCTGGGAAGATTCCATCAGTGGTGCGGTGCTACGAACTTTTTGTTTAATTAAATGCAGGATGTCGACGGAATTACCGTGCCCGCGGTGAAGATGCGCAAAACGAGCCGGTTATGTTTATATTATACTTCCGAAGAATTTTACCGTCTCGCTGACAGTCGGATCACTGAGAAATTTTCGAGGATGCAAGTACATTTTTTACTGGAGAGAATCCGTTCGGTGTTTCATTGGTAGAAGAGATCATTACAGCCGGAGAATTTCAAGGATGGCGGTTTTCTAGAGAGGGATGTGCGGCTTCATTGAATGCTAGATTGTGAAAGGATTCGACGAAGTACTTCGTTGAATTTATGGGTGGAAGACGAAGAGCGTATTCGAGGACGCTTAATGGCTGAAGTCAGTATCAATTGATTTGCTTAAAAACGATTGTCATAAAATTACAGACTGTCGCAAGATCGCTTCGAACTCATAGCTTAAAAACAATTAAATTTGACATATATTAGAACGTACGGTAAAAAAATGTCTTTGAGATAAATATATAAAAAGAAGTGTATATCCCCACAATATAGTATTTCCTTGAAAGAAGTGATTCCTGAGGTAATTTATAATAATTTTTTTCTTTGCGAAAATATTCTCTGCGGCTCCGTTAAGGAGTTATTAACGAAAAACGCGGACCAATCGGAGTGCGGTTATTATGGACGGGTTGGCCAATGCCAACGCCACGATTGGTCCGCATTTTTCGTTAATAACTCCTTAATTAAGCCGCGGAGAACCTTTTCGCAAAGGAAAAAGTGACTTCAAATGCCTTTGTGAATCACGCTGTTCAAGGAAATCCATTTTCGAGGCACCCTGTAGATGAACTGTTCTGTTTGTTGAGAGTGTCACTCTTAGAAAATATATGTAAAGACAGAAATAATTGAATAAATAAAAAGAATCAGACAAAAGTATGTCCTAGAGAGAAAGCGAGTGTTAGGTTGTTAGCAAGGTCGGGGTTGCAAAAATGCTCGCGCAAGAGGGGGTGATGGATGCTGGAAGATTGCGCGACTCGCGCTCGTTTAATTTGTACGCGGGCCAGCTATTCGCATAAATAAATATATCAGATACAGATCTCAGCCGGCTTGTCCGGCGTGTTGCTTGCGTCACCGGACACGGCGGCAGAGGAATTCACCGTGTGACAGCTCGTTAGTGACAGCGGGATAGAGTCGTCCTCGCGAGCGCCACGGAAAATATCGTCATTTATCATTTCCGCGTGCGAGGATCACGCGTGAAATCTCAGAATCGACGGAACGATTCAGATGCGGACCGACGACGCGAACACGAGGCGAAAAAATCGGTCAACCGTAAGGCTGCGGTTATACTTACTCTCAATACCTCAGTGCCATTACGAAGAAAATACTGAAATTTGTTTTTTATGAATGTTCTTATATTGAAAGTTAAAAAAGATTAGTACAAAAAATATATTTTTTATGTCTGTGCAAATTATGTACATTTCGAATGTGGATCTTTACGTAAAGTAAAAATTGTCTGTATTAATTACAAGATATTCAGGCTACGTCTACAGTTTGTTCTTTTTTCAGTAATTTTAATGTGTTGAAAATAATGTAACAATAGTCCATATGCTGTCACATAAATAAACTATCCACTAATTGTAAATAACACTTAACCGAAAAGCACCTTTGGTTGTTTATGCGAGTAATTGTTCTAATATTCGAACAGTCATGTTTTCCTGTTTAGGAAAAGGATTTTCATGGAAGATTTGAAGGATTTCGATGAAGATGCAGAACAAGTGATCGATACGTGTCGCAAGTAATTGAGAATCGTGTTCAGTATAACCGCAGCTTAACAGAGCGATGTGACAAATGACGAGCTGCATCGATATCGGTTTCAGGACGCGAGAAGTGGTTTTGTTTCGATGGATAGAGTCGAATGGCATCGCCGATAGCGGGACGAGACTTCAAGATCGTTCGATTAAACTCTTCGGTCGCGAAGGCCGCGCGGAAAACGAGTTGTAATTATATTTATAGTAGCTTGATCTTTCAGCTCGTCGACGTAGACCAACGAGAAGAGAGCGGCTCCATAGGGATGCTAAGAAAGAGATTGTTTTCTAACGTCATTCCCGGTGACGGAATTTTTATAAATATACTGCAGCATGCTGTTGGTATTCGTCTCTTCGATTCCAGGTCAAACAATGCAAAAAGATGCTTTGCAACACAGAAAATTAATTAATTTTCACTCCGAGGATTGTGCTCGAGAATCTCCAAGTCATAGATTGCAATTTTTTAAATGTTCATATCACATATAAAGATACGACTGCTCTTTCGCAATGTACAGACTCAGCCAATCAGAACATTGCAAGTTCTAGACATGTTACAACTTCAGAACATTGTGGCAAGATCTATATCATCGTCTTCATCGTCACAAGTATTAAAAAGTGTTCTAATGCTATGCCATGCTACGAAAATTTCTCTGTATTTTAATATTTAAAATATTTCCTACACTAATCATTTTTCGATGAACATGGGTTAATACCTTTTTTCTAGAGAATAAGAAGCTAGCTTCCACTTGACAAATCAAAGTTGACCGTCGTAAGCTTATTTTAACAAATACTTCCAGAAAAGAATGTGTTATCACTTGAAAATGAATAATAATAATATTCTTCTAATATTCAGTCTAATAATCATCACTAGACTGGGAATTTTATACATTTCTTACAAAAATTAATGGACGGGCACAATTTTGATTTTGCATAAAGATTCGTGGTGTAATCATCACATTATTGATTTCGTATAAACTCCTTGGATGAACGTCATCCTGGGGAATAACAGGTAAACTGGGTTACCCCCAATGATTGCTCATGGTATTTCGGTTTTATGAAAGTCAATCAAGGCCAATGACTGAGGTCGAACTGTTTTCGGCATGGTAAGAACAGTTCGTTTCCTCGGGGCACTCCACACGGTCGATGACACGCGCGGCCAATCAGAGAAAGTTGACGTAATTAATTCACGTAAGATAGAGAGAGAGAAAGAGAGAGAGAGAGAGGGAGGAAAGAAGTTCGTGTGTCCCGTAAACTCTATTAAATTCGAAGGGAACAACCGATCGGCCGGTGCATGCATCGGAACAGGAAGTTTTATTGTCCGCTACGTAATATCGGCGTACAACCAGCGAGAAACACGATTTCCTTTAAGCGCGAGCCATTGCTCGCGAGCAACAGGCCCGCTGTTAATATATCTAGAGAACGAGGTACATGACAAACAGGTTTCTCTCCGTGGCGTTCTACACTGTTAGGAAGCCATTGAAGCGAGCGGTGCCAAGTTACCCTGGCAGGTGATAACGCGGGCTCGAAGATTTTATCAGCCATGCTGCTGAATTTTACGAAGATTCCTTAAACACGATATTCTTCCTCTTGATCCCTCAAATCTGGCGATCCTTCGATGCTGCGGCGATCTACCATTGCACCCTCTCTTACCTCTTTGTATAATCTACTTCTTATTACTTTATTTTGCATAAAAATCCACGGTCCTCTTAAATCATTATGCATTTTATAATGTATCAATGAATCGTTATACAATCAGTTCTTTTTAAAATAAAATCTGCTACATCATTTAAAGCACATTAATTTCTATTATTAATTAAAAACTTTGCTTCTCAGTCATTAGCGAGCCACAAAATTGTTGTTTATTTTTGTAGTTGTTCCAACATCAAACAAAATCCATAGCTGGGATGTCTGGGGTATCTTTGCAATGTCGGGTCTCTATCCCCATAGAAAACATTACTCTGGGGTCCACGGCTAGTACATAGCGTGCCACTTTAGGTCTCTGTTAAGCCCCGTCCATTGATTTTGATCCCGTTACGGTCCTAGCCGGTTCGGACCCGCGCGTGTGTCAGCTGCCCATCCCGCTTATCTTGATCTTTAGCATCGTCATTACAGTAATTACGGTTAATCGTGTTCACAATTTTCTTTCGTGCTCGCGCATTTCGTGCGGACCCCGCCCTCCTGTTCGCCCGAACCCGTTCCTCTTTTCACCTTGGCCATCGTCAAACTCATCAGCGAATCGGTATTCATGAGACCCGCGCGCGCGCTCGCGCACCTTCACGATTAGAGCCGCGGCTGATTGTCAGTGATATCCTTGGGCAATTCACTGACGCCTTCATGGTAGCCCGTTGGGCAACCTTGAACGGACGACCTACTGATTGGCTATTCTCCGGTATTATTCACGTCGAAAGAGTTCTGAAATATTTTTTGGGTCTTCCAACCATTTTTTTATATACAAAATTATGTTGGTTTGAAAAGTCGACATCCTGTTGTGTGATGTCTCAGTTTGTATCACAGTTTTTCTCTCGATGATATCAGTGTTTTTTTATTACCTTAGAAAACATCAAATTCCTCTCATTTTAATTACAATTTCATCGCTAGATGTCTTCACATGTTTTTAGTTTTATCTACATTCTTTTAGGCCGTGGCCTTCAGCAGCACTTCAAATCTGAAACTAACGGTTTCAGCAAGCAAAACAAAATCCAACATCTCAAGCTAAATCTCGAATCATAGCGGACCTTGAAATCTTTACACGTCTTAAAAGCAAAGAAATCCACAATATATTAATCACCAGGTATATTTTATCTATCAAACAGTCACGATCGTTATCATCTCTGATGCTGTTAAATACGAGCCCTCCAAGGTGGAAGGTATCCGAGCACGATCATAGTTCATCCCGGTGGTCCATTCTTTGGCATAGACTGTCGACCCATCCTCAGATCCTTTTTTTCTGGTGTTCAATCTTCGAAACCTTTTTCGTTGATCCTTCCAGCTGGATTTCGTGTACAGTGTCTACCAAAAATTGAGGTCCTTGAATACAAACTGCTGATGAATTCCTAAGCCACTGAAAGGCTTCAAGGATAAAGCACTTCCGGTTCAATTACATTCCATTTGAATAGAATCGTAGAGAAATCGATACAGCCTATAACAGAATATAACTTGACGACGTCCAATTGCTAACGTGATCGTTTGAGGGTCTTTGACGAAGGTTTGACACTTTTATAGACCGCTTAATCTCTTTTTATTCCCGAGGCCTAACCTAGCTTGGTCAATGACCGAAGATGCTCATTGCTGAATCGAACCGGTTCACATAGCCTTTGGATCGTTAACAAAATAGCGGGTAGGTCAAAGTTGTGAATAAAAATATACAATCCTTGAAAGTACAATCGAGCCGTCTTCAAATCCTTTTAATTCTTTAAAAATACTAGGTACATCCATATGTTTCTGCCACTCTTTTGTTCAATAAAAGTCTCTTGTGTAGATAGAATATTTTATTTAAACATTTTACACCTCACATCTTTGTCCAACTTTTTTGAAATTTCTAAACTTTTAATAAAAGCTCCAACAACCATTGAATATCGTTAAAATTGTGTTCTGAAATGTAAAATCTTAACAACGCCTTCTCATACAAGTAGCACTCAGGAAATTATTTACATAATTACTTGCGAATACTAATTTCGACAACCATAGAGGCTAAGTGTTCACTAGACGAGTCTCCGTACTATTTCAATCAGAAAACGGAGCGCTCCGTGTGTATCATAATCGACAGTCCGAGATGATCGCACTGTTCTCCGTTTAATTACCGGGCAATTAATGAAAATTGTCGTTCCGATATCGGTTAGGAGGGGCTGGTCGTCGGACACGGCCCTTGAATGATACGTTGCACTTAATTTCTTACGGGGATAACAAGCGCGTTTAAAACCTGTTTCACGTTATTTTTGGCATGGCAGGATCATCGCGTGGATTCAGGGAAAAATCGTTGTCCGGGTTGACGAGCATGTCTCCTCGCTATCAGCACGGTCAGTTGGACATATTTACCCGATTCGAGGAACGGGTTAACGTTGTAATTACTTCATTCCGCGGAGATAGGATATGGCACACGTAATTTATTCGCGAACCGTTCCTAACTACTCAGAAAGGCCAGCGATCGGCTACGATCCTCTGCTAATGCACTCCGGGGAAGTGGCCAAGCCGTGGCTACTCGTAATGGTACCACCGTCAGAAGGTGTCTCTGAATTTGCATCGGCCACGATGCCCGCGAAATGTCGCGAAGATACCGCGAGATTGCTTAATGTCGCGGCTATGATTAGGCCACCCGAAGACGGACGCACCGCGAACATAACGTATACTCGGCAACCATATATTAATTCCGACGCGATATCCTAATGATACTCGCCGGCTATGTAATTAAGGGATCGGATGGACGATATACTCACCGATCCACCGGAAAAACACGCTCTCAGCGAAAATTAGAAAACAGAACTTCCGGGGTCTGTCGTCGTCTGCGGTAAGTCCTTCCAAATGGCGACGCGCGACGATCAAGAGGACTTTCGGTTTCCGTGGATCGACAATGGGAATGCAATTGTAGTAAGAAACAGGGTGACAATCTTGTAAATGAATTGACAATGAGATTAGACGATGTACATGGTGATTCTTATAAAAATATCGATCGAACGAAAAATGTTCTGTTTGGAGGGGTACCTCTTCTGATGTTACATATATTGACGTTCTAAGTGGAGAGGCCCAATGTCAATTTAATTGAATTTTTTTTTCATAATGTCTTGTGCGACGAGTTTGTTTAACATAGCAAAAGATCATCTAAGGTCTCGCTAGGTCACACAACAATATATATTCTTCACCAAGACAGAAATAAAAAAATTTCAACAATAATTTTAACAATAAATTCATATATAAAAATGATGAGTAGTATAACTACATTATATTATTATCTGTCTGTCCACGGGAACCGGGTTTTTACCCACAAGAACGCCTGAGCTGGCCTAGAAAATTGTTCGAGCGCGGGCGAGACAAACAGTACATATTGCCTCGCTGTGCCGCGGCAAACAACGCGTTATCGCATTGCTTGCCTCGCCCGATCGATTCATATTTAGTTCCACTAAAGCGTGGATTAAACAGTCATGGAAAATCCGAACTGCATCATGTTTGGTATCATTTTAATAGGAAAAATATAGCGAATGTACATCTAAAAGTGGAACCTGAAAATTTTTATGACTTTAAAAAAGCACACATATGCAATATCCTGCAAAATAATCTACAATTAAAAAGAAAAACACATTTTTCGCTAATAAAGTAGATAAGAATAATTTTTTAATGAATTTTTCGTGGAAATGTCACATTCAGACAGACAATTCTTTTAGATTTCATGCTATTAGATTTTTTAATATTGTCTCGAACACTGCGACGAGTCGTGGTCGGTGCATGACGGGTAACACGTTATATTGTGTCGGAAAGGTTGTGCGGCGTCGCTGAAGAGTACAGTACAGCGCAGCAAGGCGAGCTCACGGTTCGGCCAGTAATATACCGTTCGGTGTGTTTACACGCAGGCACGAAAATTGTGGGGAAAATGATGGTTGTGGGCGGACCCTGGCTGGCCGGGGTCAGGTCGTGTCACGGAGGAGCCAGCATCCACGCCCCCCTAACGATCGAAATTCATTTCCATAATTATCTCACGACCGCTGCGCCGAGCCGCGTGCTATGCCACCTGAGGGAAACGTTCGACCTGATTCGTCCGGGGACATGCCTCATTCGTGTGAACCTCGCGGACGGAAGTTCGAGGTTAAATTCTTGGTTCTATGGTCCCCGGTGCTCATTACCTTCAGCTCGTTAACCCTACGATGGTCGCAGTCGGGTCCACTCTGACCCACAGCTGCAGACGTTCAAACTCTAACCCTTTGCACGGTTAAACTGTTATTCCAGAAGAGATGGGCAGATTCGTATTCGTAAATTCGAACCCGAATTTGATTCACAGCACCTTAACGTGTCAATCCTAATACGAATACATTCGTATTAAAAACAGTGAATTCGAATAGATTCATATTTGCAAGTATGAATCCGAATACGAATACATTTGAATTCACACTTGGATTCACTGAAAAATTCAATTCAAAAGGCCAATATAAATAAATAAATGTCTGTCTGTACCTCGCTACATTAAAGGTAGAATGCGTTCTCGAATCATTATCTACTGCGATAATTTGAATTTGAATTCGAATTTGAAGTTGAATACGAATCTGCCCATCTCTGTCTTCCAGTTCATCTACCAGCAATACGAATGCATTTATTTACCATTAGCAGTGCTTTCATATAATTTTGATTTTTTATAATTGACTAGGTCAATTTTGTATTTTGCACAAAGATCCACAGTCTAATAATTGGATAGATAGATTTAGATTAGGTTTTCTGTACTCCGGATTATGGATTTTCTACAAAAATGGGTAGATAGAATTTAAAACAGTGGAAAGATTAAAATACTTTAAGAATATTAATATATTATTTTCTCACTACATTAAAATTATTAATGAAAAATATATTTAGCTATTGTGTTTTGCAATTGACACATACACATTTTATGTTATTCTTAAATGAAGATTTAAAGGTTTTAATTTGTGTGTGTGTGTGAAAACGTCACCTGGAAAAAGCGTCGCAGGATTTAAGTGGACACCCGCGCCCGTTGCGCGGAGCAGTGTCGGGTGTGTTTCAGTGTGCGTGATCAGTGTCCCACGTGCATTTACATATCCGCCAACCCTCATGATTGCGAATGTACTGTTTAGCGTGTTGCGGGTACCTCTCTTTTTCTCGGTCGAGAAGCGCTCGGTTTCTCCCAGGTTGGATAGTCTACCGAAGCGAGTGCTCGCGGACTCTCCGTATCATCAGCCATAATGTCGCTTTTTCATAACGGCCGGGGGAACACGGCCTTAAATCCTCGCTTCTTCGATCTCTCGCGCGCATTAAATTCAGCGAGGACGCGAGATTACTTATAATTAAACCTCCTGGGCAACGCGCATCGTTCCTTCTTCCTCTCTCTTTTCCACCATCTTCCTCTCTCTCTTTCTCGCTGTTTCGTTTTCTCTTTGTGTATGCGTGTCCGCAGCCCCTCGAAACCATCCGACGATTTTTTAGCTCTCGAAGCGCGCGCGCGAGCGAGCACTAGTATGCTGCTGTTTGTAGTACGTTATGTGCAGGATGCAATAAGGTACCAAGATACTCGTGAGTACTCGAGCAATGCTCTTTTAGTTGCCGATTAATGTCCGAGAGTGATGGCCCAACGAGGATCTTTAGAGATCCAGGCTTCGTACTCGAGAGGAGAAGAAAATGGCCAAAATCTGGGCAGCTTGTACTTTTACTAGGGCGTCTTTCTATAGATCCTAGAGTAGCATGTGTTCAAATATTTTTATCATCATTTACATAATAAAAGCTCTCCAGGGTTAAAACATTGGACCGTACGACTTGGATTTTTTTAAAGTTAGAACAATTAGTGTACTACTACACGACGTGAGAAAAGAATTTTGCGAAAATTCTAATTGGTCGAAACTGCGGAGGAAACACTAATAGTTGTATCGTACGATAGTTGCGGAATGAACCGTGCCGAAAGTGATCGAGCCATAGTAATCGACAGAGTAAACTTTGAGGGACGCGGAAGAGGGGGTTGTTTTCCCCTGTCTCGGACCACGTCGACAGCGCAGTTCGCAGTTTCACGGGTGCACAAGACCGAGTCTATGATCTACCGCATTCTATTATATCCTTGAATATTGTACTTAACGTCAGAACGTCGTGTAATGCCGTGTAATTCCGTAATATGCGGAACGTAATGCAGCCGCGAGTTCATTATTATCAAATCCATAAATTTGCCCGCGTTACATGGGCGCGCGGACCGATGCAAATGCGCACGGCGCGGACCCGCGCGGAGCAGTAAATTGTTTCGTTAACATCGCTAAACACCACCTCGCCGGAGATCGCTCGATTTATCTGACTGAACGCTGGAATCCTTTTCACCTGGCCTCGCTTCCGCGATATTAAGGTCGTCCTGCGAGGAACAAGGCGCGAGGAATCTCGTATCAAACCCGGGCTTCGGCCCGGGAACGCAAATTGTTCGAACTCCTACACACCGCGCACAACGCTATCATGTTGTCCCGTTGTCGCATAAAAAAATCCGGTTTTGTAATTCAGGATTCAATCAAGTATTTTTAAAAAAATTTCACAGAATTACTATTGGACCAAAACCGATACTTCTGAAGTCCAAGAGAATTCTTGTAGTTTAATTATTCTTCTTCCAAATTTCAGTCTTCAGGTATTTATTTTTTAACGTCGCTATCAACCCTTTCCTAAGGTTATTTTGCGACGATCAGATTCTTCATTCTTCTTTTCAGTGTCAAGATTTCTATTCGTGAGAAAATCGAATAGAAAATAGTGCGGAGATTGAAAGAATAAATAAAATGGTTCAACCAAGAAGGAAGGTTCCATGTGATGTTTTATTTCTAATTTTCACATAACCGCGGATCATTGCTATTATCGGAGCTTGCTATACATCTAATAAACACAGAACGAACGGCCAGATCTCGCGATAACAAAAATTCTTTAACACAGACGGAATCGAAGCAAATGAAAATTACATTTCTCGCTGATTACGCGAACCAGTCCTGCGATCATGCGCAGTGGATGCTCGAAGATGATCGCGATATCGCCCATATCCCGGACAAATGTGGTAATTCGGGCACCGATTAATGCGGAGATGTAATATTTTCGATCCAAGGATCCACCGAGAATTTATCGCTACCGGGCTGCTGTTAAGGGCGGTTCGAGTAGCAGTCCGAGGTAGTTTCGTGTGCAACTGTCGTTAGCCGTGGCCTTTTTCCGTCCTGGTGAAATTAGGATCGCGACGAAAATGCGAGCGCATGCAGACACCGTTAAGACGACGATTATCGCTCGTTCTCCGTCGCGATTTTATTAGCGGCGGCGCGCGCGCGGGGGCACAAAACGTGAAAACCAGTTTCTCCCCGCAGGAAAGCCCGATATCGATACGCGGGCAATATTTCTACAAGGTAATACACTTAACGCGACGCGAAACAAAGCAGAAAAACCGAGGGGTAATGCAATAATGCCAGCAATTAACGCGAGTTTTCGTGCAGGACGCCGCGAATCGGCGACCGTCTCGCCCGCCCCCCGATCCTGCTTATCGTTAACGACGATCTAAACGGTCGATCTCAAGACGGCGATCTCGCAATGAATCGTTATCGCCGAAAATTTCATCGGTTTTCTTCAGACGAGAACAGCGAAACTGCGACGAGGCTTCACAGTGGAGTGGCTCAGGCAACCTCGAACACGTGACCTCCAATTTTTTTTATTAAGCTTACCCAGGCCCCAAAAATGGGGTCTATACAGGTGAACCTAAATCGAGTTACAGAAGTTACACATTTTTTCAGAGTTTTACGGTTTGTGTATCAGTTAGCAGACTGTTTAGCACGTCAGGTTATATGCGCAAATTGCATTCTTTCAAAAACGTAAAGATACGCAAACACGCCCTGATGTTGGTAAAAAACATGTCGGCTTTGAGGGGTAGAAAGAACCCCATCCTGCGTAGATCGTCAAAATTCACAATCACAAATTTTCAGAACTATTTGTACGAGGTTAGGAATCTTTATGGCACTAGGAAAAATTATTTTATACTTTTTAGTCCGTTTTTAAAAACGTGGTATTTTTAAAAATTTATTTTTATTTAAATAATTATTTTCTGCTTGTTAGTCTTGTGTTAATACTTGTATCACTCTTTATTTTAATACTTTGTATACTCACTAAGCTTACTGTAAATTTCACTTGGTAAACAAAGCGATGATGCACTACCGGTCGCGATCGTCGCGCGATGATGTAAATACTACACTACCGATGGTTCGCGCGTCGGGGCGAAATGGGTCCGTGGAGTGGGGACGATTCAGAGTGCGCACGCATAGTAAAGTAGAGAGGGTTATCGAGCGAAGTGG
Organism: Lasioglossum zephyrum; assembly: GCA_028455615.1. Classification (NCBI taxonomy): domain Eukaryota; kingdom Metazoa; phylum Arthropoda; class Insecta; order Hymenoptera; family Halictidae; genus Lasioglossum; species Lasioglossum zephyrum. Next base: position 4,231,733 of record CM052324.1, on the reverse strand, counting down.
GGATCGCTGAACGCGGTGACGTAGTTCGCGGGGGGATGAAAAGGTAAATATTTAATTGTTATTTTCTTCGAAACGGTAAGACTTTTAAAAAAATTTTTTTTGAATAATGCATTGTCATCCAGTTCTGAGCCATGTGAGCATTTTCAAGTCTCTAGCTCATCAGGAAGTTAGTTTAAAATCAATTGCAAAATTTGCCACCGAACAAACAGACAAACAAACAAGAAAGCGAGCTAATAAAAACGTGGTAAAATACCTCTGTAGCCTGAAAATGTAGCTTAAAAAGTACCTTTTGCATAAATATCCTGCTAAACGCACTTAAGTCGTCAACCACCCTGAAGAATCTCATGAGCCAAAAACTATGCCAGCATTGATTCTTACGTTCCTCTCTCTCTCTGGCGTCTCTCGCGCGGCCATAATGCACGCTCACGTAAGGGGGTACAGGCGAGTTCTTCATTATCGTCAGGGGCCTAAATTGCGTGGGCGTACCTATACCTTCGTGCACGTTACTTACCTTGACGTACTGTACCCGCGCGGTGCGGTGTGTGCCGGTGTCGCGTACACATATAGATAGGGTGAGAGAGAGTAAGAGAGAAAAATAGGGGGAGAGAGAGAGGAAGAGAGAGAGAGGGAGAGAGAGAGAGAGCACACCGGGTCCACGGTTGTGGGTATACGGCCGGTCGCGGGTCGCCTCGCTTGTCTGCGGCGGCTACAGGTTCGCGAGAACCGAGCCCGTCCGATGTTGGGCGAGCGTAACCGAAGCCCGCGAAGCCGGTTGTCGCGCTCCTCGCCAGATGCGACGTCGAGTCAGTATCGCGTCAGTCCTCCAGCGGAATTGGTCAGTGATCTGTGTCAGAGCAGGGCCAGTCGTCACCTTTTTTTTCCCTCCCCCATTTTACGCTAGAATTTTTCGCACAACTTGCCTAACCGAGGCTCTGGATAAGCCGAGGGCCTCTCCCTTTCGCCGTACCCAACCGGGAAAAAAAGTGGTTCACTTGATTCACGTGTTAACCTGCCCCTCGTGGACCAATCTGCACGCTAATTGCCGCGAACCCGACCCGGTACCTGCGCGTACATAGCTGCAGATATACTGCACGTACGCAGGTATACTATAGAGAGAAAAAGAGGACGAGAGGGGTATATATCCGTGCGAGTACGTAGACGGCCGAGTCGAGTATACCAGATGTATATACAGTAATACAGTGCCAACTACACAGTGGAGTTACCAGTGGGGAAAACAAAAATTAGTTTGCAAGCGAACGTGCCTCGCGGCGACCCTCGTCCGCCACGTTCTGGATCAAGCAACGGCAGCAGGTGAGTGGAAAGTTTCGTAGGGTATACTTTTCGAGGCGACTCACTCGACCAGTGGACCTTCTGGTACTACAGGGCGGAATCGTCGAGGAATCTTCGCCCGAGAGATATACGTTTTGTTCGAAAGGGAACGCTTGCAGATGCTGCTGCTTTGGTACCGAACTTAGCCAGCGCTGAAAGTGTCTGTTGCTTTGGGAAAGGAACAACGATTTTATATAGGTTTTTGGTATATCTACTGGAATTAGGCAGTCGTTTCTCGTAGAAGCGATTTTCGAATTCTAACCCACTCGAGGCTAGTCTGATTTCAGAATCCGAGCATCACATCTCACCAGGAATTTTTTTCTGAAAATTTTATAATTTTCAGTGCAAAGAGTTAATAATTGTAGAATTAGGAACTGGTCGATTGAGTTTGGTAGGTTAGGATTATTTATGAAATGTATTGGATGTTGGAATTGTAAATGGTACTAGTCGTACTTAACACCTTGGGCATATTGTTAAATAATAAAATAAAATATGATTCCATAATATTGGTGAATTTATACAGTAATTCAGTCTTGTTACGAGCTTGTGTTTTATCGCACAATACGGGAGATATGATAAGTAGTATGAGGCATCCTTTACACAGCCATTGTTAGCGTTCGTAATGTTAATCAATCTGATCGAAATATTAATATTAATCTTATATTTCGACAACATTATAAGCTTGCCTCTATAAGTAACATTTATGAGATTCATGCATATGTAATATTTCTTTGTACCAGTGGAACCCTTTTTTATATTAGCTAATTCGCCAATATTGTGGCTTTGAACTTTATTGTGCGATAATATATGTATAGATAGAGTAGGTACCATTGGCATTATTTTACTGCACTATATTCCAATTAACCAGGACATTATATAATTTACCAAGACTATCTTAGTACTTTAGTACTTTATCCTACGATAAAAAAAAAACCGGTGTTAAATATTATCGTACCATTTATGAGACCAATGGTTAGCATTTAAAATATTTCACACGAGTTCTTGTTCATAGTATTAATCAATCTTCATCCTAGATCACCATCATCATTTTTCTTTTACCGTGTAATGGGATTCATATTTTAAGCGGAATAGGTACCATTTATGGAGTCAACGGTTACCATTCGATATATTTTACTGTTCTATAAAACCTTTGCTTATAGCGTTGATAAATTGTGTCCTAATTTATCAATATTATGAGCTTGTCTTGTATCCTGGTATAAGCACGAGTATTTTAAGTAGAATAGGTACCATCAATGGAACCGATGGTTAACATTCGAAATGTTTTACTGTGCTACAAGCCTTTACTCTTGATATTGACAAATTATGTCCTAATTTATCAATGTTATTAGCTTGACTTGTTTTCAACAGTAAAGTAGAAGTATTAAGTAGAATAGGTAGCATTAATGAGACCAATGTTTCACATTCGAAATGTTTTATTGTTTTACAAACCCTTTGCTCGTGGCATTGATGAATTGTGTTGTAATTCCTCAATATTACTAGCTTGTCTCGTGTTCACGCAATAAAGTAGAAGGGTTAAGTAGAACAGGTACCATTAGGAAACCAATCAAATAGTGTATCTCCAGAAAAATCTCATTTTCTAATCAAAATATCGATTATGGTAAACATTAATATTCTTTGGTAATTAAATTCTTAAAAATTATATGCGTATAATAGCTTCCTTGTACTTAAAAAATTTGTAATACCAACTTTTTCAATATGCAAGTTTTCTTGTGCTCCAAAAGACACCTTCTATGAATATATAAACATTCACAGACTTGTTGCGAACTCGCGAACATTACAAACTTTCATAATCATTACTTTTATTTTATTACTTTATTATTAAACCTCGAGGTAACATTTCCGGGACCAATGGTCACCATTGAAAAGATATTTTTACCGTACCTCGAGTCGCAGTTCACATGAAGCAATTGTGCTCTAACGCACCGATATTCCAAGCTTGTAATTCATTGTGCAATTGGCTCCAGGTGTAAAATATCGCAGGTACCATTCCTGGAACGACTATTGAGCGTTCGCAGTACTCTGCCGTGAAAAATGGAGTGAATGTTGCACGCCGGCTCCGGACTCGCTCCTCGTGCATTTCGCATTGTCTTAATCCCCCGTGAATCATGGCAATTTATTTTCGACTGTTTGCACATCAACGCGACACGTTCCATTACCTGGAACGCCGAGTCGTCGTTCCACGGGTAGAAAAACATGGTACCGAGGACTTGGTTGCCCTTGCCACTCTTCGATATTATTTCCCTTTCTCGTTTTTTCGCTGGACGATGAGAGAAGACGTTGACCTGGTCACTTCTTGCCACTCGTTGAATCTGCATCTCAAAAATCAACAAGTTTCTTCAGCACTAGACCAAACACGTTCGCTGTCCAGTTCTTCAACTTACCATGGAACATGGAAATGCTGAATTTAAATATCAGCTTCTTCCATTTGACTCCTCCTCGTCGACTAATATAATATTTTCTACTTTATTATATTAGTTTCGCTTATCATATGTTTTAGATAAAGATTATTCCAGAATTATCGAAACCGGTTAAAATAACTGTCTCTAACTTCATTTTTCATAATGATTGAAATTATAAAGATGTTTTATCAGAAATTGTCGAATGAAATCATTTATTGAAGCACATGTTATAATAAAAAATTATATTAAGTATAAATGGATGCAGTCTTGTCAGTATAGCAAAGCAATATATTATACATTAGTTGCAGAGGGTTAATAGTATTCTGGTCTATGACACACACAGGGTTACGAAAGATAATATCCACTCAATTTATTAGAACAAAACGTTGCCCAACCAAAAAGTCGACGGTCGAAGAGTCTTCTCTGGCAAGATGATCGTAAAACCGAGCATACCAAGGCGCTCCTCTCGACTTCGTTCCCCGTCTTCTTTCGGTTCTGCTTTTTTTCGTCCCTTTTCTTGATCCCTTACCGTTAGTGGTCCGCCCTGCCGACGAGGATCGCGTTGATCAACGTCGAAATTTATCTTCGGAGATCCCCCGCCTCGTACGTGCCTTCGTCGGCTGTTTCGACCGCCTCTCGAAACTCTTCTGCGGGACCCACTTTTTTTTATTGTAGTTTCTGCGGAACGGAGACGCTGAAGCACCGGTACTCGGGAATATTAATACTCGCCTGTCCTGAGAGTCGGGGAAGCTGCAAGGAGTGGGCACGGTCCCTGGTGCAGATATGAACGAATACCGGTACTCGGAGTACTCTCTGATGTGTGATGCTGTTGGGATTTTATCGAATTGGAATTCGATGGTTCGACATGTCTGTGTTTTGAGAGGTCGGTGAGCCGAGTGTTCTGACCGTTGAGAATTCGGTTTTCTGAGAACTTGGGACGCTGAGAGTTCGGCACGCTGGAAATTCAAGATGCTGAGAATTTTAGGTGTTGGAAGTTCGACGCGCTGAGATTTCTGAGCGTTGAGAGTTCTGGGCGCTTAGAGTTCGGTGCGCTGAAAATTCGGGACGCTTAGAATTTGATGCGCTGAAAATTCGGGGCGTTTAGAATTCGATGCACTGAAAATTCGGGGCGCGTAGGATTCGATGCGCTGAAAATTTGGGGGGCTTAGAGTTCGATGCGCTGAAAATTCGGGGTGCTTAGAGTTCGATGCGCTGAAAATTCAGGGCGCTTAGGATTCGATGCGCTAAAAATTTGGGGCTCTTAGAGTTCGATGCGCTGAAAATTCGGGGCGCTTAGAGTTCGATGCGCTGAATATTCGGGGCGCTTAGAATTCGATGCGATGAAAATTCGGGGCGCTTAGGATTCGATGCGCTAAAAATTTGGGGCGCTTAGAGTTCGATGCGCTGAAAATTCGGGGCGCTTAGAGTTCGGTGCGCTGAGAGTTCTGCGAGCTGAAAGTTCGGCGCACTTGAATTTGGGATGCTTAGAATTTGAGGTGTTGGAAGTTCGGCGCGCTGAGATTCCTGAGCGTTGAGAGTTCTGGGCGATTAGAATTCTTGACGCTTAGAGTTCGATGCCTTGAAAATTCGGGGCGCTTAGAGTGCGATGCGCTGAAAATTCGGGGCGCTTAGAGTTGAGTGCGTGGAGAATTTGTTTCATTGAGAATTCGGGACGCTGAGAGTATTGTGTGCTGAGAGTAGAATCTGTGAAAATCGCGGCTGAAAAATCGAAATGGATCTGATCAGCGTTTCTTCTGTGCGGCAATATACTTGTGCTCGTTTCCACCGGACGTGCATAAAGGAAGGTTCTGATACACGAAATAAGGAAACAGTTTAACTCGCGTAATCGAACCTGCATGACCGATTATCCATCCACCGCCCCAAGAGCGTTCGCCTATTCGCAGGGATAATTGCCGCTTCTTGGTATCAATTAAAAAGAAGTTGATTGTTATAGGTGTTTCGTGGCGGACGTATTTTTGCGGCTGATCGGCTATACCGCCTCGGTGTAATCGGTTACATGTTGAACATGTATTCCTGCGGTGCGATTTTTTGCTGCCCCTTCCGATATTAGAACATCGTAATTATGCGTTACTAGTATTAACTGTTAATACTCGGCCTGGACCGGACTGGTTTGCAAATCCGGATTCTTATGGCTCGGGTGTATACTTCGATTTGCGCTCCTCCAGATTCTACGTCGGCTATTAAGAGTGTCTTCCAAACTGTATATTATGCGTATTGTTTCCACTTTGATATAAAAAAGAAGAATACACTTCTGTCATTTTAACGTTAGAGATCTTCGACCAGAAATTATATTTTTGAGAATCTCCGTGAGTTGCATCAGACCAATGTAACTTTCAATTTTTACTTAAAATTTTCTTCGAACAAATACACTTACTTCAAACACCTTTCAGATCTCCACATTAAACATTTATAGGCTACGATCGGATTTCAGTTCAATTTACCCGCAATATTACAAGTATCGGCTCCCCAAGATCTCTCCAACACGAAATATTAAATAAAACAGAAAATACAGCCCGGCAATAGGCACGAGAATAATATCCTAGCAGCCGGAGTCCAATTAAGCTCGCAGGAACAGCCGGTCCTATCACCACGTTGCGTAACAATAACACAACTTTCCTAAGCCTGATCGCGCGAAAAAAGAGCATCAGAAGGAAAGTTGTTGATCCTGTTTCCTCCCAAGAGTCTCGCGGCCATGATTATTGTAACGAGTAATAGACACGACCAGGTTCGATTGAATTTCCAAAGAAGACGGTACTAAAAAGCCGGCCAGTGGTAGTGACCTTAATAGTCGTTGTAGCGTCGAAGGAAAAAGCCTGTTTGCCGCAACGCAACGCGGGAACCTTTTCCTCGAATGCAAGCAATTTCAGGTTGGCGGGCTGCGATCACGATTTTCCCGTAACTTTTCTTCTCTCTTCCTCTTTCTCTTACTCTCTCGACGATTCGCTCGGACAATGGCCCGTTGAATACGTGAACGCAACGGAGCACGAGTGCGCTCACCGAGGTTAAAATCGAATGTGTGTCACGTTCACCGCGGCGTCGATTAGTAATCGGAGCGCGAGTCGGCCAATTACACTTGAAAAAGTCAATGTTACGCCGCGAAAGGTTTGGCCGCGGGTTTGTTGTTGCGCAACAACATGTTCCGGCTGTTGTGTCCAATGATTCTGTAAACTTTTCAGATCGACAATCGGCTAATAAATGGCATTGTTTGTATAGCGCGTGGTGACTATCGTCTCTTTGTTCTGAACACGCGAGAGATTCGATTGTGAACTGTTTGGGATTGAGAACGTCTTTTCCGACTTCATCTAGTCGATCTTCGGTATGCTGAGATGTCAGTGGAGATCGGTGAGTTGAGATTTTGGCATGATGAGTTCTGAGATGTTAAAAGGGGCTGTGAGGTTAGGGCTTTGAGAGTTTTGGACGCTCAGAATTTGGGGCGCTGCGAGGTTAGGGCTTTGAGAATTTGGGGCGCTGAGATTTAGGGGTACTGAGAATTTGTGTTGCTGAGAATTTGGATCGCTGGGAATTTAGTGCGCTTAGAGTTTAAAGATCTGAGATGTTAAGGGGCTCCGTGATTAGGGCTTTGAGTGTTTTGGACGCTCAGAATTTGGGGCGCTGCGAGGTTAGGGCTTTGAGAATTTGGGACGCTAAGAATTTGGAGCGCTGAGAATTTGAGACATTGAGAATTTGGGTCGCAGAGAATTTGGATCGCTGGGAATTTGGTGCGCTAAGGAGTTTGAAGATCTGAGAAGTTTGGGCGCTGCGAAGTTAGGGCTTTGAGAATTTGGGTCGCTGAGAATTTGGATTGCTGGGAATTTGGTGCGCTGAGAGTTTAAAGATCTCAAAAGTTAGGGGGCTGCGAGGTTGGGGCTTTGAAGGTTTTAGACGCTGAGAGTTTGGGACGCTGCGAGGTTAGGACTTTGAGAATATGTGGTGTTGAGAATTTGGAGTGCTGAGAATTTGAAGCGCTGAGATGTTAGGGCTCTGAGAATTCGTAGCGCTGAGAGTTTGGGGTGCTAAGAATTTAGTGCGCTGCGAATTTTCAGTGCTGCGAAATCTAACCATTGAGATTTTGAAACATTGCGGCTTTCTGAGCTTTGCAATTTCGGAGCGTTGACATTCCCGAGTTCCGAGAATCACGTACGCTCAAACTGCTGTGCACTGAGATTTTTAATTCCACGGTTTTAGGTTAAAAGGTATTTTTCATTTCGTGTAATGCTTCAAACAGGGTGACCTGTCCATTGAACACTTGCTCAGAAACTACGGGTAATTTGGCAGACATAAATGTTCATCAAAAGCAAAATCGCTCGTTGAAAGAACTTGATGGAACAGTTTTGAAAAATGCTGTTTGGCATTCATCTCTTTAAAAGGCTTCCGTGATTTTGCCTAGCCACGAAGTTACGTCTAAAGGATAGTAGGTCAGTAGAATAAGGTCGCAATGTTTGAGAATTCTTTTTTGGAGTCCATCTAGTACGTGTACGATAAGAATCGCTGTGTTTGCATTTCCTAGAAGGTGTTTGTTCGATGTGAACAGGTTTTTCGCAACTTTCTGGAAAATGCGATGGTCACTGATAGCGTTTGTTATTGCGGAATGTGCATTGATAGCGAGTTCAATAGTTGAACTAGATAAAAGGCGATAACACGTCCATCGTGATAATGGAGTATTGCGTTGGGAAACTAATTTATCACGAAGTTTGATATCGCCTGAATAAAAAGAATACCATGACTCAGAGGATTTATTGTCCTGTTAGCAATTTCTAATCTCGCAAACGCGTGTCATAAAAGATGGAAGAATGAGTGTGCACAAGTAGCTTTCACACTGCGGTAGACAATAAATCCGCAGATAAATTATCAGTAACCTCCATGATTTCAATAACTACAAAATAAAAAGATATGGAATGATCGTCTCTTCGAAAATGATGATATCAACAATAATAAAAACGTGGTAAAATGGCACTTTACCAATTCTTGCCCCTTGAAACTGGAAGAAAACATCTAACTGTGTTAGACGTAACAATAGTAATAAAATAATCTAAAGGTTCGAAAGAGGAACGCTGAAACTTTTTCTCTGAGAAAAGACTGGCAACACCCACTCAATAGACTCAACCCTCCACTTTCACAATTCAGGTCAACGCACCGAGATACCTACTTAAACCACTACACATGTCCCTAACATAATCCCGACGGTGTTGCACCAAGATTTAACACAACGAGCATACAAAAGCTTTGGTCGACAAGCAACGCAACAGACCTTAGACCTATTTGTACGGTGAATTAGAGATCTCCGGCTGGACCAGCTCGTGTCCTTTTTATTCCTGGTGCTGTCGGACATTACGCCAGGAGCGTATCATCATCGGGGGCCCTTGGTTTTCCCTCTTCCCCTTCGTGGAACCGAGAAGAAGGAACCGGGGGACCGTTTTACGGCCGGCCCAGCATCTCCGGCTAACAATGTTTGTTATAGCGGACGCACGGAGCGGAATGTACGCATTATATCATTACGCATTATTACCCATTACATACCTCGTTACACCGTGTGTATCGTATATTATGCCTAGGCCGGGGCCGGCATAGAAAAACTGAAGGATTTCTCCGTGCTCCGTTCTCGCGACTGACGGGACCCTGTGCGAGCACGAGCACACAGGGGACCATTATCAGCTAAACAGAGAGAGACAGGTCTCTCTCTTTCTCTGTTTATTCCCGCGCGTAATACGTGACGCAGGATATCTAATTGTACAGTAAATAACCTTCGTAAATTACGCATATAATGCTCAATGCCGGCCGTCGAGAGCCACATTGTGTGGCACCTATCGCGAGGAGACGCGAGAAGGCAGACGATCACTGCTAGGTGCCTTTTATTCGGGCCCACCTGCTGCCTTTACCTGTCGATCGAACCTCCCAGCCACTCAATCTACGATCGTTTCAAGACATTCTTTAGGACTTCTAGATTGTTTTCTTTGGGAGTTCTGTTTTGGGAGTTTTGGACTTCGAAAGCTACGGGGCCTTTGAAAAGTGACAACAATGAAAATTCGGGACACTGAAAATTAAGGGGTTGGAAAGTTAGTGGCACTGAAAGTTTAGGGCACTACGAATTGGGTGCTTTGACAGTCGGGAGATTGTAAAGGTTGAAAGCTTTGGGCGTATTGAGACATGAGGGCTCCAAATGGTGGAAGCTCTGCAAATTGAGAGCTCCAAAAATTGATGGATAATGAAAATTAAAGGCTCTCTGAAAGTTGGAGGCCCAAAAGTTGAGAGCTTTGAGTGTTTTTTTTTATTAAGCTGTGAAACCCCACATGGAATTATTATGCTAACATTACAAGGATAGCTTATGAACTATAACTAAGGAATATGTTGAACATTTTTGAATACAATATTAACATTAAAGAAATAAACTGTAAGATTTAAGAAATGTACTGAAAGTTAAGATCTCGAAAAATTTAAAGTTTAGAAATTTGGGGATTCTGAAAATTGGGTGGCTCCGATTATACGGATCTCACTATAATAAAATAATTCCGTCATAACAATTTGACCCGTGCGCGTCGCGTACACTCTATCGAGAGTGTTCGTGAGAAAGAAAGAGTGAAAGAAGGGGGGATTTTACCGTGTGTCTCGTTAGACAAACCAGGAAACATGAATCTGGTTAAAGTATCGTCATTAACGCTCGAACTTTTTCTGTTCGCGGGCCCTGCCGCTGGCGCAATTCTGTTCGTTCTCGACGATGTTCTATACCCCCTTTGCGCCCCCTGCGAAACACATACCTGTCGGTTCGCTGGTATCCAGCTTGTTGCTCGATAACGGGCCCGCGATTACAGGTATACGCGTTAAAACCGAATTACGCGACTCGGTTTTGTCCGCGGCCGTGGCGATAACGTGAACATTGTTCGCGTATTATGCGATAAGATAAGCTGGAGGCTGCGTAACTATCATGGGATACACTAATTAGAACTGGTCGCCCCGTTTCATCTCGTTTCGATACTGCGAATTATCGCGAACACGGCGATCGGAACTCGCGAAGGAATTGCTCTCTGTGATCCGCATGACCCGTCGCGGATCGAGGAACAATATTCTTCCACACTTTTTGCAATTACACATTTTTCTCGATCTGGATGGAAAATAAAAATCATGCAAGAAGCAGAATTTGTATATACATTTATTTCTTCTTTCTAGAATTTCATTGACTTACCAATATTAGTATAGTATTATTTTCAGACGTCTATTAAATTCGGACTCTGCTCAATACTTTCTAACCACTATGACGTCTTACATTTCTCTGGTATTATTAGAGGCACACATGATTACATACGCAAAAATGAAAGAACGTTTTATACAATACATTAATGAAGCTGAAGGAAATAAACGAAACTCAAAGATTAAGACTGTGCAGTTATGTTATTCTATTTTACCACACAATTTTGTTTCGCACTTGATGAATTTAAATCTGGGAGGCACAGCGTGTGGTGCATTAAATTGTGATTAAACGTAACAGGTTTTCTTCCTTGACGATATTTAGCCATGGGGACTGTAACTCGCCCCCGATAACCGATACGGAGCCTTCGCGACAGAGTTCCAATTACGGGTTAGGTTTCTCTCGTTTACCGGCTTTAACCTTCTAGTGGTGAACCCTGGGTCAGAGTGACCCACCCAGTGCAGTATCCGTGACAGCACAGTATGACAAACATGAAAAAATTAAACTGCACGACACATATAAGCAGAGAGAAAATGAGAGTGTTCACGCCCGAGGTCTTTTAGCACGGAACAAAGTCTATACTATGGATATAGGTTCTGTCCATGCTAAATCTGTGGATATATTGGGTATGGGTATAAATCTGTCTCTGTCTATACTGACAAAACTATCTGACATGAGATCAACTTACCTGTTTGCATTAAGAAATACTCTGGAAATTAATTGGGACGGTTCGTATGATAACTAGATTGTAGATCTTAATAGTAGAATTTTATTATTTATTTTAGAGGTATATTCACTAAACATTCTATAGATTAGAACGTTTCTTTCTATTCATACTGCTTAATTTTACGATTAAATGAATGAATTCATTTAATTAGCCTCTCAGTTAACATGTTCTACTGAACTTAATTTGTATCTCGCATTGCATCGATTAAATTATTCCTCGAGTTATACTATATCCAGTTTTAAATCCAGGTGAAATTTTCATTACATCGATTTATCTGATCTATAATATGTTGGAATCGTGAATAAGATATCCATTAAAGCGATTTTTCTTCGCGGTAGAGTAACGAGTGAAATTAACCAGTAAACATTCCGTCTGTTCGGAACACCTACACGATTCGCGAGCCTCTCGCTCAGTCTTCCTACATTCACGAGCATGATTATTATTGACTATTTATACGCGACGTGGTCGGTTTGGAATAAAAGTGAACGCGGGCGGAGAACGGGGCCGGAAGTTACCGTTCACGTTCGATGGAACGCAAAACAAAACATGAGATTCGTGCAAATTGCAATTAAGCGAGAAGTAAACTCGCGTGCGATTTTACTGGAAATTCTTTGGCGCACAAGTAAAAGTAGACCGCTAATGTTTATGTAACTACGCATTTATTATCATTCAAATACGTCATTCATGGACGTTAAAGAAGGGGGAACACAATTATACATACTCAGTACCCAGTTTTAAATATTTCAGTAAACAAAGTAAAGGTTTTGAACGTTTTACGAACACTGATGCACTTATTAGCTAAAATTAGACAGATCCTGAAAAACTGTCCGCACTTTCATCATCAATTTCCAAAACGTCTCAAATTTCATGTAACAAGTCCATCAGCATCTACAAAACGTAGAAAACCTCGTTTTCCTCGAACATTTAATATTGACCAGCTATTTATACACTCACGTGATTAACTCTAGGAAAAAGTATACTAACACCAGCGATCTTAATGCAAACAAGTATTAAACGCAGCATAAAACCAGCTCCTGCCATAGAATCTGAGCCTGAAAACCGCGAAAGATCACCTCCGATCTTGATGCGATCCCGTTGATAATTAACATAGTTGATAGCGATCTCTCACCGCATCTCAAGTCGAAACTCGCTTACTAATAGGCTTATCACCGACTGGAGTACCTGGAGAAGAAGCTCAGCGATTCCTCTGCGAACCACTAATCTCTCGAGAGAAGCGATTAGATAGCGTTCCTCAAGGTGTCGCGTTGTCTCGGAGTGTGAGAATAGAGGGCTCTGAGAGTTCTGAAATTTTTCTGATTCTTTAAACGCTACAAAACAGTGCGTTATAAATTGGGTAAGCTGAGAATTCTTCGTTGAGAATGAGGTGTGCTGAGAATCTAGTGCGCTGAAAATTAAGTGTGCTAAGAATTGTGTGCGTTGAGAACTAGGTGCGTTGAGAATTATGTGGTCTGAGAGTACAAGAGTCCACATAATTCTGCGATTACCAGTAGTCTCATCAGGCTCACGGATCCCGTCAGTCTCGGGATAGCCACTGCCAATGCACACGAAAGTTTGTTAACTTTCCTCCACGTAGCGCGTGAACCGCGGGATTTACGGAATCGATCGATCGCCGCTCGGTTGATCTATCCAGGTAAACTAATTCAATTGGGTTTCACCTGGAGAACAGATCTCGCGAAACGAGAACTGCCCCGGACACCGGTGATCGAATACCGGCCGCGCGATAAGAATCGCGGGAAAATAAACGACGCTACCTGGCAGCCATTTCAAGACACACACCGACCGCCGATGCGATGCCGCCTCCTGTGTCCTTGCGCGCATTCAAATCACCGGTGTTAACCACCGCTCCCCGGCTATTGAGACATTTATCATCCGGCTAGGAAAAATCCAAAAAACAATATAGAGAAGACAGGATAAATCAACGGGAACGGCGACACCGAACGGTTGAAAGAATATTCATCCCCTTACCTTCTCGATGCTCAGTCTCAACCAGCAAGTTATCCTCCACGTTGAATTCGACGATTTCTATAGCCGAATGCTGGGATCTTTGTGCGCTGAATGTTGAGAGTTCTGTGGCATTGGGAAATTGGAGCGCTGAGAGTTCGGAGTGCTGAAAGTTCCAGGAGCTGAGAATGCGGTGTGCTGAGAGACCCGGCGATGAGAATTTGGGGTGCTGAGAGAGTCCGTTGCGATGAGAGTTCCGTGATTGAATAGAAGCTTAGAATATATAAATTATGGAATTTTCAGCGGGTGATCCGGCGTTGAGAGTTCTGGGTGCTGAGAATTTGGGGTGCTGAGAGAGTCGGTTGCGATGAGAGTTCCGTGATTGAATACAAGCTCAGGATATATAAATTATGGAATTTTCAGCGGTTGATGAAGAGGAATGGCTGAATCCAGTAAATTGAAACTCGGAAGGGCACATGAAGGTCGTTTATTAGACAGTGCGGTAACTGGACCCGGCCACGCCCGATCATCTAATCGTTATCCTCGGTACATCCCGGAATATTAATTAACCGGCGTGATTAATAAACTAAGACGGAGCGTCGGCTAGTTAGACGCGGGCCAGGGAGTTACCGGCGTCCATTGCGACCGTGCAGGCGCCACGGTTATCGTAATTATTGTAATTGGCGTTTACGAGGGCCATGAAGAGTCGCCGGTTGTTGGTCCGCTTCTCGGGAGCACCGGAGCGGAGAGGCGACTCGATCTTCCGGTTCTTCGCCGATCGAAGGTCGCTCGTAGCTGCTCACAGATTAGAACGTTTACTCGACTACAGCTATAGCTCTCGATATTTAAACAGCCGGCCGTGTGCGTTTCCATTAATAAGATTTATCAATTGGCGGCGACGTGAACCACCGCTGATTGGACATGACACATGATAAGCTTTGAGTTGTAAAAAAACGAAAATTAAGGAGAATGTTGCTTCTTTAAGGGGAATTAACACATTGTGAACGATATCTTCTCATTGGCAAGTGCTCTTGATTACCAATGATTCTAAGCACTGAGAGTTCTGAGATAACGAAAGATTTGAGCACTGAAAGTTCTGAGAAAAAGGTTAGAATGTGGAAGACTCTGAGCGGCGAGATTTCTGCGCGCCGAAAATTAGGTACGCTGAGAATTCTATTTTAAGAGTTTGGTGGGCTGAGAATTAGTGATAGTAATAGAGGTATACAGACAACCGACATTTGTGTATCAGGTTGGCTAGATCGCTCTCGATTTTTTTATATTTACGAGCCGTAATTTGTTGTTTCAGTGTTTATATCGCGATACGAGAATAACAAATAAACAAATTCAGAGAAATGCGGTAGAAAGTTGCCGAGCAAGCTATGCAATACTCTAAGAAAGTTAGTAGTAATAAATCGAAACTCGTCCCTGTCCGAACCAATTATCCTTATCACTTTCAACGATCGGTAACCTGCGCACGCACACCGATTCAGAACATTCTATTCAGATTGGTAGAAAATGTGACCAACTGAAACACGCCGCTTCTCTTATCAAATTCAATTGACTGGATCATGACGTTCCGCTTTCAAATAGCTCGCTAAACATCGGTTCCCCGGACAAAGAAGAAAACAAGACCGAACCGCGGGACTTATGCTTAGAAACACCAATTAGAGGCGATCGATCAAAAACCGTGCAAGTAATAACAGCGTGGTCCGAGAAAAAATTCCGTAAGAAAATTGATTATCGGTTACAAAAGTGGATCGCGCGAATACCAATTTGATCCTCGTTACAGACGAGACTGTTTTCCATCCGACGCAGGCGAAATTAGGCGAAGAAACGTGGCCACCGGAGTTGTTAAACGCTCGGATCGAAAACAATTATACCGTTCAGCGTGCTGTTTTAGCCGTGCGTTCGAATCGCCGGCTAATCTGCTAAGCGTCGGTTTGTGTTTCAGCCGATTTGCAATTAACGCGTGACGCAGTTCATTAATCATTTTGCGTTTGCTCTAGAACAACCAGCTCGATAACGTGTTCTTTACCGGTGACGTCTTCTGTTCTACCTGCGCTGATTTGCGCCTTCGACGTTCGTGTGTTTTTAAACTGCGGATTTTATGCATTGACGATGCTGTAGAGATTAAATGGAAAACATTAAAAATGTTTAGAAAATTTGACCATCATTGAAATCCTTCTAAATTCTATTAAAAATTAATAAACATTAGGATACAGTCATGTAACTCCATTTTCCCAAAATACTATTTCACAATTCGGGAAAATAGAAACGCTCAAATAGACGGATTTTCTAAAATGATTTTTCAACGTTGTAAAATCCTCAAGAATGCAAGTCAAGACGCACACCTGCATTCGCACAACTATTCAGCTAATGTCAGCAATGTAGATTCGTAGGAGAAGAAAGATCTCTCGAAGAGCAAACGCGTTCAGGTCACGTCGATCCGTCCGAGTGACGCAACCCTTGGAGCGATCTATTAGCGAGTCAAAGTTGCAAGAACCGCGAAACCGGTTCGCGAAGCGTTAACAAATCATTTTCGAGAGCGGGCAGCATAAATTAGGGCGCGACCAGCGTTTCCCCCGATCGGTATACCGATGCTGAATTGTGGGCAATGTCGCCGTCTCGGGAACCGCAATAATGTTCGCGGGCTGGTCTCCCGGGGCAAAAACGGGTCCCGGAAAAAACTCGAGCGCAATTTCCAGAGAGCGATCCTCTCGCCGTTCCGTTCTCCCTTGAAAACGAGAGTCCGCGGAGCTCGAGAGAGCAGAGAACCGACGGCGATTTATTCGCGTACAGGCCCGATTACTCTAGCGTAGAAAGTCGGCGAACGTTCGAACTTCTTGGTCACACTTCGACGAGTAGAACGATCTCGGAATTCTTTCCAGCTGCAATCGAATTAGACGCGAGCGCGTTGCAAGTTCAAACGGCCATAACTCTGCCGAGCATGGTCATACCCGGGTCGTTAAACAATTGCTCGGAACTATGGAATAGACTACACTTTCGCGCGATTATCTTTTATGTTGCTTTTTGGCGAATTGTAACGATGTAAATAGTACATTCACTGCTTTGAACAACATTTTTTAATGGTCTTCGCGGTGTTGTGCGAAGTGAACGAAAGTTTTTCGACTTTATGATATGTTTCTGTGTAAAATTAGTTTTTCACTACACAATTTTTGTGTAAAATTAATTTCACCATTAGTGGCGAATGTTGTAATAATCTTGAATGTCAGTTACCCATTTCGACAAGCTCGCACGCGTGCAACGAATGAAATTGAAGATATTGAAAACTTCTCTATTTTCTGCCGCGGGTGTTCGGGATGGAAAAACGCGATAGAGGGGAACGTGGGGCCGAAGAAACAGTATTCCGTCGAGCCGTGACTTCGTTCACTTCGTCTGATGCCCCGACGCCCTTTTACGGAGGGAAATGGCTGGCTCGCAATTAACCACGGCCGAGTTTCGCACGGTTAAGGAGCTCTAAACGGTTCTTGACCCGGTTATTAAGCCTCATATCCTCCCCAGGAACGATTTCTCTCGTTAGAGAAAAGACATCCACCTCCTCCTTCTCACGCGAAATCGAGCATAGCCGTAACAAAACGAGATTACGCCGCTCTCAGCCGATTTCAGTGCAAGAACACCGACCAATTACATGGCTCGACTGCCTCGTCGATCATCGGCGCGGGCGGGGATAGAGAAAGAGAGAGAGAGAGGACGGTGCTCCATGGACGCCGAGCATCGCCAAAGAACGCGTCGTCGTCGAAATACCCAGAAACCCAATTTGCCCAGACCGCGCTGGCCATTATGATTAATTCACCCTACTGTAATCGCGAGAGCATCTCCGCCTCGTAAAAATCTACGTACCGTCGCTTCCTGAGCTCGTTTCGCTGGTCTACGTCTGCGAAGTTCAACGAGGCAACGGTTAGCCTCGTCGGCAAGCTAATTGCACCTGGTAACAGGTTATTAGTCGGCGGATCTTTATGTTGAACGGAATCCTTGCTGAAGCAATCGCTGTGACGCGCTTCAATATTTTCTTACTCCCCCAAAACGCGATTCTTAATACGTTCTGGTAGTCCAATTATTGAGTTAAGTACTACCAATATTCCATGGATCTTCATGCCGAATAGACATTTTTCAGACGACGATGAAATCAGAAGCTAAGTGATATTGTTGTCTATTAAACATCGTGACATTAAAGATGAAAATAATGTAAATTGCCATCCTCTCCTTTTCTTTTGAAGTTATTCGCTGGACACCGCTCACTCAGTGCTAGAACGAGACGATCAACCTTTAATCGATTATTTTCTCCGATCACATCATCAATCTTATCTTATCATCGATTCGTCTAAAGCGTCTCAAGATTAACTTTCTCAGGATTAAGCAACAGAATAATCAAACGCGAACATCAACGTATTGGATCGCGTAACCTAACCGATCGAAATAGAGTTTCCGTTTGTCTGTACACTGTCCCTGGGGCCACTTTCTCGTCTGAGCAGAGTATACATCGTCCGATCCACGTCCGTAGATCACGAGACTGTCTGGTTCCTCGTACTTCTCGCGGCGGAAAATGGAAATGTTCCCGGCGAGAGAGGGACGATTCGTTTTAATATTTGAACGGTGCGCTGCTCTTCAGACGAGAACGTTCGCTGCACTTCAAGGTCCGAGTTCCACCTGGGAGCAGGGTCGGGAGCAGTGAAGCTCACGACTCTTCTTCCTCGGTACGTTCCAGCTGTTTCTCTCATTATCTGTTTCCCTGTAGTCCTGGTCTGATACAGGGTACGTCGTCCAGACACCTAACAACGTTGAATAATATTGCTGTAGTCTTCCATTATCGAGCATCAAAAGGAAACTTCAGTATAAACTTTTCTTTTTATTATTCGCAACTTGACTGAACTTTTAGTAATTTCTTTGAAGAGAAAGATGATTAACCAACTTAATTTGTGCTACTTCTGTGCCTCCAATAAACTATCCCATGATGCTATACTCAGAATATCATGCTTCATAAAATACTTCGTAAAGCGTAGCTAAACTAACATTAATTAATTGATTCTACATGATCACTAGTAATCGTGAATATATGTGAGTCGTTCTAACAACCTGATCTTCCATTTTACGATGGAGTTATGCTGGAAAGGAATCTTTTAGCAGAATCGTCTTAGACACGAACTTCAGCAGAGTTTTTAGAGCAAAGGGTTAACTTGAACGGCGGATTAGGAGTTCCTGCGACCTTTGTCATTTCGCAGGGACAATAATGTTCAAGATGAGGGCCACGTGCAGTCTGAGGACTTGTTCCAGGCCAGGCTGTCTGTCGTGAGATTTCACAGTGCACAATGGAGGCGGGTTCGCAGCGTGGAGAGCGTGTCGGAGCGTTTAGCCGGTCTCTCGTTGCCCCCGTTTCATTTTCACCTAGCTCGAGAGACCGAGCACGGCAATTCTAGCCCGTTTGACACAGTGCCACGCAGCTCTCGGTAAAGCTCTCGGCTCAAATCAGCTCAGCTCAGCGCGGCTCAGTTTCAGCTTGCTCGGTTTGCTCGCTCGAGTAACGACCTTCGTGGATAATGGTCGCGCGCGTGCAACTCGCGTCCAATTTGAGACAAGCAAAGAGAGCTTGGGCAATTTACTGCCTCGGACCATTTCGAAAGCGAACACACGGAGGAGGAGGGTAGCGGCCGTATAG
Source organism: Lasioglossum zephyrum (assembly GCA_028455615.1). Classification (NCBI taxonomy): domain Eukaryota; kingdom Metazoa; phylum Arthropoda; class Insecta; order Hymenoptera; family Halictidae; genus Lasioglossum; species Lasioglossum zephyrum. The sequence continues at coordinate 4,212,420 of CM052324.1, read as the reverse complement.
TTTGGAGAAAAATATCCTCTGTGTGCCGTTTCGACGGCACCTGAAACGGGAATGAGTTGTCAGAAATTATTGTTATTAAAGGCGGGACGGAATACGCGAGCCTCCGACTCGCGCTCTCTCGCGTTAATAAAACGCGAGGATGGATTATTTCTGAGGCGGTGCTCCGCGCGATGGTGCTTCTGGTCTTCTGGGACAACGTTTATTGCCACGCTCGAAGAGGGAGCGTGAGCATTACCGCGCGTTCGCGAGCGTAAAACGCACTGGCGAAAAATTATTACGAGGCGATTCAATACCCGTACTTCGTCCGGGAAAATTAATTTGCGGAGAAAACGGTCGAATTTTATTCTTTTTAGCGGTCTTTGTTTCAGACTATTGTCGAAAAGCTCCAGGGTCCGTGCTGTTTCTTAGATCGTGTAGTTCTACTATTTTCGACTGCGTTGAAAAATTTCTTTAATCATTTTTGAACTTTTAAACGCAACAGTGGTATGGATCATTAGTCTGCTGATTTTCATATATATAATTTTCCACATTTATTGCAAGAGACAATGTTCTTAAATCAATTCAATTTTTTCTATCGTTTCAAGATGAGGCCTTCTTCACAATCGATTTCGAAGCATTATTTTTTTACCAGAGCAGAATACATCTTCCAACAAAAGCCTCCGAAATAAATGGTCTGCGCTCGCTCATGTCGCTCGCCGCTATCACAATGAATTAGCATATTTCATCCTCAGACATTCTGCCGACGAATTTGTGCAGGGTCCAAGGTAGCCAGAATCCCGAAAAATGGCCATGAAGCCAGGCACGTCCGCCATCGGCGGTATTTCGCTCGACCTTCGTTCCCAGCCCTCGTCTCGTCCGCTTCCTGGAAATTGAGAAAGATCGCGTCGGTGGATCACAGAGGACGATCCCTCTCTTGTCTGGCAACGAAAACGGTCTGTCTCTGCGAGGGCCCTTCGAATCGAGCCCCCATTCGATTATATCGAGGTGGTCCCCCGAGAAAGTTATAGGCTTGCACAATGTCCCGGCTGACAGAAACATTAAGGCCCCGGCGAAACCCGCAGAAAGGAACAACGCACTCTGCTGTGCACGAAACCATTTGGGGGAGGAATATTCCTTTGATCTATGGGGATAGATCCCCCGGACGATCCACCGGCTCTTGGCGAAGCGTGAATCCGCCGGAAAGTATCTAATATATCATCCGCATCCTTTTTTTTTTAAAGACTCCAGGACACGATCGCTGCTGTGCCCGTGGGTGTTCTATTATCTGGACAATAGCTCAATTATTGTGCAAAAATAATTGCAGCTTTTGTTCCCGAATTTCAAAGCTAAATGACGAATGTAGCACGATGAACTTTTAGTTCTTTTTCAATTATTGTCCATTGAATTTTGTAAACCACTGTTGGAAAACACGCTTATTAATTGTCCGCTGATTTATTTTACATATTTTTCCATCTCCATTTGTCGTTTCTCGAGCCTCCCCAGCTGCTAATTTTATCGTTTAACCTTTCAACTACGTTGTATAAATCCTACATTTTTACGTAACACTTCTCGTCCAGCGGAGAAACGAATGCGAGCCTTAACGAGCGAGCCAAACAAATCGCGATTTTGAAAGTATAGTTACGCTAACAAGGGATCACAATCCTTTTTCACTGGATGAGTCTAAATTTTAAGGGTATGCTGATGATTAGACTGGGAGTTTTACTAAACAGGGGTCAAATAGAAATTCCTTTATCGATTTTTAAATGCTGCAATTAACACAAACAATTTTTATTATGCATAAAAAACAACGTCATAAACGATCAGCTCTTAGTTTATAAAGTAAATTTCATTAATTGTACAGTAATAGTCTGACTTCTCGCAATACACAGACGTCGTTCCGGAAGATTTAACGATCCGAAGATCGCAAGAAGCGAATCATCGATTTCCCATCGTCGATCACAGCCAGTTATCGTCCCTGATCGTCGAGGATTCCGATATGGAACGGTTCCCGGTGAACAGTGTTCGGAACGGTTTTTCTCGGCCGCGAACACACGCGATAGGTCAACAGCACACTCTGCCCGGGATTCTATCGCAGGAAAGTGTGTCACTTTGGTCAGAATGTAAGACACGGGGAGAGGGAACTTGCGAGAGAGACCCGGTAACAGACCGATTGCGCAAAACGTTTGAATCTTTCGAACGGGTATAACGGGTATCCGTTCAGTATGCCACGAAGAGGCATACAATGCGCAGCCCCGGGTTGACTTGTAACACTTACCGGCGCGGCGGGCCGCGTTACCTTCTCGCGTCCTTATTGTTCGCTCGTTACATATGGATGCACGTGTTAACCCGTTGCAGTTCCTTTTCCGGACCGATCCTGGTCCCACACGCAGATTTCAGCAACGTGAACCCGTCGTGAAACCCTAATTCCCTATCTGACGCAGGCTTCTTCAACAAAAGTTAAAATTGTTCCACGTTCCTGTAATTATATAGAAAGAGATTGTTACATGTGCTGCCTGTGCTTGTTTTAATTTTTGTGAGAACGACTGTACAGGCCCCGAAAATTTTTTAGACGCGTCGATTTTAATTTGTCCTTATAAAGACTTCTCCAACGATAATTTCGTGGAATTATTTAGTTGATATTTAATTTCTGACGGTTTCAAGATGATTTCAGAAGAACAGCAAAAATCGTTGATGGAATTACAATGAATTAGGACCGAGTTACCAACATAGTCAAATAAAAAGCGTCATCTTGTATTTACCAGCTTGTGCGTCATGCTTCACGAATGAATTATTCTCGAATTATGCAAGAGCATTTGACCCTATAGAGTGGAGAAACGTCGAGGAAACAATTACTAAATGACCATTTCGATGAACGCAACGCTCGTTCGCGTGAGCACTGTAATTGAATCGCGAAAGTCCGCGTCTCTTTAAAGCGTGCCTCTTTTTTTCGGGAAGATCAAGAGATTCGTGAGTAAACATCTTCGTGTTTGGTCTGAAAGTCGCTGGACATCCTCTTCTATCTTGTGCGAGCTCTCGGCCATAAATTTCTCCTAAGAAAGTAAAATGCTCACCAGGTTTTTTTCATGTCGGCTCTTTAACAGTTGCAAAATGTACAATGAGCTTAGCCCCTTTCCCTCTCTCTCTCTTTTTCTCTCGGCAAACTAATTACTTGGACGGCACGAATTATCGTCGTTTATGTAATCACTGAGTTGGTGGAGACCTGGTCGTTTTGTCGCTCGGTTGAATGGGATGCTGCGATTCTCTCCGCTTTCGCGGGCTGGTGACTCAGACAATGGCTGCGTTTTACTTTCGAATCTGTCGTCGAGTTATCGATAGCTGCTATCGCTAATCCTTGGTGCATTGATCATCCCCAAAAATAAAATCGTCAGGCTACGAAGCTCGTGTATCTACGACAAAAATACAAAGAAGAAAATAAAAGAAGAGCATCAATATATTACTTTCCACCTTCTAAAAGTATTTATTCAAAATGCTTATTTTGTATGAAGATTTTTTCTCGTGAAGTTGCAGCCCGAGAAAATCATCCTAGGTTTAAAAGTTTAATTACCGAATGCCTAAGGACGCTTATATAATAAAAATTGCTCGGAACCTAAATCAATTCCTTATCTATTTAACGAGAGACAACAGATATCTGTCACTTATGAGACAGCAAGTATACCATAAAAAATGGAGTAACACTCACGAGGTCAATCTGTTCCGGGCCTTGTCTCAACATGTCCAGCCCGTATCGATCACTATGTCGGCATTGTACTTTCTACCGGGCAACGGATCGTTGTCCTGAAATTCCGCGATCCCCTCTCGGGGATCTAGCGAGATACGTCTCTCGCGGTGCTCTCGCGATTAATAATTCTTCAGCGAACAGATGTTTCGACACGTCAGACATGCAACCGGACTATCCATCACGGTTGCCGACATAGCAGGAAGCTGACCTGAAAAGGAGAGCACGGGTCCTGTGCGCCTTGTTATATACTATCTTCATTATGTCACGATCGGTGTGTGTTCGCCCGCGCCGTTGCCTCGCCTTACACTCGAAGAAATCTACTACGTGCTAGCCGATTTCGTCGCTAGCAAATTGCTGGGGCACAGCGTTGCGACAGATCGATTTTGATCGACGTGCCCCGAAACGTTGCGCTGGCCTAACAGGATCATTTCGTCGCTAGCGGTTCGATTTTATCGGACCGGAGAGTGGACCGGTTCGACGATTGCCCTATGTCATCTGCGAGTCTTGATCGAAAGACTTTATTCTGCTCTTTTATAATTCCTAACTGATGAAAGAGCTTTCAACATAGTTGTCTCTCCTCCGTAGGTAGCAATGCTTGAACCATTGCACTCGGCTCGGTCTCTCTTAAGGCACGACTAAAAATTACAATACTAAACAATGGAACGAATAATTAGAGCAACATTGATGTTCCTATACAACAGTTACTTAGTTTCAGCGATGAGTATTTACGTTTCAAAGATGGTATTGTCCGAAAAAGGTACATAATATAATGGATAATATTAATGTATATTATCCAAAAATAATAAAATGAAATCGGAACAGTATGATGCTGTTCTAAAATGTTAACATAATTACTAGCACACAATATTGCCAAAACAAATAGTAAAATAAATAGAGCATACAATGACACTACCCAAAAAATGGTCAAATAAATACAGACTAGCATATGACCCTGTCCAAATTTTTTAAAAAATTACAGACTAGAATAATCTTGTCCCAAAACATGAGATGCAAACCAACGATTGAAAAATAGGTGTAACGATGGTTTAAGAGCACTTTTCGATCAGTTACCCTTTCCCATCGATCAGGTGACTGTTCCAGGTAATGCGAGCGAGCCGAGACGAAAGGACAGCTCCGGTGTCCTGGGACTCATAAGGATCACTTTCCCACAGCTGTCTGGCTTTCGTTCTCCGTCTCACGTCCGTCTAGCCGGCGCGAAAGAAGCCTGGGCCCGCAACAGCTCTCGGTTGTTAACTCTCGGGGCCCGTGAGGCCCCGGCTAAATATGCATACTCTCGGGGGCTCGGTCTCTCTCCCTGGGCTCTCTCGGACCGGCGCGGCCGCGGCGTGTCTCCGTGTGGTGCGCGCGCGTGAAACACGTTTCAGGATATCATCCGAGGCGAACAATGGGGAATCAAACGAGGAACGTAGGCGCTTGGAAAAGCGTTAGGCCGGGCGAATGTGTTCTGTTCTGACCGGCCAGCTAGCCGTTGTAGAATGCGGTTGACATTTCTCGGCAAGTAGAGCGTTACCCCGCGGAACCGATCGCCGTTTTTCACCGGCCACCGATTTACTACCGATCCCACTCTATTTCAAGAGAATCCTCCTCGTGGACGAGTCTTCCGAAGACCTGCGATCACAAGTTTACCTAGACATAACTCGATATTTATTTATTCAAAGGTATTATGTGTACATACAAGTGTGCGCAAGTCTATAATTTCAATAATTGTGAAATAACGAATTTGGAATCCGTCATTTCTGATGAGTCCGGGTTCCAGTGTTGGAGTTTCCTTGAAGGCTGCAGGACTCGGTAGAATAGTCCTCGCGGCAGGATATTGGTCGTGCAATCGCCGCCGCCTTGCCGTGCTCGTCTTCGTTTCCAGCAAAAGCGAGAGTCACTCCCACGCGATGCTGAGGAACGCTTAATATCCTTTCCTCCTTGCCGTTAGCGTCGATCGTTAGGCAGTGCTATTTCACGTGCGGAACGCAAACGATCCGGGCTAGCTTCGCTCCGGCACCCTTTCCTCTCTTTCCCACTTTTTCTCTTGCTGGTTGTCTCTGTCCCTCTTTGACTCCATTTCGCTGGTTTTATGTCCCTCTGTCTTTGTCCCTTTTTGACTTCATTTCTCTCTGGCTCTGTTTCTCTGCCTTACTGTTCATCTGTCTCTATCTCTCTTCTATTTCCCTTTGGTTCTGTTTCCTTCTGTCTCTGTTTCTCATCGACTCAGTTGCTCTCCGTCTCTACCTGTTCCTCTCTGTTTCTCTGTATCCCTGATCCCGCGTCGAGGGAAAGGGCATCGTCGTAGGTGCGTGCAGACGCCACAGTTCCCTGTCCCTTTTTACGGCGGATATGCATATGCACGCATGGACGCACCCGCGCCGCACCGCACTCGTAATTTATATCGAGAGAAGGCCCTGCCTCGAAATTGTCCGTGGCGAATATTCTTCCGAGCATAATGATCCTTATTACCGGACCGAGGATGTTTATGCAAATGCGCCGCGCCGCGAAGAATGGGAGTTCGGATTCAGCCGCAGTTGTTACGTACGTTTGTTGCGTATTAATAAGACCTGGCAGAACCCCAAAGGACTGTTATCCTTGCCTGCGGCTCGGGTCCGAGGACCTGTATCGTTCACTGGAAACTGTCCGATAGCTTGTTCCTTTCTTTAGGCTTGGAAATGAATGAAATGAATAAAATGAATAAAATTAATATAATGAATTCTATCCGGACCCTTCGCCAGTATAGGCAGGTCTCTTTTCGATAAGATTTTGTATTAGGATTTATGTAGTGGTATGGTTTAGGAGGCTGTTGATGGCAGTTGGGATTGTTTACAGCTTCGTTTGTCGAATTTTTAACCAGTTCGTGGATGATGTTGTCAGAACAGGATAATAGAATGCAGTCTTTATTAAGTGTCTGCTTGAATCACATCATTACAATGCAAATCTTTATGCAGAATAAGGATAATAACCAAACCGAAACTTATTTCTTTCATTACTTTTCATGGATTGATAATTGTTAATCAGTATTTGTAAATTGTTCTTATCTACCTGCTGTATGCACAAATAGTTGTTGTTGGAGCGCTCTAATTGGCCGGTTGGACGCAATAACGAAGCCGCGCTCGCTAATTTGTGACGTAACTTGACGCGTGCATCTGGAACAGTTGTGCATGTTTAAACTGCAAAACCAGTGACTGTAGTAGCTTGTTGTTACCATCAAAAGATGAATTGTTGCTTTAGACATAATTGCCTTGGCCATTTACAACTTTCACAGACCCCGGAATTTAATCCTAAGAAATGTCAAAGTGTCGCAAGGTGTTAAAGTGCATTCAGGGTAGATCTTGAAGTAGCATGGAACCGGAAGATACTGTGAAGCATAGCACCGACAATGGGTAACCTTGAATTTAGCAGAGCGGAAACGCGCCACGAGACGCGTCCGCATCTCGCAATCTCTCTTTCTCTCTAATTACTTTCTCCGAGCCGGTCTATCGGCGGGATCTGGTCTAATATGAGCCGAGAAACTATACCGTGCTCTCTCAGTGCATGTGCCGCGCATGACGTAACAGTAACCTACTTCCTGTGTGCTCTCTCGCGAGCGAGCGAGCAAGGAGCGCGCGCGCACGCGTTCATTCATGTGCCATGAAAGAAACGGAACCGGGAGAGTAAACAAGAGAAATAGAACGCGGGCAAACACATAGAGAGATAAAGAGAAAGACTAGGTTAGGTCCCGGGTTCCTCATCCTTTTCATCAGCGGGCACGCACTTAGGTGTGTTTGCTCCCGGTCGCCGCGGTTATCGGTGCATCTGTTGCACGAGACTAGGCCAGCTCCGGGTTAGGCTTGATGCATTAGACCAAAAACGGTGGGGAAAATATAATGGGATCCTCTGCCGCACGTTTCGCCACGGATAAATGTGATTTGGACGAATTATGGCAGATCTTTTGGATTAAGTAGAATCAGATGTCTGTGGTCAGACAACTCTATACTTTAAGTGCAGTTCAGTTAGCGTTATAGTTAGTAGTTTGTTAACCATTTATCTGTACTTGTGGGGGAGATGATTTTTTAGAATTCGCATGGTCTTCCTTCTAGTTCCAGCGATGAAGAAAGATATTTGTATTACAACTGTTTTCTATTTTACTGAATAAGCAAGTTGCACCGTATATCTCTAATTTCAGCAATGTAGAAAAAAGATATTTCATTTCTTATATATTAAGAACGACTTTTAATTCTATTAAAATTGCGATGGCTCATCCTTCAAATAAAATTAAAGAAAATCGATGTATTCCTTCATTATTGAATCAAACTTTGGCGAAACGAGGTTCACTAAAATTCCATCTGCTTCACCGATGATGAACGAAAGATTAAGGTTCTGTAAGGCCTTCTGCAGGATCTAAGCAGTTTTGCAGAGAACTCGCGGACCCCGTTTTTGAAAAATGCAATCGATCGACAGTCCGAGGGATGGAATTTCGAAAGGTGTGATTTTTCGTGGGTGTCGACTGAACAATGGACGTCAGGTGAACGACACAGAGCGCTGTCTCCTGTCCCCTGTCTCCGATCGGATTTGGGAGTAACCGGGAGGAATTTAAACGGGTGTGTAGGCGACAGTGAAAGCAGCGTTACTTAATACTCGGTATCACCGCTCGTAAATAACAAAGACCGCGTGTACCAATGGTGTCCCGGCCGACTTTTGTCGTTCCTGGTCTCTCGGTGCGTGTTTAAGGTGCCACGGTACAGGAAGGTAGCTAACGAAAAACGAGACTCGCGAGCTGGAAAACGAAAGTCGAAGAGACAAATTGCACTCGGCCAAGGAACGCGAGTTTCTCGGCCATGCTCGCGGGATTATTACCCTATAAATCCCGCCAGGAACGAGATTAAAAAGATCAGACCTCTGGCTCTGGAAGAGATTCCCAAATACGCGGTCGATAAAGTTTGACAGAGTACTTCTTCACGTTTTATGTCATGCTAGGGATCTTTATGCAAAAAAAAAATTTTTCAATTTTTAGTGTAAGACTTTGTCTTCAACCCTCCGTATGGTATGCCGGAGTCATTCGTGACGCATTGGTATCCTAATCCGAAATACGACGGAAGCCAGTCCGAAGACATAGTCTTATATCGGAATAAAACCATGCAATTAGTGAAATATTCGTGCAACTCGGAAATGACTCCGGCATAGGCGTAGAACTCACAGGATTCCAAGGGTAAATTAAAACAGTTATGTAATGTACAAATGCGGAACAGTTAAGTTCAGTTCACCTTATTATAGGAGGATAAAATAAAAAGAGACTTCAGGAAACTTGAACAATGCAGAGTTCTAGACTCCATCTGCCGCCAACTGAAAGGGATCACTGTCAAGTCCGCGCAACTATGTCAGCGTTTTTCCCAAACCGCCATTGTTGCGTCGCCGTTCTAGCCTTCAATCCCTCAATCTCGAGTTTCTCATTAATTACCACGGAATGCAAGAAGCCCCCTAAAAAGAAGTTAGAGATCACTGTTAAATATAATCACTGTCAAGTCCACCCGAAGTACTTCCCAAACTGCCATTGTTCTTCGTCCACTGGCAGCCTCTAAGCCTTCCCCACGATCTATCATCAACGCATCTATGTCTACCACCTGCACATCATCTTCGCCAGCTGTGTTACCCATACGAGCCAACGAGGAAAAAAAATAGTACTAAGAAAAAGGAGCCGACCAAAAGCTCCCGTGGATATTCTTGAAACAGTAGGATCCTAGTGGCGAGAGAAACAGATGAAAATCTTTGAATACTAGAGAACTATGCGTGTGAACGGAAGCAGAGTGGGTCGTGACGTTCTCGCAAAAGGAAAACCTCGGGTTTCCGTTCTTTGATTCCCTTCAGCTACTGTGGACGCGTTTTTGCGTTTTTCAAACGCTAATTATATCCGTGACGCTTTAAATTAAATTATTGTTCGCTAGAACAGAATTTTCATGATAGAAATTTAGTGAGATGCCATTCCTTAATGAAGTGAGGACTTCAAAAGTTCTTCTCATAAATTCAGGCCTCTTATCTTGAATTTTTTGGAATTTTGGAAAAATAATTGCACTTTTAATTATCATTTGCAAGATTTTTCTATATTAATTGAATGTCATGATTACATCTTCATCTAAAATTATGTAAAATAGATATGTGAATGAAAGTAAATAACATCAGCAATCTAATCGTGTATTATGATAATTGTGAGCACATAATTAGAAGTTGCACATTGGATATGGTATGGTCGAGTCTTAATGCAACTCCTGCAAATGGATTCTTGCAAATTCGACGGTTAAAAGAATGTTTATCTTGCACTTATAGCTAAAATGTAACAAACAATTTCATTGAAATCGTGCCGCGACTTGAAGTGAGCAGTTCTGTAAACATAATGCAACCTGAAGAGATAAGATGAAACAGGTTCGTTTAAAAAGATTTGCAACGAGTTCTTGCTGCATGTAGCTGCAAACAAAAACAAAAATACGAGCCGGAGACAGGAAATTTCAGGAAAACTGTGAACATTCGAAAACATACATTTTTATCAATTCTGTGAGGATTTTTGAAAAATATTAAAAACTTAAAACCTCGTAAAAACGAAAATAAAAATACAACAATCCAGAGGAGAAAAATATTTTAGGAAAACTGAGAATTTCGAGATGATTTTTTTAAAATTCCTTATCCACCTTCACATACGAGTATATAAAAAAATCACTTCTTTTACGCCATATTCTGCGCATCCTCGCGTTTTTTCTTCGCGAGTAGTATGACGATGCCCGACGATGATCGCAACCTTGAAGAGCCTGTCCCCTCAGGGCCCGCGGAGCGCATCGCGCAGCCCCCTCGATTTACACGGCGCCAGCGCATCGAGCGCAGCGCGCATTCTTTCCTCCTTTTTATTAATGAGCTACCGCAGCGACGAAGGTCGTGCCTCCTGATGATCCTGGTTAAACGACGATTGCGTCCGCTCCCGCGAGAAAGAAATTAATTATTTCGCTGGGACTTTTAATCCGTTTCTTCTCGTCCGCCATTAATCAACCGTCGCCTGGGTATCAGCTCTTTGCTACCCGGTTTCCGCTGGACCACGGGGTCTTTGTAGCGCATCCACAGTGTTGCAGAGGAAACCGGGTTTCGTTCTTTCAGCCACCGACGATACTGCGATGGTTCCACATTGCGCCAGTTCAATGTAGACGTCGCTGCGGGTATTATAGCTGAGCGCGTGCATGCTGGTTTATGCCTGGTCAATTGATAAAATATGTGCCATCAACCAGGGCATTATCAAAATTAATTATTTGAAAAATGTTATCCTGTTCGGCCATGTGGCATTTGAAATAATCTTGGTAGCTTATTTAAACAGGCAAATAATATTTTCAAAATTATATCATCGTTCGAATTTTTCATGATTATGCACTTCGTGCACTGAAAAACAATGTTATAAGCGAATACAGCTAAACTGTAATTATTAAATTGCAAACATTAGCGTATCTGAATGTAATAATTGATTGATTACTTTTATAACGTCTTCAGATTAAATTAGTTATAATTTCATTTGATTTATTTATTACAATGTAATTGAAATAAATCATTAATTAAAATGATATATTATTTAATTGAAAGTAAAGTTTTTAAAGTATACAGAATTACCAGCAAAATACCAGCTAAAACTACCATAAAGGATTAAAAGATGCAATTTTTCCAGAAAAATTGAAAATTACGGGAGACAACGCCATTGCAAGGAACATGGTAGGGATTATAGTCGAGGGATCAGTGGAATAGCGAACGATATCGATCGGTCTCTCTCCCGTGGATCGGTGGCTAGGGCAGTCGGATCGAGAACAGCGTCTCTCGGTGAACCGGTGCATCTAGATCCGACGAGATCTAGATCCGCGGCGCGTCGGTGACGTCCAGGCAGCAACGGCGAGGAAAAAAGGCACAGACCGACCCAAACGCGACAGATCTATTCCTCTATTCATCGGTCTCGTCTCGATTCCGTTTGAGCGCGTCGCGCGCGCGCCTCTTTGGCCTCGATTCGATTTGTCACGTGCGAGCCTCGGGACGAACGCAAGGGAGAGCACGATCTATCGATCGAAAATCGACAAACCGAATAAATCTACTGTCTGCACCTTTCAGTCTAGGGGGGCTTCAGCTTCCACTGTCTCCACGTCTGTCCGTTTGAAAAGGGAGCTTCAAAGCTAGACGAGCCCAGATCAAATACGATCCCCTTTGAAACGATCCGGGTCTTCTGTGGTACCCTATTCCCTCTGACCGTATACGATCGTTGATCATGCTACCGTTTCTATGTGGACTCTCCGGGGAAATTAACTGCTAACTTATGCACTGTTCATAGTGTTCACATACAGTCAGCTGCAAAAATAACTGGCCACCCGTTAAAAACGAATAAATTTTATATAATTGGTTCGCATGGCCTCAGTTTATACCAGGCAATTAATCGAAAATTAACATTGGTTGAAATTGCAATGAAAAAATTTTATCCAAATCGATTAAGATCGCTACGACGTATAAATGTGTGAACTACGTTTCAAATTAAGACTCGTAATTACGATGTTCTTTATGGTACAATGATTTTACTTCCTGGTTGATAAAGAGAAGTTCAAGGCAAGCGTTTTCGTGGAGTTGGAATGGCGCCGACGTCTAGAGTAATGTATTGCTTATTGGTGGCAACGTGCTAGAGAAATGTCAAGGTTGCTCTAACGTTCTCCTTAATAATGCGGCTGTATAAATAGCTTGATTGTGTGGCTTGTTCCGATAATAAGCATACTAAACAAACTTAACGATTCAGCGCACCAGTACTTAATCAGGTACAATCTTTTCTTATTTCTTGCTGGATGTAGGCCGCGGGCAATCTGTCTAATTCTTCTGACATACATATACGGGGTGTCCCGGGTTTTTCCGACCGAAAACACATCAATATTGCAAAGTTGTTGTAAAGACGTTGGTACAAATACTGGGTCAGTAAAATAAAATCTTGCAGTAAACGATGTATTAAAACGATGCATCGAAATATGTAAAACTACAATGAGTACAATTTTAATAAAAAATGAATTTCCTGGAAAAACTACGGTACGAAAGCCGAGTAGGTTCACAAGTGCATTAAATAATGTATAAAAGCAATCCGTAAAAATATGTAAAAACTTCAACTAGTAGAATTTTATTACAGAAACAAATTTCCTCGAGTGGATGAAGAGAAATCATTTTTCCGAATTACCTACCTCCATCTTTAGAATAGTCGCTCGAAAGACAATCCCCTCGGTCATTAGCCCTTTCTCCACACAGTTCTCTCTTAGGCGATCTGAATCCCGTAGTCGCGTGCGCTCGCCATAGCGCCGATTACTCACGCCCACGCTTTGCACCGTGCGTACAACACCTACCTCTGTCGCTCTGTCTCTTTCTGGCTGACAATTAAGGGTCCTGCAGACCAACGCGGATATTTCACGGCAATAGATTCTCGGCGATACAATATACGCTACCGTTGCGAGTACCCGGACACGTACCGAACTCGGATAAATAGCGTGTTAACGTTGGAAATACCGAGCATAGCGCTTTCAATCTATAGGCAATCGTTCCTCTCCTACGAAAATCTCTTGATCACATTTATCAAAATTTCAAATCGTTTCTAAATCAAATTTCCTTTATTTTCTCTTTTAACTATTACTATTTACTTTGTGAATGTGACTATTGGAAATTCTTGATTGTTCAGAATTTTATAGAAAAAACGTGAAAGTTTATAAATTTATCGTGTATCTGTATTTTCTCCCCCATCTATATCGACTACAACAAATTAATATATCGTTTTTATTGAGAAGTTACCCCCTCTCTATCAGTACAATATATGTAGAGTGGGGAGTCAAGTATTAATCTGATGACTCTGATTCGAATGAAACGAAAGTTTATTTATTCAATAATATATTTTCCGTTTTGCTCTATTGCTTTCTGTCATGTTTGAGGTAACTCATCATGTTATAGAATAACCCTATGAATAATTATCTGAATTTCATCTTCGAATTTTAATTCAGGAACACCACGAACTTTAATTCCAATCCAACATATTCAGTTATTAATGTATATTCAATTTCCATTTTGCAAACTTTGAGTAGAATATTATAAATGGTAGTGTCTATGAAGTGACAGGGTTAGGAAGGAAGTATGGATTTGGTATATTAGATTGTCAGGTTGCAAACTTTGAGTATAATAAGTGGTAGCATATACGAAGTGTCCGAGGTATAATCGGATCCAGATTGCAGCATTGTGATCGCGGATAGAGCGTCGATCGGCAATTAATTAGACAGGAAAATTACGTTTTATCGCGATGACTGGCGAGCGGTAGAGAGGCAAGGTGAGGCAGAGCGAGGCGCGTGGCACACGCGTGCGTGTCCCCGTTGGCACGCGTGACAACGGGAAGCGCATCGAGGCAGCGCGCGGCGCGGCGCGGTCGCTGATTAATTCGACGCGCGACTCGGTGCGGCGCAGCGCTGCGCTGTGCGTCTCCTTAGATCGAATTCCCCGTAACCTTGTAAACCGGCGGTTACACGGCGTTGTACATATCAGCGAAGGTGTCGAAGCCGAGTTGCTCGGCCTACACGCCCACGCGTCCAACAGACAGATGGATTAGACAGATACATACGCTTATTGGCTTTGGGAGCGAGCTGTCTCGCGTTCCTTCCTTGTTGCAACCGCGCCAATGATCGCCAAACTATACCATCTCCTATCGGAATTAGGGGTGATCGCAAATAAGTTTCTGCGAGCCGAATAAAAATTGATGTCTCTGTTTACACGCAATAAAAATCATTCTCACAACGAAATCGAAATAGTTACAATAAAAGGACGCAGTACAAAAATGTGAAATTAACATCAATTTAAGAGCCTGTATAAAACGTAATAAATTACGATATTTTGTAAGACCATGATTAAAAGAGACATAAACCATTATTCCTTATTGGTAGTCATTTTTTATTGCTTATAATCGAAGACATATGTGTGCATATTTTTACAATCGACTTTAGTAAAGTTTTGAGATAAAATCAATTTTTAATCAAACAACGAAACACTACTTATTTCTTACAAAAGTCACGTAAATAGTCTCTAGATGTGCTCTGTGCATCACTGCATTTTTCGTGTGCATTCGCTGCAGTGATAGCATACAATCCAATGTTCATGTGGAGGGTTCTCGTACTTTTCTTTACAATAAAATGCAGTAATATTCATTTGGGTTGTACTCTTTATTAATTTCTTTTTAAGACATGTACAGGGAAAAATTGTTCAGAATGATGAGCTTGACAATATATTTCGAGGTCATTAAAATCAAAATTCAATCTAAAATACGAATAATAAAGTAACATTCCAATATTCAATAAAAATTCATTTTTGTTGTTCTCCAAGTTCATTTTTTTTAACATGTGTAAGAAAAAGTTATTTAGAATGACCTTGACATACCTCAAGGTCATCGAAATCAAAACACAATCTAAAATACAAATGATAAAGTGTTGCGATAATTCACAATGTCGAATGATTATTTGTAATCGTATTCGAAATGAAACGTGGCCAGCCCTGATGCAACATCCTCGGAAGGATCCTCTCGCCGGAACAAAGCGAAGAAAGTGAGCTGAGGAGAGCGAGGAGCGATGCTCGGGTGCGGCAAGCTGCGAAACTGCATCTCTGCCGGCGTGTCCCGTTCAGCGAAATTCGCTTGTCTGGTCGTCCCGCCACTGTGTTACGTGCGGACGGTTGTTTAAAAGCGGGCAATGCGCGCGATGCGGCTCGATATATATCGCGTGTTTCGAGCGGAGTGCAACGGGGCCCGAAGTGCAGCGCGCTGTGCTCTCGGTGCAGCGCGCTCTCGGTGCGACCGGCGTGCATCGCAATGCAGCGCAGCCAGCATAAAACAAGCTGCCATACATGGGGCGACCGTCAGCCGACTCCGGGTTATAGCAGGACCAGCTCGCTTCAAGCTGCGGAGCGAGACAGAAGGGAAACTGCTTGGAAGAACACGGTCGACCATAAGCTGAACGAAGATACACCGACCGAGAGGAGAAGAGAGAAGAGTCGGAGGAGGGATCGAAGATTGAAAGAGAGGAGGCAGAGAGGGAGAAAGAGAACAGCGAATAGAGTGGAAGAAGAGGTGAAGGTAAAGAAAGACTCGAGAGGGAGAGAGATCGTTTTGGAGAGAGGAGGAACGAGGCAGAGCAGTAAGAAGCGGAAAGAGATGAGAAAGAGAAGAAACAGAAACCTGGGGTGGAAGGATCGAGGGAGAGATGAAGAAGAGAAAGAGAGAGTAAGAGAGAGAGCGCTGGTGCAGCAACGTGTTATCCACGAGTACATGCGCACTCAGGGACCGTGTTCATGAAACCGGGCCTCTCGTCGAGATAAGCCAGACTCGCTCCTTACGAACGAGGAGCACATGAAAAGGTCTCGAAGGTCCTCGACACCTTCCGTTTCGAGTCGCAATTTTCGTTAGAACTTGGACACGGAGAATCGTCGAACGTTTAGAGGGTCGTTACCGCTGCTGAGGACTCGCTTATCCGACGATCGGGAATAATTAGAAATCGAAACGGATGTTTAGCCAAGTAAGAAACTGTCCGAGCATCGAGAAACGTGTACCCACACACACAGGCTTCCGACATTCATTTATCACAGTCTGACCTATTATGACACTGGACTACTGGCGCGCTAACATCAGGGAATGGGAAAAATGGACCATATATACGAAATGAACACATACTCCTACGAATGAGTATCCAAAATTGTTCCGTATTTCACAAAATTTTTGTACAATTTCATAAACGAATGTGTGAATCCCAAAGAATTTTTCGAACGAATCAACTGTGTTATTCGGGAGGTGTAGAAATCGTCTTAATTTTTGCATGTTGTAGCACAGTATAGAAAAATTAAATTTGGTAGCTAGAATAATTATTCGCACTTGTGATATAATGTTTTTGCATGAACGAATTAATTCCAAATAATTCCTAGGATTTTTTCAATCTTCCAAAAGATGGATTGATCACAAAGTAGCACAGTATGGAAAAATGAGATTGGGTAGCGAGAATAATTTTTTTCTCTAAGCTCCTCAGATCCTTGAATGGGTCCATTTCGCTTTACAATTTCTCGTTACAATGCTACAAAAATTCTAAAGTTAGTTATTCGGGCTTGATAAAAAATTTTGACACTGAAATTTGGTAGCTAGAATAATTATTCGCACTTGTGATATAATGTTTTTGCATGAACGAATTAATTCTAAATAATTCCTAGAACGAATCAAGTACGCTCGAGGGTCAGCTGTAGAGCTTTCGGAATTTGTTCAATTTCGATGGGGGCACATTGTAGACGGTGCACGGAGTTGCTTAGCGTAGAAAAAGGTGATTCAGTGGCAAGAATTTCCGAAACGGTGAAAGAAAGCGAGAGTGCAGGATGACGACGGACGGCGGGGATTTCGATCGTGCCCCACTCTCGCTTTTTCGCGGCCGGTTGAAAAAGATAATAAGGGCGCCCGTGAAAAGAGTGACGCGCGGCCGCGTGCACATATACAGGGACAGGAAGCTGCCGTGCAAAAAGGCAGAAAGCAATCACGATCAGGCCCGAATATGGGCGAGTAAGGTCAGGGTGCGAACGCAGCTGAGAACGAGGAATGCCATTACGCGCGTTTCGAACTCGCCGCTCTCGTACACACACCACCCTCCCTCTTCTCTCTCTTTCTCCCTTCTTCATATCCTTTCTCTCTCGCGCTCTTTCGACGAGCATTTTCTACGCGGAACAACCTGGAGCCTGCAACCTGGTTGCAACTTTCCTTTCCTCGGGGACTTTAAATCGATCGGGAATTCGTTTGATCGACGTTAGATTGCATCGCCGTTAAGTGGAAGCTTAACGAGACACTTGCTTCAGTTCAGGAATTTTGGTCCTGACTAGTGAAAGTGTGATTCATGGTTGTTTCTCTGAATCAACGCTGTTTAATTCCGTTCGGCTGCGATTTTATAAACATCAGGGGGTGTGAGACATTTTATCCGATTAGAAAATTTTTTCTGAACAACGTACGCTAAAAATATTATTTATTAGGTGTACAAATTAGTCCGCGGCCTTCACAATAAATCATTTGAACTTTGTTTTTTGTTACTGTAATTGTAATTTGTTACTGACTTCATTAATGATTGATAAAATTGTAATGACCAATTTTTCTAACATTTGTCGCACCTTTCCTGACACGATTTCTTAATTTTCAGGTAAGCCTAATGCGCAGTCCAAGGAAGCGCCTGTTCTTCGTGCTGAAACACGTGAGTCACGGTGTTCCTAATGGTTTCTATAAATACTTTTCGGCATTCGTTTAATGTACCCTAAAATAATGGCCGATTACCGGATCCATTTGGTAGCTTCCACAATATCCGCCTGACATTTCGCTGCGTGAACGCGCCCGGTCACGCGAACAACATAACTCAAGGAACGAGCCTTGCGCGATCCAGTCCTGTTTGGACATGGTTCGATGTTGCAAGAATTATTATCATTATTGATTTTTATCCCTGGCGTGTCTCGTTATCCGGCTGCGAGCTGAACAGGACTGAAACTGGCTAGCTACCGAGGAGGCAATATCCTATTGCTTTCCATGGTCTTCCTCGCTTTTAGCATCCGCGTTAAGTGATTACTGTTATGGCCAAGTCATTATCGACACAGAATCGCTCGGATTGCTTCTAAATATACGACCAATCAGAATGGCAATGGTTTACACGTTCCTTTTGTAATAACTTTATACCGCGAATCACCATGTTCATACAATGTGCACGGTTTAGTGCTTCATTATGCGCGACGGGTATTCCGATTCCATCGACGATAATTATTGGCTGAGAATGATTCGCCGCGTAAAGATTATGCGGTAAAGATAAATATAAAAATTTGATTTTCATGTCGAACCAACTTCAACCAGTAAACCTAGAGGCTTCATTCCTTCGAAACGAGTTCAAATAATTGTCATCTAATTGTTTCACAGAGGTACAATAGTTTAAACAAATCTGCTCCACAAGCCAATAACGATCCTTTAATTTTTATCGGGTTGAAAAGATTTAATGAAATGAATCTCTCCATATTTTAATATTCCACTCATGAATCACAGTGTCCCCACTGATTCTCGTGTCGCGACTACCCCTAAAAATCATTTTTCGAAAAACTCGCCTGAACTGTTCGTCCAGTCAGATTCGACGCTACTTACGATCCACTTGATCCGATCAGCGGCGTAGGGGGTAGGAATACGGTCACATTCAATGGCGACCACTTTTACCCGGTCTCCCGGTGATCCCTAACAGACGTATTTATGTTCGGTTAATCGACTTCGGGTTCTTCCCAGCCGACGCCGGGAGAGACGTATCGGAGTAGTGGAAACGCCGTTGAAAACCCACCTCGAGAACCAAAGCGGAGTGACAGAGAGAAAGAAACTTCTCTCTCTCTCTCTCTCTCTCTCTCTCTCGAAGATGGAAGAGGACAGCTTGAGCGTGAGCGAAGACGGAAAGAAAGAGCAACGGAGAAAGAGGGGGAGAGTAGAAGACTATCTCTCTTTCTCTGAAGAGTGGAGAGGAGAGATCAATGGCTCGCGGGACAAACGCAGCAACAGTCCGCTTCTCTTTTCTCGTTACTCTTTTTCGATTCCGATAACTTGAAAAGCGGCTCTACCGAGATCCCTACCCGTTGTATCTCCTCGACACACGGAGAGCGAAACGGAGAACGAGAGAAAAACAGGGAGAACGCGAGAGAGAAAGAGGAAGAAGAAGAAGAAGAAGAGGTAGGGCTTGGTTAATTTTTAAGACGAAACGTCCTCCCTTTGTCCCCGTCTTCAACGTGGCCGTTGTCGTTCGCCTGTCCGATCCGACCACCAATATTTCGTCCGGAATTATTTATATCTTCGATACCATCCTTTTCTTCATCCTTCGACTGGTTCAACGAACCGGATCGATTTCACGTTCTGCTCTGCTCTGAGCTGCTCTGCTTTGATCTGCTCTGGTTCGATCCATTCGGATCTCGCTCTTGGTAGCTAAGCTCTTCGAATAGCTCTGGCTCTCTAGCCGAGCTACGTCGAATTAATTATTGAAAGGCGGCGGGTATGCGCGAGAGCGGAATCGCTGTACAGCTATAAACCGTTCCCTTAAACGCGCGAATGTCTGAAACGGCCTGAAGGCTAGTTTTCACTGACAACGCGGCGCGCATCCAGCCTCTGCTGCAGCCACGTGACCTTGAGGCCGGGAGACAGCGCAGGAACGCCGTCGAAGTGCAACCAACGAGCTGCTCGGTGCACCAAGCCGTATCTCGAACGTGGAATCGATCGCCGATACGATGCGATTTAGGCGGACCGTGCACTCGAACATTTTTGCTAGATGTATTAGCTACGACGATTTTTTGATATCATTAAAAATATTTAAAACAGGGACCCAGACTGAGTAGGAAAAAAATTCATTTTTTGAGAAGGTTCTTTTAGCTACTACGATTTTTCAAAATTACAAAAAATATTTGTAACAGAGAATCACGAGTTTTTGAAATTATAAAGTATATTTAAAACACAGAGATTGAATGTCGAGTGTGTCTGTATTTCCTGGGGGTAGGTCGTAGTTAGCGATGATTAACTAAATACTAAGAAGATTATCTATGAATAATCATCTTTCGATCATTTTATCCGGGTCATGGACTTTGGTTCTTGAGGCTGTGCAGCTGTCATTCATTTAGTAATATGACTCGTGCGTGGGGCGCGTAGACAAATGAATGACTTACGATTACTTTCTATTTTAACACTGCGATTTTTTCAAGGGTGATTTGTATGGTGTATTCATCCTTGGATGAGTCTGCTTCGCTTGTTTTTCTACTAAAAGTTGCGAAACTTGTCCCTCGAGCCTGTCGTCTGACGAGTGTTGTCTGTATCTACTGCGATCAATGTAAGTAACTTATGAAGAAAACGATTAGTGAAAATTTATTGGAATTCTATTTCCATCGTCTGACCATGTGATGTTATCTCTTCGATAAAATTCTACGAAGATTCTTTGTACTGTAATTACAAAATCTTCATTATTAATTTTTAATCAGCTTGTGTTTTATCATACAAAAATCCAGAGTAACAAAACCATTAACGCAGATGTCGAGTTAATTTCATTTTCCTAGATTCTACAAATACAAAATTTTTAATTGTCTCTATTCGGAAAATTCCACCAGCAAAGGAACGCGACCGTGCAGACACAAAGATCGATCATTTCGACCGAGAGTTACAAATGATCCGCTCCAATTTTAATTGCCCAACATGTAATTTACATTAACAGTTGTTTGCATGTGACGCAACGAGAAGATTAACACTGATTGTAATGTGACGCGTTAAAAAATAGCCAGAACGATTTAAACGACTCACGACAGGCAAGAAATCGTTGAAAGAATCCACGTTTCGCCACTGTACATTTGCAAAACGAGATAAACCTCTTGCTAGGATAATCATCCTCCATTACGCAACGGGAACACATTAATTAACGCTCGGTTCTCCGGCGTTTATCAAATAAACCGAGAAAATGGCGTGTCCGTTGTAAACGAGCGGCGATTGCGGTTCACGGGACGGACGACACCGTCGCAGCTGATTGCGGCTAATTATACCATCGGTAATGCTGGTGCCGGGGGTGTGAAGCGAGAGGGGTGGCGAAGGGGAGAGGACGGAAGAGCAGGGGATAACGCACGTGTTTCCGGCGGAACATAAACGTTACACGGCTGTCGAAATCGCATCGCGAACACCGTCAATTACAGGACGTGTATAAATCGAGGAAAGCGAGCGAACGTCCGCGTGTTTCGCCAAGCGGAGCAAAGCGGAGTCGAGAGAAGAGCAGTGCAGAGCAGGCTCGAGACGACTGAAAATAGGTGTCCTGCGAAACTAGTTTTTACCGTAAATTCGAGGAGCGCTCCGGACTCGGAAGAATCGTGCTCGTCCCAGCACGAGGACAGAACTGGCCGAGAAACTCGATGACGACCTTCCAGGCCACTCCATTTTCCTACCATCTTTTCCATCGAGGGCATTCTGCGCAAGAAATATAGTTGTCGAGCCGTCTGTCGAAGCAGTTCATTTCTGATTTCATTTTTTCATTGTATCTGGCTTTCGAACCGGTTTAATGCAATCGTTAAACTGCGGATCTTTATGCATACAAGAACCACATTAAAATTACTTTTTTTCCTTTACAATGATCCTAATAAATTGAAAATGATATATCGACATCCTTAGACTGTTTTAAAAAGTAGTCGAAAAGTTTCTTATACGTTGCAGTTTTCCAGAAATTTTAGTCGAGACTATTTTATAAGACCCGCGCTAAGAGAAAGATTTTGTTGGACGTCTAAAAACATCGTTTCCCGTAAAAATGAATTTAGAAAACTATTAATTATTGCAAATATGCAACGTTTTCTTGTACATAGAAGATGTATAAAATTTTATTTCCCGTTAATGAAATTGGTACCAGTAAAAACGAACTTAAAATACTATTAATTTCCTTGAATCTTCTAATTGTGAACAAGTCGAATAACAATCGCTTGTCCAGATTAAAGTCGGAACGATAAACACGCCCTCTGATTTAATTTCTATTTCAGATTTCATTCGAAGATTAAACGCATTACATTCGTTCCAACATTACACGAACCTAAGAGGAACGTGCCCACAGATTGGTACGCACACGAGCCCGCCGCGAATGGAAGGTATTACACATACATCTGTCAGACAAACATTCCACGAGACAAATGTATCCTACTTGACACCCGACCGCGAGAATCAATATTTGACACGGCAATCGACGCTCGTACAAACGCAGAAACAGCTTTCCTCCTTTTTCCGCTGTCAATGGATCGATTTGCGATTTGCACAGGCAATTTCCGAGGAGGCAGCTCCTCCAGTGACGTTTTCAAACGGCATAACAGAAGCAATAATCCTCAAAGGTTCATTCCACAGTCACTGGTAAACAGCTTCCACAGTGGTCGCTGATTTTTCCCATTCTCCGGGGTTTCGCCGATTCTTCCTCCCCGAAACGATGGTGTAACGGCCAATCAAAAACGCTCGTTACCCGATGTCAACATCGAAACGCGTCCCGCTGTGACTTGGCAATCAATCATTGGTCTCTCAGCAGAGAGGCTTCGTTCCCTCGGCTTTGATGGAAAGAATTAAATTTGATAAATTAAGAGATGCACGGAGAGAACGTTCCGAGCGTACACGCAACGCGAACGTGAATCATCTATGTGTATGTATAGCGAAGGGGATCTATAAAAGAACGTCACTTTGGCGTCCACCGACGCATCGCAGGAATTATCGTAATCGCGGAACGTATCTCTTCGCATGGGAAAAAGGATTTAACCGTTTCAATGCTACCAGGACGCCGGGTAATTCAATGAGGCCACGAGCGAGCAGCCACTTACTTCGCAAGACACGTCTGCAACAAATAGAATCTGTTTTTGTACCGGTCACGATCGAGCACCGTCCCGCGGCTTTTTTCGAGCCGTGCTCGATCGTTCTCGGTTCTTGGAATCACTCGGAACCATTGAAAACGGACGAGCCAACGAAAAAGTTCGATCTCGGGCTATTTACGTCGACGCTTCGGTATTATCCACTTTGATCGAGATTAAACGGTTTAGCAATTTTCATCTTAACTGTTTGTGCGCAGACCACCGTCTACTCAATTTCAATTGAACGAAAAAATGCGATACGCTGACGTCAATGATTCGATATTGTCTACTTTGATCGGGATTATTAAATAGGTTAGCAATTTTTATATTCGGTTTTCTGAAATGACTAAATGGTTTAAATGACTAAATGGTATCAATTCTGATTTTTCAAGTGGAACCAAATTTGCACCAGTCGATGCAGATTTTTATTCTCTATAAAACAAAGCGTTAACCTACGTATATCGAGAAACGATTAGTTTAGGGTGGGGGCCTAGGTGGCGTATCTTTAAAGAACGTTTTCTATCAAGTTAAAATGAACGGGTAGTTTTAAAATAAAAATGTCAAAATGTATGGTTACTTTTAAAACTAAAGTTGCAGAGTATCCTGTCGCAAGAGGGTTGACAGGTATCGATGATCGACAAAAGTTAAATTCGACGTTTTTTATCTCGCATTTAGATTATCCGAGAATTATCCGAGAGGATACAGAAGAAGCGAGGAAAAGAAAAGCTTCTCGCTAGGTTAGGGTGGGGGCGTAGGGCGCGTATCCTTGAAGGACGGCCGATCGGCTGGCGTCATCAGGAATACCATGCCTACGGGGAATGAAATTACAAGACGCGGCGAACGAACGGCATTGAACGTGACGACGCCTCGGTTTCCCGCGCGCGTTCGCTTGCTCTCGCTCGCCAATTATTTCTAAATACGTGACGTCACGCGGAGCCGAGGCTCACGCGACTCCACTTTGTACGCCGACGCTAATTAGACGGTTACGTCGTGAAAAAGTTCGACGAACTGCTGCGCACACCTCTTCCAACGATCTGACTCTCTCTCTCGCTCTTTGTCCATCTTTCTCTTTTACTCGCGGAACCCGTCGTCGTTCCGCGATGACACGAGAAACAGGTACCCGTTACGAGCGTTCTATGTAAATGCACCTTCGCCCCGGTCGGGGCGAATTTGCTCCTTTTGCGGGCCGTTTCGACCAGCACCTCTTTCTATTCGCGAACCAGAAGACCAAGCTGACTTTCCGACGGAAAATCTCCGTCTTCGCGATCCTCTATTACCCTGACTCTTCAATCTGCCTCTTACTTTCCATTTTTAGCGAAATATATTTGATCTTGAATGTCAACGTCAGAAGGTCAACGAGTTTTTTGAGTACGGAAGAAATCATGGGTCAAAGCACAACGGTTCTCTTAATATGACAAAGTTTTTTCGTTATCGAACTGATTTTATTTAAAAAAAACTTTACTATAAATTCTTGAGAGAACGATCGCGTATTGACACATGGATTCTTTTGCACTTATTTTCTCCGTGGTGAATTGCATGCAATGCAATAAAAAAGAATTGTTGATTTTTCGATTTTGAAATGCAAGGTCTGAGTTAGCCGCGAATTTCTGTACACCCTGTACGTTGCACTGTAATGTTATTGTTATTTACAATACGCGGCAGTACCTTACAAATAATGAGAATAACATCGATTGTGTTTCTGTTTTAATAATGAATCATGTTTAATAAAACAGTTCGACACCGGAAACCAGCGAAACAAACGGTGACAGCGAACGGGTTAAGGACAAAGGGAATTTTGATACGGAAAAGGAAGTTCTTCGGTGACTGATTTTCGCAATTTTGTGACGGAAACGCGCGCGGATCCCCTAGGCTGCCTCGTTTATCAGATTTCACAGTTCAAATACTCCGGGAGGAGATTTACACTTCAGGTGGCGCGCGAAGTTTCGCAAACTTCGAACCATCTGAACGAGAATAACCCCGGCAGATGCCACGTACAGATTAATTCCCTGACATCTTCCTGTCGGAACTTCGCGCGCCGACTTATAAATTCGTTCGCACACTGCATAATAGCGAATCAGAAAAATCGATATATTATTCCTGCTCTGTTATCCGAGGATGCATCGCGAGCTCAGTTGCGTGGGCTTGTGAGAAAGAAGCTTCCTGCCGTATTTTATCGAACCTTGTTTGCAATCAACGATTTATCACATGTAATACAATTTGTTACGTTTTCACCATTGTAAAACGAATTTTTCACGTGTATTAACCTGTGTCTGTATTTGGTCAATTTTTCTTCTCGTGTCAAACTGTCTCTATGTGTGATGAATTCTCCACAATATCAATCAGTTGCGTTCTTTGCAGTTACGATTTTTATAATGAACTTATTTATTGGAGAATTAAGTGTATTGTTAGTGAACATAAGAAATAATAATTTCACTGAATTAAACACTCTTTTCATTTCTAATCAGTAATGCAGAAATGTTCATAGGTAACTAGTATCGTATGTGATCACCATATTAGAACCGTTTGACTATTTTCAATTAAAACAGTTGGTTTCTGAATTGACACCATTATTAATTAAGTTCTATCATTTTTGTATGAATTACTGCCGTTTATAAATTATACATTGCACAGTTAAAAAAATGAATATTTTCATACTGACGATTTTACATTGCAACAATTGATTGCATCAAACAATTGTTCTTGTCTCCAATGATTTGACTGTACACCAAATAAAAGTAAATACCAAGAACATTCGGTGCAAGAATAGTATAAAAATGTTTAATATGCAGCGAGCTCGTCCAGGACTTACAAACTCACCAGTTTGTGCAGGAAGCGTTTAATCTCGATCCTCCCCATCCGTAAATAGCATCGAGTGCAAGGGGTTAAATTATGCTTCTTTTCTTCTTCTGTTTCGAATACGCCTATTAATCAAGTGGATGGGCGAGCGTAGCATTCGATGGTCATTACGCGACGTTTCATGTTCTTTTTTTAAAGAAGCCGGTCTGGTTACCGTGGAACGGAAGAACCAGGAATTTGAATATTATAATTCAAGGATGTATGTCATTGCGGGCATGATTTTACACACCGGCGAACCGTTGTCGTCTAATAACCGAGACGGCGGGTATCGGAGCGTCCTCGGAAAATTACTTTGTCGCGCATGTAAATTGCAAATTACTAATTTGCGCCTCCGTGTAACTCGATATCATCGCCGCGCCATTACATCGGGGAGCGGAACAGGATGATTTACACGGGGGACTCGTTCCTTCGTGCTCCACCGTGCCCCGTTTAGCGAACTGCAATTTTACGGAACATGATCCGCCCCCCTGAACAATTAATTTGCAGCTTTCTTGGGAAATGAAGCTTTCACGACGCTTTTATTCGCGTATATACTGCCTCGACTCTTCGGCACCCTTTGCCACACTGTTTGCTGGAGGACTATAGACCCTACGGTAACAGTCATGTTCAGTTTTCATCGAAACACTTCATAATTCGATTGTTTAGAATTCCTAAAATTTTTAGTAAGCAGACGACTAAACAAAAAATTTCTCTTTTCAGATAAATCTTTAAAGAATGTATAAAACTACATAAAAATTTTCGGGAATCTTACATTTTGTGTGAAAACAAATATTCGTTCACATTCATTGGCGTTCGCTTATTTTCATTCTCACGTTCAACTTCCCTCATCAGCGAGAAAGTTTGCAATAAAACCTCGTTCTTATTTCGAATCAATAATCAAGAGTAAATATCACATTTTCACGAGACTCTTACTATCCCCTATTAAATAAGAAATCAAACTTTCACAGTGAGACACCACCTGCGAACTGGAGCGTAGATATCGTATCGGCCTAGTTTTCCGATCTGTTTTTAATATTAATCCGTTTCTCTGCAACTCGAATTACCTCTCCGTTCAATGATTATAATTCATCATCCAGGATAAGCTTCTCGAGAGATCGATTAACAAGTTCGATCGGTGATTAATCGAATGGAACTTTAATATCCCCGTGGAATCTCGATGATGGAGAAAAAAAAATAAAAGATCGATCGTTTCTTTTTGTATTGAGCAAATGCGTTTCTGTTTCAACTTGAACCAAACATTCTGATGTTTTTTGCGCCATGAGATCATCTTCCTTTCACCCCTTACCTTGGATCGATGATCCTTCTGTTGCTCACCGCTGGAATTCGTTGTTTGCTTTATCTCGTGATTGGCATTTAATAGACACTCTTATTTCGAAGTTCTTCGAATTTCTCTCTTGCGTGGAAGAGTTTTGTGTTTACGGATCCTTGTATTTTTTTACATTGGATTCACTGTTACTTCACTCGCAAAATCGATAAAAAATTATCCGAAGCAGATGCAAGGTAACAAAAAATAGTAGAACTACACGATCTAAGAAACAACGTTGACCCGAGGGTTTGTCTTAGATCAAGACTTCATAGTATTTCACTTCCAGTTCACTGTCAATTCACTCGTATGATCGAAAAAGAAGGAACATGTTTGTTTTTAATTTTACATTAATTAATTTTAAAATTTTTTTTTTAAATAAAATTAATTGACTTCACCAATCAATAAAATCATCTTCTTTTTATGAATTGAACCATTTTTAAACTGAACAGTAGAAAGCAATTTTATTTTTAAGAAGAGGGAAAGTTAGAATACCGCAAGAACAACCATACGGTTTCATAATTCGCTTCCCGGGCGCGCGAAACGCCGGTCCCGATCATCGCAATGGGAAGATCGCGAAGAGCTCCACGAGAGAAGATTATTTATACGCTGTGCATTATCATTACGATATTATTCACTTATTCGACGCTGATGGCCTTTATGGGGGCCAATTATGCGACTACCGGAAGAGGGCGCCGAGTAATAATGCACCGTGCAATTTGCGACGCGTATTGACGCCAGCAAAATGGCCTCCGGTATGTCGTAATGGTGTACAGTTACTGCTTTTCGATCAGCAGAAAGACCCACGCGAGAAGTCGTTACCGTTGCAGAAGCTTCTTTTAATGCAGGAAATTAAACAGCGATAGCGTAACATTAGGAAGATGCTTAAAATTTGTCAATGTTCAGGGGGGTGTAATTAATTGTATGGCAAATACCTGACCGAAACTTCACCGGACAGTATTGGTTAGAAATATTTATTTTTACAATAAGTAACAAGTAAAGGTACTTCGAACGAAATTATTAAATAAATTATTTAAAAACCATTTGCAGACAATGTTGCACAAAAGTCCACCATCCACTCATAGGAATTGATTAAATATATTATTCGTTCGCGTATTGAGGTTCATACAAAATCTTGGTGAAAATCGAGTAATTTTATCAGGTCGACTGCACAATAAAACTTGTGAGAGATACTATTTGCGAATTACATGGAACATGGACAAGTGTATTTTGTGGCCATTCTCCCTAATACACGATGGTAGCGGTCACCGAGATCTATGGGGTTCCTTGGGGTTTTCGTGCAGGAATGCCTGAAAGGCGGCTGTCCTTGCTTTCGTATGCCAGCTAGCTCCCCTTCGTAGTAACAGCCGAGGAAACGCATCCGGTGCATCGTGCATCACACACAGTCACGCATGCATTCTCCGCCGCGTTTCCCCTCTGTCCGCCATCAACAGGGGTCGGGTTTTTGTTTCTACGAGCTACGTTCTAGCCGAGCGGAATTAACCGGCACGGTGCACGGTGTGTTTCGAAGCTGCTTACCCACCTCGGACACGTGTTCATTATCACCTGTGGCAGCCCATCGAACGAACGAATGGGACTCACTTATTGTCAGCGAGCCTCGAAAACAAATGATCGTGCCAATCGTTGCCTGAAACAGGAAAACAATTTTCACTTTCAACATTTGACAATGTGCCTTGTTGGAGTCACAAAGAATTCATCTTATGAAAGGATTAAGCAAACTAAAATTGTGTACCCACCCTTAAATATCAAATCGTTACGAATATTCAGGCTTGTCATCTTATATTAAATTTTTCCAAACAATGTAATTTAAAGATTTAAAGTTATGTACTTAATGCGTTATATTCTGCTGTAACTACACTACTAATACATAACTGTAAGATGTCATACCAACCAAGTGTACATCAGACCTGTTCATTCTAATGTATAGTTTTACAACAACATATAGAGAATTTCACTTAAGCTACCAATAAGAAAAATTACCATTTAAATTCAATACATTTTAGAAATTACATTTTATAAAATACAAGCAGAATAGATAATTTTGTTAAGAACAAATTGAACTATCTCTAGTCTTCACGATTCAAGCATGTTCTACAAGCATTAGATTGTGATACACCGTTCCTTTCATCTTGCACGATAATCATTCGCGATAAAAACATGTTACAGCTCGTCGAAACCACATAGAAATCGACAGGGAACAAACTGAACAGTTTCCTAGCAAACGTCCACAGCAAGAAACATCTCTTCAGTTTCCTTTCCGGTGAAGGAAAGCGACACTGTCTGATCAGAGTTCACAGATGGTCTGGTGAAATGCATTGGCCATCTGTCGACGTATCAAACCACTTTCGAAAGTGACCAACACACCCGGAAACCACCTCGAACCAGCACTTCGGGTCTTGATTGATGCCCTTGAACTGATGCTCATTAGCGAACACGAGAAAACCGTGGTGCTATTTTATTCCTCGTTGCTGGACAAGTTGTTGCGTTCTGAAGCCATCTGACAGAGACTGGAAGCCTGTAATAGGTAACGTCTAGGGTCCCGCGACGAACAGAAGTCATTTTCCGCCATTCCAGAACCGGGGAACCGCTTTTCAACGTCATCTTTCGCGCGGGGTGTTCACTTGTTCGACAGGATCGATGAAAACGCGGCGACATGCGCGGTATGGTCGAAGAAAAAATTATAAATGCGTCGCGCTTGTCACAAGTGCATACATAATTTTTGCAAACCACTTGACAAAGATACTCTAAGGATTCGCAGGATCAGAACCAAATAAAAGATCGCTGTTCTAATTAAGTTTCTATTTTTTCAATACTAATTTTTGCAAATTAACAAGGTTCCATAATAATTTAATTCATCCTTATGTATATCCTCCATTTATCTGTATTTTAATTTACTATGATTAGAAACCAACTGTGAAAAATAGGTCAGGGGTTCTTAAACTTATGTGGTCTTAACCCTATACATTTTATTGATTTTTGTTATTTGAATAAAAACGAAAAGTTGGGGATGTTAATGTCAAAATTGTTTCGCGAATCCTCGGGGTCCCTAAAAGGGGATAGGCAGAGTGTGGGACAAGTCTTAATGTGGTCACACTGTATCACAAACAAGTAGAAAGGCTAACGTTCTCAAAGGTCCTCTAAAATATGAGAACGCAAAGACTGTTTTAACCTATAAGGCTCATTTGCGACAATGCAAATATGTTATTAATTCTAATTTTTGCAAACCACTCTGGACATGTTCTCCAGGAACGAAAACAAGCGAAAGATCGACTGTTTTAACTAATTAAAATTGCAGATTCGCTCGCCGATGCAGAAAACCGGCGCGAAACCGCCGCGACTCGCATAACTAACGACAGTGTCCGATCGAGGAGCGATAGATCGCCTTTCTCGCCATCTGAATAGTAATTTCGGGTTTTTGCAGTTCGCGGGAGGATCGACCGGTCGACGTGAGAAGGTTCGAGCCATGGATTTGCATATAAACGACCGGCTCCTAACGGTCGCCTCTTTGTTCCTGCACGATCATTAGCAATTATTAGCAGTAATTTTCGTGACTCGTGAGACGCGGCGAACGATGTCCGGGCCATTGGTCCCATCGATCCGATCGAGCGTTACCTTAGCGAACACAGGATCGGATTACGATTAACGTCCTCGGGAACCTGGTCCGGGAGTCAATCCTGAAGACCTGTCGAGTTTTACCGTGCGATCCCCCTCGGAGAACATCGAGGAAGATCGTTCATGGAACAGGAAGTCTCTCTCGTGATCAGCTGTGACGGACCAAGGCTTTCGGCAGATGGTCGTGATGCTGGCCAAAGAGTCGTGGACATTTGATGCATTATTAATATCGCGTCGGTTATCGACTCCTCGATGAGTCTTTGATAAATTGTTTTCGGAAAATCTGCCGGAAGTTTCGCGTCGTCACAGCGAAGACAGCTGAGAGAATCTCTGTGCTGGCGTTTTAATTAGAACTCGTCTTAATGGCCTGCTGTTTTAATCAGATTTTTTTTTCGATCAACTATCGATCGTTAAACGTGACTGGTATAATGACTGTACTGATTTTGCAAAGTACAGGAACCGCGTGAAAATTATTTTCATTTTTTAATTATACCAATCATACATTTTTTAAAATAATTTTGGTGTTTTGAATTTCAGAGAAACAATTTTTAAACTTTGATCTTCGAAGGTCTCTCAATTTGTTGCTGAATTTTGGATGAAGCTGTTCTAGAATTTAGAACGAAGTTGTCGCAGAATTTAGAACGGGATGGTGGTAGAATTTTGAATTTGTAGAAGTACATAGATGGGCAAAATTGGCTGGAAGGAAGCTGTAGACCTCGATGTTCAGCGAATCTGGAACGAAGCTTGTGTATCTCTCTTATGACTGGCTATCGAGCAGCCTGATCTCTGCCTAGCTTGCTTGACCTTTGCGAAACCTGGAAGTCTGGCTATAATCGGCTGCACCCCCTCCGCTATCGACCGCAGAATCTTCGATACTGAGTTAATTATTTTTTAGCGTCTGACTCCGCACGATTGAAGTAGCGTTTCTAATCATTCGATCAGTGAAAATTGTTAGTTCGTAAAAACTATGATGAATTGCTCTAGTAGTTCGAATCAGGGCGTAGGATTGTGCATCTTATTTGTTGAGCAATTGTAACATTCAATAAATCTCAAATTGAGTAACAGTCCATTCTATGACTGTGAATTAATTTACTAGTTCAGTGATAATATTTTATTTACTGTGAAGAAAGTGTGTTAGGCTAAATAGGTTTGTGTATTTTTAAAATTTGCACCCAACGTGTTGAGTAATTGTAACATTCAGTGGGTTCGAGATTGAGTATCAGTTGTAGTCACCAATTAATTTATTGGTTTGCTTTACTTACTGTTACATACTATGGTGAAAATGGGTTAGATTCACTGATTAGTTGACTTCAGGGCGTAGGATTTGCAGTACTGTGGAGTGTAATCTTCGTGGAATCGATTTTGGGTGTGTCTGACCAGGGACGGTGACAATCTACTGAAATTGGATATAGTCACGAACCTGTGCTCGTGTCGCGACTACGTTTCTAGCTCGTATCTTTTCCCCCTTTTCTGTTAATTAGAAATTCTTTTACCACAAAATGGCTGGAAACCCATCATTAATTAATGAACTGTTACACACAGTCCAAAAATTGGCTGCATCAATTGCTAGACACATGAGCTAACTAAAAATGTATTTTACTGTATTATTTAATATAGTATTCAATTTATAAAAATTTTCAAAATAGGTCCACATACAAATTGTAAACAGCGATTTCTTAATTGTTGCAACTTTTAAAAAGCTATGGTCCTGCAAAAAAGTGTGTCAATATTATTTTGTTTCACTGTATCTGTATTTCGCTTCTGTTCCTCCCAACTGCGTCTCAATTTCGAAGTATTATAAATTCAGCCAGATAATTCTTGTTGATTAGTAAAACATGTATGTAACATCCACGCGTTACAGTCGAGAATCGTTGAATCAACTCGTAGCAATCTGTTCATTAGCTTATCTCGATTCGAATATAATTCGACTGGTTGTAATTCATCAAGGACCCGCTGCCAACCGGCCGTTTAGCGTCCGGAGGAAGAGGAAGACTGATCCTTCTGCACGCTCTTCAAATCTGACACAAACGAGCCGCGTATGATATCCTTTATGGCTCGCCTTGAGACTACTCGTCTATCTTAATTCGCGATCTTAATACGTCATGGCATCGTGATCCTCGGACGCGTCAGCGTCACGCGTCTCTGCCCGACAATCCTCTTCGTCGCGTGATACTCTGTCCATTCCCAGTGTCCCTTCTGTATCACATTCGCACCCAAATAATTCTTTCAACAATCGCATTCCTGATCTCGATGAAATATTTCCTGCCAGGGAATTATAGCATCCAGAAACAGCAATGTTTAAATTAATTTTTCTGATCCGATGGAATTCCGCTTTGCGAGATTGGACTGCGGATTTTATGCATTTATGACACGATGTTTTGATAATTTTTTCGCACGGTTTTTTTGCGAATTTTATGCATGTGTAGTGTGGGAACCAGTGTCGCCATATTAACTACAATTTAATAAGGGCATTAATGCATAATTTTGGAATTATTAAAATTATTTTAAAAAATAAAAGTTCCTGTCTCTTGCAACTGACGTAGTCAATTTTTATTTTACACAAAGACTCACAGTTATCTAATCACGATTATGATACTACTTATCAAGATATAGAATGAAACAGACTAAAAGAATTCACAAGATTACTAGATTCATTACTTTCGACCTACTAAAATTATTAGAGGGAAGAAATTTCTAAAAAGTTCCTGTTTCTTCTAACAGGCAAGTTTTCATTTTACTTGAACATCCGCAGTCTATTAATCGCAGTCATGATGCTATTTATCTCGACATTGTACCAGATTAAATTGAAATAGGTTTAACGAAAGTTAGTACGGTGAAAGGTGTTTGCGAGTGGATTAGATGTTACTAATTTCTCTTGGTATGGATATGAAATTTATGCGACAGTCTCGAAGAGAGTCTCCTGCACCTGGTCGTTAATCTAGTCCTCGATTCTTCCAACTGGATGTGGGTCATAAATATGAACACTGAGAACTCGTTCGGTATTCTACAGAAAAATTATGCTGGTTAATCTCCTTTGCTTGTCTGCTTTTACTTAAAAAAGTACGATTTATTAGGAAGATAGTACGGTGTATTTAATAGAATGATCAATTTTTGTACACCCCTGTATCCTTCATTTTGCCATTAGAATGTAGGACAGTCTTCATACAAATTCATATGCGAATAAATTTTCAATTACATCACTGTGTTAGCATCACTTTAAAAAATGATCATTATATTCAACTTGTTAAAAAACGAAAAATTAACGTTAAGGAACATTAAATTTGTTTTAGGACAATATTCAGAGGCAGTGCATTCTGATGCAATCTCGGATAGACGAAAAACTGCATCACCGGGAATTTGTCTAGAAAAAATGATTAAAGATCATGAGAGTACAGATTAATTTTAATGAACTGGAATTACATTGTTGCAATGGGAATACATGGGTACAAAGTGCATTCTGATGCAACTTGAAACGAATTGAATTGCAAGTAATATTTCTAAACAAAATACCAAAGGTATTTAATACAGACCTAAAATCGAACTTTTGTCGAAAGCGCATCACGATGCAGATCAGAGCGAAAGCTCTGGCGCATCGGAAGAAGTGCACGGGGCAAACGGCCTCGAGCTGTCGATCGAGGCCGCTAAGAAGGTCTCGGCTGACCGGCACGCAGTTGCACGAAGACACGAACGTCGTCGTACAAGCTTTTGCGCAAGAGGCATAATTATGGCCGAAGAGGAAGCGGCCGAGTCGAGTGCGTTAGCACACGTAGGACGAGCGTTCAACGATGAACTTGACACTGGCCAGGGAAACCGGGAATAGGAGATCGAGACCGGCCCAGAAACATGAAGGAAGAGAGAAAGAGAGGGGAGGAGAGAACAGACAACGCGTGCTCTCGCAACTTGCACCGTTTCCACGCGATCTCCGACACTTTCATCATTTTTTTCCTTTACTCCTTTTACGCTCGACGACGATTAACGACCCGCTCCCCTTCCCTGTTCTCGGTTATCTCGTGAAAGTGACGAAATATTCGCGCGCCGCACGCGAAATGCCTTCGTCGGTGTTGCTCCGAGGCGATCAATCTGCCAGAAAAGTGTTCCGATAGCGTTTCGACAAACCACTTCCGGTGTGCAGGAGTAATTAGTCGACTCGCGTGTCGCCGTTCCGCTGGAAAGACGGCTGAAATGTGTCTGTGGGACACGAAATAGTTAGTAGACAGCGATTTGAATTGATCTAATTGACGTCTTTATGTGAACTTTCGTTTTTATAATTAACTTTTCGAAATTTTTTCTTCTTCCCCACTCCTCTTGTCAATCGTTAAGCGCTTTTTAAGTTTTAAATTGTTTTCAAGTTCGTTTTTAATTTTTATCACAAAATGTCTTCAAGCTCGTTTACTTTCAATTCTTAAATTATCGGAAAAATATCACCAAATTCATTAACATTCTTAAATCATTATTTAGAAACGTCTGCAAGTTCATTTCCAAAGACGTGTATATTTTCGACGACAATATTTAGCCAATTTGAATAAATTATTATTAAACTCATCTATAAGTCAATTTACAAAACCGTGTCTACCATCCTCGCGAATATTGAGCATGTCTTAATAAATAATAATTAAAAAACATTTTTAAATATGTTTGCAAAGTCGTTTCTATCTTACAACGACAATATCGAATCTGTCTGACCATGCACCGGGCCAATCTACTGAGCATCAATCCGTCATCCAACAGTTTTTTGTGTCCGAACGCAATAACTCAGTTTTTTCATCATCCACAGTTTCCATTTGCGCCATGCACCGTACTCTAACGGACCCGAATGTGTCACTATTACGTTGCCACTCTCCGAAACCGTATAAAATTGTGCAACATCGTGCGAATCCGCCGAGTCACTCGAAAATCAGACCATTGTGACCGCAATACGTTTCATTGACCCGACGATCGGAATTTTCGGTGTTCGGTATGTCACTGGCGCTGTAATTTGCATATCTGGATTTCGGCCAGACTGGAATTTCTCTGTTTACGTGTGGCTACACAAGTTCCCGGGACTCCTCGACCCCATGAATATCAATGAAGTTCTTCTGGAGACCGACCGAGTCATGGGTTTTTGGGAGACGTGTCTGACTCGAACTTTTCTACTTGGAAAAGACGCTGCCAAGTAAGGAAGAATATAATCTGCAGACTCAGCATTCGTGGGAAAGAGTATTATAAGGAAGTCTGTAGTAGTACGTTGATTTTGCAACGTCTGGATGTTATGAACTCCCGGAAAATCAATAAAAGGCGTGTCTGACCACTGTAGTCCCAATCTACTTGGATTTCTCTTAATTCGGCTGTTTGACGACTTCAATGAAGTGAATCTTTAAATAATTTTCATATGAACTCGACACTGAAGTCATTAAGATTATTTTACAAGTTGTTATAAATATTTTGTTTTTAAACAAAGGTATTTATACATTAGATAATAAGTAATGGTTACATTGGGGGAATTTATGTAATTAAGTAAGCACGTGCTGAATATGAACAAATTTTACAATTAACTGTGAAGAAGGAAAAATTATCGTTCGCCAAACTGTATGGCAAAAATGAAATAAATTATACAGTGATCTACAAAAATCGACACAAATGGCCTCGGTCTTATTCTTATAAAAATGTTTATAATTTAAATTTGTTTAATTCTATAATTTTCCATTAAACTCGTAAAATCCAAAAGAGTATTTTGTCCCAAGAAAAATTCTTAAAAGTCACGTTATGTTTAACATGTTACATAAATTTTCCGTGAGAGGGATACGTATAAATTAGCAGTCGCTAATAACAGGTGCCGTTACAGCTACCTAAATCCTTCCCGAAAAAAAGAAAAAGCAAAGAACCTTTGGAACCCTTTGAACCGCCGACTGTCATCGAAACCGTTCATCCGACCATTCGCTTTCAATATTTGCCAACGGACTGTATGCAGAACGGTTCCAGGAACCGTGGAACCTTTCGCAGAACGAAAAGACGAGCACGAGGACCAGATGAAAGGTGAACGACCGCGGGGACACACCGCGAACAGCTTAATATTTCTGTAGCGGCTGCGACGCATAAATTATGAAGGAGCTTGTGCACAGCCTGGAGGAAGGAACAGGAAGTTGTGCGCCGACACACGATTTGACAAAGTATTATCGATACGTGACGAGAAAGTCGAGCCTTTGTTACGTTGCAACGCGCGTGGGATTGCCATTCGCCGCACGAACAACTCGATTTTCGTGGTATTGCACCGAACACGCCGGAATACTTCAAAACACTGCGTTTCTTTCGGACGATTTCAAAAAGCGAATGTGCGCGATTTCACGCTTCTTCCGTCTCGAAAAGTCACGGAGGCTCGAGATTAGTCAAGTCCGCGAAGCACCGTTGGAAGTCAGTGAAAAAGAAAGATGAAATGGATTTGAAAAATTTCTTTATGCAAAAATTACGACGCTTTGTTCAATCCTTTGAAAGGAAAGAATATTTCTTTTTGCAAATTTAAGGGAGCGTTCTCATTTCCTACGATACAAAAATCAATTTTATTTAATTGTCTTCAAGTGTGTTTTCAGCGAGAAGCAACATTGAACCTGTGAAATTACTTAATATTGGTAAAATGTTTGAGACAATTTATTCGACTCTCTGATCCATAGATTAAGGCAAATGTCTCATAATAATGTCTATTCTCAAAATACAAATCTATAAAACCTAGATGTGATATTCCCTTCAGTTTCCCTTAGAAAAAAAATGCCAAAAATCGTCCGTCACCTTCTAGTCTCTCGTCCACGTTTGCCCCGATTAATCAAGATCGTAGTTGCCATAAAACGATTTCATATCGCTGATGCCCTCGTATGCCCAGACCTAACTCGCGCACAGTTCGACTTCCTGGCTCATCTGTAGCTCTCTCCCATTGGCAACAAGACGCAACGAATGCCAATCCCACACGGGGCCAGGGTTCGCTTTCTCGTCACGTATCAATAACGTCTGTCATTCGCTGGCGCAGGCTTCCTTATACCCCCGCGTAAATGTGCATTCCCATTCGACTGCATGCGAACGAGAAAAAAAAGACGAACGAACAGAACCGACGCGTTCCTTTTGTTAGAGAGACAATGGCGGCGCGACCGAATCCCTTGCGAAATCTCGTGGGCCTGTTTCGCGAGACTATTTCTTCCCCTGGTTCTATTTGCGTTCGAGCGACGCTCGGATCGTTTGTATCAGCTGACACGCAGACGTCCCGCGTCTTCTTCGATTATTAATTTGTTGCCGAGCGGCTCGCATCGATCTTGATTCGCGATTCTCGATTTGCGAGGCGGACAGCTCGCCGAGAGAGAGAAACGACGATTCTATCTTCTCTTGCTTGTTTCGGAAAACATTCGACAAAATAATTAAATTATTTACAATCGCTTATACATATACATCTTTTATTTGTGTTTCTTTCTTTTTCAATTTGTTTAAATTGAATATATTTATATAAAATTCCGTTAGCTTCTGTTTCACATAGTTGATATTTCCAATTTTTCTTTTTTGGAACCAGGTGAATTGACAGAATATTTATATATTAAGAAAATATTATATATAAAGAAAAATTGGAAATGTCAACTATGTGAAACAGAAGCAAACGAAATTTTTTTTAATGATTAAAACAGAATGAGTACCTCACGAATTACCCTCTCAAGAGTTAAAAGTTTCAGGGTAGCAATTGTGAAAATTTTCGTATGACATATCGCAAAGAAAAGTTAGCATTTTGCGGAGAAAAAGAAAGCAAAATAGATTTATACCTAACAAATGGCTTTCTCTAAAGTCGATGTTGGTAAGACAACCAGGGAAGTGTGATTCGTATAAAAATGTTTGATTTGCATGAATGTGCGTCTGAGAACTTAGTGTAACATATTGTGATGAAAAGTTAGCGTAACAGCGCATTTAACGATCGTATAATTTACCTCGTTTTGCCCGTCCCGCGAAGCGGATCATTTTTTCTGGATCCGGCCAGTGCAATTACCGACGCGCAACGCATTTAGAGCAAATCATTTCCGTGCGAATGCCAGTCCGCGGGATCCTGGAAGTCCAGTTTCCGCCTGTGGCCGCTTCGAACCAATTAAAAGCTCAGTTTACGATACATTATAACCAATATCGGTAGAAAACGCGTCTGCCCTCGCTCTAAATCTCGCATTCGTATTGCCGCAATAATCATCTCGCGTGTGCACGACGTTTCCGCGAATGGAGAAATTCCGAAACTCTTCGCGTTTACCATAGTTGGCTCCCAGAGAGCAATTGCACAACCGACATCCTCGGACAAAATCGTGCGAGATCGAGCGAATGATTACCCAACCGAGGGCGAAATAATATTCATCACAATCGAACTCTGTTTCAGTGCAATGCACACATTGCAAGATTAATAGGCTTCCGCCACGTGATAGAATAATACACGGAAAAACGTCACACAAAATATACTTTGTTAGTGCAGAGGGAAAAAGTTACCCCCTAACGCGTCACATGACCATGGAATAACGTCGTAGAATAAAGGGGAAGAGCATGAACACAAGTCTTAATAAGTTGATGCGCATAATAAATTGTTTATTCCTGGACGTATGTAAATAAACAACAAAATTTTCTAGAGAGTCGCAAATGAATTTAGGTACGCAATAAATTGTTCGTTTCTTTTACATAAATAAATAAACAACAACGCATTGGAGGAAGAGAGTTACAAACGAATTTATACGCCTAATAAATTTCGAATGGATTTACGCATACAATAAATTGTTTTTTTTTCCCGGGCCCCAAGTAAACAAACGAAGTTTTGGAGAAAGTGTCACGAATGAATTTATGCACACGATAAATTCCTTTTCCCGCGATACGAGTGAACAGCAAAGTTGTAAAGAAAGGGGCAGTAGCGAATTTGTACAGGCAATAAATTGCGGCGCCACAACTCGCGAGACCGCTGAGGAAAATTCGCGCAAGTTTTCTCGGCGAAATTCCTCCGAGAGTCGCCAACTTCGGCCTTGTTCGTGACCATGGCTCGTAACTATCTACGACGAAACGTCTGGGCACTTGATCCTGGACGATTTAAGGGATTAGCTTGAATTGCCTCGACTCTCCGGAAATAACCGTAGCAGTTTGAACGAACCGTGCGGAATATCGAGCACGCGACCGACAGAACTTTCGTCGGCCGCGAAACGATTTTTATCCTTTGTTCAACGAACTAGCGATGGCGCCGCGACCCACTCGAGACTTGGACACTTTCTATGAAAGGTCATTTTACAGTAATGCAATGAGTATTTTCTAACTACGTTAATTAATATTTTGCAACACTCATATTCAAAGAAAATATAAAAATATCACATTTTTGGAAATGAAAAACCAGAAAGCCGCTTGAGTCCTAAAAGAAGCGGCGATGCGGGTCAGAAAAAGATTGAGACTAATTCACCTTCGAGCAACTTCGGATTACCATTCCGGGACGTTTTCGCGACGAATGAGAATAACTGCGTTATCGTCCGCCATTTAGCCGGCTCGAAGTTTTAACCAGTTTGCCGTGGCACGTTTTCATTTTATCGTCCCCAGCGGCAGGTTCCTTTGTGTTAGCTGCGCGCCGATAACAAAACTACTTTAAACCCGGCAATTGCATTTTTAATGGGGCCCCGGCTGTCGTTACGAGTGTCGCAGGCTCTTAAATTCGCTCTGCTGACGGTGTCTCCATTAAACTGACGGACGGAATTGCCGCGAAATGAATCGCCAATTAGCCGCAAGCTGCCACGATCGTCGTGTTTCGCTAATAATAGAATATAAAGATCCCTTTGTTATCAATTCGATCGACCACCTCCGAGAGATCGCACACCTAGGTGGGACAACCCAGCAAAAATTCAAAATTCCTTTAATTAATTCACCAGCTGTGATGCTGAAAACAAAAGAACAGTAATAGCTGCATTTATGACGAGAATGAATGCAGTAGTACCTCGCTAGTTGCAACCTCGGTACACGACAGTGACGTCAGATCAAAACTTGTGTCCCCAGTCTACAACGCTATTCCCCATGCTTCCACCGCAGCATGGTCACGTGACCCGTTTCGTCTCTGTCGAACAAGTGTGTGGTAGTGGCAGGAAACTCCATTAAAGTGCTCCATCCCCTCATCTGACGACACTGGTATCCTCGTTAGTTGCGTTCAGATATTAATACAGAACTTAATACTGTTCCGGGAACTATTGTACATACGTTCCAGGTATTCCAGTATAAGGTGATTTATATTAACTGGTACTTTACATATATCGCAGGTCATGTTTTCTTTTTTACTTAACACTTTTCTTAACACATTTTTTTGGGAGGGGGTCGTTTAGGGACCTCACTTGTCTTGATCCGCCACTGAGCTGATATAAGTTCTGGAACTCGTGGTGGTTACGTAGGAAAGAAATAAGATGGTGTGGGAAGAATGAGGATGAGTAGAGTGAATATTGAAGTGCAACGTATCTAGCAAGTGAGCACTACGGTAGCGTATGGTTTCCGTGGATACTCTGTACGCGTAAGCGTATTTCTCGGTCAGCGTCCTCTCTGGCGAATCGACGCGCTCGTTCGTGCTCGTCACAATTTCACCAAATGGCCGTGGACTTTCTAGCATGCATCGCGGCTAAAGGGGTTAACGGCCACGATATTTCAGCTAATTGCACGTGTTCGCGGCGGCTGGTTAACGGGCCGATAAAAAGTTTCGACGCGCGCCGCTGGATCACGCGCGTGCCGCACCTCGTTCCGAGATCGAAAGTAACGCGGAAACGGTTCGCGTCTTAGTTTTCTTATTCCTAAGGTTACATATGTTTCTCTAGACT
Organism: Lasioglossum zephyrum; assembly: GCA_028455615.1. NCBI lineage: Eukaryota > Metazoa > Arthropoda > Insecta > Hymenoptera > Halictidae > Lasioglossum > Lasioglossum zephyrum. The sequence goes on along the minus strand of CM052324.1, from coordinate 4,170,701 downwards.
AAGCTGGCTTCGAGGATTTTTTCGATAGCCGCATTATCGCGTGGGCTCGGAACGCGGTAACTCAAAACACAGGAATGCCTCGGTACACAGTGGTGGATGAAAGTGTTCGAAGAGATGTAGCTTCTTTAAAACCAGACTAGATGCTGCCAGAATTGTATTCCGAATCCTTTAATCTAACAATTATTTGGATTGTAAGAATGCACTTACTTATGATATTTACTGTATGCATTTATAATAATTCAGTTATTACACGCAATTAATTTAAATATTTAATATGTTCATCCCTTGGACCGTACAGACGGTGAGGTACCTCGAATAACTTTGAAATTGTGCGCTGTACGAACAAATTATTTCCACAGATGTTGCATGCAAGGTAGAAGATTTTTCTTATGCAGATATTTTAATTTGAAATACCTACGAAACTCATCATTTTTTCAAGTAATTCATGCAGACAATATTGTACAATAATAAAATTCGCATATTCCCCTCTAACATGATTCGACAATCGGTAAGAAGAAAATCCCAGCAATCCTCAGCTGGATCGTCGGTCAATTAACTCGCAGCAATCCTGGCCGAGATGGATCGGGCACGGGGCCACTCCCCTAATTAATCCGAAACACGCGTGGAAGCCACGACTCGATTAAAATTCCCGCGCTTAATTACGCGGACCGCGATTAATCGGTTTTCCCCGGTCCGATGACAATAGGGTGCGGCCTCAGAGTGCGCCGATGTACACCCTGACGTGTGTCGGATCCATGAGGGAACTTACAGAAAGAAAAAATTTGCGTGAATGGCATGAGTGTAGGGGAAGGTGGGGAGGAAAAGAGGCAGAAGAAGAAGGAACGAAATGGAGAGACGTTGAAGTCTGTTAGCAAAAGAATCGAGGGTTGGGCTGCCGCGTCGCGCATTGGGAAATCGAATCGCGGAGGACAGATGGCTACGAGATGGATAGAACAAAGGAGAAAATGTGGCTGGAATGACAACGACTGTCGCAACCACCGGGCCGGGGCCATTGTGTTTGCTTAATGCCCGCGCCGCGCAGGGAATCGTCGAACCGCGATCATTGGGCCGCTCGATCGTGAAAATTATGCTTTCCTCGACGGACCCGTGCGTTTCGTTGGTTAGGTGAGCGGTCCTTGTCGGATATAGGGGAGGGTAGTCTAGATTGCGGTCGATTTGCGATTCGTAGTCGGTTAACACGAAAAATGCTAGATTTTAACTTCTGCAACCATTTGCTGGTAAAATCTCAAAAATATCAATGGGTTTCAAAGTAGAATGTATTTTACTAATTTAAAAATAATCGACGAATTCAGGGAAAAGGCTACGAATTAATTTATACACCTAATAATAATGCTGAAAATATGTTTCTGTTCAAGATATACGTCAAGCTTTCTAATTGCTGAAAGATTTAACCATTCGTACCATTTGATTTTTGGAAGATAGTTGTCCTTATTGTGTTTACGGTAAGAGACAAACTCGGAAGCATTCTGCACACGAACGTGACAAATGGCTTTTAAATTGCAGAAATTACTGTGATGGGTTACCTCGTACCAGGTTATTCAACGTACACTGGATCGTAACAATTTATTATTGTATATAATTTCTGTTTCATTAGTACTTAATACTCTCCAATCTTTACAACAAACTAATAGTATGCACGTGACGTACGATTCTTAAATTGGACGAATTAAAGTGGCAGATTATGAACTGAGGAATTGTAAGAATTTATGATTATGTATAATTTCTCTGTTATTCATGCCTGATGCTATCAAATCTGTACAATGAAGTAACAGTATGTACGCAACAAATGACTTTCAAATTGAACAAATTAGACTATTAGTTTGCAAATTAACGTAAACTAAATTCTAAGTTTATTTTTTATTTCTTAAAATTAATTATTAAATCATTTTAAATTTCGCATTTGTTTTTATTTGGGTAGATTAGGCTCATCACTGATTGACATGTGGTTAGTATAACGAAAAAATGGTAAGAAAAACAGAATTTCTTTATGTATTGAAATAACATTTCTCAATGGAAGACCCTGAATATAAATTTCTATTATAGAATTACAATAGGTCATAATTGACCACACCAAATTACAAGAACATCCAGTGCACGAGAGAACAAATTTTCTAACTTTTAGAAATTAGTCTAAAAATCTCGATATTTACATAAAAATTTGCGCAACGTCCCTTCCCCAGCAACAATAAATCGTAACAGTCTAACATGTTCACGATAACGCAACACAAGGCTGGTAATTTTTAATGTCGACACTCTGACGCAAGTAACGCGCGATTACGTTCGATTAATTACCAGTAGCCAGCAGCATTAACAACGATCATTTTCAACAGACTTTCGTCATTACTCCCTGACACTGTTTGCGAAAGAAATCGAGCGTTGCAAACAAATGCGATCTGTAAAAAAGGAGCCGCTTGCGCGATAATAAAACCGGTATACAAAATCCGAAGGGGACTCGAAAGAAAAAAATAATATTCCGTTGAAAATAAGCTTGTTGGTCTTTCGGTCATATAGCTGGCTCGCCTTGCAGTTCAAAAACCTGGTCGTGATAAGCTCAGATTACCTGCTGTCTTGAACCTTCTGACATTTCCATCGGGTCTTCTGCAAACCGAGATAACAACTGAAAGGTTACTTTCAATTTCATATTTTTTCTGTCCCTCTCGAGGGATTTTACGTCATCAGAACTGTGTCAAGATGCCTGGCAATTTGCATTTTGTTTGCAACCTGTGATCGATTGCTTCAATAAATTCGACTGGAAGCTTGGATGATACGTATGCATGAATTCTTTGTGGCTTTAATTGGGATCGAAGAGAGTTCTGCGATTGAAGTCAAGTACAAGATGAGTGCAATAAAATATCCTTGAAGGAGAGTCGAGAAAAGGACGAGGGAAAAATGCAGATTTCTTACAGAAATTGGAAAGCCACATTGTTTATATTTTTATTTGGGCCATCTTTTTAATTTTTTATCGAGTCACAACTTCTTCACAATAAACAATCCGTACTGTTTCTTCAACTATTTTTTGTGACATCGTCGATGTCTACGTATTTTACCAAGCAATTATATTCTATTATATATCAAATTATCCAGTAGTTATATACATTGATTTTAACGATTATAATCGATACAGTTTGCATAGAAATTGGAACAGCCGAAAAGTTTGCATAAACCACCGCAGTTCGCAGAGTTCGGTTTGACCATCGAGAACCAATGGAGGCTGAAAAAGCGGAGCAATTGCGGGGCTCGTTTGCAATCGACACACCATTTTCGAAACTCGTTCGCTCCCCTTTTAATTCCCCGCGTGCCTTTCGCGGAACGGGGTGAAAAACCAGGTGGATGGGAGCACGGGGCCTTTGTTTAGTACGTCACTGGGTCACCGGTTCGGCAGGTTCGTGGTTTGCTCGCGAAATTTTACGTGGAACCGGGCCACGTTCGACACGCCAGGAATTTACCCGTGAAATTCCGACGCGAACGCGTCTCGGCCCACTAAAACGAAATTGCTTCGAGACTTGCTATACTTACACGGTGTACATGGTATGCTCGAAAAGATCCCAATCTGATTTTTCTACAAAAACTTCCAAAAATTTTTCTCGTAAATGAAACTACCACAGATTCGAAGATAAGAAGCTCCTCTTTCCAATGACTCCTTAAAAATTGTTGTATGATTTTTTTCGCCGTTTTATGGTACAAAAATTAGGACCTTGTTAGGTTCTAATTAGGCTCTCATTCAAAGCTAGATAAAACATGTGAAAAAATCACAAATCAAAAATTTAAGGTATCGTTGTAAAGAGGAAGCTTCAATCTTTAAATCCGTTGTAGTCTCTGTCGCGAGAGAAATTTTTCAAAATTTTCACGGTTGTTTGAACTTATAATATTTCCAAAAAACAAATGTGTCTTCAGGTTCTCGACTGCTACAGTACGAAGAAAAAATCTTACAACAAAATGAAGCATGGATTATGAAACTAGATGGGTGCTAACTTTAAAATGAGTCAGTGCAAATGTAGGCAATTTTTCGTAAAAATGTTTTAATGGACAAAATTCAATTTTTTTTATTACAACAGCCTTGAAACTTTTCGAACGTACCGTGTATACTGCTGTTCGACGAGGTGGCAGCGGGGGAGGGTGCAGAGGAAAAAATGAAAATGCACTGGAAGACTGGCATTCCCCGCTGCAGCCAGCCGAGCTCAATGAATGCGCTTATGGCCTCTGGGATCACCGGCGATTAACATCCTTGTACAGAGGAGTAATCGAATCACGATAATTACGGCTAAAGGAGGTGAAGTGCTCCCTGGAATGCGTATTGTTGGATCAACCTCTATGTTTCGGCCCTCCCGTTACGGAGATCCTATATTTCCGAACTTGTAACTCGCGGAATCTCGATTAGTTTGATCACCAGGATGCTCGGAACATCCTGGATGTTTCGATGTTTTCAAGTCTGTTCCCTCGGTTCATCGACGTTCCTTTGTTTTGCGGTACAACGATGCTGTTGGCTGGACGATTGAAGTCATTAGTGCTGCCGTTGAAGGATTTATTTCGACCAATCTTGAAATGAGACATTAAAATGTACATGTAGTCTCATTAACTCGTTTTTTGAACCTGCCAGGGTACTTCTACAAACAATTTCTTTCAGAAAAACCATAAATTGCACAGAGAATCTGGCCAATCCTTATCTAGACCAATGATGAAATGCCAGTTGAATTGTGCGTGTAGTCTCAACTCGTTTTTTGAACATGGTGGAAATTCTTTTATAAATTCTTTTATAGTACGTACCTGAAGGTAAATGAAAATATTTCTTTAATTTGTTTTCGTACAATGTACAAGGCAACTGCATTAACGCAACATGCCCGCGACTGTTTCTATTAGTGACAACCAGATTCGACCCGGCGGTACCAAGCTATGAAAGGTTGCAAAAGCAGTCGCGAAAGTGGGTAACGAAACTTCGCCGGTATCTGCGCGAGGGTCGCGTGAGCGACAATTAAGCGATTAAAGAGGGACACACGCGCATCGATCGGGGATCTGCTTGCGCAAATCGCGCGTACGCGCTCGATGATGCACATGGAGAAAGAGAGAGAGAGAGAGCCCAGCCGTTCCAGCCACGTTTCAAGCGTAATATCAACGACTTCCATTAAGCAACCGATGATTGCCAGCCGATTGGTTACAAGGATCTCTTAATCGACAGCGATTTTTGCAAGCCTCGACCCCCACTGGTAGAATGCACTCGCGAGATCCAACCTCGATCGATCCAAATTAGATGGGATCATTGTTCGAAATATCTGTGGCTTATTTGGTTTGAACAGCAATAATATAATCTCATCAGGTACATTACCCATGTATAGAAAAATGTTAATGATTGGGGAAAAAGGGGATTTTATGTTGGCGAGCAATTTCGAAAGCGTTATCTACAAGAATCTGCACAACTTGCAAGACTTGAGTTTACTAAACGCACAAGCTCCTGCTGATTAAGAATGACAAAACGCTTCGTTTAGTTCGTTAACAAGGGCGACAGAGGGTTCGCAATACTCTCCGAGAGACCCCAATTACGGGCAAGTTGTAGCGCACGTAGGAAGTAGCAGGAAAATCGATGAAAGTGGGCTGGAAACCTCTCAGGAATCCAAACCCGTTCTCTATCCAGGTGAAGGCGACTCGTTTTATCAATTCCCGTGGCGAGAGAGCGCGATGCGCCGCGAGGTCATTCTCTTCTCGCATTACGGGGTCTAGAGAACGTTCTAACTTGAGCAATTTCTCCCAATGGGGGCCACTAAAAACGCCACTGAAAAATTATTTCACCTTTCCGTCAGACTAGCAAAATTACTAACTAAATTGTAATGACAGCTTTTCACTAGTTGTTTATTAGTTTTAATATATGTATCGATTTAATCTGTTATAATTATGGTATTCTTAAGGTAATTAATATATTATCGAATAACCTATGAATAAATATCCTAATTTTATCTTCGAATTTCACTTAAAAAATACAATGAAACTTTGTTCTAACCGTTTAAATAGTATCATTTCTACGTCGGTTTTCAGTGCCAGGATGAGAGTTGATTTTTTGATATTTGTGGATTGTCAACGGAGTGTTGGATGTCTCGGTGACGTTCGACGTTTCTGTTCCCGGTAAAGGAGAGACGAAATTCCAGGGTTAATCGCGGCCTCGGTCGCGATTCGAACGCCAGAAAGGCAGAAATCAGCGGTTGTGTACGCCGGTGTTTTTCTGGCTGCTCCCCTTACCTCCATATTTTCTTGGTAAGGATAATCGTTCAGTGGAACGCGCCCGAAATAAAATTTCGCCGTAGCACGTACGAAGAAACTGGTTCGTCAGTCCAGGAGAGAGGATCGCCCCCGTCGTCTACCGCGTGCGGACGGAGAGAGCCCTCTTTCTCTCTCTCCTAATAAACGAAATTAACTTTCCGCGGACGAAGAGCGGCCCGAAAAAGCGGTCGCGTTCAAAGGAATGCACGTCCTTTCCGAGTCGGATCGGCTCGGAATAAGGACTCCTCTTCTTCTATCCGTGGATCTCGGTTACGTGCCTCGCCGTTCGTCCACGTCCGACGATATAACAGTTAAAGAAACGAAAGGGAACCATTAACTTCTCGACGTCCACTTAATCATCCGACGAACCAGACGTTCGCAAAGCCCGAACCCCCCTTTTACTATCGCGTTAACCTCTCGACCCTGCTGCACTGCTACGGCGATCGTCGCCTGTTCATATTTTACAAATGAAATTCGGTGGAACACGCTGCGATCGTTCACCATTCAAATTGTTTCAGCCTCGTCTCTGCCCGCGGAGGCCAGAGATAAATGGAATTTCGACGTCGTTGAATCAAATTTAATGGGACGCGTCGCGATGCGTCTTGATATCATTTTCATTCCCGACTTCGAAACGAGGGATAAATGGAAGTGGAAATTTCAACATTATATTTGGTAGGACGAATTTCGACGTCACTGAACTCAATTTAATGATACACGTTAGCTCCTCATGAATCTCCTATAATATATTTGATAATTTTCCAGTCGATGAATGCATAAATGGATTATCGTATAATATGTAGAACTTCTAATATTGAATATATAGAACTTTTCTAGTAAAAGGTATTCCATCAACAGGTAATTTGCGGAGATTATAGTGGCACTCTGCAATACGTGATTAGTAAAATTGTAAAAAATTGTGGAATTATAAAATATTGTAAAGAACTGCATTTTTTAATCGTTCTAAAGGACATTTCTTAATAAAAGACCGTGTATATGTAAAAAATGTTCGTGAAGTTGAGCAGCATGTTTTTTAAAGAAATTTTCAAATCGACGACCGGTCGCGTCGGATCTCGGCGCGGTACTTGAAGCCCGATTACACGCGTTTATTGGAACGGCGTTCGATTAGCTCGTTTAATTTATCGGCCGTTTTACGCGGTTGAATACGGGTCCAGGGCCTTTATTGCCGCGGAGATATGCTAATGCAACGCGATAGTTGGCCAATATTCCTCTACACGACTATCGACGCCGATCGCGAGCGAGTATCGCGCGTTCAGCCGTGCAATACCGACCGTTTTCCTCCGATTCCTCGCGAGTTACGCTCGCCATCCAACTTTATCGCGCCACTCTTCTTACCATTTTCGGTATATTCCGTTCCCATCGCCGTGATCGATGCGATCCTTCCACTCGGTCGTACGATAAAATCAGCTTCTTTTTGAGATATTGCTTATCGAGTTGGTAATGGAGAAACAATTTCAATTGTTACATTTGCTCGTAGGTTTATGTGGTTAGTGCATTGACTGCTTTGATAGTGAACGTTATGATAGAAAATTTCTTAAAAGCATGTTACGTAAAATGTGTATATTATTCATTCTTTTAAAATGAACACTTTCTTCACATCTCGTTAGTGTCCGTTCTTGTTCAAAAATTTTAGCACGGCAGTTTCAGCATTGAGTTAGAAAAATACACAACTTGTCTTGATTAGAAAAATTTCTCATTGATACAATCATATCTACTTCTGCATTTGTGTAATTTTAGTCAGCAATGGTAACCGATGACCATGACGTCAAAATAAATTTATGAAAGCACCGTAGCCATTCATAACAATTTTTATTAACATGGCGACTATCACTGCAAGCAACCGGGCCCAAGATAGGGCCCGAAGCTGATGGCACTTTACGCTGGAGGATGATACTCGGCCTAAAGCGATAAATTCGAGAAAACCGTGGGGATGAAAAATTTTATTGGGTCGGTATTCGGCGCGTAAAGGGTTAATGCTTAAGCGAGGGCATGCAGGGCCCAGATAGGTCCCCGGAGGATAGTGTACGGAGGTGGTGGCAATCCCGACGCAATTACCGTGCCGCTATCAGGCGGTTAAGTCGCGCGCCATGCGGCCGACTCGTAAACACGGCGGATGGTTCCTCGGATAGTCTCGACTGGATAGGGATAGGATAGGACAGTCGGCCGATTTCGTGGCCAGATAACCTCGTGGCGGCTGCGGGAGCCGCGTAATCTTTACGACGGAGCTGGTGGAAACGTCATAACTCGTGACCGTGGCCACCGTTCGCCGAGTTACGAGCGTTCCTCGCGCGAATAACGCGCTAATTGAATGAACGGTGAAACTGCCTCCGCCCTCCCTCCCCCCACTGTTTATCTGCGAGGCCGGATCTTCGATCCCGTCGGCTGCTTTTAGAAACGGAAGTCTCGAAATCCCCTGTAGTACTCTCTTGCAGCTATAGGGTTCAAGACCGATCTCGCATGCCTCGGACCTCTATGGTGTGCCCGGTGTTATGGCGCCGTTAACGCTATACGCGACAACTGAAACTCCTCCGCGGTCTGCGATTAGGTTTGGAAGATGGAGGAAGCGTGTTAGGGAGGCTAGCTGCTCTTCGGGGGGAGCGCTCTTTTATGCTGGCTAATGAAATGTGGATCTTGATATCGGGAACCCGCTTTGTCCGAGCCTCTTGTGGGAGTTGCGTTGGTCTCTCAGATAATTTTCCCCGTTTATATTGGGAATCTTTGTGGTTCTAGTTGAGCAACCTCTGTGTGACCTTGGGTAAGTACTATACACAGGATAATAAGAGAGATCGACTGGTGTAATAATACAATTAGATTACGTCGAAGAATAAAATGCAACTGCACCTGGCGGTGCATCGTTGGGTAAGGTCACACGAAGTTAGGACATATTATGCTATACGAGTTATTTATGTTGGTACTTAAAAAAAAAGAGCAATGATCTGTTCGAAGAAAAACATTTTTTAAATTTTCAACGGTCCGTTCTTAAAAGTGTTATTCTGATTTATAAAGTATGTACCATCAATTATGATGCTGACGGAAATTTTCTTATTCGAGTTATTTCATGGAAACGGACTATCGTGCGCCGTAAACAAGTCAGCAGCAATCGCAGGCCAACTATGCCGAAGAAGATCGTTACTTTCTGGCCATCCGGTGCACAGGCAACGAACTCGCAATTGTCGTGGCCTGTGTCGTTATTGCTGCACCCGGGTGCAGCCGGTTACTTCGTAATTTAGCGGCGTTGCGTTTGGCGGCAACGGTCTGCGAGTTACGACGCTCTCCGCGTTTGGACTAATCACGCTGATAACACGCTCGTCCCGTGAACTATCGCCGGTTGGAATCACGACCCATCTACCGACTACTACCTTCTTCCCCCGCCTGCTGCTGGTTTTCTTCGTTGCCATCGCGAATGGCAGCCGGACCGGAGAGAACCGAGCCAGAGAGAACCCGGTCTCGGCAATCCGGTTGTCGAGTTGCGTGACCGCGAAAATCTATTCCTCCGTAATGCTATCTGTTATTACGGGCGTATTTACTTAACTGTATTAACGAGGCCGCCGCTGTCGTATCTAACGATCCAGCAATTGAATTAGATTGTTAATCGTGCCGCGTTTCGCTTGTGCTCGGTCGCCAGGGATACCGAGGATGCTAAACTATATTGTTCGCGACTTTCTCCACGTTTCACCTCCAATATTGCACCCTTTCCTGTTAATTCAGCTGAGAAATACTGTTCCACCCAGAGGCGACCAGGTCCCAGGTACGGCGCTAAGATAGGGCCCCAAGGAAATTAAACAATTGGATTTTTACTGAAGGATTACACTCAAAACGAAAACGATTTTGTTACTTAATCGGTATTTGGTACGGAATTAATTAATACCTATCCTAGGAGCAACAGGGCCCAAAATAGGACCCAGAGGTGATGCCAAGGTCAAAGTACCTAAAAGAAAACAGTTACCTTTTCACTTGGGGGATATACTTAAATTAAAGTCACGTGACATTGTGACGCATGCACGACACAGACGAAACGTGTCACGTGACCAGCTCATGGCGGAAGCTTGGAGGACAAGCGTGGTGGTAGGGGAAGCTAGTGTGGGACAGGTCTTAATCTCTGTAATGTACATTGCTGTAAATTGTACGTAGCTATTTTTATCATAAATAATTGGCATAAAGTTCTGCTCAGTTCTTGAAACTAGAGCACGACGTTTTGCAAATATGTTGAGACACCTAGTGGATCGCTGGCTACGCAGAAACCGCACAATATTGCGACTGGAGAACAAAGAGTCGGAGCGATTTATCCACGGCTACGTTTATTATCGCCGGTGATGTTTCTACGGGCGCGCGCGAGATTAATTCCGCGATGAACGATAATTGACGGCACTTAGGACTAATGGAACCGATTCCGGAACGGTCTTTATAACGATCTGCGCCGATACCACGGAAGGTCGAACGCGCGTTTCGCGAAAACGCTCCTCTCTCCGTAAATCCTCGTTTGAACGGGTCATTCTTCTGGTTATCTGCGGCTCCGATGTCCTCGCTTTATCAAGATTGAGGGCCATTCCGGGGCATCAATTCTGTCTGATGGGTATAACAGCGTTCTTACTTTCACGATCCCCGTAAAAGATGACTTGTGATTAGAGTGGGGACTGTTCCGCATTTACGGCCCCGTTAAAGCCCGCAAAAATCCAACAAAAGGATCGAGCCCGACGAAATTTAATTGTGTTTCCCGTTTTATGCTTCGTGCGTTATGACTGGCGTAGGAGTACTCGATCTTTTTTGTCGATTGTATCAAAATATCCATTATAGTATTAAGCTGTTCCATATGAAATGGCCAAATTTGGTTAGTGACGCTAAACAAACAGAAATTTGTCGAAGTAAATCTTATTCGGAAAAGCAAATAACCCTTTAACCAACATATTTGACAAATTTCTTTTTCATTGTATACATAGAAGCAGATTCGCCAGATTCAGACTCATCTCCCTACTCTACCTTCCCCTTCCATGGCGCTGCTCGGCCCGGTCACGTGTCACAATGTCACGTGACTAATCTGGTCCTGGCAGAGAGAGGATAACTGTGTTTCCCCTTAATTCAAGTCGAGTCAATGTGAACGTTGACTGTCGACGAAATTCGGTGTCGATGAAATTGCGTCAGTGAAATGTTTGTCGGCGAGGTCAGGGTACCCGTCACGTTACAACTATTTCCGTAATATCGCCGGGCCCCTATCCTCTAGTTCGCAGGAAACAGTATCATTTTCAGCGAGGTGAAGGCGCTCTAATGGCGGAATAATAGAGCGAGCGGGGCACAGACCGAGAAAGGGGGGCTACGGTCGCGGGCGAGCGGCCGGCAATAAACGTCAGTGGAAATGGTCGAAGATTAGCCGAGATAAATCTAATTGACCGCGGCAGAATAAGATAATAACTGCATAAATATCTATCGGGCGTCATTGTTGTCAGCGAGTGCCGCTGCTGCACCGCTCGGATAAAAGCGGACCGGGACAATACGTCTACCTAGGTGTTGGACTATGGATCTATATGTATATGTATAGATAATATGTATGTGTATCGGTAGCTGGGACGGGACGATGCGCTGGCTACCGTGGATAGTTGCAGGATAGATGCAAAGATACGGTGGACAACGAGCAATAATAATCTTATTCGCTGTCATTCGACCGACTCGTGTCTCGGCCCATTGAAAACCTGGCGTCGCTCTTATCGATCCCCCTTTGTCCGCGAGAAAATCCCCCCGGTCCATAGATCCTTTGTCCAGGGATCGATCGAGCCTTGATCATCCTTCCCCCTTGCTCCGTTCTTGAAGAAAGTTCTTCAAAGCCGTTTCTAGAAATGTAGAAATTTTCGAAATATAATAATATTTGACTCTTGTATTTTAATATTTTCATTCTAAATTGTCATTTACTATTTTGCATGGTAACGTTGACAATTTTTACGCAAACGGTTAATGGTCGTACACATGAAATTCGAGCAACGCGACACACGGAGTCGCAATTTATTGTGATTGGCTCGGGTGGAATTGCGGGGCGGAGGGGGTAGGGGGCATCGAGCCTGATCTATTCAATTGTGAAACGATGAAAAGTATCACGATCTCGATTCCCTGCGGTAAAGTGAAACGATGCAGCTAAATAGGCCGGAGTCTCACGCTCGCCAGTGCATCTAGGCTTCGACGCTTCAAGGTTGCCACGCGGATTGGTGTCGCGCTCTTGCCAGAGCGATGCAGACCTTTTAGCGATTTTGCAACGAAATCTGCGACTCTGCAACGATACTTGGGCAATCTCGCGTATTATACGTCCTCCGGAGTGTCTTCGACGTTACGGCGAACATCTGACACGGTTAGACCGTCCCATACTCATCCTAGCTTCTCGAGAGGTTCAGCCATTGTGTTAGAGCAGGCACTGCTCGATCCTTTGGTATTTACGACTTTACGACTATAAGATCCCCTGGAGCTGAGATTCGATGTTACTAGAAAAAGTAACGATAGGACTGCATTTTTAGATGTCTATCAAAAATACAACTTGCTTTCCCAGATTCGGTGGGTGTAACAAAGTTAGGTATCCCATCCTACCACTAAATGCGACTGTCAAAGAGTGTGCATGAAAAGTGTGCACGAATTCTTAACTTCGCTTATTACAGGAGTAATTACAATCGCAACCATATCGAGTTTGGTGTCATTTTAATTAGAAGACTGAGACGAACACGATTGTAAAAGTCTCATAAAAAAAATTAAAATCTTTTGGTAGACTTACATTAGTGTGAGTCTTGCAAGTTACCGCATAACTGGTGCCAAGAGGGTTTCCGCAACGATGGAGATAAAATTTTTACAGTTACGGAGAGAATACTCGAATTTCCAAGGTCGCAGGTATCGAACACAGAGAACGATCGATCCGACATCGCATGAAGTGAGCACCTCGCGCCAGCTGAATGACTATGGCGCTAAAGTATTGCGCCCTCGATCAAAGTCTCGCCTGTGGGATGCTCCAACCGACTTTCCCGGGATTCCCGGTTACGTTCGTGTTCGTCCGCGTTAATGGCGGACCCTTTGATGTGTGGCGTCATTGATTATACGTTGCAATAATGCTTCACGACCAATTAAAATACACTGTTGGATACTGATATACTGCAAATTAACCGGCGATCCGTTCCCGCTTAATCAGCATATTTATTGCTGCTAGCCGCCAGTCGGCCAGAATGCGTGTAGAAAACGATAGAGAAACATAGTGGGAAAAGAGAGAACGAGAGAGAGACTGGGAAGAGAAAGAGAGTAACGGAGAGAGACGGAACGGCGCGCACGGCTCAATGTTGCAACTAGTACCAATTTCATTCGCGGTACGTTTAATCCTGGCATCGAAATGACTCGGTTGCTACGCTCGTATAATAGGAACCCTCCGGGCAGCCACGCTCCGAGTCATCTCGGCCTACTAGTTTTCGTTTAGGAGGAGGGCCGAAGAGGTAACGTATCGCGGCAGACTTAACCTTTTCCCTGTACTATATCACGGCGCACCTCGTATTTCGTTCCACGGTGTGCCCGAGCTACGTGTCTCCCTTCTCGCGATCTTGCTATCTACCACCGGAAATTTATTCGATCCTTCCTGTTTTTCCTGTTCCGACGATCAGCGTGCTATTTTCTTTGTTTCCGGCGGCGAAAGCCCGCTCCCGCTCGCCCGGACTGGGCCCGAGCTGCAAGGGTCCGTTCGACTTCACCAACAGTGGCACCCTCGATATTGTTTCCTCGATACCATCTCCCTAATTTCCTCACCCCATTGTGTTTACGTTAATTACCACGTTTTATTATTATTTATCGACAGTCCGTTCTCGCCGACGTATCATTGCACATGTCTCAGAACATTGTATACAGTTGGTTTTATTTCATTTTTCATCTTAAGTCAAAGAATAATGATTTCACTGAATCGTGTGAAAGTATTCACATTAGTATAAATTATATTCTATTTTCGTTGTTTATGAAGAAATAGATACAGTTTTCTTCCGATATAAGACAACAGTGTTCATGATTGAAAATTGGTGCAGTTAAAATAGTTGATAAATACTACAGTTCTTGTTAATTTACATACACATCATTTAAGACAGTAGAAATTTAAAATAATTTTGGTATTAGTCCGTGAGAACAAGTGAGGATTTTTAAAGTTGAATTGCAGGAGGTACTAAAGAAGCTAGGCAATGGCACAGAGGGTTAATGTGCAGTTGCGGGCGATACCTTAACATTGGCGATTCGGTTGTTAGGTTGCACCAATGCTAGAAGACCTCAACGTATAATGTCCACTCGAAAACCAGTCTCGTGCAACTACCATATTCCCCACCTCGAAATTCCTGTATCGTGAAAGCTTGTCTTACTAGTTCTCATCAGTTCCAGCCACCTTGTGCCTCTTCGGGGGTCAAGACCTCCTTACAACTAACTCCTGATCCCCAATCTCTTAATCCTAGTACTTGGAGACCCACCATACGAGTATCGTAGTCTATAAATCCTTGGCTTCCAGGATTTCCATTTCTTCGGAGATTATAATCGCTCGAGGGCGGTTTGTACGATTTTCTTTGAGACACTGGGCTGGTACCTTGATACTGGTTAAGCCGGTCTCTTTTGCAATCGATCTGCGATTCCACTATTTACTTACCCACGACCATTCCGGTCGTGTATAATTTCCTACCAGGAGCTATTGAATCTTTTCGGAGAACTGTATAGATAGGAACGATCAGAAACTCACGAAAATAGACGAGAATCATCCCATATGTATAAAGTCGTGATTTATAAAATTTAATCATTTTAACCATTAGTTGTACAAAAAACATTGAAACAACACCGATCAATTCACGGAAAATAATTTTCAAGAAATATTCATCTAAAAGAACATTCAAGAAATGTTTATAAGAAATTGAGAGTGGGTGTCTGGGTTACCTGTTAGACGCAGGGGTTAAGTAGAGATTCCAATTTGATCAAATTGTAGATAATCCGAACGTCGAGCAGCTAGGCGGAGGTAACAGAATCCGCCGAACGGAAAAATTACGCGTCGCGTTCGCAGAGCTGCCTTCTCAAGGTCAGTAGAATCCGTGTTGGACGCACCAGAAACCGGAGAGGGTGGCGAGGATCTCTGAAAAGAATGAAAAGGACTCGGTCGCCGTGACCGGGCCGCGGGTCATTAAATTCCTTCGTACGCGATTACCGTGTCCCCTCCTCGCTGAACCCCCTGTCTCGTTCCCCATTTTATCTACTCGAGGGATCCCGTGTTCTCTCCCGTGCCGCACCTCGCCCCCTCCGCCGCCCTATCGTTCGCGTTTCGCAGTTCGCGAGATCGTCGCCGATAGATACGGTCACCCGCTCGCAAACTCTGGGCTTAGAGCTCGCGAGAGATAGAAACGCGTGAAACGCGCGTTTAAACACGCGGACAAATTGAGGCCGCCGCGCTGAGAGTGTCCGCCTCCGATGGCGGACGCGTTCCGCGCTCGCACGTGCAATTTCGCCAGCGTTGGGACCATTTCTTCTACACCCCACTCCGTTTCATAGGTGTTTGCAAAGTGTAACACACCATAAAAAACCAATTTAAAAATTATTTTTCGGCATAAGTAGGTTTTTTTATACTGCCTTTTTTACACTGTCTGTCCCCATTGATGTATCACGAAATACATCATTGTAAATAATAAATAATATCGATCATAAATTGATTAAGCATAAATTAATGATATCGGTGCATAGGTTCGATCAATTCGATCAATATGATTAATTTATGCTTACATCATTGTACTTAGGAAAAACGAAATTAAAGAAACTAACATCAAAGGATATGCCCCATTCAATACCATTTAAATTTTTCTTTGATACATTTCTCGCTGCGAGTAATAATAGCGAGGAAATCAGGCGTCAAAATCTGGTGGGAGTTTTGGGGTAGAGTTCTCGAATAAGATCAATGGATCACAGTTTTCTATGATCCATGAAATCGCTGTAGTTCTCGGGGTGATTGAATTGAGGGATTTCCTCAGAAATGTAGGTTGGTCCACGGAATCTGGAACGAATCACGCGTTGTCCAGCCGACTCGTGCGCGCTCACCCGTTCCTGTTCCACGTGTATCGTACGCCCACGCGCGGCCGATTCCGAGCACGTCGATACGGCTCTCGGTTACCTAATCGCGGCGCGGTGCTCGATCCCCAAGCACTATGCATTGTCTCTGTTTCCCCTCTTCCCTCGCCTTTATCCAGCTACAGGGTACCTGGCCAGGATCAGCGACGCGTGTACGCAAACTTTACTCGTTCCATTAGATTTTCTACTTGGATAATCCGGCGAGCGGTGTCACGTTCCTCGACTGGTCTTGAGAGCTGGAACTCTCTGGTTACTCTGGATGGGAGTGATCCGAAATTCGTTGGGTAATGATCCAACACAGAGCGTAGATCCACTGTCGCACGAATTCGACCCAACAACTAAATTATGAAAATGAATCAAATTTTTCGGACTTCGAGTAAAATTAGGCTTTTCTCGGAGATCTGATAATCAGACTGGGGATCTTTATGCATTTATGAAGAAATTGGTTGGATGAAATATGAAAAGGTGAAAGATTTAAACAATTTAAGAATTTAGGGTATAAAATCAATTTTTATGTTATTCCTGCTTCCCACAATCAATGCAAAATATTTTTATTTTGCATAAACATTCGTAATCTACTGATAATAAATATGTGCATGAGCGATCACGATCTTCAGCCATTGTCTTATATCGAACGAAACATGTATGTGGAAGTTCTTCTGACTGTAGAAAGAAAATGATTTCTTGAAAATTGTGATTTAGTGAATCGTCTCTACCAATTGTCTGGAGCTCAATCTTCCAGCTATCGAGAGTTCAATATCAGCCACATATATCTTGTTTAACGGTTCGTCGATTGCCATAGTGAACACACACGTGCCACAGTCCGTTCTAACAAGCAGATTCATTCGACGAACAAACGTTAACATTTACCAAGATTGAATATTTGATCAACGATAGCCTTAACCGTCAACGCGAGACAAGACACACGTTTAACTTTTACAATCGATCGGGGCCCGGATCGGCTCGCAACTCTCGGTCTCTCTGTTCGGTTTAACGATCCGCCGAGGCCGCAAATGAACCAGAAAGTTAATTCTGACGATTGATCGTCGTTAGGACAGCATGCACGGTTGGACAAATTAAGGCGTAACGAGTAAATGGCTCGTTAACGCCGCCCCGTCACCACCTACCTTCGTTTCTCTTTCGCAGTGTTCCTTCTAGAAACAAACCTCCAGAGGAAGGGATTCGTTTGATTGTTCTTTCGTTCGTTTATGGGCTGTACTAATTGATGGACGGTCCATTGAGAACATTGTGCCACTACAAAATGGCTGGAGAGTTACAATGGATAGAGAATTTTGTATCATGCTTCAGAGAACATCGATTCTTGAATTGAGGCTATGTTTGGTGTTGTTTGGATTTTAGCAGTCTCTACGTTCTGCGCACAGTTGACATTTTTATAATGGACTTACTATAACAATTTACTATTTATGATAAAAAAGAGAGGCTTCTCTGACAATTGAGTAAAGGAATAAGAAAATTGATTATGTAATTTAAATTTCGAGGATTACTGACTTACTGAATATTCTTTAACTTTGTTTAATTATGACGATTATATTGCTTGCATAATTGGTCTCTAAGATCGAAAACGGCAATGGAAAAATTCATAAAATGATCTACGAACATGTAAGACTTTTTAAAAAATATGTGGTAGCAGTAATTAATTATTTATTATATACACTGATTCTTCGATCAATAAATCATACTTAAGGGTATTGTTTTGTTTGTTTCAGTGGCGACAGGAACTCGAGAGGACCGATCGCACAGAAGAGTGCGGCAACATTGTCGGTGAGTGGAGGATCTGTGACGAATTTTTCATCGAGTCATCGACGGTCTATTAACGCGCTCTTAATCCGACTTTTTTCGCCTGTCCGCGACGTCCATTGATCGGTCAATGACTTGCCGTATGACGCAAGAACACTCGGAAGTTTGTTTTACCGATCGTCAACCTTTTTCACTCTGTCCCGTGACAGTTTTTTTCCCTCAATGTTCACGATCTTGAATCTCGAAACAGGAACACCGTATTCTGTTCGGGAATGAACACAACCATCGATGCGATTAACGGAGGAGAGCTCGATACTATCGCGACTATACGCTCGCCATTTTGTGTATCGTCTTTCCAAACTCGGGGCTTGTGTTTCGCTAACATCCGGCCATTTCAGGACGCGACACCGTGAACGTATTATCGCGTTAAGAAGAACGGTCTGCTACTTCTAAGGTTAATGGATCGTGAAAAGCACTCAATCGATTGACGTTTCCTTCCTTTTTTTCTTCTTCGAGGCGGACGGGGGAAGTGCGCTCGTTTGAATCATTGCGATCGTAATTGTGTTACACGCGGTGCCATCTGCGGACTCTCGAATCCAATGGCTTCTCTGGAGATTGAAATTCTGATGCCTGTAACGGGAACAACAGAGAATTATCTCGCAAATCAATAATTTATTTTTCAAATTCATTCGTCGATCAGTAAGTTCTAACATTGAACCTTTAAAACTCAACTCAGAAGTTTAATTGAACTAACAATCATTAAAAGCACATCGTTACCACCTACCAGAAGCTTTATTCAAACTCATGATGCTACTGGTACTTTAGAATCAATATTTTTATTTTATACATTCACTTAGAAATATGTTCTTATCAGTTGACTCCAGTGCTGGCTCAGTAAACCTCAACAAAAAGTTCAATGGTGTTTGAAACCATTAACACCAACTACGTTGGCTTCTGCCTCAAATTCCCACCACTGCAACTGCTTTAGAAATCAGTATATTTTCTAAAATCACTTAGCAATCTCTCCTGTTCATCCTCCGTCAGTTGGCTCGAGTGCCAATCCTCCAAAACCCAACAAGAACTTGAACCCCAGCTAAAGAACATGCCATTAGAGCCTACCAGTTTGATCTCCTGAACTCCCAACACCGTCTAGTCGACAGAGATCAATATTTTCATTCCCGAAACCCACATACCAACGCTCCAAGACCAGACAAGAAGCTCGAATGCATCGGTGAACCCCAATGACCCAGCGCAAAAACGATCACGATATCTCTGATGAGAGAGCGAGCGTGGTGGGAGCGAACAGGTAACGAGCGATCAGATTTCTATCGGACGGGGAGCAGTCGGTCTCAGGTTAGGTCTGGGAGAGACTAATTTTTTCCACTGGGAGTCTCCCGGTCAAGAGTAGAGGCTGCAGTGGGCCCAGTAACGGTTTCAAACAAGAATCATTAAAAATGAGTCTGGGTCCAGAATAGACACAACAGTGGGCCTAAGGATATCCTAACACAAGAACCATTAAAAACGATTCTGAGTCAAGAATAAACACAACAGTGGGCCCAATGACATCTTAAAGCAAAAATCATTAAAAATGTCTACACATTTGTAAGTGTGAACTCATCGTTTAAAATGAGTCTCGGACAAAAGTGGAAACAGCAGTGGTCCCAGTGCCATTTCGAGACACATGGTTCCGAGAAATGAGGATTTGAAGTTGCAAAATTTGTCGCGATGAAAGAAGTTATTAGAAAAAAATATTTACGATTAGAGTTTGAAGAATAAAATTTTGGAGAATTTATTTTTTGAGAAACTGCAGCGCCATGCGTCGGCGTCGGTGCATCGTCGATGAGAATATGACCCCGGCACGTTCGGCTCGGTCGCGAGTCGAAGCGCTCAGGCCCCGTGGCGCGTCTCCATGCTCTCGAATATGGTTGTGCCGGTGTGTCTGTGCGGGGCCTGGGGCCTCGGGCCCCGTGTAGGTGATGCTGATGGTGGGAGTACCGCAAGGGTCAATCCACGGTCCGGCATTATATTCCAGCACGGCGCACGGGGGCCTTAGGAGGAGAGAGAAAGAGAGATACAGAGAAAGAGAGAGAGAGAAAGAGCGGGTTCACAGCCACCACACGACGACGTTCGAACGCTTAATGGCCGGAATTTGTCTGGCCGGCAGGTACACTGACAGCCAGTCGGTAGAGGCCAGCGGCCGTGCCTGTTCTAGCTGGCAGAGACGCCAGGAGGATGCCCGATGACGGAGCACACGAACACCATGGGATGTAGGACAATTTCGCGGGAACCTACCGTGCATTTTTCCACTCCGCAACTTGCCAATTTATCGGCTTTACGGCTACCTCGCTGAATCTTGTCTCCGTCAAGTGGATATTTAGTCTCTTAACCCTTGAACGGTGGGAGTTGGGTCTATCTAGACTCAGAGTTACATACAAGTTTTATCTACATTCAAATTTCCTAGTATCCAGTTTGAATTATTAATTTCAATTAGGTTGAATTGATGAGATCAACGTTGTTCATCGAAGGGGTAGGCTCAGAAGTACAGTTAATGTAAAAACAATAACTTTTTAATTTTTTAAAATCTGGAATATTTTGTTTGTGTGTTTTAAACTGATGTTGGTCACAATTACGAAGAAAAAATTGAAGATCACGATTTTTACATTTTTCATCTAGCTGCCACATTTTGCGTAAAGATCCACTGTCTAATCGTATGTAGCTTTACGAAATTATGTTGTATAAAAATAATTATCCATTGCTAGTCATGTGTTAGTACCAGTAGGTAGGATTGAAACAAAACGACGATTTCGTGTGTCCCAGATCGTGTCCCTATCTGAGGAGTGTATCAGCCATTAGAAACATCTTTTCCCGATATTCTGGGCACGTCTGACAAGAAGTCGGCCATTTTACACGCCACTCAGCCGATCGCTGAGATACTCAGTCGGATCTTTGACCTTCGAGGGTGGGTACCCATGATCTCTCTCTCTCTCTCTCTGGGCATCTGGCAGCGTGTCCCAAGACCGGCAAAAATCGCCTGGATAGAAGAAACAACTTCGCCGTAATTAAACCATTGACGTCCGAGGTACCGTAAAGGGTCAATCCACGGTCCCTCGAACATTATACTCGGCACCGCTTAGGAACGCGCGGCCTTTCGACCGGCCCCGCATAACTGCAGTCACGCATTAATGGGTGATATTTGTCTGAACCGCGGCGAACACTGACAAGTGTTTCGAACGGAGGGCGGAGACGATACTAGCAGTCTATACTCAGGATTCCTCGTAATCCGTGACCGGACCTGGTCACCGATTAACCCTTTGCACTCGTCAGCAGTTTTTTAGACTGTCGAGTGGCCCGACTTCTTGGTAAACCTCCTGAAAAATATCATCATCGTCAAATTCTCTTTTTACCACGTTTTTATTTTAACCCTCAACAAAATTTTGTTTGAGAATCCTTCAGCTTATATTTTAAATCTTTGTCAAATTTTTATTTGTAAATTCGATAGCTGCTCTTTTTAACCTTCCAACAAATTTTGTATGTTTTCTAGTGAATTGTAGTTCAAAACTATGTAATCAATAATTATTTATTATTATTCTGGCTCTTTTTAACCTTCGACAAATTTCTATTGGTTTTCTTATAAGTTGTGTCTCAAGATTCAAATATCAATGTACACATACTGAATTCATGTAATTTGTCTGTACAAAGCAACTACATGCTTTTTTAATGACCACATTTGTCCGTTCATATTAATTTTATACAGCGTTCGACCAAACAAAGCTAAGTGGTTGTCAGAAAATGTGAATCACTTCGTTTCTGACTGTTTTAATCGTCCGGTTCTAGATTTTAGGCATTCCAGTTCGCTACGGCAGTAATTCAGTGGCAAAGGGGTTTCGAGACAGGCCTCTAGGGTTCACGCGGTTCACACGCGCGCGGAAACGCCAGGACACTTGAGCTTTAACGACCGGAATTTGTCTGGCCAGGCAGGTACACGATACGCCGGGCTAGGAAGGTAATCAGGAAGCGAGGAAAGTCGAAGGAGACTAACGAGTCGTATTAGGAATGGATAAATAGGCAGTCGTCCCTTGAGACTTTTTCCTTTCCGGTGGCCACCGTACTGGTCCGTTCACTATGTTGATAGACTTGTGTCTGCTACAGTGCTTTCGCTATAAGATAATCCAATATCGTTGGAATTTTTACTGGGAAAGATAAGATCGATCTAGACAAGATACACATTGCAGCTTATTAAGGAGCAGAGAATTTTAGTTCCGTATAAAAAACAAGATGCAATTTGTGTATCGTTAAAATAGAAAATTAAACCAACAATATTGATTCCATCATCCGGACAAGTTTAAGTTTGTGTTATTAAAATATACGGAAATAGAGTAGTCAATCTTGATTCCATCAACTAGACATAATCAAGTTTGTATCATATAAAGTACTCAATCTTCATTCCATTAATTAGGCAAGATCAATTTTGTATATTATTAAAACATATACAAAATAGAATAATCAATCTTAATTCCGTAAAAAATATTAAGTTCGTGACTTATTAAAATATACAATTCCTATTTTGCATAAAGATCAGACTAATGACTAGAAATAGATATTCTTATTATTTGTTGGTTTGTGTTACTTAAAATTGTGTTGCTCCAAAAAATTGTTCGAAGGTTGTTATAATATTGTAAAATTATATATAATTTTCACTATCGACTTGGCGTTGCCATTCAGACCGTAACTTTGACAAAGAGGTAATCGAAGATCCACGAAAAGCCTCTGTAAAATCCTTAAATACTATCAGGAGATACATACTGTCTAGCACCACATTCAGCCAGAAAAAGTCAGCGTCCACAGGGTTAATTGTCGAAGAGTCAGAAGGTATATCGTCATTACGCTCTGTGGGAACCGGCGCGAGTCCCCTCGAAGAAGTCATACGGGTGGATATTTCCATTTGTATCGGCCATAAATTAACGCGACCAGGAAAAGAGAGTTGCTAAGGGGCATGATAGCTAGAGAGAGAAAGAGAGAGTCGGCTGTCAAAGGAGGCACGTTGACCGGTCAACACAATCGGCGCGCCGGTTGTGTACCATGCCTTTTTCGGCGAACTGTGAACGTAGCCTGAGGTCTGGCATTCCCCCTTTCCTCGTCGTCGTCGGCCGGTTCGTCCGGGGTCACCGACGAGGGGTCACGTCGCTCGCATGGCATCGGTGACTTTTTCATTTTTCTTTCTCCTGCCTCCCTCTTTCTCTCTCGAGACTCCCCCACCGAGCCCTCGTTGCCTCTCCTTTCTTCTTCGTCTTCTTCTTCTTCCTCCTGGATAGCCATGGGGCCTATGCTCGTTGCTGCCTCGTTTAAAGGAGTGGTTGGACGCATAGGCGCAGCCTTTGCACAGGATTCTTTTGACCCTGACTCTCTATAGGTTCGAAGGTGACGGGGTGGAGGTCGGTGCAAGGTATTTAGAACGAGATGGTACGGAATTATTTCGGGGAACAGGGTCTGACCATCGCAGGCCCGTTCTACTTAGAAACGGATCCAGACTCGCTCCTGGAACCTGCAACTATTTTTCACCATTATTTGAATCTTTTTCTTTAATTCATATGTTGAACAGAAAATATTATTTGAGCAGGTTCATGTGGAACAATTATATTTGTTGTTCATCCTTTCAAATTTTATATTTATTAAATTTATCACATAAATTTCACAGGAATAATAAAGAAAGACATTTTTTAATAAATTTTCATATTCATCTGAATACTACATGTAGAGTGTAAAACATTTATTGTATACTTTTTCATACTAACATGTAGAGTAATAGCAAATTGCATACATATATCTACATATATATGTACATGACATAATTCTTAACATACATATCGAAGCTCTCACAGCCCAGTATTATTAATTGCATTATCATATGCATAAAGGCGTCGAATAAAGACCAGACTTAATTATTCCATCCCAATATATTAAACAATCTGTTGTTACTCTTTATACTTTCAAGTGCAGTTAAACAAAATAAAATCGTTAAGAATATCAAACACCGTATATTCAACGATAACCAACAATTTTGAAAATCGAAGTAAAGTTAAAGGAAACTCAGACCACGCTGTCTGATACTACTTAACGATCTTTCGAAAGAACTATGTCATCCTCGTGTAGACAGCGCTGACGAAGGGACACGGGAAGTAGTGGCGAGACGTTGTTGATCGAACGCCGGTGTGCCCTTTAAATGTCACGCAGGCCTAATCACGTCTGCGCTGCGTCGTCGGTGACATCGACCCGAAAAATAACGGTAACGCGTTGCCAGGGCGGCGCGAGTCAGCGCTGTCTCGTCGAGTGGTTTTTGTGTAGTGTTGGCCGCGGACGGCGCCACAGTGGTCAAAGGTGCTCGCGTATAAAACCGATGAAGACGCGCTCTCTCGCCGAAGCGGGAAGAGGATCGCGCCGGTACATCGCTACAGAGAGCACAGAAGAGAGTAGAGGAGAGGAGAGACGGCTTACCGCATACTCGCCACTCCGTACGTCACCGGCGCGAAAAGATAAATGCTCGCGATTAGCGATTTATTTGAATTCCCTCTATTCCACCGGTGAAACGACTAGCTGATGCTCCTCTTTCCGAGGCTTCGCTCGCGCAGGCTCTCTTCCTGGAGGACTGGAGACGGTCTCCGAATTATGGTTGTTCAGCCCGGAACGTATTGGTTCGATACTGGCCCGAGAAAACGGCTGGACTTTTAACTGTTCCGGTTGGAAACGAGTAATCTATGGTACTTTGAAGACAAATTAAACAAGTTAAGCAAATTTTATTCAGGATCATTATAAATAAAACAACTACAATTTTATTCATCATGATTAAGCATCAGTAGCGTCTGTACATGTCATCATAAATCAAAAGATATAAATTTTTCTTAGAGCACAGTTTATGCTGGGGTTGATCATAATTTAAGAAAAATTTGTGTAAAGAAATTTTTTAGCTGGCTTGAAAACACGTTCAAAATATTTTCAATGTTTTCCATCTCTTGTTTGTTAAATATTGTTTGATCGACGAAATGCAATACAAAAATTCGATGTCTTGACCCAGATAAGTGATACCCCTTAGCATTATTTGGGAGACATTAATCCGAGTGGGGATTTTCGCGATTCTAAATACGGAAGAAAGCACCGATGAATCTTTGGCAAAGAGGCTGAGGACGAGGATGAGGAACGTAGGTACCCGGGCGATTAGAATCTGGCTAGGCGGCGCGGAGGCAGGCAGCTTCTCGTCGCCTTGAAATTCGTCTTGCATCGACGAGCAGGCAGGATCGTAAATCACTGTATCTGAGGAATCCGCGATTATCCCATCGAAAGCGAGGCTCTCCGCGCCGGTTCGTCCACCGGCAAAGAGACAAACGGACTCCGCGTAAGGTCATTCCGACGGGCCGACGGACTGGTACGTACGCAAGCGTTCGCAAGCCTAAGCGCAAAAGAGCGTAAGAGAGCGAGGCGGACGCGTACCTTCTGCATTTCCGCGTTCACGCTGCCGAGCGTCGTCGGGTCGTAGGTCGAATATTCGATAGGCGAACGCCTGCTTAACGGTACATCACGTGCCTGCCCGGGCTTTTGACAATCCACGTCCCGGCTAATCGACCGGCTACCACCGACCAGACTACCGGACAGTTAACGATCGCTGCCGAGCCTAAGTCGAAGCGATCCTGAGAATCTGGGACGATCTGTACAGAGATCTTAGTGTTGAGGCCACTTCAAGTCTGAAGGATCGTGTGGATTGTAAGATCGAAGAGTCACAGATTTTTCTAAAGGAAGTTCAAAGTTCAAATTGCCTGTATAATTGGGTCTGAGATCATTTGGAACGCCCTGTAAAGAGATTCGAGGAACACGTGTAATTAATAAAACATAATGAGTATGAGACTCGTATTTAATTTATTACTCAATTGTACTTGAGATTTCAAACTAGATGTACATTTTAGTCTGTGCTCAATTGAAACGCCCTGTATACACACTTTACTACTAGAAACAATTAGAAACGTTTAATTCTTGAACCGTCTAGTACAAATCAACTCAGGTATCAGCAATCTCAAATATTGAAAATCAATAGATTAGATTCAGAATTACACAATATCTGAAACAGCCTGTACAACGTAATTCTCAAAACTAGATACCGTTCGTGTACATTCTCCTCGCTCTCAAAGGCCGCGAAACTAATTAACATTCTCCGGAATCTAAACGTTTACAACAGACATACAGGTCGCCTCAAAGCAAGCGATCAGAAGTTCAGAAGACATTATTATACCCATTGTAACGGTGAAGAGGACGCCGCGCACACAGGCGTCAAACGTCAAACTAACCATTCGAATTGTATCCTCGATCCCGGTAATAGATCTTCATCGAAGTCTGAAGACCTCCGTCGGCTCGGTACGGCGGGAGTTTTAAATTCGCATGAACGCCGAACCCACGATATCGGGAACAGTGATTGACAACTGTATACGTTCAATCACGATTATATTATAGTCGCGTGCGCTCGCGCCGCGCCGGTCCCACCACGATCACCGGCGTCTATTATATTAGATCTGTTCGTGGTTCTCCCATAAGTTTCAATCCGGCCGACAAGATTGACGTCAACAAGACGTCTCGCGTTCCGCCTGAAAATACAAACGTTCGATTCAAACACGCCACGCTTCCTCATCGTCGGTCTCTCTTGCTCGAGAAAGAAATCGATAGGAACTGGTATCCGGCGAACCTCCGGGCGTAAAACAATGTAAATATTAGCTTATTATACGCCAATCACGCGAGCAAAGTAACTGGGCTAGGCTTGGACTTAGGTCTGACCCGGAACGAGGCGTCGACTACGTCACCTGAGCTTCGAATGGTGGTTTGTACAAATATTTCGGAACGGAAGTAAGGATAATAGGTCCTGGAAAACAGTAGAAGAGTAAGACTTGTTCCCTACTCCACTTATGGCGCTCTTCCCCCACGCTTCAGCCACGGTCCGGTCACGTTACACGTTTCGTCATGGATGCGTCACAATGTCACGTGACTAACCTCTCAATTCGAGTCGATTTCTCTGGCAAATTTGGAACTTTGAAAACTTTCTTTTCAGACGTCCAGAAGAGATCACAGCTCTACTCTGCACAATTGAAATTGTCTCTCAGAGTTGAGATTCAAAAAAGTCAATGACGGAAATTTTGACAGACAATGGAATGAAATGTTCTCTTTCACCAGCCGACTCCAGTTTCTCAATCCATAGAGAAAAACGCAGGGACTAGCTCCGGAGTGTAAATCAGAAAAGATCTCGGTGTCAGATCCCCAACGATAGGAAGCGGCTTTTGAAGGCATTGTGCCTGCCGGATTACACGGAATCTATCGCGCATTATACAGGCCGACTGAATAGATAGATAAATGGGCACCGTACGGGAGTAGCCGACGAGAAAGAGAGAAAGCAAGAGAGAGAAGAGAGATAGATAGAACCAGGCTGGGACCACTAAAGAGCACGGTGCTTGGCTCCCTCGAACAATGGGGGTCTTGGCTATAATCGGAAGTAAGTCTTGTTAGCGTAATGCGTAACTGTACATAGTGACCGGCTAATTTCGCATTATGTCCCATTACGTGTCGACGGATTAAGGGCTTGAGATCGTCGAGTCGCCTTCTCCCTTGCCCTCTACCCCTCGTCCCGTGGCTTCAGCACCGTTGGAACGATCCCGGTACTCTTCAGGTTCATCCTCGATAGATAGTCAACCTCTTTCACATCTCACCGCATTTAGACCGATTCTGGAAAAATAGTGAAATTATACAGGGTGAGGCTCCTAACTCGAACAACTTTTAAATCATATACAAAAAAATTATTTCCACAGATCTTTTCTTTCCTCAATTTATATCCCCTCCCCTTATCTGACGACACTGCTGACAAGTAGCAATATTTAAATTAAAATATCTAATAATCTAATTATTTTTCGACATGCATGGATTAATATCTTTTCATAGAGAACAAAAGATTGGTGCATAAAAAAGTACATGGTTTCACTTAAAAGATGAAATTTTTTTCCAAAATATTCGTTCAGTTCATTAAAACTGGACTTGCCTCGCTTCAACACTGTTTGAACGATCCCAGAACCGTTCGGGTTCATCCTCGAGGATCCTATGGATGATCTGAACGTCGTTGAACACTGATTGCGGGAAACAATGTAGCAGATTTTGCATGACGGGACGATTTGATGGAAATTATGCATCCCCGGTGACGAGGGAAACAATGTTCGAACGTGAACGGTTTGTTTTCGAGGAAGCGCTCCTTGTAATTTCGCTTCATTAAACGGCGAATCGGGGGCCATAGGTACCGACGATAATAACGCTGGGAATGTCGGATTTGCATAGTCCGAAATGGAAAGCAGCGATTTCCGTAATCTGAAAACGATTTGCAACATGTTCGCGGGATGGAGATCCCATTCCGGCTACTTGGTTCGGCGCTTCTTCCTGGTCGGGAAAGGATCTGCACGGTCACGCGATGCTCCGGGAGAGCGGCTTTCTGCCCGTGCGAAAACAATATTACAGCCGCATCAATCTTCCTCTTTCTTCTGGCGAACCTGCCCTTCCTTTACCTCGGTGAAACACGGTGCCCAGTTTTCTTGCAAGTTCGCCAGAACCACCCGGAAACTCCAACTTGAACGTTCCGCCCGGTAAATGCACCCTGTCCGCTCGACAAAAACTTGGCAAAACATAATTTATCAATTCCGCCTCGGCGAATTGACTGTACGCGGTCAGTCGAACTCGCAGGATTAGTTTGACATCAAACGAGCGCGGTGTACTCGAAGTTCCGCCGATGATGCACTCTCGCAATCCATTAGTCGGTCACCGAGACAGTTCCGAAACGTTTTGGTAAAGAAAACCCATCAGGGAAATTGATACTAGCTCTATACTAGGTGGTCCACGCAACTTGCACACCCAGAATATTTCGCACCTTGACAAGTTTCATAATGTACGCGAAGGCGTTTCAGAGATTTCAAGATCACCTTGACTTCTTTACATGCGAAGACCATGAATTGAGCAACAATTCTGCCTACAATGTGTTGACGTGAAAAGTCAGGGTGATCTTGACATCTCAGATCATCTAAAAAAAAATTTACAATATTTCTACCTCTATACCAAGCAGCTTTTGTAGAAATCATTTTTTCACATTAGAGGTAACGGAAATATTGAGGGTATGCAAGTAACGGGACCACCCTCTATTTCCGAGAGGTAAGTATACTGAAAAATTGTAGAGATACATTTCCTCTCGGATGTTCTGCGACATTGGAGAATCGTTCAGGGGAGAAGATGCGGAGCAATCGGACGTGCACGAACTTTTATGAACTTCTCTTACGAACTTCTGCAATAATCTGCTGTCCTATAAATATAGCTTTCGATTTAACAGAAAGCTCTGAGACACGATATTTCAACTGCTTTTGAAGGAAACGGAGAGTTCGCTCGATTAAGGAGATTGAGTCTAGGAAATGTCTCTGTAATCAAACTTGCGCAAACTGATATACATCTTGGGTCTAAAGTTCGTCGCGTGGACGCTTTCAATTTATTGGAAACGAATGTAAAAGAGAATATTTGTATATTCCATCGTGAATTGGGGCTGAGGTACGCCGGGCCACAAACATCGTGCAACAAACCGATTGCAGAGTTGTATAAACTTGAAAATTTCTCCTCAATACTTTGAAATCATCCCAAAATAATATTGTTCGTCTTAAATGAACTTGGGCGATCAAGACAAGAAAATCTCCATCCCCTCTTCTTCAAGGAGAAGAAGAAGAGTTTGATTGTACAAACATGTGCAAACTTTTTCGAGGTACAGAATTAAAAACTTTTGCCACTCAGAAGAGCAGACGACAAGAAGTGTAACTTCAGATATTACGACGTAGCCTAGCTGTTCTCGAAAGAGAGAAGAGGAACCGGGAGACATAAGAGTGTTGGGGGAGCCCTTTCAGGTGCATCTCGGTGCAGCCATGCGTCTTGCGGGGCAGCAATGGCATTTAAATGTTAGCTCTATCTGCCCGGTGGTATTTTGCCGCGGTCTGAGAGGCCGCGTCGCGCCGCTCTCTGTTCAATTTCGAAAGTTAAATGTCAATGAGCAGCAGCAGCAGCCGGAGCGCAGCCGCGTCCTGCACCCACGACTGCACGCTCGCCGCATACGCAGATGCACTTTTCGCGGCCGGGCCATACAGCCACGCGAAAGCCCGAGGAATCCCGTTTCAATTACGCGACTCCTTTCGTTTTCCTCCTACGGGTACCATCCCGTCTCTTCAGCATCTCCGACACTTTTCATTTACCCCTTTACGATACCCACTAATCACTTATCTATGCATTTTATTCATTCAGATGATTCGTGATATGTATATTTTACTCGATGGATTTTATTTAGCATTTTTGTACAATGTGCGAAACAGTTCGTTTCTGTATTTTATGCAACAGTTTTATACTACTTGTAGATTGTTTTGTTTGTAGACTTTATTTTATTCATCGCTTTCATACAATTCTGTAAAACTTTTTATCTACAAATTTTAGTCAGCCGTTTTTATTCAACACGATTATTTCACCAAATTGGATGATGCACCTACAGTGTTATTGAAAAAATTATAATATAATACAATATTATAGTTACAAATTACAGTGCATACGTCCGTATAAAAATATAGATTGTTTCAGAATACATTCATTAATTTCTGCGTCTCCATCAAAAGGCTTTAATAAAAAAGATTTCATCAGAGAGGGGAAGAAATAATTATAGTCGACACGAGGATAAATAAATGAGCAATTTGGCAAACTTTTTGCAAGTTCGCAGCCGATACGGGATTCGCAATAAATGGTTCGCGTCAGCGATCTCCAGACTCGCAGTTGCACGCATTAGGCAACCGATGCTTCTCTTTTTCGTCCGCGAATGGTCAACTGGCGAAAAATCCCGCGCAACATGCCCGAGGGTAAGCGTAGTCGAGCCGAGTTGGTAATCCGCGCGCGATATCGCTCGCTGATAACAACTCGGTTGCCGGATTCGTCGGCGCTGCGTTTCGGTGCGCAATTAGCGGGGTTAAACGCTCGGGTCCCCGCTTAAGCGCGGCGGATTCGCATCGCGAACCTAACCGCGCATTCTGCCCGAAGCAGGAAGCGAACAACAAGGCCGAGAAACGGGAGACTGAAAAACACCGAAGAGGCGGAGGAAGTTTCGTGCGTCGATTCTACCATATTTGGCGACGCACTTCGCGGTGCGCCGCTCGTTAACCCTTTAACTTAACCCTTCGGGGTCGAAAGTGTTCCGTGCACTTCATTTAGGCACTTGCCACAGCATCGTATATGTATAAACTCGGATTTTATGCGAAATAAAAATTCCCTGCATTAATTGCAAGCTACCGGAACCAAATAAAAATTATCTGCAACAATTGTAAGGTCCTGGATGTAAATAAAAATTGTCTGAATCCATTCCAAGGTAGTGGAATCAAATAAAAATTTTCTACATTAACTACAACCAAATAAAAATTATCTACATTCATTGGAAGGTACTGGAATCAAGCAAACAATCAGGGTTAAAACTGTTTCAAGAATGAGATCGTGTATCAAAATCAAAAATACTTGGAAAGTATGGCCTGATGTTCTATTAGGTTTTAAAGTAATTAAATAATTTGCTTGCTACTTCAGGTTAATCTTGCAATGCAATTTAATAATTAATATTCTAGGGGTTATATTTGTGTCCTGTACTATTGTACAGTTTCATGTTCACTAGTTACCCCCACCGAAAGAGATGAAGAAGAGTCGAAAGAAAGGAAGTAAGGAGGAGGATGAGGGATAAAAAAGGAAGAGGATGAAGAAGAAGAAGAAGGAGAAGAAAAAGCAACGATCAGCCACGTGTGCACGTAGAATATCGACAGGACTCGGAGGTTCGTCGAGGACCTTTTAAGGTGCCGAAGGGTACCACCTTCCCCCTGTGGTCGCGGCAGAAGGTATTCTGAACGATAAGAGGGATACTCTCCCTACCTGGCCCTATGGCGTAACAATGCTGGCCAGCCGGCAAGAACCGGCGGCCTCTAATGGAAGGGATTCTGTTTCCTGCCGGGACTACAGATCGCGCATACTAAAAACTTCATCCTTGGGCTACCGTTACTATCCTCAACAAGAACTATCCTCCTTGCAAAGCTGCGACTCGCCACAGTAGCCTAACATCTAGACAACTGTCCAAAATCAAGTACATTTATGATGTACTTTGATTTTGTCATAAATCGTCATTTTCAAAAAAAAAAATTGGAAAATTGCTGCCAATGTTGGTCCCATAAAATCGATGTACTTACATCTTCATAAAAAATGTGTATTATTGTATTAGGGAGGGTAAAATATCAGATATTTCCATATTTTCTACAGTTGAAGCACAAAAAATCTTAAAGTTCAAAATTTCTTTGTCACAATACTTATTTCATTCACACCATTATCGAGTGAATCAGAAAAGTCAAAATAATTTGTTAAATTTGTTAACAATTTGTAAAATACTTCATAAAAGTAATAAATAACACATTCACTAATTTTTATATATTACAATGGATTTTCAAAGAAGTAAAGTCGTCGAGCGAATAATGTAATCGTAATTAAATTTGTATAATTATTGATAATTTAAATGAAAAAATTTGAAGCTATTATTATGACGCAATTAATTTTGAACGAGTGTTTTTAATTTTGGTGACGAGACGCCGACTCCGCAGACGACCGTGCGCCGAGGGACGTTCCGTTAGTCGCGCGGTTAATGAGTCCGCCGGCTAACAATAATTAACAGAGCCAATCAAACGCTCATTAGGTAAAGTAAATAGGGGATGTAATTACGAGCGATACCGGCCGATGCTGTGCAGCGTGGCGCACGCGCGTGGACGCGCATGGTGCAGAGCGTAATCGTGCGTGCAGGTAATAAGCCGCGTTTACATAGTGGCGGTGGACGTATCGGGGAAGCCATTACTGCGCCCTCGAAGGACCGAGGATATGAAAAGATAAAAAGAGAATGTGCATTAGCATAAGAACCATCGTAAACACCAAAATCACCTTACTCAACCGCGCCGGCAATTAAAGCCTGCTAATAGAAAAGCCTGCGAGCGTTGAATACTTAAATTTCAAAAATTGCCAACCATTTACTCGAATCGTAAAAGCAAAATGGTCAATTTTTAAATTAAGAAAAATGCATCAGAAGAATGTCATTGGATTAATAAATTTTACGATTTTTTAGAATATACTGGGTGAAATGAATTTATGTGTGTATTTATTTAAAAAATTTCTTGTAACGAACGCTACAGCCATTGGATGATAGCTGTGTACTGAATTATTGATTTTAGCCTGCGGGAAATTCCTGTAATCGTCTGTTGCACATTGAAAACTGATTCCTCGACATTTAACTTCAACGAAATCGTTCCTGAAATCGTGGCCTACTCAAAATCCCTGAAGAGGTCCTTTGATCCCTAAAGTCCGATTCTGTGGGGTCGGAAAACGTCGGTAACCCATATAAAATTTCCGAAATCGTTTCCTAGACCCTGAAGATCTATTCTAAGAACCTTAAAAAATGGTAGCCTGTGAAAAATCCCTGAATTCATTCTACAAACCCTGAAGAACGAATCCACGAACCATGAAAAATTCGTAGCCCGTGTAAAATTCCTGAAATGGTCTGTTGAACCCCGAAGACCGCTTCCACGATCCCGTAAGAGGAGGAAGCGTGTAAAGGGCAGACGCGTCGACCGGAAGTCACCGATCCCCCGGCCGATTCGCTCCGCGAATTAATTCGATGAACATTATCCGTTAATCCGGCGGCCGATCCTCCTCGTTGCCCTTGGCCCCGAAGAATCGTCCGCCGGTTTATCTGCGGCGATCTTCACGCCGACGGCGCCACGAGCTCGCTCGTAAAGGAAAAAGAAGGGGAGCAGGCAACAGAAGAAGAAGAAGAAGAGGAAGAGAAAGAGCTAGGACAACGAAGACGCCGAAGAAGAAGAAAAGGGAGGCGGAGAAAGAGAAGGACGGAGAAGGAAAAAGAAATTGAACTAATTGCTGCCCTCCCGGAGCTAGATTCCCGGAACGAGGTGAAGCGCTATCTTTCTGATTAATTAAATTACTCGGCGTGAAATCAGGGAGGCAGCGAGCGGCGTTACGCCGGCGAACGCCGACGATGGTTAAATGGTAAATCGTCGAATTAACATCCGTTTCTTACGACTGCAACGATTTCACGCGGCGCACGCGCCATTTTTTTTTCTCGCTGCCGACCATGTGCACACGAGCGTCGCATACTGATCGGACGATCCCCAGCGGATGTTCGATTGCTTTCGTCGAATAGAAATTACATGGCGTTAGGTTGTACGAATTAGAATTACAGTCGTTCAGCATCGCTTCTGTTTTAACTCCTTGGTTGATGAATATGATCCTTTCAAGGCCTTGCTTTGGAGTCATCGATGTCCCTCTGAATGGGTTTGTACATTTTCAACAAAGTTCGGTCTCTGGAACTTTCTGAAACATTTTAAATAGATTATGAATTATTTTTTGTGATGACGCAGCATTAAGTGCAGAATCGAGTGCAACTCTGACCGATTTCTACGAGTCATCAAGTTTTGTTGATCAGCTGCGGATTAGAGACCCCCGAGATTAGGTTTTCAGTACCGTAATTTATGAACGATTTCAAATTGAGATTGATTCGAACGCGTTTCCGTCGGAGTTGTTTGCAACCGAGACTCGTAACTCGAGCGATTAATATAAATTATATCTGAAGCAGATATCGATATTAAGTTAAATCCGAACCGGAGGCAAATTATAATAGATTCGTCTACGGATAATGGATCATTTGACGAAGAAACGCTATCAATCTCCGTCTCAGCTCGTAACAAGACACATCATTTTCCCGGGGCAACAGCGCCTACCTTACATTTAGCTTATTTATTTGCAGATCGACGAACTCACGCGACGAAACGCTGAATACGAGGAAATTAAGATACGATCTCGTAATTGCTGCGCGTTGAGACAAAGGAACCGGCGATTGTAGATACACGTAACAGACTTTATCCTCGACAGTGAATGGAATAGATAACTTCCTGGACTCGGAGGAATTCGTGGCCTAATATAGAACGCCCTTACGCTTACCGAACGACATAACTAACAATCTCTACGAGAGAAAATTGCACAGGACAAAATAAATATATACACTCTTTCGTGACGAAGAAAAATTTTTCCTAAAAGTTGTTACACGCTATTATTACATTATTCATGATGTTCGAAAAAATTCTTTCGCTTAGTTAATTT
This sequence comes from Lasioglossum zephyrum, assembly GCA_028455615.1. Classification (NCBI taxonomy): domain Eukaryota; kingdom Metazoa; phylum Arthropoda; class Insecta; order Hymenoptera; family Halictidae; genus Lasioglossum; species Lasioglossum zephyrum. Next base: position 4,135,316 of record CM052324.1, on the reverse strand, counting down.
TAAATAGATGCATAAAAGTGCCATTAGAAAATTCAGAAAATTAATGCTATAATAATTTCCTCAATAAAGAAGCAAATGTCATGTGTGCTGTCATAGTGGTATAATATTATAAATTTTTGAAAATACAGAAATTGGTCCCTTCACCTCGTAAAATTTCACAGGAATCGATTTCTGAATAGGACCACGATGGACACTTAAACCGAGCTGATAAAATACCCGAAAATTGACGTTGACAAATATATTTTTCAAGTAAAATGAACTGACATCAAACGAGGAGTGAGACATGTTTGAAAAAGTCCTGAGAAGGTTGATCTGTTGGAGCATTCGTTGTGTGCGCGTGTGTGAAGAATGTAATTTTCTGAATCAAGGTTGTTTTGACCCAGTTCAAGTCCGCCCGTCCCGACCAGTCAACCCGGCAGTCAATATTAGTTCGCGGATAGAAATGTGCACTATGCGCTTCATGCAGTGGAATAAGGCTGCTGTAACAGTATACGTTACGTCGTCTTGCCTTATGTGGAGCACTCTTACTACTTGCGACTTCAGTTTCTAGGGGACATGAAAGTGTTCCGCCGGACGTAACGTATGACGCGTGCTGGTCAGCTCCGGCTTCTTGCCGATCGCTCGTCACCGTCTCTTGTTACGCCACTGTTCGCGAGCTACCATAGATCCTGGATCAATACCGAGCGGTACTAAACAAGTCACTAAACAAACCTATACTTAAGCGACCTTTGAAAAATTGGACAAGTTCACTTTTCAGTAAAATGGACGGGTTGCTGGGTGGTACATTGCCGATTGTTTGAGACACGAATAACAAGAATTGTTTACACTTCAATACGAAAAAGTTCAAAACAAATTAGTGTTTATTTTCTCTCTCTAATTTCTCGGGTCTCTGACACCTAGATCAAGCACCTCCCTCAGTCACTTAACCCTTTGCATTCGGAGCTATTTTAACTCGAAAATCAAACGTTTCTTCTGACCAATAATATTTCCATTCTCTATGATTTTTTTAAAAATTGATAGATATGAAATTGATGTAATACCTCATACAATACTTAATGTTAGGTAATTGGTTAGATATTGACATATCTGATAATGTAACAATATTTTTAATGATAGTACAGCAATCTTTAGTAACGCCACAGAGGTGCCTCTCGAGTGCTAAGGGTTAATTCGGAGATCACAATTCCAATAAAAATTGACTTTCATCTTGGCTCAATCATAAAGCTAGGTCCTCCCAAAACAAGAACATATTATCAAGTCTAACTGAACATCTCATTTTACCAAGAGCCTAATTTCTCAGGTCCCTAACTAAGACCTAGATCACACAGCATACCTTGATAAATCACTTAATTCCGCGACTCATCCACAATGAGTCAAGCTAGCACTCGATTCCGCTTGAATGGCGACTAAACTCTCCTCCGTGCCATAACTTACATCGAAGCTTAAGTATTACCTCGGTGAAAACCCAATCCCTAGAGGTCTCCTAACAGAGAGCTAAATCAACTGGCAGGCTAATAAGGCGCATAAACTGCAGTCCACTTAATCGATTGAGCTCGGTGACTCGATAAGCGGCAAAGGTCCTCGAGCGGGGCCATAACTCTACGCTCATCAAGGCCTAACTCGATTACACCGTCCAGTCAAAACCTAATCCTGCGGACGGCTAACCGAGAGGCTAAATCAAGCCGAAGCAAAAGTTAATAACTCGCATGAATCGGCGTTGGGACCAATAGCCGAGTCACCCTCGACCCCTGGGCCATTAAAGATATGGAGGCCCGATCAGCGTCCGCCAGGATAGAACCGAAGTCGGAGAAAAACAGGCAATCGCCATTTTAGGCTAGCTTGGCTTAAGGGTCCATAAATTCAGAGCGGAAAACGGTGCGCCGCGGCTGCGAGTAATGAACTTTCCGTCCCGTAAGCCAACTCCAAGTAACAAGTCAGCCTATGGAAAGACCTCTCTCTCTCTCTTCATCTCTCTCATCCCAAAGAGGTGTCCTGGCAAGCGAGAATTCCCGGCGCGCGTGCGTAAATTCAACGTGTGTCGTCAGCTTCCCGCGGGACTCGCGGAATCGTCTAGGATATCTCGTTTCGCGGAAGCAACCATGAAGCCAACGACACCTTCGTCACCCAGGCCCCCTGCTGTCGACGATCTCCGTCGCGATCCTGGTTTGCTAACTTCCGCAGGACTTTTCTCGGCGCCATTAACGAGCAAACGGGGCGTGATTCACTGAGCCTCGCTACCCTGAAACCCGACGAGCTTCAATGGGACTCCGCTGACTACGCAGGTTCTGGTTTCAACATTTTTCGACCTGACAGGTGTCACCCTTGCTGGAGAACTTGTGGTTGGTGTCCTCCATTTTTCCATATTTATTGGTCTTTCAACAAGAGTCACTTTTTGAGTGAAGGGTGATCCTTCGTGGTTGCGATGAGAAACCCGTCGTGTCAAAAGAATAAATCTCTTTTCGAAAATCGATAGATAGCATAATGTGATTCCAACTATTTCTTTAAAAAATTGTCGCATCATTCGATGGGATTTAAACTTTCATATTAAATCTTAGATTGCTAGGATGGAACGGAGGAATGCTTACGAGTCCGTGGACAGACACAAAGGTGAATGCAGCAAGCTATAATTCCTTTGTCGCTGACGTAACGAAGTTTTCCTCGGTCCGTTGTCTCCCTCAGGTGAATCTTTTTCCTCAGGTGTATCGTGCCCTACTACAGACACCGCCGTCGGTGTTATTACCTCGCCACGAACAGAGCCCTGTCTCGCTCGTTGCTTGGGTAAAGCCCCCGGTGCAATTTGAATGTCTACCCCAGCGTGAAAATCACGTACGATAAAGAGCCACGCTGAGCAATAATTATCCTTGGACGAGGGGGAGGAAGGACTTCTTCATTCTGTGCTAAAAATATATATATACATATATGTAATCCTTTTTTGTTGTAATCTCGTCTGGTCAGAACTGCAACGGCGCGTTGCTCAGCGAATGTGCAATTAGGTTGCCCGATAAGACAAAGTAAGGGTCGATAGAAACGTAATTAACGCGTAATTGAGGGATTAATTATATAAATAAATCAGTAATTCTACTGTGAAGACTCGCTTGCTTGGAATCTTGACAAGTTGTTTGCGTTGGGTGTCTGTTTCAATTTTTTATTCAACTGCCTTATATGTTAAGATAGAATTAAACATTGCTAGATAGAGGAACGAGACGGAAGGAGAGGGTTACAATAAGTGTTGAGTGATTTTTTTAGATGAAGGAAAATTTTCAGAGAATGTCTGCATTTATTTGCGAACCACCCGTTGGATAGTCGACAGGAATTGTCCCACGTGTCTATATCTTTCCGAGCCGTCATGGAAGAGCTCACGAACGCGGCCAGCCGGTGTGCAGCTGACAAGCGTCGCGACGGATGCAGTGCGATCCCTCTATCGAGCCACTCCAGTCAAATAATGCAGACGTTTGCATTGAATCGAGGCGGTGCACTCGCCGAGTGACTGATCTCGTGTAATGCTATTTACATGAAACATAATCCCCGGTGCTCGCGACGCTGTTACCTGGAAGCGTGGCGAATGCTGGCACATGGAACGGGGTGCGCGCGCCGCGTTTGATGGAATTCCTCGACGACTAATGGGGTGTTCTTGTCACGGCCCTGACTTCCAACTGAATTCTTCTTACCTGTCCCCTAATGCTAAACCACCACACTTCGAAGAGACTGCACTGCCAATCAAATTTTGACAGGTCTCAAATTTTCTTCAAACAAAAGACAACAGCGGGAGAAATAATTACAAGAAGAGATTTCGAAAATTGTTTCCCAAGACATATGGACTCTATATTTAAAATAAGAAATTCTACAGTTGATAAATTGAACTTGTTCCTCATTATGATTTTCATAGAATCAAGAAAGTTGGAATCGATAATGAATAAGGTTCCTATATGTTGCATAAAGACGAACTTTTCAAATTTGTTCATCATTATAATTGTATTTATGCTGAAGAAGCAAGGTTAACGAGATTTCTACCTTCTTAAAACCTCAGAAACTGTGAACACCAGAAACATATGAAAATTATTAAAAGAAGAATCATCGTTCGAAATTGACACGTGTCATTTTTATTTTGCAGATTCGCAGTCTGACGAAGTTGCAGTCTGATGAAGAAGAGACCCAAATAACCGAATAAGGTAACGAAATTTTCTCTCAATCCTATGTTGTTCATAAACGTCTCCATAAAGGTGTACAGTAAATATTCGATCAGAAAGCGGGAAACAAAAACATAGTAGAACTACATGATCTATGAAACCGCTTAGTCCCAATGGTTTTTCTTAGATCGAACCTTCCCTGTACTATGTAACTACTGTATGTGTATTTAACGTTTTGAAACGTGGTCCCAAGATGTATTCCAAAGGTAAAAGTGTTTTGGTAGAAATAGCAGAATTGCGCCAGATGGTGTCGATCGTTCAGGAATCAAACAACTCCTTGTCTCGCAATTAATATTTTTACCCGTTCGGCGTGGTTGGTATCCCCTTAGTCCGCGTTCACTCTCGATATTCCCTTTCACGCAGAGAACTCAGAACGGGAAGGTAGAAAACGACTTCCTGATCCGCGGGGTTAAGTGGCGAGTGATCGTACCCCTATATCACCTTCCGCATGGGACCGTTTACACGGGCCCCGGTTGCCATTTACACGACATATTTCTGTCCGCGGAGCCGAGCCGCGAAAGGAGAAAGGTGAACCGATGTCTCGGATGGATCTGTGCCCTCCATTCTAATATTCCATTCTTCCAACGTTTACTGAATCTACAACTACTTTGAATCTCTCATTAAATCCTTCACAACACGGTTCTTATTCTTTGAACCAAATCCAGTAAGTTTACATATGAACAGCTATTACGCCAGAAGTATATTGGAAAAGTTGGTGGAACGCATGGTTAACAATTTTATATAGTGCTCCATAGAAGTTAAAGCAGTTGATCAAGTAACGATTAATCAATTATTTGCTGTTCGTTAGAAATAACAACTTTTGTGCCAGGAATATTAGACAGGTGGATGGAATACAAAACAAACAATTTTATTTGGTGTTTGGTAGAAATGTCCAGCTTTTGTGTGTTAGAAATATAGAATAGTAGACGGCTGTTCGCGATTTGGAAATGAAAGAAAAACGAAAGCAAATAATTTTTCTCATGTTTTCTGTGCAGTACACAATGCAGTATACCGAGTAGATTTTCAAAGTCGTTTTTGATGAACAGAAACTGTACTGCATATTTTCGACTTATTCGAAAATTTGCCACCCCGTATAGAAACATGACGAAACACAGAGGCATTGTTAAAATTCGCGTGCGTTCACCGAAGGTTAATTCGATCGCAGTCATACCCTACAGGTAACGAACGAGGAAGGAAGAATGGACCGAGAGGATGGCGTTAGGAGAACCGAGACGAGAGGTTAGAGTAGGAGAGAAGAGAGGAGAGTATAGAACGTCGAGATACAGAGAGTGCCGGACGAGAGGCTAGCTTTCTCCGTAATGCAATTGGCTGCACGCGGCGTTCGCGACTCCGGCTCTCGAGGATCCATTGTCCTCGTTCCCCGGCGCTCTTGTAGTTTAGTGGGTTACTTAGGCTAGGAGAGAGAGAATGAGAGAGAGAGCGAGAGAGAGATTTTCTCCCGACGCGGTCGAGCCAGTTAGGTAATGCTCGCGTCACAGCCGCTGGAATGGCGGCAGCAGCCTGTTGTCGAAAGTGAGGAAAGTTCGTTTCCATTGTTTCGCGTTGGAAGATCGAAGGCCGTGGAAACGCGGGCGTCTTGCAGCTTCCGCCATTTTCACGGTACGTAACTCACTATAGTAACCCTGAGAACGATTGGCAGACTCCCGCGCGATTCCTCGTGACCTTCAACTGTTTCCGCGAGAACCTTGTCTGGTACTATCGAAATGTTAACACGCGAATTGTGCGCGTTTCATTCTGCCGATTTATTTATAGAATCAGTGTTATCAATATTTGAGAATTTCTTAATGGATTCTACAAAAGTGACAACAATTTGTTGAATCAATTCCGCGTCGAGACACAGCTGTTTCGCGCTCGATCGCAGATAATCGTTTCTGAAAACGTCGATTCATCGATCCTCGACTCTCGATCCTCCGGACGACGGGATCGAGACGACGGGACGCCGGTCGATCGTTAGAGCGCGATGTTTAACCAAACGACAAAGATCTCTCTTCTCCAGTCTGGATGGACTGGACGTTATGTAAGCGAAGGATCGCTCGATCCCAGATCTCGTCTGATTACTCTTTACAAGGATCGTTTCTACTTGCGGAGGGGTTTATCGATATCTCGGCTACGAATTGATCGATCGCAACCAGGAAATGCCACGGACGGAGGCGACCCGGTATAAAAACCACCGAGAATTATACGATTTAAAAATGACCGATCTCTATTTTAAGTGCATTCCCTTGCCGCTTCCCGTTCCTTCTCCAGCGAGTATCACGAGAACGTCTGCTCCCTTATATCGACTTTTCTTTTTCCGTAAGGGAAATTGATTTACGATAATATTAGGTCTCGCAGAAACCGTTGTGCAATTTTTCGAGTCGCGTTTGCGAGCTGCTGAATCTAGATAGGAAATCATTATTATATTACTCCAGATCACAATCCAATATCTAATAAATTTATTTGTAGTGACTAAACGTTAATTCTTTCTGCAATGAACAATAAATTCATGTAGGATTTTTCGGTGAATTTACTCTCAATATCGGTAATAATGTGACGTTATTAAATTAACAAATATGACACTTTTACTATTCGTATAATACATTCAATAAGAATAGAGAAATCGGCCAGAGATGAAAACGAAGAATGCGATGGAGTGAGTAAAGGCGTGGAAACTTAGAAATTTCTGCTCACGATCGGCGAGAACGATCGGTCTTCAACGATAACGTAATTCCTCGCGGGTCCCGGAGATTTTACGAGCGACAATCGCCTCAAAACTTTCGCGTATTCTGAGCACCGCGAGAGTTACATAAAGGCTTGTACCCCATAATTTGATCGTGCGAACAATGGCCGTAGCGGCGCGCGTTTCGTATTTAAAGCTCCGAGGTGAAAGGCGGCGAAAACGCATGGCAACAAACACAGAACATACAACAATACAAAAAAAAACGAAGAGGAACGAGACATTAGATTTTTCGGAGCTCCGTACCCCGTGTCCGAAGTTCCGCGAAGCGTGGCGAAAGCGTGCGACCGAAACTGTTACATTTCGTTCTTGCTCGCGAAAATCCGTGACCGCTTGTATACTCTCGCTGCGAGCGTGTTTACGGCCGGTCGATTTTTTGCAACTCGAACCTGAACAGAGAGAGAGAGAGTTGAAAAACGCTGACTTTGTTTTGCGGTTGTTCCTCGTTGCGCGAAATTCATTGAAATTATGTCCGAGGTTCTTTGTCCGCTAATTCTATTTGCTTATTTGTTTTGGTTCCCCTCGGTTACTTTTCTTTCTTTACTTTCGGTTGTTGGCTTCTTAGGCGCGGAGCATCGAAATTGAATGGTTCTTTGTACTTTATGTTTGCTCGTTTCTTTTAAAATGCACCTGAATTCCTTCATTTTTGTCTATTATACTTATTAAGCGTGGTACAGAATATTGTGTTAATTTGAAAATATTTTCATTCATTTGTATAGTAATTTATTAGTAGTGGTTAAACTCATTGTGGGCGAGGTTCTTTCTTTTTTTCTTCAAACATTTTCTTCAAAGACCTTCAAAGACATTTTATGAAGTCTTGAACGATGAGAGTAATTAACAATATGTATCCACTGAGCTTTTGTTATGCGCATAACTAAATGATACATATATTTGCAACTTCCGGAATCAAATACATCATTGAACACTCATCCTCAAAGGGTGACTCACTCAAAGGTTTCATTACTTTATTAGTTTTTTGTTAAGCTTCAAAATAATATTTCACGTATTCATTGGAGGGGGTAGTTCCAGTTACAATAAAATTTCTATAGCTCCAAATCGAATGAATATATTTACTTCAACAAAATGCTGTAATTTCTCAAAATGTGCTTCCATGGATCCACAAAGTTTCGAATTGACACCTCGGTCTGAAGGATCGACGGAAGGACATCTGGGAAGTCGGACAGCTTTTGTCCTGTCTCCACGCAAAAACACTTAAAAACGCGAAGGCACAAGGACGGCTGTTTCTCGGGAGGCTCGGGAAAACGACTGCTGTCACCTGAAACCGTCGTCTTCTTCGCGTTGCTAGCGCAAAAAGATAATGCGGACGAAACTTGAGTAATATTGACCGCAGGAAACAGTCGCGGGTTCGCTGGTCGCATGGCCTTTGCTAAGTCGATTCTTGTACAAGCGCGGATTGCTTCGTGCAACGTTTCGACACAGACCAGCATTCGATGTCATCGTTGAATCAATCCTAAACAATACAAAAAAAAATATATAAATGCATTTACGTTGCTGGTAGGTAATCCCAAAAAACAGACATTTTCGGGGAAAATTGGTAGAGTCGCAAGTGGTGAAACGCGAGCAGAAGTGCGATCGGTCGATCGCGAGCGGAAATTCGCGGGCTCGCCGGCGCGTAAAAGAAAAGTCAGTTGCATGGAAGATAACATTATTATCGAGCAAGGCAGTGCTCGGGGAGGAAAGAAACGGCCACCGAGTACATGGGAGCGCGACGGGTGGTTAGGGCATCGCGCATCCTTGCCCGGGGCTATGAAAACGCCGGCGGAATCGAAGGGGGAGCAGACCGGGCCCTCGGTAGAAGGCGGATCGGCGAATCTAACGACCAAATCTCGGCACCGGTGTAAAATGCAAAGCAGCGGCCGAGAGCGAGAGAAGCCAGAGCGTGGCGAGCCGGGAGTCCCTGTTCCCCGAACGAATTCCACGATGCGTGGAGACCAAGGTGGAGGTCGAGTACTTCCAGCCGACCCTCCTCCTCTTCGTCCTCTTCGTCCTCTTCGTCCTACTACCTCACCCTATTCTTCATCCTCCTCCACTTCATCCTTTTCCACGCCTCCGCCTCCTCTTGTTCCTTCGCCCCTTCTTTTCTTCGTCCTCCTCTTCTTCTGCTTCGTCTTCTTCTTCTTTCGAATCTTTGATCGTGGTCTACAATGCTCTGAGCTGGTTTCCGATGATGCTCGAAAGCTGACGTATACGAGTAAAGTTCCAGTAGAATTGATGCTAGAATCATTCAGTGCTTTGTTAAACATATTTTTGAAGGTATTTATTTGGGACTTATTAGACTCTTTGTTGTTTCTAATGGAACATTCATTTAATTGGATGTAGCATTTGTCGTATTGAAGTGATAATGATGCCGCTTTTCTGTTTTCCATGATTTAAGAAAATACTTCCACGAGGTTTTAATGAAATTTAAAATTGTACGAAGATTTAAAGAATTCAGAGACGTGAATATATTATATATACAGCTTATGGGAATTATTCATTGTATTGCTTCGTCAAAATGTATGACGTCAATGTGACGAAACGGTGTAAATCAACATAATAGGTAAATAAAATAAAACAGCATGAAGTCAATGTCAGGTGGAATACAGCAGGTGGAACGAAGTCAAGAAACGTAGAATCAGTGACGTACTGTGCAGTAGACCAAGATCTCAAGAAAATGGCGTTTCCGATTTCCGTGATGAAGCCAAGGTGAAGTTCGAGTACTGCATTTGATCTTCTTTCCTCTTCACTCCGTTCTTCCTGTTCCTCTTCGGCGTTGTTGTTGCCTCCGTTGCGGTGGCGGCGTTCGTCCTCGTCCTCGTCGTCGTCGTTCATCCGGTGCTTCCTTCTCCGTCTCCTTTTTCCTTTCTGCCACCACGCGGGAGTGCGTGAAGCAGAACGAAACGAGGGTACCGGCCCCGTGTCGGCTTTCGACTCTGTCCTTCCTTTCGGACGATCCTGATCCGCGAGAAAAAGTTGCCCTGATCGATGTCGGAACCATCCTGATCCCAGCTTTTCAAGAATCTTTGCCCATCGCTGTTATTCCGATGCATTCGTGCTGCTCCGATGCATTCATGTTGCTGCAACAGGGACACGAACCTGCCCGATAAACAATTTTATCGATCAATCCGTCAGGGAGCATCAAATTCTTCAATATCAACCAATCTTCCAGTGTAATAACTTTCGTTCCCCGTACAAAAATAAAACTTCAATGACATTCTTCCTTCTACAGAAATATTTTAAATAAATCGAAAATAATACAACTTTATTAGATTCCTATGATAAATGTGTAAAAACAATAATACCATATTTTGTGGCTGATATACAGCTGTACTTAATGAAGCTCGCTGCAGCCATGATATACATGTTAAGCAGAAAGAAGAAATAGTGGAAGTTTCGTATGAAACATTTTAAATGAAATCATAGTTATTTATGCAATTATCGTAAGTATTATTGCGTTTACAAAAATTGAGTTTTTCCTTACAACAGTTTAGATAAAATCAATGAATCTACGAGTTTTCGAGCATGAGCGGAAGTCGAGCATGATTTTCCCTAAGATGGTGTTGGATAGGGCAAAAAAGGGTTTACAGGGCAAAAAGGGTTGAACCAGAAGAAAGTGGAAAGTGGGTATGTCCAGGGAGAGGAGATTGAAATCCACAGATAAGAACGTAAACTCGTTGAAAGTCAATTACGTCTGGTGGCGTGCAACTTTTCCTCGGCGTTTCATCGGTGCTCCTCGTGCTCTTCCATTTTCGTAAAACGTGAACCGGAGGAGGTTCTCTATTAATCGTATCAATTAAAATCCTCCCACCTCGTTTCTCGGACGTTGAAGCTCACCTTTTTTCTCGCTTTTCCCCCGCGAGGATGAATACCGCCACCGCAGACCTCGACGTTTAATAAACTTTCACCCGGGAAGCTTAATTGCACGAGTCGACGTTGCTCGTTCATCCGCGTTGTTAATTGCGTCATTTTCACGGAGCCGTCTTTCCGGATGAGTGTTTGCCCGAACGTTCGCGCGTCTTTCCCGACGCGAGCTTTGCATTTTTTCGTAGTTTGAGATGCTTAAAATGTTTGAATGCTTGTTTGTTTGAAATTTTCTTTCCTGCTGTCTTTGCTGAACTTGTGGAATGTTGGTGAATGATAACGAAGTTTTGTGGAGCCTTGGATGAAATGCGAAAATTACTGTATGTTCACTGAGGGCATCTAAATGAAAATTGAAGTCTGTGAAAATTTCAACTCTCGCGATAATACATTGCATTAATTTGATATTTAGTTTTGGGAGAGAAACATCTTCAACATTTTGAAAATACTTTAAAAAAAACGAATAGAAAAGTGTCATTGATTGCTTTCCGCTTATTAAAATTTATCAAACGAAGAAATAGTCGTGGAAATTTTTTATTGCACATAAAGATCCGTAGTGTAATCAGCTGTACAAGATTGTCGGCGAAGTGCTGCTCAGTTAAAGAATTTTTTCGCGCATTGTAGAATCTGTTTGTAGGCTTGGCGAATTTTTGCAGGCTCTAGTAGGTGCTTATAGGATAAGAGGAGCTGAGAACGCAAAGCCGCTCGAACAATAGGAACCTTAAAAGGAAAATAAAAGCGAGCGTCGCCGTGATTAGCGTGGAATTTACAAGGAGCGTGCGCGCGCACGACGACGAATCGTTAATGAGCGATTAAATAATAAGCGCCGCGGGTTCAGGGAGCCGCGCGCGCGTAATAAATCCGACTTAACGGGCCGCGCCGTATTATTTACGCGGCGCGGTACGGTACAGCGCCACGACAACGTTAAAAACCCACCAAGAGTAATAACCGAGGTGTCCCCGGATTAAAAGCCGTGACACTGCTAGTTCCAACGATTACTCTTCCTCGCAACGGTGTAATTAAATTCCCGCGATTAACGTTTGTTTACCGTTTACCAATCCGCCGCGTGAAATTTCAACGTCTCGTATTTTTCAGCTGACAAAACCCCTTCAATCATTCCGATTAACTATTTTCTCCTAGATGCTAAATAAATGTTATCTAGTCAAGATTGTTTTCCACAGTCATCTCAATGTAGTCTTCCAGAGACAAGTGGCCAATTTACAATGCGTCTTCAAAAATTGATCCACGATTTTTTGTGACACAGTATTATTCTGTTTTAAATGAAGGACATTAGAATTACCAAAGGTCAAGTGATAATGCACGTGTTTCATTTGAATCATAACAAAAGCATGTCAGGAAAGCTTAAATCAATTTTTCAAGATTTATCGTAGAGTTCCCTTTGCATTGTTACGCTGATATGAAAGTGAAGAAAAGTATTTTATCAGTCATTCATTCACGCGTTGGTCTTCCAACTTCAAATTAAAGAATTCCATTTCGTGAATCATAGCGGACTATAAAAAATATCACGTACTTAAAACAATTCCACCATTTGAAACATAGAAGAACAATTTCCCCTTTGTCGACCATTTTTGCAATATATTGGAGCAATTAATTTTCGAAGCCACACGACAGCGTTCGTGTTGTTGAGGGTAATTCGGCGGGAAATTCAAACGCGCGAGGATCATAGGTCCGCGCGGCTCGAGGCGTTTAATATACTTTGTCGTCAGCAGGACGGAAGATTAATTTCACAGATAAATAATCGTCACATGCCAACCGGTAGCGAGTCTCTTTCGCGCGCAAGGCAGTCATGCAGTCAGGCTGGCAAGTCAAGGCAGCGAGAAGAAGGCAGGCAGGCACACGGCGACGACGACTCACTCGCGAAATGGAATTGATAGCGGCGCAATTACATGCGCAAATTGTAGCCGTCGGCTCGTCCATCGTGCGGCCGGGGCCCCGTGTCTGTCCATAAAATGACAATGTACTCCGTGGCCGAAGCCTGCTCGCTACACGCTAAAACGTTTAGATCCGCGTCCAAAGATAACCTAACCTTCGTCATAGCTTACCGAGCACGACGCTCAACGCAGCGATCCGAACTGATAAATTTTAGCGACGTCCCTTTACTGCAACTGTCATCGTTTTAAACAATTTCCAGTTCTTCATTTAATTGAATCCCCGGCAACTGAATAATTAAATGACGGTTTTGATCCTCTGGGTCAAGACAGACCCGAGCGCAGGGTTGCAGCAATTTTTGCAATAATAAATAAAAGAGTTCGTGTAAAGAAATAAGACAATTTTTCTAATAATTATTAAGGTGTAAAAGAGCAGCTTAATGAACGATTCTATTTCGTATGAGAATGATGAAGGTTGCGTATTAATTACATCCGATATAGATTATAAAATTGAAAGAAAGTTCCGACAATAATTCCAGATAAAAAGAGAATAATTTTGAAAGTTTTCAGAAACATTTCTACCGCCGGTAATTCCAAACAAGATTCCCAGCGATAAACATTTTCACTCAAGCACRGCGCACGTTCACCGGTGAATAGTAAAGTTTGATTTACATACGAGTCCCGATTATATTTCGCGTCGGTGCATTCTGAATGTACAGTGCGCCGCAGGATAAAAACGGCCGGAGCAATAATTGTTAGGAAAATGGCATCGCGATCGTAAAAAGCAGATGGTGTCGTGAAACCGTGTTCGAACCGGTGACGCAACTGTCGTATAAGAGGCTCGTAAACGTCTCGGGACAATGTGTCGGGAATGTCGTCGGTGAACGCGACACTTTCCAACCAGAAAACCAGACTACCGGCGCAGCGTGTTCATCCTGCAAACTGGCGAATTATTCAAACAAGTCTCCTGACCTTTTTGTTCCCGTCGGTATGAAAATCACTGTCGTCGCTTCGCGGGCCGACGATTTCCTGTCGTTTTTCTCGATGCGGCGCGGGTAGAAATCACGGGTTTTCCACGTGTTTTCCATTGATTTTCTGTCGGATTCTTGTTTTCTACACTCTTTGTAAAAAGCAACGGTCATGGTTGCGATTTCTGCTTATTATATTCTCGAGTGTTTTTTAAAACTTTTTAGCAAGAGTACTTTTTTAAAATTTACTTATAAAAGATTGTTCGATGCTTAGAATGAATTTTTAAATCTTCGAAACAGTTCATTTTTGAAGAAATTAATTTTTCCACCTCGCAAAGCGCATCTGTGTCGACGGAGTCACGCTTCCTGAGACGTTTTCTATTAAAAACAGAATGGTGAAGTGTCCGTTAGCATTCTAGTAAAAGGGTTCGCGAGGCTTGGCACTCATGATTTTTTCAAAGAACTTCCAAGCTTTTCTTCTCGAAGAAAGGACGTGTGACAGCGGCCACCTTAGATACGAGGAAAAAGACGCGGGGAACTGTCCGCCCCTCGAATACGCAATCCTCCGTGAGATTTTTCTTTCTGTTTTACCGGGGAAAGCACACACGAAGCGGACCACATCGAATGCATAATTTTCCGCGGAATCCCTCTCTCTCTCTGTGTGTGTTTCTATCTATCTCCCTCTTCTTCTCCCTCTATCTTTCAACGGTAAAGCACGCGCGCGATCCGCGTGAACAGAATGCAAAATCCTCTCACCGCTTCCACGAGAGCGGCGTTAATTCCGTGAAACCAGTGTTTCGTCTCGCTGGACGTTGAAAGTGAAAGATTCGATTAGCTGAGGCTCAGAAAAACCAATTACAACTGGACACATTAATAATTGAGTGCAGCCGTTGCGCGGAAATGATTCGATTACGGTTGACGAAACTGGTTGAAGAAGTTTCGCATTCATAATTACCAGGTTTCGGAGTTTATGCATTTATGGCATACTTAACTGTGTATATATAATTTTGTAATTTAAAACTATAAAATGATAAATACAATTTAAGAATATCGATGCACTATTTTATGTTTTACTAACATAACATGATACAAACTTCTGAAAGGATCCACGAGTAAAAAATGAACCGTTTTCTTGAAAATTGACGTTGAAATTCAGAGAACATATTTTACTTATCATCATGTTCTTGACATTTTTAAAGACAGATACGCTGTAAATAGCGTCGCAAATTGGCACTTCTTTTTTCAAGATCTTTTGCATGGCTACGTATTATAATCAAAAACAAGTTTTGTCATAAAAAATCGATTAACCAAGGACGTTTAGAGTCCCACGTGAAAATTCTTTAACGATTGTAATCGTTTACAAAATACAGCTTTTTTTAGTCGATAATTAGTCAAGGAAATATGACTGCGTTCCCGTGAAAAATCGCAGAGGTGGTGGTCGAACAGCACTCGAGGATGCCTGGATTTGAATAATTTTCTAGTTTGCACGGTAAACGCGACGTTCTGATGACCCGTTGTCGTCGGCGACGCTTAGTAACTGTCCGCTGTCAGCCCGGCGCTACGATCAATCGATTCCTGAGTGTCCCGTAATTTCAACGCCCTGCAATTCGTCATCTCCATGCATCATGCAATCTGTTAATTGCTGAAGGTGTCTTGCCTTTTTGCTCCTGTCGCGAACCAAGCACTAGGAAGCTTTTAATCTTGTCAGTGTTGCGTTGCTTAAGCTGCTTTCTATGTTCACTTCTAACAAATGGTAGATAGTCTTACTTGTGTAAGCACATTTTAAGAGATTCCGGACAATTGTTTTCATGGTGAGCAATTTTGTTGAAAGGACAGGTATGTGTTGTTTAAGGAAAATTGTCAAAATGCTGAAAAATATTTTTTATGCTCAAAAATTGTTGCAATGTAC
Source organism: Lasioglossum zephyrum (assembly GCA_028455615.1). Lineage (NCBI taxonomy): Eukaryota > Metazoa > Arthropoda > Insecta > Hymenoptera > Halictidae > Lasioglossum > Lasioglossum zephyrum. The sequence goes on along the minus strand of CM052324.1, from coordinate 4,119,768 downwards.
TTATTCTTCTACTGCACACTTTTCTGAGCAGCTTCATTTCCATCGGGTTTCAAACATTTTCGTGATATCTTCGTTGGACATAAAAATGGTAAAAATAGGTGTATATAAAGGCGCCTACTTTATAATTTTTCTTCGTCGAATCTCCAACTTTGGGTCCTTACCATTTCTTTGATCCCAATCTTACCAACTATTTAAAATTCCGAGCACCCACCTGAAAGATCATGTTCCCGATATAATCAGACAAACGCATTAGTGATGAATTCCATGCTACGATAATAAAACACCGTGAAGCACTAATTTAGGGACAGTCTCCTATTTTGTAGGGGAAGCACGATCCTCTATGTCGTTCATTGTCTTGCCAGACACTCGGAAAGTGTCACTCCTTTTCCGCTTGTGTTGACGCTCGACTTGGCCTCACCTACGATTCTATTACAAGATGTTTTTGTCGGCCGGCTGATTCAACTCCTCGCTCCATGGATCGACTCTTTTTAGTCGATTTACGACTAGCAAATCGTGCGCCATACTATCTAAAACTCCTTTCGAACATAATATTAATGTACACCTACGTACATAAAAACAAAACAAACACAAGAAACATTATGACAATCGAGGCAGGAAGAAAGGATAAAACAGACGTAAGAACAGTATACAGTTTTTATCGAGCTCTTAGTGATCGCATGGTTGGGTTCCGCGAGATTGTAATCAATCAGAGATCGTTCTCGAGATTTCAGCGGGTAGTTAAATGGTACAGGCGTGTAATTGTCTTGTCTGAAATATATAAGGAATTATTCATTGTCACTTATCTACCTTAAGATTGCTAACCAACAATATTTTCTCTGTTGGTAAAAGTAAGTTCCGTCTAAAACGTTTCCAAAAATGTTTCGATCCTCTCTCCGAGGTAACACTGTTGGCTAACTAAAATGGAATTGAATAAAATTAAGCTTTTTACAATAGTTTTAGAGGTTTTTCAATTTTCCAGAATAATTCTAGTTTATATCACCTATATTGCCATAATTATTATGCACCATAAGTGCAATGAATAATGAAAAATAAAATGTTTCTAAGACACAAAAACAATGTAACAATTTCATTCTATCCTCAACAATTTTAATGAATGGAAAATACAATTACAATTGGTAAAAATGCATTTTAAACTTAAAAGATACTCCTTATCAAAGATGAGGCATTTTGACAATTTCCGTGTTGGGCATTATTTTTTTAATTGAATAAAAACATTATTTTAATGACTTTTTAATGGTCGTCATTTCAAAAGAAGAGCAGAGCAATATATTAATCGGATTAGCCAGGGGATCCAGACAAACATAAGCGTCTTTCTTCTGTGAAACATATTATTTTCAAAATATACAATTTTAAGTGTTCGTTACGATTACAGTTTTTATTATATTTTATTTCCGAGGTAGATGGATATTTAGGAAACAATGCAAATGATGTATGTACATGTCAATAGGAGAAAGTTCAATTTTTCGACAAAAGTTACTCGATTTTCCAATCCGGACCCCTGTGCGGCACGGTGACGAGGAGGAAGGAAACAGGAAATGTCGTTGCCGGGTATACGGTGCACGTGAGCTGTACGCGCGATGAAAACCAGCCGCTTTATCGCCGGTGCTGGACGGAAGGGAGGCGAAAGGTCGGCGCGGATCGGAGCGGGTCGGAGCGGGTAGGCTAGTCGCTCGTTTTTCAGCGTTCGCTCGCCTGCGAGCGAGCAAGCGAGCTGAGCTTCCACACGGTGATTTTTGGTGACGGGATTCAGTCTCGCGTCCGCGTGAGCAGTGCGTCCTTCACTGCTCCACTCGGGAACACGATCGAACTCGAAGAAAATGTTGGAAAACGAAACTCAGTGCGTAGTGTGCGTGGTGCTTCGATGAAAACGCGTTTGCTCGTGCAGCGAAACTAACTTTGCAGACTCTGAAAGATTTGTGAATGCATTGGGATAGCATTTATTCAGATTTTTTATGATTATAATATAACGAACATTTTTTTGTCTGGATATTTTGAAGATTTTGTAGTTGGTTCCTGTAGTTTTGCAAAAGTGTCAGAATTCCATTTATTCACAGTTTGTATGATTATAATATAGGATTAATTTTTGGCGAATTTTTTAGCCCCAAAAGGAGCTAATTTAAACTTTTTTTTCGGAATTCTTTTTTGAAGTAATGTTCAAAGTATTCTGGAATATTATTAGAAATGTCCTGAAGGTAAAATGTTGACACAAGTCCCACATGGTTAAACAAAATAATTTAAAATAATCGTTACAGATGTTGAGTTTATATTAAAAATAATCGTACAAATTCCAGTGATAATAGCTATGTTCTTAAAAATTTATAATTAAATACAAAAATTAAATTTGAATTGTGTAAATTTTAGTGAGACCTGCTGTGCTCCTAAAATAAGAGGAAAATGGAAGTCGAAAAAATTTGAAGCCGACGTTTCTGACAGACTCGATTAGTCTCAGTGTTGAGTAAAGGAAGGATTGAAGCGAAAGCTTACTCGAGGAGACATTTGCAAAGTGAATTTGAGTTTCCCCTCGACTGGTGAAGTGCAGAGCCAAGAACCCGTGAACAGCTTTTCTCTGATTTCTGTTTCAGGAACGGGACACAAAGGACAACGAGGCAACAAGTGAGTACATTTCCATTTTATAGAGACGTTTGTCATTCGAGCAGTAAATCATTTCCTCCCGGAGCCGACCGATGTATTTTAAGGTGGTCTTAGTCATCGGTCGGTCCCTTGTTAACAAGTTGTTTGCATCGGAATGCACTCACCGAGTGGCGACGGGGAAGTCTGAAGACTCTGCGATCGATTTTACAGCGGTTTCGACTTATTGTTAGCCTGCCTAGATCACTGGAGACTCTCGATCATTCGTACATATTGCATTTACTTGCGTCGTTAGAGAAAACATTTTTTGTTTAACACTAACCGATCAAATAAACGGTTTCACATCTTTTATTTTATAATTACTGATATTTCCAAACTTCTTCAACTAGAAATTATTGAATATATTTTTACATACAAAGACGCGTTCTAATCAAAATTTTGTAATTTTTGTGTTCGGTACGATTATTGTTATTTTTGTTTTAATTTATTTTCCAACAGAAGTTAAAAATAGTGAACATCTACTTCGACATGAAAACGGAGTATTAAAGAAATAAGTAAGATATTAAAGAAATAACTACGATCCACGCAAACAATCTCGGGACATCAATGATCTATGATGATCGTGATTACACTGATTACTCGAAGGGACAGTCGAGAACTCGAAACAGTTGACCTCCGATCGATTCTACGATACTTTATTTTCTAATCAGCTTTCATGGTTACTGGAGATCCATAATGATCTATGGACATCGTGATCACAGTCGTTACACTAGAATTCTAAACAATAGTGTTCAGTGAATGTTGCTACGATTTTATTGCGACTTTCGAGTAGATCTCAAGCGAACCATGATGATCGGTGAAAATCATAATTGCAGTGGTTACTCGAAGACACTATTACGATTAGCGAACAATACTCGTCGATGCATTCTACCTCGGTCTCCTTTTTACCTTTCGTGACCCACGGAGAAATGTAATCTCTGTCATTATGCGAGGAGACAATCGACGATTCTACATAGCACTTAGATGATTGTATCTTGGCTGGAGGTGAAGTGGGCCATTGGCGAGCATGACCATTCGTGAATGAATTATAGCATTCTTTTCGAAAACCTGACACGGTAGAATGCTTCTCAAAGTTGCGTCAGGTATCTATCCATTTTTCAGTAGCATATTTGAAAGTAGTCAAAACCGAGGAAATTATGTGACTTTAAAAACGTTCCAGATTTAGTTCCGAAGTTCTCAATTAAATTAGGTGAACTTGTAAATCGACAGAAAAATTAATGTTTTAGTTCTTAAAACTGTGTCTGGCATGTTTTAACTTTTTTTTCGTCGATTCAAATTATTTCAGACTTTTCGTTTCGCCACTGTCGAGATTATAATAATGTAGTAAATTATCATATAAATTATCATATAAAAAAATCAGTTATTTTTACTCAGTGTTTTTAGGATCAGAACCAAAGTTTGCGAATAATAATTTAATTAGACTGCAACCGATATAAATTTGTTTAATGAAAATAATTGGTCAAGAACTTAAATTAATTTCCAACTTCACCGTCTTTACGCTCGCACCAATCTCAACTGTAGCTGAAAGGGGGGATCCCGGTCTCGCCGAATGGACTTCTCAATAAATTCTACCAGTGGCCGGGTTGCGTGGGTCATCGATGACCCAGAGCGTCTACGTACGTTGTAATTACAGGCGTCGCTCGTAAAGGGGAATCGTGAATTCTAATCGGGGATCGTGTCCGATCGATTCTACACCGGTTTCTACTTAGCCACGCGTGGGTCATCGATGACCCAGAGCGTTCTACAAAGGCCGTAATTACATGTGCGTCCCGGCGATACCGTGAATTATTATGCGATTACGTAGCCCCCACGAACAGTGAAAGTATCGGACGAGCTCATCGGAGAGTTCAACGTGGTCATCGGTGATAGACGTATCGGACATGACCCACGGCGCAGCCAGGTAATTGCTTGCAACGGGGTTGATACCGTGAAACCTGGCAAACCTCGAAAACCTAACCCCTGATGAAAATGTTTGGAGGACGTTGATTAAAAAGACCCCGTCGTTCGTCGCAGATCATGCGCAACCTAGAAATGGTCACGTTGGTTTCCTTCAGCGTGATCTGCGTCCGTCATCGGTGCTAACTGTACCCTTGCAACTAACCTGGTGAGACGTTCAAACGTATCCACCATTGCCATAAACAGCGACGCGAACTTCATTCGATTGACTGACAGGAACCGTCGCTTTCCCGGTGATGGATGCTTTCGAACCTTTAATTAATTCCGATAGACAGCGGACAATATGAAAGAGATTTATGAAAATCTAGATTGAAACTCTCTGGAGTGTTCGTCGATTTCTATAAATTGTGATTGGTGTAATTTCGTTGCAATTCTACGAGATTGTTCGACCTCATTTTATCTGGAGAAACGGGCTCTACATTATGTTCAACCTGTTAAACATATTAAGAAAATCAATCTCCACTTCATTATGTTGAAAATAATAGCAGAACATTCACTTCGAATTTATGAAGCCTTGTATTTCAAACTTTTCGGGCCAAATGCACCAGTGTGCGTTGAAAGAAATGGTTCTCCTGTTTTTCTGATTCAATCATCAAGATCAGGGTAATAGTCCGAGCGATTTAGGGTGCACAGTCCATTTAGAAGATTGTCATTACGGTAACGTATCATTTCCGTGGTCGGACACGGTCGACGTTTCCCCTGGACTGCCGAAATAGTTAATATGTTTCGACGAAGGGGAGCGGTCGCGTCGCCATTAACGCGATCCAGGAAGGTGTTCCGGGAACGTGGTCTCGCAATCACGGAGCCGAAACCGCTCGTTTCTCGCGCAAGATCGATCGACTGTCCCGTTTTTATCCGTTCGGTCGCGTGGTAATGAGTGTTACCCCTGTAATGGCACGTTGCATTAACATCGGCGCGCGTCGGTACATGTTGTCAGTGCGGCTGATGTGTCTCGGACCTTCCGAATGGGACAGGATAGTAGGGATCCGATTTTTCGAAATTCCTCCAGCTAAGCGAACTCGCTTTTTCCCATGCCACCTATTAGGGACGGTTAGCTGATTCGAGATCTTCCACTGTACCGTTTTCTTGACGAAATTACTCGAAAATTATAGGTGAAACGAACAATTGTTTCAGACGAAAGTTGCATATGTAAGGATAGATTTCGTAGTTATTTTTTATTATTCTCAGGATTAGCTTTTATAGCGAGTTTCGATTAAACAAAATTTTTATAGAAATTATTGGCCACGTGGAAACTGAACTTTGATTTGCTTTAAACTAATAAAAAGAGGTTTATTAAATTTTGGACTGAACAGCAACATTGAGAATTCAATTAATTTGTATATTACTTTTGTCTCCTTTTTTATTCAATATAATTATTGGCAAACAAGAGGAAATTCTATTCTGTTTCATTTTGTTTTGAATTGTCCGTAGAAAGGTACTTTTCACGACGAGAATTCAATACATTTCAAATTTTTATTTTATTCTTTTTTATTTCACAATAATTGGTACGGAAGATTGTCTGCAAAAATGAAACTGTACTGCCCACAGAAAGTTTCAATAAAACAACAAAATTGGTGAATAAAATCTAACACAAAATTATTTTCTCGTTAACTCAGACGAACGATTGCTTCGAAAAACCAGCCTCTCCTATTTAACCGTTTATTAAAAATTGATTACGGGACTGGCGATTTGTATAAAAAGGTAGAAAGCAATAAACTGGAAAGTTTAGCATAATTGGGTTCAGTGCACGAGTTCTTGCAGATTAAGTCCGCACAGAAATAATCAGAGCTCCACTTTTCCTGTGACTGCCTCTGGAAACGAAGATTTTCTAAAGATCAAATAATGAAGATGTAATAATGAAAATCGCGCGATCTTCCCCCGATAGACCGCGGGAAATCGCGGATACTTTCCTTAGGGTAATTGTAAATTTTTCGAGGTGCTCGCCGGGATACCAGCGCTAGCAAGCCGGGGAACATTAGAATTGCAACAGGCCGGCGGTGCCGTAATAAAACTAATTAAAAGTAATTGCGAACTGTAACAAAAGGGAATAAGTAATCGTTCGGGTTGGCATAGCAAGGCGATCCGAGCGGTCCGCCTCGGAAAATAGGAATACTAATTAGAAGGGGTAAAAGCCGGAATTTACAATGCAACGAGAACTCGAATCGACTCTTAAGAAGAATCGCATCGCTTCGGTGTTAAACACGGCAGGTACAATATTCTCTTAGCATCGATTTAATTCGTCTCTAATGAATTTATAATTCGCCTAATGAATTTTCATTTGGTCGAATTATAGCTTCGATGCAGCCCTACGATCTCCATACAAGGAAAACTCGGGTTCTACTGACACGGTTTGTTGAACAAACGTTAGGGTTATCTTGATTGCATTCTATCACTCCTTTTGAACGTAATTATCAATTACGCTACTGGAAGTAGTGTTAGAAGGATTTAACATTTACAGAATTGTGAATTCTCTTGAGAAAACTTTTTAGACATCCAATTATGATAAGTTAAAATATTTCTACCCTGATATGCAGAAGGAGGAGAAAATATAAAGATTATTATTATTAGAAAATAAAAAATAGTCGGCTAGAGATGTCAATTTTCCTGATATAAAACAATATAACCTAGTAAGCCTAGTTTCAACCTGCATCATGATATGGAAATTTTTCGACTAATTCCAGCAATATGAAACGTGATCTATAATATATTAGTAAACTTTCAGAGCATGCAAAGAGCTAAACGAAAGGAGGAGTGCCCCTTTTTCCGGCGTATCGAGCGTTAATTAATCCGGCGCAGCATCAAAGCTTAGTGTGTCACGGGGCGTGTTAATGGCCACGGCGTCGTTAATGGGATCGGTTTCAATTCGCGCGGTCTATCCGCTCGACGATCTTCCGACGAAAACCGTAATTAGCGAGGGGATCTAGGAGCGGCTTGACTCGCATGTTCCCCGCGATCGCCATTCGGTCGATGTCAAAAAAGAGGCGCTTTCACGGGAGCAGGACTCGTGGTGCGTGCCAGCGCGCCAGTTTTGAAACTTTTCAATCTCGCGATTAGAGCTTGATCGTTTTATTTTTCTGATCGCGGAAATTGAATTTCATCAGTCGCCTTCGAACCGCGGTGTACAATGTTCGTGCATCGATCCTCCTTTTTTTTCGAGCAGTTGCTAGCCAGTGCCGACGTGGTTCTTCTCGCGTTTTTCTTTTCTGCTCGGCGCGTTCCGTGGCTCCGGCGACCTCCGTTCTCCAATTTCATCGCGGGATTCCTGCGGTTCCACGGTGAACCGCGCAAGAAAAAGCCCCGTACAAGATGCGCCGGGCTTGTACCGCCGTCTGTACGCACGGCATACCGCTTTTTAACACTTTTCCGCGCGAGCACGGATTCCAAAGGCAAGAACAGACCACCTTGACGGCCAAAAAATTCCAGGCACGAGCGATCGATCGTGTCCGATCGTGCGGACGATCCACGGATGAAACGCTCAGCAACGATCTGATGACAATCGACGCGCTTCGGCGTTGCCTCGAATGCCCCTGCACGGCGCGGTTCCGTGGCGTGTCCATTTTCAAACAGGATCATTTGAATAAACTTTTTTAATTTCGACCTTGATTACCAGAAATTATTTCTAACAATTCATTATTTTCATTTAAAACGTCAAATCTCTGAAACTCCGTCATATTTTTTAAAGAGAACAGAGATAATGATTTAAAAAAAGAATAGTATTTAAAGAAGAATCAATTTATTTAGATCGCTATAAAAACAAAGACGCTTCTATGTAGTAGCAAAATCTTGATTCCAAATATTGTGCCTGAAGTATGTTTAAAATATTGTTGGCTACAGTGAAGGGATTCACAGTGGACACGTTAATGGCAGGTTTTACGTTCGCCTGAATTGTGAGAAGATTTAATGGGTTCGCTGTTCATTGGCACGCTTAAACGCCGTCGAGCAACTGTCTCGTCGAGTGAAGTTTCCTTTTGTGTCGTGTTCGTATCGTGTTCATACGACTACCAGGTTCATGTCATATTTGTACTGTTCTCGTGTTCTACTCATAATGTCCTTGTTCAGCTCTCTGTACACAGCTTGTACCGTGCTTCTTGTACTTGTCCATACGTCCCTCCGGTTTACTTGTTCCCCTCTTTCTTTTGTTTTTTATTTCTTTTTGTTTACATCGTCCTTGTGTTTCCTCGCGTCGCATTCTTCCTTTTCGTTGTCATTTTTCCACTGTGTTTCTCGTTTCGCTGGTACAGCACGATCTACTTCTTTAGAGTATCACCGTACTGCTTCGCAGAGATTCGAGAAAGATTTCGAACCCTGGAACTTCCGAAATTAATGGCGTCATAGATTCTCATAGAACTTCATTTATATATTATTTTCGGAAACACATAGAAGAAGACACCAATGGTGGATCTAGGAATGGGCTTTGTTAATTGTAACCCAGGGCACCGTTCAATCAAAAAGCCCCCTTCGCGGTCAAAAAAAGAATTAAACTGTCAGAAAAAATAAATTATACTAAATTGGGTAGGCCACCAGACAGTCTTAGCCCGGGACCCCAATATTAACGGTCCGGCGTTGGAAGGAGCAATGGATGAATTTAGTGTTGTCGGTACTTTATTTGTAACTTATTAAATACATCGAGACAATTTTGATGTCCGTCTCTTTCTGTATATTCTGTATACGAAGAGATCTTATCAGGATCCTCTTGATCCTGCTGAATAAGATGGAGACTTTGTGAGCAACCTCCTAAAATTGTCTACTTGTAAGACCCCTTATCATCCAGCTGACTTCATCATGGATTTCTGCAGGGATCGAAGGAGTACCTAGCAGGATCCTGTTGATCTCCCTCAAAGACAGTTTCAATGAAGCCTTGCCAAGGTCGCAGGGTCCCGTCAGCGAAAATGAAGCTCCGGCTAGCCAGTGGCTAAACCGTGGGTCGGAGGGGAGCCCAGTTGGACGCAATCATGCTCGCAGATTGTCCTTGGATAAAATCCGCGCGTTTCGAACCCTCGTCACTGGCTAATGGGAGGCCGGAGGGGCGCGAGAAACTCGATCGAACCGTCGAGTTATGCAAATACGGAAATTAATCTCTATCTCTAGGCGGGGTTTGAGTCGCGCAATTTGCTGCTCGTTACAATGTTACATGTTAATACCCACCGGTTCGAGGTAATTATTCTGGCACGGGGGTTCGTTCGGGTGTCAAGCGACGAACCGCAACGCGAGCCGTGTCTTGAGAGTTCTGGTCCACTGTCTGCCGTCGGGAGAAGGATAAGAAGAACGGAGTCTGTTGGGCGCGTTCATGCGAGCGAAATTTCGCTTGTACAGGCTGCCCTTAGGGGTGCGGAGCCAGTAAAACGAGCAGCGTGATCCGTCCGGATAGAGGATCAAGGTCCGCGAAATCGTAAAAGGAACAAAAGGTATCGGAACGGGGCGAAGACAGGGAAGTAAGGATCCTGCCAAGCCTAATTTTCTTCACGCTTCGAACTGAGCATCTCCCGGGAACGGGAATCGATCCACGAGCAGGCAAGTTCACTTTCTCTTTCTCTCTCTCCTTTTATATTTCTCCTCGTCGCTTGTTTGCCACCGTGGCCATCAATTTACAACTCGTTCGCTGTCTGTTTATCGATCGCCCTCATTTATCAGACTCTCAAGCGAGCGGAGAGTAATTAGCGCGTCGAAGTACCGGTAATTCATTTATTCCTGGTCGCCTTCCATCGGACCACCATTTTTCTACAGTCTGCGACGGAGAATGTCGGCTAACGAGGAGAGACTTCTGTAAGGAACCTGAATGTCATATTTCGAGTCCTCATTCTCCGATGAAACCGAACCGGATAATTAGAGGATCTCTGCTGCGGAATCGATTTTTAAATTGTCACGGATGTTCTGTAAGGAACATCAGCAGTTAGGGGCTCACCTGATTTGTCACGTGAAAGTAATAAGGGTTCGAAAAATAAATTTGACTTCCCTGCAAAGTACCACTGGTATACTTTTCACACCCGTTTGGGACACCCTGTATATCGTACTGTCTTACCAAAATTCTTACTTTGTGGATGTTATACCCATGTAAAAATAATGCAAGTTTTTCCTGCTAGGTTAGCACGAGTATACTTTGTACATCATTTCTAGGACACCGTCTTTAATGTTATCTTTGGGAAGACGCCCAAAGTTTCTCAATTAGTTTATACAAGAGATGGAAATTACAGTTAATGTTATATTAGTAATGTAAATCTTAATTAAATTAACACGCTTTCGGAATACAGTAAATGCATACATTAATCTAAAATGCAATTTTCGGTGCATCCTCGATACCGAGAAGCATCAACATGGCGCGAGCTGCTCGTTGGTTACCGAAGAACGCAGCAACCTGGACGGGTACTTGGTTAGATTTAGGGCTAACGCCCGGGGACCCTGAGCCCTCCAATTGCCCTTTTTTTACACACGTGGACACGGGACAGGCCCCACCGCGCACCGGCTAGCTGCAGCAGTTAAGGCTGAATGTTCTCCTCGCCATAGGCGTGACCAAAAAATTCGGAGCCGAGGTCGCTAACTTCTGATCCTCGGTTCAGTGGAGTTGAACAATGACTGTCCGAATAATAAAATACCCAAACTGTACTCCGAGAAGGATGACGCACCGAATGTAGTCCAAAAAAGTATGAGCCTCTTGCGGTGCGTTGCATTTTCTTACCGTCACCAGAAAAAAAGGAGTTTTTTCGAAACGTGTCCATAAAAAGGTACTGGATGCTTTGATCTCACTTTTGTGCCGTTATAAACCGGATGCAAGGCTAATTACTCCAGAACTTTGATTACACAAACTTGCATTCCCTATTGATCAATTTCTAAACATAGATACAACACGATTTATTTAACAAATTGGTAAAAATTGACTGTCATATTGCGACACATTTAAAGTATACTACACAATAAATTTTATCATTTCCATTTTCAAAAAAGTATGACACATAGAATTAATAAAGTGAAAACAGAATCAATTTTCTGAGCCTAGAAGAAATATATACTTGGCACTGAAGCTCATAGATATCTTCAACCAGTGTGCTCAAAGGTACGAGATTTTCCATCTGCAACGCATCCGCAGCAAATGCAACGTTGCAGTTCGAATCATTAAACAACGGGGAGCAACCGTATGGGAACAATAGAAACCTCTCGCTCGACTCCGTTCGCAACCCTCAAACTGTAAATTATAGACGGTAGACAAGACTCGCCGCGTTTCCTCTAGGAAAATCGAACCGTATCGTTCTTCAAAGTATAGTTCTAGCCAACCTCCACCGTGCATTTATGAAGAGCAGCCCGGCAACTGGACTCGAATCCTCGTTGCAATCAGCGTAACTCCTACACGTAGTGGGTACGGTTCCCACGTAGCGCGCAGGTCGACCTGCATACAGAATTCCATCAAAAGCTTGATCCCCACGGTGCCCCATCGACGCGATCCCTGACCCCCGTTGGCCAGGTCGATGCATCTCACGCAAGAGCAACAGCTGCGATCTCCGAAACATTAACCAGAAAGCATGAAATCCTGCGGAATTTACCTGTGGACGAACTAGAACATCGCTGGATAGTGTTCGTCAGACATTTATTATGGTCTTCCTTTCTGAAATTGTCTTCCTGTTTAAATTAATTGAGGATGAGACATTAGAGATATTGAAATTTTGAACATCATACCGTGTTAGAAATACGAAACTTTCTTTAGAAAATATTGTTCGAATATTTTCATCCAACCCAAAAACCCAAGAGAAATCATACAGGCATAGTTGCCGACGCTCGGCTGTCCAAACCAGAAAACGAATCGCACAGTGTAAGTACATTTTATTTCCAGCAAGAACGAGCGACTCGCAACTGCAACATCCATGCAACTAGATGCACACTATCCAATAAAATCGAGCACGATCCGGCCCCGCCTCTGACTCGAGGGGCCTCGTGCAGCAGCAGCAGCAACTTTTCATTTCACCGAGCGCGAGACACGTCGATTTCCGCGAGCGAGAGATCCTTTCCATACGCGTACGTACGTGGAACTCATGGTTCCGATGGCACCCCTAGTCCTCCGATGGTGTTCTCGAGGCCCGAGGATCGGGGCCCTACGCCAATGCGAGGCGCGAAGGGAAGAGGCACGAAGCACGAAAAAGAGTTTGCCATCGGGCGAACACTTTCCAAGCGGCGAGCGGCGCGGAGTTCCACGACCGCGTTTCGGGACAACAGCACGCCGGTGCCCAGGCAACGTGGGGGCCCCCCGTCCTTGGTCCGTGTCAGTGGCATAGAGCATACAGGGCCCGTTCAAGGTCGCTCCGAGCCGGCCCGAGCGTCCGCGACGAGGCACGAGTGGCTCACCGCGTCCGACCGCGGCCGTCCACGCTCTAGCCTCGCTTCGACTGGCCCAGCGGCGTGGTGGGAGAACCGGGATCCGTTGGCCGCTGGAGAGGGGGGGAACGGGGCCCGTTGGCCTCCGTGAAGGGGCGGAGAGTCGATCGAGGGCCTCAGCCAAGTGTCATCCTATACCCGTGTGCCTGCCACGTCGTTTCGCAGCGTCTTAACGCACATTAATACACGCTATTCGAGCCTCTCGCTCCCTCTGGCTAGTCGTGTACACACCAAGAGACGACACCCGCGTTCGTCGCGGTTTTCGTTCCTTTCTCATCTTTCTTCACCCTACCTCCCTCTCTCCCTCTGATTTCTTACCGTCTCTCTGCCCAACCGTACCTTTTTTCCGAATGTTCTTTCGGACGCCCTCCGCCTGGCTCCCTCGCCGCTCTTCTTCTTCTTCTTATTCGTTGGACCATCGTTGCTCGTTTTTCGGTGTTTCGGGGTCTCCCTGTTCCCCTCCCACCTGGCACCGTCGATACTCTCGCGTGTTACAGAGAACTTTGGCGAACGCGACGACCGAATCGAATCAAATGCACACCGAGATACAGAATCTCGGGAACCGTGATCGATCGGTACACGATCCACGCCGATTTCGACGGTCGATGACTCCGGGACCCGGATCACTGACGCACGCTGTGATCCGACTCGACTCGATTTTTCGTGTTAATTGGACGCTTCGGTTGGGACCCAAGTCTCTCTCTAACAAGGCTTTTAGTCCTCTAACATTTAACTGTACACAGAACATATTGAAAATATTTAATATCTACGTCTAGAGCTAGAGTTAGAAAAAAAACTAGCTTCGAAACAAGCTTAATAGTAAGTTTCGGGTGAAAGAGATCGAAAACGTGAATTAAAAGGGGATAGGGCTTTAAAGGTCGAATTCTTGGTTCAAACGTTGATTTTTTCTGATCGCGGAGGACGTGAAGACAGCGTCCACCATCCCGTAGGAGTACAGTTAAAGCCAGACCCGATCCCGGATCAGGCTTTTGGGTGGATTCTCGGATTTATGGCGGCCGGTTCCGCGGAACCTGCAATTTCAGGGTTCGATGTCGGACGTAACTGGCGTTCGAGATACGACCTTCCTTGGCCACGGATTACGGCAGAGCTGGCCGACCGATTTTAGCGATCCCTCCTCTCTCTATCTCTCTCTTTCCCATTCTCCCTCTCCTGTGTCTCTGGCACTCTTTGTGGACCGGTGTGTTCGTGATCGGCTGATGTAACAGGTTTCGCCTGGCCGTGGCAACGAGCCACGGAGGAGCAAACACTGGATTCCAAGGTTATTTAATAACAGGAGAACCAGTGGAAAGCAGTTAGCGGCATGCGATGCCGATTGAATCCTTTTCATCGCGATGATTAGACTGGACTAGGAGAAAGAGAGAGTACAGCAGCGGCTGATTTGCATTTCCTCCGTGTGAATCACCGACTCACCAATTATTTTCGCTTAACTGAATTATAGGAACTGCTGTTATTAATCCAGCATTCAGGGGAAACCCAGGTAACTCCTGTTCACGGAAATTCGACACCTCGATGTGGCGCTTTAGATTCGGCCGTTTTTCTCTCGACTTGAACCTTCCATTATCATCGAGGTGGACTTGCAGAATGGAAACTGCGTAAAATAGAGAAATTGTATAGGAAAAATCAAATCCTCCTTTTTGATGAATGGATGCATTTATAATTAGGAGCATCATAGACGTTTGACCTTGAAATTCGTAGCAACTTTTTTTTACAAGACCATTTCTTTACACCCAGTACATAGCTAAAGTGAAGGAGAAAACACATTTTTGAAAGTTCCGTTACAAGCTCGAATGAAAATTAACTTCTACTGTAAGTTATTCTGCTTTGAAGTGTGTGTGTCATTAATTATTGTAGGTTCCTGTTTCCCATAATCGATACAAGCGATTTTTGTATTTCCTGAAGATGCACAATCCACTTCTAGCTTGTTTCCTCGTAGTCGCCGGTTTCCGCAGAAGTGTCTCGAGCCCATTGTCCGCGCGCTAAACGGACTATAAAAGCGACCGGTTGATCTACGAGGCTCTCGGTTCCCGATTCACCGTTTCTCCAGAAAATTCTCTGCATAAAGTCCCGTTCGAGGGTTCCGTTTCCTCCCTGGTGGTGCCCGGTAACGACGCGTCTCGTTACGGCCGCAAAACAAACGTTTCCATCGGGGAACGAGCATCGATGGAATATGGATCGACGTCTCGCTCGAAACGGCTCTCTCGCGCGCGTTATCGATCCGAGAGCACATGGCGAGGATGCACAGGCCTATTTGGCCAGGTGGGCCCGTTATCTTCGACGACGTGACAGCGTCGCTCATTGCCGGAACCCGTCCTCTAAGTCCTCATCGTTCTCCTCATCGTTGGGCGACAACTGGCGTGTTCCGGCTCGCGATTCGCTTTGCATTAACGATCCTCGACCAACTTCATCGGTCGATCGACTACAGACACCGGAAGTGCACGTCGCGTCGCGTGAAAATGCACCGGACACTGTCGATGCACACGATTCAACGGAATCAAGCTGCATTCGATGCATCGGGAATTGTCTGTCTCAACACATTGCCGTATCGCACACTCGTTTCACATTTCCAAGACAGAGGAGAGGATAGAATATTGTTTTTTTGGTTTTTATTGTTCATTTCAATCTCAAGGCTCTCGACTCGCAGCGATGCTCTTGCATTTTTTAAATTTTAACCGACTGGATAATTGTGATGGTATTGAAGAAATTTAAATATCCGGATTAGCAGGGTTAATGAGTTGAAAATTGAGGAATACAATTTTTATTCAGCAATAGGAGTTTTGTCATTTTTCGATTTTTGTAGAATGGCTCATAAAAATGGAAATTCGAAGATTCACGACCAATCAATATTAATTACTACCAAACGTCGTTGATAAATAATTATGCAGCGACAGAATGGTTCTAAACCAGCATTTTAGATGATTCTAGGAACGGTATCTTGAAGTTTTTGACGTCGAAGGCGGTCGCACACGGTGCCTCTTCTTTTTATGGTCGTCGAGGAGGCAATTATGGTAATCCAGATTCCCCGAGCGGATTCTGATCGGCATTTTCGGTGGCCGCTTTAATTCTCGGCTTTGGTCCACCATTCGATAACGTCGTCGTCGTAATTGCTTCTTAGCGTCAGGTCTTCGAAATGGAATCAAAATTACCATGGCCCGATTGGACATATCGGATAAGGAACGCGCCGTAGCCTGGATCAGCGATAGCATTTGAATCGAACTCGAGTTATGAATTGAAATCGTTTCTGTAACGAGAGCATCGAGAAATTGAAATTCAAGGACGCGTTTCTCGACGGTCACTCTCACGGGAAAGTGTGCTTCTTTGTTCCGCGGGCTGCTGCGCCATTGCATTGGTATCGGTGGATGGAAACACGTTGCTCTCTTCGATTCGGAAAGCTACCACGGTACCACTGGCATTAATATTAATTAGAATTAGCGTATTAATAATGCTCGCGAGTGGGTTTCGTGTGAACGTGACCCCGAGCGCAAGCACATAAATCAGAAGGCTAGCTGTCTGTAGATTCTGGAGAACTGTTCCACATTCAATTAGTACAACGGTGACGACATATTTTGGGAACCTTCGAGACAATTGAAATTAGATATTCCGCCTTCTTTTTGGTTTTCAAATAACATTCGAATAAAAATGGTTGACTTTATGATCGTTGAATAAAAATTTGTTGAAGCATCAGAGTAGAAACTGGTCTTACAATAAGTTTTTTAGCATTTGATTCCTTGATTTTGAGTGAGGAAATATTTTTTCCCGTTTAAGGTGAAGATTTAAGGAACATTTATGTATTTTTTTATGATGTTTTCACGTGATACATCGTTTGAAAAGAATTTTTAAAATAATTTTTTGGTTCTCGAGTTTCCTGCAGGCTAGCAAAACAGTTCAGTTCGACCCGCTAAAATAAGAAAATATGAATTAGACTGCAGACAATGAAAAGTTCAAGCGAGTGCATAGTTTCGCTTCTTAGAACCGAGATTTTAATGATCGTGGGATGAAACTACCCGGAGAACGTTGGCGAAGAGTTATAGATTCTTGTGGTGATAGCTTTGTTCGACGAAGTTTATTGGAAATGAAGTTACGGTCCTCTGAAGTCACACAATGAGGCATAAACCACATTTTCCGGTACCGATTAAACTGTTCCGAATTCCTGATGATTGGCTGAAGGTTTTAAAAGCAACAGCTTCGTTCGACGAACTTTCATAATAAAACAATGAAAGCATAAATATCAGTTTCCGATAGCTAATCAGTCATTTCTCATACTGAATAAATCTAAAAGTCTAAGATATTGATGAATAGCGTCAGCTTAGTTCAACAAAGTTTATTGGAATTGGAGTTACGAGCTTTGGAAGTCGTACAATGAAGACATAATGTATGCTGCTTAATAAATCATTTTGAATATCGAATCAGTCCAAAGAGAGAAAATTTCGAACGTAAAGAACACTCTCTGAAAGTACGTTTTAAATAAAATAGTCATAGTAAAGGGAAGTTGCATTGAACAAAATTAATAATCGTCTTTAATCATTTTCCTTTTAATAACACGTGGAAGAGTATTTTGGAAAATGTCCGTAGACAGTGATAATTTTTAATTAAGAAAAACATTGAAATGGCTGGAGCGGAAGCGGAATGGAAGGAAAACTCGAAGCGCAAAACGCGAGATTAACGCGTTAATAAATTGTTTCGACTTCCCTGTAGCATTTCCAGCAACGCATCCACCTCGTTCGAGCAGGAATGGTCCTGCTTGTTGCGGAAACAGCAAGAACGCGTCGAAGAAAGCTCGTAGCATCCGGCGGCGGTAGGCAAAACCCGCGTTTTCCATCGTTTTTACGCCGGCGGGCATGGTCCCCCGTGGAAAGGTGCATCGACCCAGGCCTCTGGCTGTCGGAGGATTTTAATTGCAGGCCTGCGCGGTTTTTCTAGCGGCGGTAGGAAGCGAATTACAATCGCAAAAAAGCGCCAGAGAGAGAAAGAGAGAATAAGTGAAGGGTAGGGACCAAGAGGGGGGTACGAAAGGATTCAGCATTTAATTCATCGAGCGCGGGAAATATCTAGAAATTCTCTGGGATAGGGTGACGAGGATCGAAATCCCTCCTCCCTCTGTTCCCGTTCCCTCTCCTTTGGAAGCCTCACCCCATAATCGCTACGGTGCTCCATAGTTAATAGCTGAAAGAGGATCGGTTCTTATCGCGGTCGAACCGCACACGGGTCCTCTCGGTACAATGAGGATTTCTCTGTTCCTCCGCGGCCTTTTTCCCCTTGGAAGACCGCGAGCGGGAAATACGAACGAACAGGGAAGTGGACGAGAGGCACGTCCCATGGATCGGTTTATTGGAGGATGCGTCGGCCACATCGCTCGAATTTCTGTCGCGCTCGCCTTTTCCGCAACTGCCACGTAATTGCCAGTGTAAATTAACGCGAAAACGAGCCGAGTCGGAAGCGGCCGCGTTTAAACGCCACTAGGATTCCTGGGACGATTCTCGAGGAAGGTTTTCTCACCCGGTTTCGGGCTGTTTTCACTCTACGATGGACGAGTGGTTTGACACGACGGCAACTGCAGAGGCCGTAAGTACAGAGTGATTAAAAATTGACCTTCAAGTTGGACTCAGTTGTACCCTCCACGTTTAACCATTTTGGGACACCCTGTAGACATACAGAACAAGAAATGGTGTACGAAACTTTAATTGATTCTTTAAATTTCTTTCCTTTAGACTTTCGTCCAAATGTTTGACCTTGGGAGAAAGGTCATGGTCAATTTTTTTATCCATTTTTTTTCAACAGGTCACCGATTCAGAGGTGCAGAATCACGCTATAGTGGCCGCGACATATAATTTTGAAACACCGTGTACAACCCTATAAAACGCGTTCGTTCAAAAATTTTCGAAAAGTTCGTAAACAATGCGCAGAGATAGCTCGCAAATTGCACAACAGGTGGACGCACCTGAATTTCCGGCATGTTTTTAGCACCTCCCCTGCCAATTGTTCAATCGGTCACAGAAAAAGGATAACTCTTTCGCAGTGTATCTTTCTTACGGAAGCGAAACGACCCGACAACCAGTGGTTACCGACCACGTTGCCCTATAAATACTTAAAGTAGTCGCTAAAGTTGACGTTTTAAAGAGAAAGCCGCGCTGTTGTTGCCCCAAGCTGTTTGCTACCCAACGCGGATTTCTAATACAAAATAACCGGCAGTGTGAGTTACATTCGTCCGTAACGCGTGTGCTTATGTAAATTACGATCTAACTGTTAAAGACGGCTCAGAGCGGCGAGAATTCAACGAGAGCTGTACCTCTTTCATTGTAAAGAAGCCTGTTTAATGAGGAGAAATTCTTTGCTGGCCTAACAATCGCTCTCGCGGCTGGGACAGTAATTAATCCTGCCTCAACAATGTTTTCCGCTTAAATAAATACACACTAGAGTGGACCTTATTTATCGACCATGAAATTTTGGACACGCCTTACCCAATATTGTTCCATTTCATGAAAAAATGATATGTCTAAAGTTTTAGATCAATCGAACGTCGGGAAGGCGTGCCTCAAAAAACTCCTCTGTAAAAACATATATAACTCGAGTAATTTTAATTATTCTTTACCAGTAAATATGTGTGCAAAATCTCGATCGAAAAGGATCGATGGTGTTTCGAGAGAAACTCCTGAAAATTCGTCGTGAAAATAAGAACACCCGCTTCGTTCGGTCAAACCCTTCCACGAAAAGATCAATGGAATCGTTCGGAAGCGATCGAGACGCGGCGTGAATTTTCACGGAGAAATTCGCGGATACCTGTTCGATACGTCCCCTCGCTAATTTTACACATCCTGTCGTGCCGCTAAGGGAAATGTTTCCTGCCAAAGCAGGTGCAGAACTTCTTTCAGCGGCGCGGCGGTGCACGTCGCAGAACACGAAACACTTGCGAACAGTAAGAGAAACGGCGAAGAAACGAAGAAAATCGTCGGTCAAGGGACAAAGAGAGACCGACGCGACGAGGCGGCGGTGGTGGAGGGAAAAGAAGACGAACAGCAAAAGTGTGCGGTTTATTGTTCAAGGGCGTCGAAGAGCCGCCGTTCGCGTTACACATGAACCGTATACTTAGCAGTCGTATAAGAATGTGCAGAACAACGTGGTACCGTAACGAATGCGTCACCGTTAAAGGAAAGAAGACTAGGATCGCGGGCAAAAATATTGCTGCTTAAATATGCAGCAGCTGTCTAACTGTACCGGGAGGAGTCTTCGGACGAGTTTCCATTGAACATAGAAAAAACCGATGGGAAAGGAGCTGACGCGTTGACAGTGCTGTTTCGTGAACTTAGGCATGCTCTGCAGAGGTCAAAGAATGCTGACTGTGCAAATCCATCGCCATTTCTTAGGATTCTACTTGGAGACATGATGTGATGGAACTGGAATGGCTGGGAATGAATTCAACTCGTTTTTGGCACTATGAAAACATTTTTTGAGAGTAGTATTATTTCGATTTCAGTATGTGACGTTTGTGGAATTCTATTGAAAAACGAACTTTTATATTCTTCAAAGCATTACCTATATTTCGTTATACATATTGAATATAACGTTATTTATTTATACTTATTATTTTAAAGTAGTTTAGAATCCCAGAGGAATTGAGTAGATAATTGTAGATGGGTCTTTTACTCTAGACCAGACCTTTTCTTTGTTTAAGGACGGTGGGGGAATGCTCTTACGCACGCCCTCTCCTCAGATGTTGATTGGAGAGGGTAGTGTGGAACTCGGCTCTCCCTTTGGATGTAATGGGGGAGGGGGATTATCATTACCTAAAGTATTCTCGCCTAAAATGTAATACCCACTAAACCCTCACCGATCAGGGCCCTTTTTCGGTTCCTTTTTGGCTCACTAAGTTATGTCAACTCCCACCCTCCGCGACCCGCTATCCTGTTCTTGGTTTGAACTCTAGACCAGACCTGGGCAACTTGCGACTCGCGAGTCGCAAACGACTCGTTTACCTACTCCTGGGTTTTCCCCACCAAACTTGAGGAAACTAGAAGCACCGTCACGCGAGGCAATGCACGGTAGGGGCAATACGAAATAGTTGAAAGTGGGGGAACCGGTACATTGATAGCGGGAGTTGTGAAGCGACAGCGGGGAAGAAGTTGTCCGGGCCTAGACGGTTCCGAATGAAACGCTGAATTACTCGATATCAGCGTTGATTCTTCGGTTCTCGAAGACGATTTTCGCTCGCCGGCAAATCCGGCGGAGGATTCGAGGCTCGCCGGCTAGATCTGATAACAGAAAGGGGATCCACGCCCACGGGGGATCACGAACCGCGGTTGTCCCTCCGGAGGATCGTTCTGGCGGCGCGGTGGGACGATATACGATTTAAATAATTTATCAGGTGGCGCGGGAAACACGGCGAGGTCCCGTGTCCAATTCTAAGATATCGGCGACTAACCCGCCGATTTTTTTACCGGTATAATTGGCTGCTACGGCCGAATGCAATTACCGATTCTTTTTTTCTCCCCAGCTGGCACAGGGACAGCACACCTCGCTTACTTGCTCGCGCGAAACAGCCACCGCGATACGATTTATAACGATTTGTATTTATGAAGACAAGTCGCGTACTTACGCGCACACGCCTGTCCCTTTCCAGTTTACGCTGATCGTACGATTTTAACTGGTTCTACCGGCCGATCTTCGCGGGGATCTCGGTTATTTAACTCGTTATTTAACCCGTCCGCCGCTGTTTTTCTCCCGGCCACCGCAATTTGCCAGCGAACCGGCACCGCGCGCGAAAAGGACCGAGACGGCGAAAGAAAGAAACTGTTGATAAGCAGCCTCTGCACGAAATTGCTGTCCACCCGATCGCAATTAATCCGTGTAATTATCTAAATATATCCACCGTGCACCTCATTCTGCTTCGAGATAGTGCTCGGCAGGATTTGCTACTTAAAAATTTTCAGATTACGTCCTTCAGACGTTTTTGCATTTGATGATATTTTATTCTCAACAATGACGAGTGATTGTACTCTAATGGATATTAAAAATCGAATGTTGTTTTTAATAAAGTTGATGTTTTCTTCGATCAATATAATTGAAAGCAATTTTGCAATATGTTAAGTTCGTTGTTTTAAATTTCTTTTTCGAAAATTCTCGTATGGAACATTTAATTTGCAGAAACAAACGAAACAAACTGTTTCTTCTTCAATTCCGGCAAGTATAAAATTTTATATAGGGAACATGCATAGTTTACGATCGAATCGATTATCCACGCGGGGTAGTTCTCGAGCGGGTACGTATGTCAGGCGCGCGCGCAAAGCCTCCAAGGACTTCCACGGATGGAACTGACGGCGGATTTAGTTACGGCCCGTTGTTGTTGTTCGCTATAATGCGGCTACATTCTCGTCGTGCAACACCGGCAACGGCGGGGCACTGAGTAGCGTGAACCCCTCCGCGGGCTGAAACAAAGGGCCGCGGACCCGATCGCCGGGGTTCACTGACACGAATAAACAACAACGGAAAGGTGCGCCGACTCTTCCTTCGGACATGCCTCGAAAAATTTGATAATTTACGTACGTTAATCATTTTCGCAACCTAACGCTGGATCCTGTGTGGAACGCTGACGCGAATGAATAATTATTTACCGCCGTACGTTCATCATTTTCACAACTCTAGCACGGATTTTTAGGAATTTCTTCACAGATATTATTGATTCTTTTGCAATGTGATTTCACACAGATGTTAGTAATGGTATTTAAATACAAATGACAAGTATTGCATGAGTCATATGTTTTGGAAAACACATGTGAAAATGTATTATGTAAAACGATTAAATGGACTTTAACGTACTGTTACATTATTTTTAACCCATTGAACATATCGAGTAAGAAAATTAATTTAACAGTTTGTTGCTATTGAAGTGGAACATTTTTATTTTGCATGAAGATCCGCTGTCTACCGAGTACTATCCGGGATTCAAAGCAGTGGGTTGAGGCAATGGGCAAAAGGGAAAATCGTAGGGCACTTGTCAGCGTGCGTTCACAGGGAGCTTCGCATCGAACGTTCAAGGATTCCCGGGTTAAAGGATTAAGGTTGCGGATCCTGGGAGGCAACAGCGACCCGTAACTAAATCCGCGAGCAGCATCCAGTCCGTGAAAGTCCTTGACACACGTTCGTCGGCGGAGTTATCCACGTGCAGAGCCGTGTATAATCGATTCGATCGTAAAATAGGCTCCTTAGGCAAGCGCGCACATAGCGTCAGGACTTCTGATCCTGTCGCAATTACATCGATAGATAAAACTATGAAAATGTCGCTTATAGTTCCTGAGAAAAGGTACATTGAATAATGGGAAAATGGATGAGGATAAATGCGTACTCCTTTTTCCCGATTTCCACCCCACCCTTACAGGATCCTCTAGACCAACTCTATGTACAGTGTAGGGCGATTGTGATCGTCGGTAAATACTAACATCTGAACGATCGCGCGCGATCGCGTTGCGTATAGAAGTTGTAGGCATTAGTACAGCCGGTTATCCGGAGAATTAATCTTCCTACGGTCCGATAAAAGTAGTGGGGACTAATTCAATATGGCAGAGGGGTCGCGCGAACTCCTGCCCACAGCCTGGAAACGATTATCGCGCAACAAAATTAATAGCCACTAATCGGAGCTAATAACCCGTTAAGCGGCTGCAGGATGCAACGGGTAATAGGGAAAAATCGGGTCCGGTAGGATGCATCGCTACCGGCGGTGCAAGTGTATATCGTGCAACGCTCGCAATTACACGGTGCTACGCGGGCCGAACAATTCTGGAACTTAATTCCAACCCGGGGATCCGTGATCGAGGAAATCGGTGCCGATCTATCTCTCGTGGAAGACAAACAACCGATCGCGGTGCGATTCTCGCGAGGTCGGGGAACGATCGCGATCGATGAACTGTCGATCTTTCTTTAAAGAAAGAAAATCTCTATTTCACTCTATTACATTGTCTGATAATGAAGAATTCAGTAGAAGTTTGATAAATCATGGTAATACGGAAGGATGTTGCATTTGTTTTATGCAAGCCACGTTAAATTATTTTATTTAACGACTCAATCTATGATCTAAATTAGGGATCATGCACATGTACCATCATCCCCAAATTTTTATTTTTAGCATAAATATAAATTTTCCTCGTATTAAAACATTTTAATAGCTAATGTGGTTCTTGAACCTGAAGATTCAAATCCGAATCCAGCGATTAGTATTCACAAAAATTGTTATATCCTGAAATTTGTAATATCCTGAAGATAAATTACGATCGATAACCAATTAATTAATTATCGTAAATATAAATGTCTTGAATATATCTACAAATATTAACCGTTAAAAAATTTAGTAACAGAAATTCAATACTTAGTGAGTTAATAGGTTTCAGTATACATAGAATGAAGCTGGAGAAGTCGAATTCGAGTAGATCAGGGAGTTGCATTATTTCCTCGGTAGCGCGTGCAGATCGTCGAAAAATACGATGGACGGTGGCTCGGTACGGGCCGGTATCTGCGTCCATCGGGCCCGGTTCATCGATCCAGTCGTCTCTCCTCGCGAGATAGCCCTACCCCCTCCCGAATTCCCCCCCACCCAGTATGGGCCTAGTCACTCGGGCCCTGTCGGTCCCTGTCGGTCTCACGGCTGGCGGGTGCTCTGGGCCCGGTCCTGGTCTCCTCTTGTCCCTCGTTCGGAGGGCAGAGGTGGCTCGAGTGCACGAGATCGCAGCAGCTATGCGCCAGCGGAAGATCGCCAGCAGGGCTCTTATAGGAGGAGCGGTGGGCGCCTCCGCGTCGTAGTTATATTTAGATTCGCGCTGACCGGCTTCGTGCTTCTTGTTTTACATTTAGCCGGGCATCACACTCGCCGGCACCGGCAACGGCTTCGTCTTTCTCTCTCTCGCTCACTCTCTTTCTTTCTCTGTCTTTTATCCATCCTCCGCTTCGCCCTTTGCTTCTCTTTCTTCATCGCTCGAGCGTCCACAGCGGGAGAGATCCTGCGGGAGATCGTACCCGTTTAGACTTTAGCCGAACACGTCTCGTCGCGAGGCCCAACGCGATCCTACGCGTTCATGTACATCCTCGTGATCGCGACCGACTCGCCTGCCAGTCAATCCACCGAGCCAGGCATATCAACCTGAAACTAATTTCCTTCGAAATCGTCTGAACCTCTGATTTTTAGACGCTGCTGATGGGAATTGGCGGCCCTGGTCCAGACTCTGACCGCGATGGGACCTCTGAGGGTAGGTTCGGCTGGTTTCTTGAATTTTGCAGACTGTTTCCAACGTAGACTTCGTTTTTTAATGGACTTTGCATAACCCGTGCATCCTGTGCTACTCAAATGTGCAAAATGAGATGTACAGAAAATTTAATCAAGTTGCTGTACGTGCACCGAGTAGAATTTTAAAGTCGATTTTCTCGAATAAAAAAATTTTACTCTATATTGTCGACTTATCTTTTCAAGTAGAATCAGCCACTATCCGGTTGCAGCACCAGTAGAATGACACTCTGTATATGAGCATTTTTATGAGGACTCATGCCATTTTGATAGTAAAAGATTCCTATTGAAAATGATGAAATAACAATCAACATCAGTTCGTGCCGTTATGAACAATTCTACAGTGACCAGTCTTTTACAAATGCCTACCTAACACTTGGCAGAGCTATCTTCCAGCGTTCTTCGTCTGGAATTGACTGCGTGGGCGTGGGATTCGGTGAGAGATGGGCTCCGCAACCCTGATCCGCATTCTTCGGGCTCCTCGACCGACCTTCTGTTGCGTGAAATACGAGGCTTCGGATGTTGAGAGGGCATGGGGCTGCAGTTGTCCAGGAATGGGAAGTGTTCTGACAGTCTAGCGATTTCGGGTGTCTGGTCTAGTTAAAATTGTGCGGCCTTCGAGGGTGACTGTCTTGTAGTTCGTTCTTCTACTTCTGTAGTCCAACTTAGATTGTACTGTGGATCTCGAGTGACCTTGCAATTTTGGATGAATTCCAGCTGATCTCTTCTGGTACTTCAACCAGGTCTCTAAATTTAAATTTGTCTGCATTGATTGCGAACGACAGGAATCTAATCAAAAATGTATTCCTTTAATCATTTTTACAGTTTGACTGTTTTTGATAGCAAGATTCCATAAAATCAGATTTAATATGATAAAAATTTGGAAGTGTATTGTACCATTAGTTCCAAATTTTTAAATGCTTGCTCTAGATGGTTAGAAGTTATATGTTTAACACGATTCATGCCAAAAGTTAAGTTAAATTTCATATATTACTTTTATGATCGTTTAAAAATATTCCCATTTGGGAATTATTACTTTAGATTACTGGGATCTATTAAAAAATCTCTAAAAATTAGGAATAATCTGAAATAAATTTTTAGATTGCCCTCCTATTTTTCGGAGACTCAGCACTCTAAGTAGCTCATAAATTATTATGTAACGTATTTTTTAACTGTTTTAAATTTGCTATAGTATTTTTCTGAGAAATGCAGAAAAATCCACGCCCCCCTCGTGATAGTTCTAGAATGGTAATGATTCAGGACAGGAGGAAACAACGTTTCGGCTACACGCGATAATTAAGGGCGTAAGTCGCGGAACTCACTGAACCAGTTTATTACATTATTTAGCACCCAATTAGGGAGATACAGTGCATCGAATGAAAGAAACGACGACCGAGCTTGCTCCGCAGCGGACACGATCTCGATATTCCCACAGACTTCGTGCACACGGGGCTACGATAATGTTTAAATAAAGTAGCGTACTTTAAAGCACCAGTCGCAGATACTGAACGGAATAAAGAATCTTATGAAAGCTCTGATGGAGAGATCGAGCCTCTGGAACAGGATCTGGGAAATGATTCTTAGTACATCTCTGCTGCAGATGACTTCTTGCAACATATTAACTTAATGTTTATAAAATTCTTTCTCCCTAAATTATTTATGCAAATGAACGACTCGCATTCGAGGATCTCGTTCAACCATCTTCAAATCACCTGTAAGCAATTTGAATTCAAATTTTCCGGTTTTATAATTGAAAGTGGAAGATCATGAAGATGTTGAAACAAATTTTATGTCCACCTAAGCTTTTCTTTACAATGTTGTTTGTTAAATTTACTGTCTAATATTAAACTTCTGTTTATGTAGTTCATTCAAGATTTCATAAATTTCTTTTTTCAAAATAATGCAAAGTAATAATGAAAAAAATATTTACCCATGCAAAAATCAGGATTATTATCATGAATGTTGTTGCACCGTTTGTTTTGCGGGGTAATCGGTCTGGCAAACGAGCGGTCCATTCGAAACCCGATTTTTGTACAAGGGCGGCATTCGCCAGCAAAGGATTAGCACGAAGTAGCCGAATTCGTTCTGTTGCGAAAGCATTTCAACGAAATCCGCGATGCTGCGCGCCGTGCAAGAAGGAAAGGGTTGGGGTAGCAAGGGCCAAAAGCGAAGGCGATTCGCCGCTTAATTGGCTGATCAAGGCATCAAGGAAGCTGCTCGTTTTTTGCGAGGCTCTCCCTCGTGGATTCTCCGTGATCGGCCGATCTTATTCAATTGGGCCTTCTTAATCAAGATGAGACTCAACCCGATCAAAGATAAGTGGCAAACCCTGCGGACGCGGCGGCCTGCTTGCAATTTTCGTGGGCTCCCCCGGTGAATTTCGATCGCATGATCGCGGACCCTCGTCCCGCCAATTAACGTCGTTCTGGCTCATAACAATACATCGACCGTCGGTTACTCGAAGACACCAATTCCTCATAAATTCAATCCCTTACGAACCTCGCGTTCCATCTTTCTGTCACAGTTTTTCGGGGCTTCGTTCATTTCGCTTCTTGTTTTCAACCTTCCCATTTTTCACCCTGCGTTTTCAACCTCATCTTCTCACTGCTTTTTTAATCCTTAGTTTTTGATCTTTCATTTTTAATGCTATGTTTTTAATCGTACTACGTAAAACATATATTTTACCCATGTTTGTTCTCTTCTTCAACCCTTTTGTAGCAGAAGATTCGTTGAGAACAGAAATGTTTAATCGATCTTTTTATAACAAATATAGCTTACTAATTTGTTCTGTTTGCAATATTTTCTGAAAACATCTACGAATGCATATAAAATCATTGTTATTAGACAATAATGCTTGCTATTAGACAGAAGGAAAATATTCGACTAATGAACACCCTGCATGAACAAAGGAGACATACTCTTGTATTTTTGTGTTGAGGAACGTAGAGGTTCGAAGTTAAATATTAAATGAAAAACAATTAGGAGAACCGGCTGCCGTGGCGGTCGGCCCTCGTATGAATCGGCTATATATTTCCCACCATCCTAATACTTCTCATGAATCGCGCAACAATGTCTAGCGAAACGAAGCAGGGTCTCTTCCTTCCTTCTGTCCGTGAGAAACCCGGTAAAGAAACAACCTTCGTAGATCGGATGTAGCTGAACGAGCGATGATATCGGCTTTGGCCGAGACGTTCGATCGTCAAAACGGTACGATCTACCGTAGAATCTTCTGTGCCGCACAAGAATTCGCTTCCACAAAGTGTTTCCTCCACTAGAAACCTTAAAAATTATACTGATATTTAATTCACTAAAATCCTTCAGCCAAAAATGCATTTTTAACACTTTACCTACCGGAAGTTTATTAATAGGATTCTCAATCATTGTGCTGTATCAAAAGGAACCGTAGAAATTTTCTTTTACATTGCAATCTTAAATAGAAATTAGTAGATGACGTTATTCAGGATGACTTGTCAGTTCACAATGAAAATTGCTGTTACTATTGAAGGTTCAATAAAAGTGTTTAACCATGTACCAGATTTTTCAAAATTATGCAATAATCTCCGGTCGGTAATGTGTTAATATATTGATTGATAAAAGAACATCTTAAAAATGTTCAAAAGTCACAGAAATTTATTGAATGAAAAATGAATGTTCAATACAATCATTACATAGAGGTCGACTCATATTGGCCGGCCAGGTGGAGGTAGCCTGTTCTACGTCGTCGACTCTCGAACGGCCTGTATGGAATAAATTTTTCCTAATCACAGATTTTCCTAATCCCTCTAAATTAATTACCAACATTTTATGTGTGACACCTTGCACAGTGCTCTATAATGGTACCCCCAGCATCCAACAAGTCGCCGACAAATGAAGCAGGTAGTTCCTTGAAAGAAAAAGGAAAACTTCCGAAGAGATAACGCATAAAGCCGCTTCAAAAAGTTGGTTTTACAGAAACGAAAAATGTTGCTCACAGATAGCGCGCGTAGAAACAGGAGTCTGAAAATTGATTCCCATGAGGGAAACAGCCCCCTTTCCTCTTCCCGTATATCTCGTTTGGTATCGGGACAGCGACGGAACGTCTTCACTTAACGCAGTCTTCCGAAGCAGATAGCAGAGTTGCAATGCTAAATGGTAGAACCAGCAACACGACACCGTACTTCGGCGGTGTACTCACGGGACCGACTTCACGGTGGAAGGCAGCCGATGAGTGTCCGCAATTAAGAGGCGGTGCGAACGTGAAAACATCTGCAATGTAGATGCAGCAATCCACTTAGTTGCGGGCCCCTTCATCCGCGGCTCTTAATATAGACGGGATCGCCGCGGCGAGAGAGGAAGCCGGAGAAACGAGTCGTGAACGGTAGCAGGAAACCGCGATTCCTTTTTCGCATCGGTCTTCGTCTTCTTTTGGACTGGATCGAGTCCCTGAAGATTGATCTGTTCGATACTTCGATCAGGATCGACACGCGTTTCACCTCTCCGATTTCTTGTCACGATCCGACGAGCATCTAAGTCGAGATCAACTAACAGGTGCCTAGATCGATTAGACAATCTTAAGTGAAATCAATATTTTCTGATGATCGTTATCATGCAAGGCGAAACTTCAACAACTAACACAAGCTTTTATGCGTCACTGAAAAGACGGTTTGGATTTGAAACTGTTAAGACACTAAAGGAATGGTCCAACATAAATTTGTCAATTGCAAGGGTAAGCAATAGAAAATTATACTTATTAAAATGCAGATCTTGCAATAGATTTCCAAAATTCATTAGAAATAAAAAACAACAATTTACGATCGAGAATAACAAACAAACATTTAAATGAAATCTTTAGGAATTCTTTTTGTTTAACTGTTTACACATCGAGCTACGCGCGGTAACTTTTTGCAGTAGAATATTGAAAAATTAGTGAGAACACGCTAGTGCTGATCGTCTGAAAATAAACGAGACCTTGGGAATTTTTTCTGGGGAAGATATTGGATGTTTGATTCGAACAAGCATGTTATTAAAAGGTACGTGTACGAAACACAAAGAAATGATCGAGTGACGGCCATTCTATCAAAAGACGCTGATCATCTGTCTGTGAAAGGGATTTGTAGAATTTTTTCCTAAGAAAATTGATGATACTTTTTTTAGAGGGTTTATTGAAATGCATGTACATTGCACTGGTCGTTGAAAAATGAGTGACAGCCTACGCCTCAAGAGATACTGCACTGAAAATAAACGTAACTTTCGGAATTTTTTCTGGGAAGATTAATGGACTTCTTTTTTAGACAAGCATCTTATTTCGAAGTACATATATTGTGGTAACATTTTTTGCTGCAAAGTATTGAAAAATGAGTTAGCGACAGCTCCTCTCAGAGGACGACTGATCGTCTGAAAATAAATGTGACATTGGAATTCATTTCCGGAAAGATTAATAGACTTGTTTTTTTTCAGACAAGCATCTTATTTAAAAGTGCATATAATGTGCTGGTTATGTTAATATTTCTGCTACGAAATCTTGAAAGATGAGTGATTGCCACTCTCTTGGAAGACGCCGTGTTGATCTCCTGAAAGTAAATTTTTGTTTGGAAAAATTAATGAGCATTTTAGACAAATAGTTTATTTAAATGTACGTACATGGTGCTGGTGGTGGTAATTGTTGCAAGCATAAAATAATGAAGGACCTTCTCTGACGATTTCATTCAGCAATTTCCAAAAGCATCTGATGTTCTTAAAAATTTTCAAAAACAAATAAAAACCGTACAACAAATTCTTCTGACGTACTGAAAATCCTTAATCTGCTAAGATCGCTAGAGCGGTAGTTGTAATCCAGGGCAATTAAACAACCGATAAGTATGGAAGCCAAATGAAGTCTTCTCTGGGAGAAATAAAAATTTGGTCGGATATCTCGGAACGATTTTATTCAATCTATCTGAACGCTATATAAATATATCTTGCACGCGAGCGAAATGATCGTTGGAACGTTCTCCCGGACAAAGTTAGCGGCGGAGCGATTAGTCGTCGGTGTGTAATGCTCCTTGGATCGTGTACACCTGACCATTAATTTTCACAGTATCAGTCCGGTTCCGTGTTGTGGGGCCTATTCATTATTTTCACTCTCGATAATGCAGCACCCCCGGCGCAAGGAAAAGTAGCTAATCCGGTCGGGAACAATTTGAATGAAATTGTCCGGTCCCGGCTCGCCGATCCGCGCATTACGAAGCCAGCTTCTCGGAAAACAGCTTGGCCACCGCCTGTCATTTGCATCTTCGCTCTCATCCCGCCGGCATTAACATTAATACGCCATTAAATCGGTCGCAAAGTCGGCCGGCTCCGTCACGCTACCACTGTCAGGACTGTAATCCGCGGTCTAACTCAATTCACTGCCGTTTTTCTTCTGTTTTAAACGGTCCCATTAAAATCGCCGGGCGGCACCGATCGCACTCGACCACGCGAGAAAACTCGGAAACACGCATTTCCCGCGGTTACTCCTTAAAATCTCCACTTTCCAAATATTGTCAAAGGTTCAACCCCTCGGCGATTGCGTTGAGATTTTACACGAGGTAATTAGTTAGAGACATACCTCAGAATTTAATAAATGTTAGCACAGTCGTAATAACTGAACATTTATTTCAACATAGGTGGAGACAGTCTGAATATACAGTTCACAAATATTAGAATTTATTGGAATATTATTTTACGCTTTATCAAAATAAAGCAGACCAATGAAAAAAATAAAAAACGAGAGGTCCATAGACATTTCCATGTTTCGCAGAATAAAATTGTTAGTTCTCAAAATTTTCAGAGTTATTAACAATAAATTAATAAAGTGTATTGATTGTACAGTGATATATTGTTTAAATAGCGTATAAGAATTGATATTAAATGGTTTGATAAATGATGCTGCGGATTGTTAGGCTCGTCGCTGAGACGATTTA
Source organism: Lasioglossum zephyrum (assembly GCA_028455615.1). Taxonomy (NCBI): domain Eukaryota; kingdom Metazoa; phylum Arthropoda; class Insecta; order Hymenoptera; family Halictidae; genus Lasioglossum; species Lasioglossum zephyrum. The sequence continues at coordinate 4,087,584 of CM052324.1, read as the reverse complement.
GTGATTAGATCGTTTTAGATGGTTCGTGAGGTTTCTCCGTCGTTTGTCTAGGCCGGAGCAGCATTTTCTTCGTCGATTTAAGAGAAAACGAGAACTAAAGTAGACAAGCCGGAGAACAAGGCTAGCCAAGGGACCGACAAGAAGACGCTGTGGCCCGTTCCTCTCGAGTTGCGATCTAAACGGCGCGACGACGCGACCAGCGTCCGACAGTCTCGCTCGAATGCTCGGAAGTAAACACGATTACGTTCCGGGAAGATCGAGCGAATCGTTCGCCGATTGTCGTCCTAACGAGCCCCCCAGGAAATCGAATTACATGAAACTGACCCGCTCGTTTTTCTCAGGAAACCCCGACCCGGTCGACAAATCGGGGATCGCCTCGAAGCTGCAGCAAAAATCGATTTCCTCTAAATTCAGCCAATTTGTTCGACGAAAATAATTAAATGGACTGGGCTCCCGATCTTGTTCTATTCGTTCAATTCAATTACGAAGCCTAAAAATTTATTGATAATCAATTTCACCCTTTTACAGATCAAATTTACCTTTTCGTAAATCAAATGCGTCTGATTGATGACTCAAAACTGAAGTAACATTTACAGTCATGTGTACAATAGAATTATTTTTTTCGGAATAATTTTAAATCGGATATTTTCTTGTCAGAGCAGCTTAAGAAAACTTTGTGGAAAAACTTGAATTGCAAAAGGGTGAACTTGATTTGTGGAAGGGTACATTTGATTTGCAAAAAAAGTGCTAAAATGTGAAGTGCTTACTTCATAATAATCCAAATAATTATTTGGACAAGAATTTATTAAAATAAATTAATAAATCCGACTCATTGTATCGAAACAAAGGGGTCAACTAACAATAAATGTGGGTTCAAAGGGATAGGTCTACAGCTCAAGCCACAGTGGTCGAAACCACTGTATATCGCACTGTAGCAACTCATTATGAGCACATGAATAGCAAACGACACGTGCAGCAAACGACAGAAACGCGATTATACCGAACAACGCAACAAAACCCAGAATGCCATAACCTCCTAGACACGACCTGGCTAGCATGAAACTTGAAGGGTGCCGAGAGTTATGGAGGTTCGTAAAAAGAGGGAAATTATTACGCGAACGGGATAGACCGGTGAAAAAATGGGGGACGAAAGCGCGAGCTATGTCAGAGGTTCACTGGGCGCTGTTGAACCACGGTCCCCGAGAACGGGCCCCTTTTTCTGCTCCCCGTGGTCTGTGTCTTTTTCTGGCCCCTCGACCGCAGAGCCCGAGCTCTGGCGACGACGCTGTGGCTTTGTTATGAAATAGGCTTGAAAGCGAAATGCCCCGCTCCTTCGACGGTCTCCTGGCCCCGTTTACCTCTGGCCCGTGCTCCAGGGCCGCAAGGCCCCTTAGAATATGCGACTAATCTACTTGGAACGCTCCAACCGTGTTTTGTAATCGATGAAAACATGTTTTCTCATGCATATATGTATAATGCTGTTATATAAAATGTTGTATTATTAGTATTCAAAATAATGTTACATTAGGAACTAGAAAAAGAGCCGCAAGCCCGTTCAGTAAAATTTCTAATCAAAGCTGGGAATGATCTCAAGCAATAACAATGTTATAGTTACTATCCGAGGATTAAGGCGTCACTTGAGTCCAGCGAGAAGGCGTTAATTCTTAGGCGACTGGCTTTCGATGAAATCGTGATTCGCGCAAATGGCTCTGTTCTTTTCCAAGATCTAATAATCCCGTAAGTACACCCGCTTGCCGCGGCTCGGTCCCCCGCATCTCGACAGTAAAATACATCCTGTCGGCGGAATGGAAGCAGCCATTTATTGGCCCGACTTAGCGGGCGCAATTACCGAGCGAAATAACCGCGGATATTAATGCAGTGTCATTCGAAATAAGCGTCGGGATAAATCAATGCCGGCTTAACGAGGCGCTGACGCGTGACAGGGGGAGCGGTTAAGGGTCGGCCATCCTCGCTATCCTCTCGTCGCATCCTTAATGCGGCCACGACACCGACGAAACTTCTTCAGACCGATATTCTCTTGGCCATTAATGGATTTCTGGATCAAGGTGAACCGTCGCGTCGGTTAAGATTTCAGACGGATTAGTCCTGTACTAGATGAACGATCCATGTCCTAAATCGTCAGTTTTATTATTTTTATAGTCACTTAAAGTAGTCACTTTTCGTGCCCCGTGGATAATGCAGTGTTTAAGAAAAGAGAACCACTCGAAGTAGGGTGGGACATCGCTTATCCCGGCGTTGAAGTCTCTTAAGTGCCTCGCCTAACCGCGCGTTGAAGTCTTCTAAGCGCCTCGCCTAACCACGCGTTGGGGTCTCCGCGTTGCGCTCGATAAAACGCAACTATCGGGTGAATGAAATTGTGTAGAAAATGATTATTTAATTCTCTATCATTCAATCAATCATTAAATTCTGACAATTTAACCGAATTTTAATTGCATCTGCAAAAATAAATTATTTTATTATTTTTTCGGCTTAGCAGTCGAATCGCTTGTTACTTCTGATCTATCTTGGCGGTGTTACTTAAGAAATAATGTATTGAACCAATATTTATTATTTCTTTAGAAAGTTATATTTTTCAACCAAAAAATCGATGAGGACAACCTTAACAATATTTTCTGCGTTTATGAGGCCCATGTATGGGTTGGAAAACACGTCGGTCATTTCGCTGACACGATAATCGAGGTGGAGGGTAGGATCGATTTTCTTTTGGAAGGAATATCGAGGCACGCGCGTCCGTCCAACGGTCCCATCGTAGTGTTAACCAGACGTTAACAATCGACGGCATTAAATTCCCGGCCGGTCGATCGATCCACGGTTGCATCTGGCTGGCTTGCACAATTGGAAAGGCTGTCAGCGTCCGTGTACCGGGGAACGATGATTCTGCGGTCACTCGTCGAGTCCTCGCCGCTGGCACGGTAGCTGCTTTCCTACTAGGCTTTCCAGCCGGGCTTTGTACTTCTATTAGCGAGCGCGCACGTGCGCCGCTACATAACTTATTGACAGTGACGGGGCAGGACGAAAGGGAAAGGGGAGAGGACGAACAGCTCGAGAAAGAGAGCGAGAGAAAGAGAGAGAGAGAGAGAAAGAGGAGAAGAAGCTCCATGGACCGTGGAGAAAACGGAGAAAGATGATGCTCCCTGAACCGTAGAGAAAACAGGGAGAGAGAAGATGTTCCGTGAACCATAGAGGGAGAACGGAGATAGTGGATACTGAAAGGATACTGAAGAGAAGAGAAAGGGAGAGGGAGAGGAGAGAGACCTTTAAGCCGCGTACGTGATGGAATGAATTGGGAGAAAGGACGACCGCTGTCTTCCCCCGAAAGAATGTTTGGCTGACGATCACTTTGATTTAGAGCTGTCGGTAAAAGTACCAGGAGTACTTGCGGATAATCTCGTTGTATTTCAATGCGAGATTGATGTTCTTTCACAATTTCTTAGATTAGAATATTCTTTACAGCCTCTACTTCACGTAAAACTAAATAAATACCATGAAACTACAGTGGGTACGTCAATAAATTTTTTTAATGAACTGTAGACTGTATACATATTGTAGTGTATTGTACAGTATTTTTAACTAACTGTATACTGTAAAATTGTGCAGTAGGTCTAAATGGGTTGGGATATGCAAATCAATTTTCATCCAACTTTCCAGACGATTAAAAAAGATGAAGGAGCGCTCGATTCAGCTGAGAGAGAGAGTCTGAATGAATTTTTCGGGGTCAGGCATTTGCCGCAAACACGTACAGGCGATTGCTCGGTGTGTTGAAGGAAGAAGGTGGTTCGAATGTGAGACAGGTGCTGCGAGACGTCGGCTGATTCGTGATGGACGACGTGCGACCACTTTTTAAACTCGTGCCACCTTCCAATTAGCAATTATTGAGACGTTTCGGGGATCGCCGCGGAATCTTAAGAAGGACACGTCCCCGGTCGGTGCTCGGTCACGCGAAAAACTGCCGGCATTGGCTCCGTTTAATTGCACGCAACCGTCACTCCAATTACAGACTCTTTACTCTACCCCCACCACCTTTTTCGGCTTCCTTTATTAATCGCAAGTTCCAGGCACGACCTCTAAAAATTTGGGGCATCCACCACGATGTTCCACGATAAACTCTTCTCAATTGTAAGTACTTTACTCGGTCAATTAGAGATACATTTAACACGTTGACTGGCTTCGTCCAATTGATGATGATTTATTTAAAAATGAATTTCGACGCTGATACATTGTGCTAAATTTCTTAAGACACATTTCAATTTTTTTCATTATTAAATATATTATTTTGATTGTATGTAATTTTTGAGGTTGCTGCTGGTGATTTGCGAATGAACACCACTTTCCTCTTAAACCGCCAACTTTTACCAAACCGATCCGAGAGGATGAAACGGGAAGATCAATCGCGTGGAATAAGAAACGTCTTTCGATGAGTCCGAAGAAAAACGGGCGGGTCGATCGGGTCTGAGATTGTCGGCTCTCATTAACCAATTACTTTGGCCAGGGGTGGGGGTAGGATCAGCTTTCGAGGGAGCTTGGAGAAGGGGCCGCGTGCTCGACATTCTGCCTTTTTTCCGGGTTTTGACTAGCTTCGGCTGCTGCCAGTGCTCGTCACCTCTCGTGGACTGTAATAACTTCCTCGGCGACCCCGCAAGAACGATCCTCATCCATCATACATATCCCAGGGCCCTGGGTTCTCAACCTTCTCGGAGCCACTGCACCGCTGGCTTTCGGATCCATTCGACGAAGGGACGCGTGACGACGTCCGCTTTTCAGGGTAGACACCTCATTACCGGAGTCGGTTAGCCGGCGCCCGTTTCGCGTAATCTTTCTTCAACACGGTCCGTTGGACAGTTCCACCGTGCTCTTCTGTAATTATTGGCCTACCAATGCCTCGCTGATAGCGACGACAGGTCGTTAACTTCGAGACTGTTCACCTGCTACTGCGCCGCACCGGGAAAAATTCGTTCGGTCGCAAATGGAACGATTTATTCCTAACGAGTTGCAGTCACAGTGTTTCTACATTTTATGCACTTTCATGTTCACTCTCCACATTTCCTTCTATTTTTCCTCGCAACCCTAATGCGTTGCTAAATGATCCTTAGGAGCTATTTTTTGGTTTCAGACAGTATTAAGTCGAATGTATTTTTTTAATTTTATACTTGATGGTCCTTTGAGGAATGAAACGATTTGTCACTAATGAGTTGCGGCGTAGTCGCAGCGGTTCAGAGGAGAATAAATATTTGATGCTTCTGCTCTCATTTCGTCTTTAAAAGACATTCGAAGAGGAATTATAATCGGCTGAGGCTGAATGTTTATTCGTAGCCATCATTTCATCGACTAATTCGTGAAAAGATCTCGTAGCGTTTATAATTTAATCCGCCTCATTAAGGATTTTATGGTGTTCATAAAAATATATATGTACACGTGTACGGGGCGCATTAAACATTGGAAAAATTACAAGCTTACTGCAATTTTACTTATCAGGAAATGCTATAAATGCATAAACATATCGCGCGGCCTAATTACGGGCATCATCAACGATACTGCGACGAGTGGTCCCGCGAGCTGCGTAAATTTGAGATTGACGCAATAAATGCATACTTCTACGAGCATGGATCATTAGATCCATCTCTTCAGAGACGTCGACCCACGCGCTCCTCTTCGGGAACGTCTCTTCACGTCGGACAGGACGTCGCATTAGCAGAAATGAGCAGGTGGGTCGGGACAAGACGACCGAGGGATGCACTTTTCTCGATAAAGGAAAAGCGAAGGGCCGCAAGTTGGATACCGGTAAAAAACCGCTCTGCCGGTGACTAATTGTATGTTATTAGCCGGAGCGTATGCAAAATACGAATGCGCGACGCTCGCTCTCGGTGCACGCGAAAGCATGAAATAATTTACGACTGGCGGTGGTGCGCTTCTCCACGTTGCCCGCTGCACCATCGAACAACGAATTTTCAAAGTGCATTTCAGCGCAATACTCCACGATGCTCGCTCCAAATTGAATTTCAAACATCCTTCCAAGCATTATTTCCACCAAATTCAATTTCGAACGTCTTTTGAAACTCTAGTTCTACCAAACTGAATTTCAGACATGTTACAAAGCATTACTCACTTCATATAATGCATTTTTTTCATTAACTGCATCAACCAGTGAATTAAAAATTATTCATATAGTGTACATTATTTTAAACGGAACATTAGACATTAAAAAGAGTTTTATTGTGAATCTTTATTTTGAAGAAGATTCAGGATCACAAATAAATTGTTTCTTATTAAACTATGTAATTGTTAATACATTATATTTTATAATATATTATATTAAGGAAGAATTACTTTAGAGTTGTCCAACTTGGTATCGACATCATACAGTTTAAACAAGAATACTTTTTGCAATATAAAAACAGAGGTACATCCTCAACCATTCGAACGGAAGACACGCATCTTCCGATAAGAATAAATGCGAACGGACAGCCTCAAAGATAGATGAGTCCGAAAGCGTGTCTCAGATCGCGAGGTATCCTAACAGCGCGCACAATGTAGCCACCCGATCATCAGTTTGTTGCGATAACTAGTCAAACTAATGAACCGGCGATCGTCCTTCTACACGGTCGGATACGAGACAGGAATTTCGTGTCGCCCTGCGAATGATGTATAAGTCGGATCGCTGGCGATGCGTTCACCATCGCTGTATGATGGAAGTGGCCGGGATAGCGGGCCGACACCTGGCCGATGTGGATCGTGATGGCGTGTCGCGTGACTCGAATGAGAAATGCGTCGCGAATCCTTGTTTTTTGCGCGAAGAACGTACGCCGATAGTACGCGGAGCTGACAGGGGAAGAGATGAATTGTAGGTATCTGCGTTTCCGTGCGTCGAAATTGAGACGTCGCTCGGCTGTGGTTGATGTTCAGTTGGAGAAGTCTGCCCCCTGCTGTCTAACCGCATCCTGTTTGAACTTTGCTGCTTTAATTGGGGGCTTTGATGACTGGGCTAGGTCACTAGGTTGAGCTTTTCATGGATTTTTGGACTTTAATCATTTCGTGCCAACGTTTTCTACTATTTTTTATTATTTTATAATGTTTCATATCATTATGTATATATAAATGTATATATAAATATATTTATATATATAATATATTATATATAAATATTCATAAAATGACATAAAAAGAGAGCGTGGTTCTCAAGAAATGTAACTAAAAAGAAACCAAAAAATGTTGGAAAAACAATATCCTATTTTCGAAATCCACAATTGATCCTAATCTTAATCTTAATCTAAATTTTCCTCAAGTATCTTGCAAACACCTCTTCATAACTGGACCTTCGCCGGTAATTCTAAGTTTCCTTGCTAAAGTCCTTCATCAAATGTAAAATCAAGAATGTATGCTATACATACCCGAAGTAAGATCTTTGCGAGGATTTAGCATCGCCAGCATTCCAATTTAATTCCGAGAATAGAACCCAATTTCCTGAACAGCGTGCGAGGGTTAAAGGGTTGACAGTCTAAGGCACGAGGAGTGTCAACATCGGCCTAGATCCGAGCGTCCTTGAGTCATTAGCGGCACGATAGTGCAGCCATGCTATCGGTCGCGCAGCATCGCGAGATATCGATCTAGATTCCTCTCGACGTGGCTCGGTGGAACACAGGGGGCAGGGTCTATCTCTCCGGTCAAAGCTCCTTCAACAGCACCAGCAGCAACAGAACTAGCAGCAACCGCGAGATTGCGAAACGTAGCTGCTGCCCTAACACTCGCAAACCGTTCGCATAGTTTCACGTCACAGTTGCGGCATACGTGCCCACCCGTAATTAGATTAATACACCGCGAAATTGGATTGCGAAACCGATGCGGGGCGGCCGGATACGACAAGTTTTTCGTGAGAACGCCACCAGGGTTAATTAAACCCCGACAGGTCGAGTGCCAAGAGCTGGAGAGACACCCTTTAGCTGATCATCGTACGGACAGGGTGTTCTCATTACACCCACTCAACTAAATCACTATGATTCTATGGAATTTTTTATGTTGTTGAATTGTTTAACGGATTTCCGAACTGATTTGAAATAACTTTTTCCTTTGCGTAAATATTCACCGCCCTTTTGTTCTCAAGTAATCAATGAAGAAGTTGCTCGACGTTTTTCATTAACAACAAAGCAATAAATGTAAGATTCTTTGCTCTTCTAAGAAATTATGAACGAAAGGGAAGTTCTGATCACAGAGTAACCATAGAATAGTATATCGTATTATAAGAACGAACTTCTTTCTTCGGCAAGAGACTCTTAGAATCAGATTCCGAACAGGCAGGGCACAGACAGGCTCTGAGAGGGGTTCGAGGGGTGTGTGTAGTGGCCGATTAACCAAGGATCGCGTTCGCGTAAATCACTGCGCGCGTGTCCCTCCCTCGATCGCGATCGGATCGCGTTCGCCGGGATTTTTGCAGACGGTGGCGCATTCCCGGGCGGAGTAGCGTTCCATTCGCGATAAAGGCGACACAGCGATCCCCTGGCAGCCAGATAGAAAGGAGAGAGAGAAGAGAGAAGAAAGAGGAGGGTCAGAGGCCCCGGTTGTCGTTACGCGTATCGATACGCGTCGCGATTATCGGTTCGAGCTGAGGAGAACAGGGTGAGAGGAGAGGGTTGGAAGCAGGAGAGGCAAGGACAATCGCGGCGGTGGCCGGTGTCGAAATCGGCTCGCGAAACAAAAGGATCGTAGAGACATCGGCGTCATGGTAGCCGTGTACAGAGCCACGGTGAAAGCTGCCTCGAGCTGCAGCATATAATTCGAGGGCATGTCGATAAATCAGCCGACGCAAGCAACAACGGAGAGAAACAGAGATAACGAGAGAATAAGAGTGAGAGGGATAAAACGGAGGGGGTAGAGGGGAGAGTTGTAGCAGTCTCTCCCCGGGGAGAAACAGAGAGATGCCGTGTGCGTTGCGACACACGTTCGTCTAGTCGTGGGCGGCTTATTTCTCTGTGCAGCGTCGCTCGTGCATATATCGTCCGGATTGAGCCGCGTCGATACTTGCTCTCCACGATATCGAGACGAACTGCGGAGATTGTTTCGCGCCACGATCCTTCCCCAATTTTTTTAAGAGCTCCGAGTGCTGTTTCGTTGTGCAATGGGTGCGGGAAGAGTAGACTGGGGACCTGTAGGGCACTGTATTGACTCCGGAGGGAGCGGGAGCCACCAAGGCACGCCCAGTCTTGATGTTATGGTACACTCCCGTACAATATGATCAGAAAATTGAAAAGATCTCGAAATCCAGACATCTTTCCTTATTTCTCGTTTTAGTCAAATGAGAAACGCACCCTTTTTTATTATACTTTAAGGAAAAGTTTCTTTTCAAGTCAACAGAAACTGAAAATAATCGATGATCAGACATAGGGTCCAACTAATTTTCAGTGAACTTCTCTAAAAAGAAATGCTTTGACCAGCTACTCCTAAAAAGGGCAAGCAAAGCCCACGCGAGTGATTAGAATGCAACCCCTATGATCTGATCGGTAGTCCCCGGGCCCAAAGTATCTTCGCATCAGATCGTCTGCCACCTACCACTTGGAGGCATGACAAAAACGCGACGCGTCACCAGGGCCGGTGAATCATCGGCAGAGATGAGTCCCCGTTGGGCCCGGGCCCACACGGAAGTCCGTTCTCCCCATCCCGTGCGTCCCATTCTAACGATCCCCGGGCAATTTATCGCCGCGGCCGTGTGAAAGACCCATTCAGAGTGTAACGTGGCTGGATATCGGGGGGATAATGAAATCGCGCGGTGAAAATCGAGCCGTCTGAAAGGGGCCTTGCAAGATGGCCCGCAGCCGGCCCGAGATAAGCACCGGGGTGACCAATGACCCGGGGCGTCGTGACAGGCGCGCCTCTAGGAAGTTATTCGACACACTCCTCCTCTGTCCTGCATTCTCCTACACGCTCCACGTCCTCCATCCTCCTCTTCGTCCTCTTCGTTCTCGTCCTCCTCCAACCTCGTTTCTCCTCCACAGTGCTGCGATCCTCGACCGGGGCCTTCTACACACATAGGCTTTCACGGCGGATTCTAGCGGCGCGCCGGCTCGATGCAAATTTGTATTGGAATTTTTCCCTGGGAACGGTGCTTTGATCGAACGCAGGAAACCGTTAAGTTCCTTCGCGGCGTGCGTGTTCCCGTGATAAGGCGATTACGCGATACGGGAACAGACGGATCGCGGCTGTATCTGATACACGATGGGCCCGGCCCGAGCCGGCCCGGAACGTCCCCGCGCGATGGGAACCGAGATCCCTAACAGCCAGGAGACATCTCTCTCACCTGTGCAATGGATTCGACTAGCTCGTTCATTGGTTTCATTTTATTTTAGGAGCCAATTAAATATCTACGCGATGCATGATTTTCGACATTTCTTTCTGATATGATTAATGAACTCCTGTTTTTTGAGAAATACTTGGTTTACGTAAGTGAGCCCTACATCGGTAAAAGGAAAGATCGGTATGGCCGATTTTTGGTTCGATTTCTGCTGGAGTATAGTGACGTGCGGGTTAGAGATCAGCCGATAGAATTGAGTTTGAGGCAGAACTCACTTCCCAATGTGGTGTCCGCATCATCAACGTATCCAAACGATTCTCGTTGAGGATCAGCCTAGTGGCAACGTGTATCTCGAAGCCTGGTTACCTAACGAGCGTACACCGGGCCCGAAGTCTACGTAAATGGGCGGTGCCGCCGATTGTTTCGGATTTCTCTAAAGCGTATATCACGTCGGAGGAAAGTAACGATCGTGACTCGGCCATCGAGCATCGCGCCTCTCTGCAACGCTTTGCACAGCGGTCCGCATTAAACGATTCTCCCGGACGAATTGCTTCACGGTTATGCCGATCGGCACGGAAATTCCGTCGGTTATTCCGTAACGCGGCTCTTGGGAACAGCCCTGCTCTAGAACTATCTCTCTAACCGAGCTGATGCTTCCGTGTTACCTCCGGCCGGTCTCGCCGTATCGGATATCGTTCGGACGATTATATAAATCGCGGTCGCTTGCCACCGACTACTCGATCGTTTCGCGCCGGCAATTATCGCTTTCCTCAGTTTTTTCTTATTGAACCCCTTAACCCCATCATTTATTTCGTGACTGGATCAACCGAAGTTATTTTATCGTCCACCGATCGATCGAAAGAAATTGCGCACTTTGACGTGGCCGTATATGGCTCATATATTCATATATACGTATGTGCTTATATTATGTAGTTAAATATATTAAATAAAGAAATAAGTATTCTATACTACATCAAATACAACAATTTTGTGAGGAACAAACTTTGAAAATTTGTCAGAAATATACTGTAAAACGTTTTGGAACCTCCGTCGTTCTACTCGTCGAAGAACAAGAGTGCCACGAGAACAAACTAATTTTAAAAACCACCACAAACCTCTCTGATAAACTAACAGTACAATATCAACTAGCAGTCAAACTAACAGAGAACCTTTCACTTGAATTTCCAGATGGAGCATAGAGGCGCGGCGCCCGACCATCAGGAGCACCAGTAGCGATCATCTTGGGTCGGGGCCCACTCGGGCCCAGTGGCGGGTGACGTCCGGGCCGGGTGCGGGTCCGTGCTCGCGAGGGTGTGCGGCGTTGTAGCGCCGCGATGGCCGCGACGGATGGTCAGATCGTGGTAGCAGCGGCCCGGTGGGCCGAGGAAGCAACATACCTTCGGGAATTTGTCTCCAAGTACCGCTTGCCTGCGGTAATCAAGATCACTAAAGGCCAATACGGCGGTCTAGGAGTTCCAACTTTACCAGCGCCAAGTTTGCAGAGCACAGCTTTGTTAGTCTCAGCAGGACGTCGTCGTAAAATCGTAGCCCAAGCAGTGAAGATCAAAGAGGGTCGTCGAGTGGTCGGTGTTGGTCCACGATTGGCAATCCCGGACTCTTACGCCGGGTACTTCGAAATCCTGAGTGAGGAAGGCCGAGCAGTTCGAGGGATCGAATCTGTTAGCGAGCTATGCCGAAGATGTCCCGAAGAGGGTGCATTGGTTCGAGAGACGGTTCGCGGAATAGCCTGTAGGGTGGACGACGACACGGGGATGGTAGTTCCGGAGGGTACTAGGACTCTAGCGGCTGGCGAGACGATCGTGACGGCAGGTGAGGTGAGTCTACCTGGTCGTGGTCGATTTTTACGCTGCGTGGATTGTCGTGGCGAGAGTGTTCTTCTTGGCATGGAGCAGCGGGGTCGCTTCAGTGCTTTGGCGCGTGAGGACAACATCAGCGGCGTGCATACAGCCCGGGCGTTGCTCAGCAAGCGCCTGCCTTTGACAGTGCGACTGGTGCACGGCCAGCCTCCCAGAGGTCTGAAATCCTCCTCGCAGTTCGTCCCTGAGCTCAGGCTGCTGTCTACCTTCGAAGAGGAGCATGTATTCGCGCTGCCACTTCAAAGAGAGGGCGCGGCGGTCGCGCTTCCGCTCGCCGCGCCCCTCAAGCTGGTCAAAGCGAGGAATGAAGAAGCCCTCAGGTCTATGCAAGAGTTCACCAGGCTGGTGGAACGCGCGTCCCGGCTTGTAGCCGACGTAGCAGACCGGGCACACGTGCTGGATGGTCGTCTTGGTGAAAGCAAGCCCTCCAGGCAGACCAGAAGCGGAGCAGGCTTCCTCAGGCGGTCGTCCACCAATTCGGACAACGGGCCGCTGGGTCACCACAGGAATAACAACGGACACCATCATCACCATCATCATTACCACAGCAATGGACACCAGGCGTCCTCGGGACACGCGGGATACCGGGATGAGAATCGTGTTCCTCCTTCGGCTTGCACTGAGGAGTACGACGAGATTGATCAGATTTATGACTATGTCCGCGGATTTGCACCCTTGCCGAAGAGTGTCAGGTCTCCTTATGAAAATCCGCTGCCTGTTACACAAGGGAATAGTCCACCTCTCACGCCGGTCACTGTCACGATTGCGCCGTTGTTGGACGACAGACCTGAACCACCGCCTATCGAGACCATCCCGACCAAGAAGATTCAAGCGGAGAAAAGAACAAGGCGCGCTGTGAAAGAGGCACCCCAGCCTAGGGTTGAAAAGCCGCCGTTAGCGAAGCTGTACGTGAAGAATAGTGGTACCCAGAGGGGACGTCCATTGATGAGGCAGAAGAGCGCGTCACCGCTGAAGGAGACACCACCCGGCTACAAGGGAGGATCCCCGCTTTTTAATATTCGATACAAGAGCTTGACTAATCTGCAACAGGCTATGGAGCTGGATGGGACCCTGGACTCTAGCCATTCAGGAGGAAGGACGTCGGGAGACTCTGGTGCTGGCGCTAAGCTGCCGGAAAAAAGGTATTCGAGAGGAATCTTCAACCTGGTTCTTCCTGCCATTCCTCTTTCAAACATTTTCTAGATCCAGTCTAGGTTATGAAAATTATTAAAATTCAAGTCTACTATTTCGAAACAATCTGATCCAAAATCTGGACTTTATAGAAAACACTTGCTAGGGTCAGCTTCTAGAGTAGCTTCGTCGAAGAAGATCGGTTTAGAATTTTAGAATGAACAGGTAGCCAACGTTTCATGAAATGTCCATGTAGATCGCGGCGTCTGAGCAGACCGCGTTCACTGACGAACCTAGTGTGGGAGCTACGCGGCGGAAGTGGATTAGGTTGTACCAGACCGGAAACCCCGCCGACAACCACAGCAGCTCCACTGCCACCGACTAAATGTGGACCACGTCTGGCTGTCACTGTGGTGGCACCGCGACGCGTCGGCACGCTCTACCTCTAACTCGTGAGTACCACTCAACAATTCATCTAAAGTCATCTCGACATTCAACTGCGTTCTTCCTCGACCCAGTTTCGGTATACTCTTCAACATAGGAGACGCTGAAAATAACAATCCTCTGCTAAGCTGCTTCTGCATAATTGGAGCTCTGCAGTCGCATCCAAGGTTTAATTAACCTGTGTAATCATAGATGTACTGTCTGCGAGACACTTGAGAGCTTTAGAATCACTTGTACACCTTCTCTTGTGTGGCTTTAATTGAATTTCGCTGTGCTATAAACTTTTCTAAATCCATACCAAGAATACTGAAGCGAACTTAAAAACTTTTTAGCTAAAGACACACTATTTAAAGACGAAGCACGTAAAAAAGTAGAGTAGTCCGAATTGAATGATCAGAGACGATACTTTACCTATGGCTCAAGAGACTAAGCAGTCTCTCGAACCTTTCACGCTCCACTTCGATCGCTCAAGTCCACGTAAGCTCATAGCACATAAATCCCCGATAAAAGATAGGACGATCGTGTTTCATCGATCCCTGGGAATACAAACGATCGCTCACGGACCTCGAGCCGATTGAATTGAGCCTGGATCAGGCTTGAAAGCGGAGTTTTATTGCGATCGGGCATCGGTCGCGCAGGATTACCAACGAGATCGGAATGAAATTAAATTAATGATGCGGACCGGCCGGGCCGGCCTACTCGCCTAATCGGTTACGTTTTTGCCGCGAGGAGCACTTTGTCGCCTCGTAAAGGCCACGTAAAAACCTACGGTTGCTAAAATTGCGTCGAGAGGGAGCGAGAGCGAAACACGGAACCGGAGAAAAACAAAGAGAGAGAGCCAGAAAGTGTGAGAGAAAAATAGAGCTAGAGTGGAATAGCGAAGGTACTGCACTTTTCCAATGAGATTAATTTCCCGTCGCTACTTTATTGGCTAAGAGGAGGCGATACGTCGAACATCCCCCCTCTCCCCGATATTGTCCTCCTCGGGCCACTCTGTTTACCTGTCTCGTAGCCCCCCTTCCCGGCAACCGCAATCAACAAGGAAGGCGTACCGGTTACGGGGCAGTTAGACCGTACTTTGTCCGGCGAAATCGTTAAATTTACAGGATCCGAGCCGGGTCGATCCTTTAACGAAGCATTTTACTGGCCGTTATAAAAGGCGAGCAGGTGTTTCCCTATTGCCGTGACTCCTTATTCGCTTAATCGCCCCTGCCTCTTGGTCGCCGATCGTCATAACCACGGCTAGGAAACGCACCTGTGCTATCCAGGAAGCGGACCCTTTCTCGCCAGCGAATTATTGTTGCTAGCCGAAGGAGAGTCGCTACACCGTGCCTTCCCCGGTTACCTTCTTCTCAGCCGAACCACGAGTCCTTGTAATTGCTACCGACCATTCATGCCTACCGCAAAACCAGACGGATTTAATATCGAGGCTTGTTGAAATAATTTATGATCTGGCCGACTGCATCATCTGCATATTTAGGACTTCTGTGCGCCATTTTTCTTAGGCTCGATGCGAGCTCGACGAGTTTCCTGTTGGGAGTTGCAAAATTGATGATGCCAGGTTGTCGTCGAGGCAATCACACAACAATTCCAATGGAAAATTAATCTTATAAGTTTTTTTTTATATATTGTGCAATGGTTGATCGTTCCTCGGTGGTGTTGTTCGATTTAATTGAAAAACACCATTTTTTACTTTTTTTAAAATAAAAAGCTATTATTTATCAATGATATCAACCTTCTGCATCGTTTTCCTGATGTTCGCGGATCACTTAAAAAGCTGTCCCAGGTTCGAGAAGGAGAGTAATGGGGAGCAAAGGGCCGACGAAGAGGTGCAGGGGATAATGAGACAATCGGCAAACGAGAGAAGGACGAAACGGTAGATCGTTGGATCGGGTGGATCGCGGAACTGGGCAGCCTCGGGATACATAACGTCATCCTCGCTCGGTGCAGCGATATAATAGCCCTGGTTTGCCTCGGAGCCGCTCCGTGAACGGAATTAAACGAGAGCAGGTTCAACGGCTGAACAAACCGTGGCTTCCGGTCACTGGTGCCCCCTTCCGTCCCCCCTCTTCGTGTGCCACCTTCTTCTCTCCTGTTCAGGCGGCCAGATGATCCCTCCCGATCCTGGTCCACATCGGAGTGTTCTTCCTTGCCGCCGAGAAACTTCGTTGCGAACAATTAACCATCCTGTGATTCTGTGCGGCGATGTCCCTCTTCCTCTTTTATCTTCGAGACTATTCTTCCGTCGACGCTCTGCCCGGTAGCCAGCAATCATCTCGAATGAACGGGAACTGGTATCTGACGAGACGCCAACATTCTAGCGCGTCGTTTCGGGTCTTCCGTATGATAAGACCGTGATTACGCCAAACCTGTTTTGATAAGCGACTTTTTGGAGTGGCGGGATGGGACGAGGGGATTTGTGGGTGCGAACTGATGTTACCGAAATGTACCGTTTGCTGAACTGTGGATTGATATTTATTGCAGGAAGAGATATGTCACATGGCGAACGTGTAGAAATTAGTTGGGAAGAAAGAATGACTACTATCCACTTCCGATATGCGAGTTTTTGGATTAGCAATCTGAGAGAATGATCTTCGTGAATATGATATAATATGCATAATACAACCGATAATATAGCAATTTTTTAAAAATATCTGTTAGTTGAATAGTTTTGGATATTGTCATGTGTGGTTTCAGAATTTTGTCAGTCTTCATACGGCATTTTTTATTATTATTATATATATTTATTAATAATTATATCTTCACATCTTCGTCTGGGAGATTATACTTGTCTTTGAGAATGGATGGATCAATTTATTTGGTAACCATAATTGAATGCAACTGATTCGATTTTGCCGGTTCTCTGATTGCAATTCTGTGCAATGTGTTCTCAATAAACAAAAAAATTGTCCAATACAAGACGGTTGTCTGCTTCACTGAAAGGACGCCCAAGGTCACCATTTTCTGCGTAATTAATTAACCACCGACCGTCGCGACGGCGTAGTTCTCCCCTGTGTTTCGATCGGGAGACACCTGGTAATTTTCAGCTGACGCGTTCACCGGAGCACGGACACTCGCGCACACGCACGGGAGAGGAGAGCCTCAGGCTAGCCGCAGTTGACACGCGAGCGTGGAGTAATCTGGATTAAAATTTGTTTCGCATATTTCGACGAATTAGTTCCGATAAAAATACTAGTAAAAATATAGTTTGTCCAATTGCAGTAACAATTCCAATCGTGAACTAACAAGTCTCATTCTAAACTTCAAAAGGTATAAATCTGACCAATAGCAGTATCAAAATTTCGATTTTCAATGAACATTGACTAATAATATAACTTAAAAGCTTCTTCTAAAAGATTTATTTATTCGCCTTTTATATTGTTCTTTAAAAAGATCCAAGTGCACATCACAGTGTTTCCTTTTTCATTCTAGGAACCTTTCATCTTCTAACATTTGATCTGCTTCATCCGAGCCTGAGGCTAATATTTTACATTTCGTGAGAGGGTTAATCCTCTGAGCCCAGGTCGAAATAAAATAGAAAAAATGGTCGGCCCGGTTGGCACTGGCAAGTCTCACGAATTTTTCCGCGATCCGCAGATCCTGCGGCGGAAAGCACGGTGCGGATTTTACGCGGGGATTCTCGAGGAGTTTGTTGAAATCCTCGCGGTAGATGGCCGGTAGATGGAATCCTGTGGAATCCCCCAGCAGCTCCTTTGTCCGCGGATCTCTCGAATCCCTCGCATATCTCGATCCTCTATCCTCCATCCAGCCTAGTCTCCGGGAAATCCTTTCGATCCTTCAGTCCGAGCAATTCCATCTCTGCAAACGGGATACAGTTATAGCAGCAGGAAGTTGGTGTACTGTTAGGGGCTACCGCGCGCAGGAAACCCTGGTTTCCGAACGGGCAATTAGTCGCAAGGCTTCTTCTTCTTCTTCTTATGCTTCTCTCTCTCTCTTCATCTCCACCTCCTCATCTCTCGTTTCTTTTCCTCACGCTCTCGCGGACAACGATTCCCTCCGGCGACGAGTAAAGATGTCGATTCCGCGGTGTCACACGGTCTAGACCCGCTTATGGGATCCCATGCTCGGTGACCGGAACGACTCTCCCCTGATGCCCTACCACCATTCGATAGTTCCTAATCGATTGATTAAGTAATTAACTCGTTAACGACTCTGGTGCTATAGACGAGCCGATAAAACGGTCTTACGGGCGACATTTCTCTATAGCTTTAGCAAATTGAAGTCGGATCAACGCTTAAGGACTCGATACTCTTTGTCCCAGGCAAACGGCGATCGAATGAGCTGAAGGATCTCCGACATCAAAAGCTTATGGGGATCCAGTGGCAATTCTCTGCGAATCGCTCAATCCGAAAATATGGCCGCTATAAAATTTATTAAAACTGTGAGAAATTGAAGACCGAGATCCAACTCCCCAGAATAAGCTTTCAGAGACTATTATCAACCCTTAGCACTCGAGTGGCGCCTCTAAAACTTCTGTCCTATTATTGAAAATATTGTTTACATTATTAGATATGTCGGTATCTAAACAATTACTAAACATTTAAGTATTGTACGAGGTATTATACCAATGTTATATCTATCGAATTTAAAAAGTCATAGAGAGTATAAATATTCTAGATCAGAAGAAACGTTTGATTTTTTAGTTAAAATAGCTCCGAGTGCAAAGGGTTAATATTTTCTGTCGAGAGCCTGGGAATTCCTCGATGCTCAATTCTTGTACACTGGTCAACGAATGAAAACATATAAATTTCATTTAATCAGGAGAAAGTATTTTTCTTAAATCAATGAATATATTGTAGCTAGAAAAATATCAGTGCACGAGCATTTCAAATAATATGTAAATAAGGAAATGTTTAGAAAATGTAAATGAAGGGGGGGAGCTAGAGAGGAGAATTTTTATTTCATAATAATTTTGCGTCCAACAAATTGCAGTGTGTTCAAAATGAAACTGAAGTAGCGCCATGAATTATAATCGACGAGTGTCGCAAGCCTTTTGCGAAGTTAATTATTCGAAGTAATCGGTTTCGGTTCTCGTCATGACGCACAGTAGTCGGTCGAGGAATGATCGATGTCGCAACAAGTACAAGTAGTTTTCACTATCGTGGCCGAATCCATGCATATTTATCGGCGGAGCCAGCTGCGCGCATTGGATGCAAATTAAAGACGGGCCTCATTACCCTCTCCGGTGAGCACTCTCTGTCCCATTGTCTGCCTACGTGTTTTCTGGCTGGAAGCCAGGATGCCTCCTCGCATAGTTCATTGGTCCGCCAGGTTCGTTCTCTTCTCGTTTGAGTCACGCGCGATTTTTTCGCCTATTTTACAATGACGGCCCGGTCTGACTACCAGGAGTAACAATAATAGAGGAATGGGAAGCGGAGGATGCAATATTGGTGTGCCATCTTTTCACAGAAACTGCCACCTACGTTTTCAGAGACTTTTTCGTGGGGAATGACGTAGGTGTTAGGATCACAGTTGTTTGAGATAAGAGTTGGGGAAACTGTGTTTATGGAAACGTGGATAGTGATTGGTTGTTGTCAGACTTCAGAAAATGGACTATATAATGATTGCGTTGACACAGGTCTTTCAGTCATTTACAACAAAATTTTTGTTCGGTAACAATATTTTTAGACATATCTTTCAAGGTATTTTGTTTGAACAAGTAAATCTTATTTTTATTTTATTTTGTTATCATGTAAATTATTCTCGATGTCTGTAAAAATGTATTTACATTTTAACAATTGAAAGAGACACATTATAAATAGCAAAATTTTCATTTTAATCATTTATTTCAACAATCCAACGCGCGACACAGGTAATTCGTCGTGAAAATAAATGTTCCCAGCAGTGGATACAGGGGTAGAAAAAATGTTGCACCGTTGCGCAACTGAAGAGTTGCGACTCTGTAAGCTTCAAGGAGAATCGGAGCGGAATCGGCCTTCACGCCCACGCGTCTCTCCCTTCTCAACAGGTAAATGCCATCGCGTACAAGATGCACCAAGAGGACAAGCCTCGCCCCTGTTGCTCGACACACCACGATTTATAATCGGTTCACCACGGTAGTCGTCCCCGTGAAAAAACGGAAAAACGCGTCCGCGCAAGTGGAAAGATCCGCCACTGGTCAGACACGGTACCGCGCTCGGTACACCGCGGCCGTGAAAAAAATTCCCCGTTGAAAAGTGGACCCTGCTTGAGCCGACATTGCCGCTGGAGAACAAATACAGGTTCGTTTCCTCTTGTTCCTCTTGTCCAGGAATTACCCCTCGCTAATAATAATTCGAGCTGATAAGCGAACCAGATCACCGATAGGGAAATTGCACGTTAACGGTACCGTCCGCCGCTATTTCGCCTTTTAACATTATTTTATGGACAATATGTGAGCCATTCCGTTTCGTCGGCGTGTACATATACTGCTTACCGAGCACTTTGCATCATTATTACTGTGATCCTGTTTCTTTCGCCTTGCTGAGCATTCTTGTTGCGCGAGTGAAAATTATTTGGTTTATTTTTGCCGTGTGAAAACGATCTCCGTGGGAACCGATAGTTGTTAAGGAGTGTTACCGGATGATTAACGCTCTCTGGGCGGATGCTTTTCGCAGCGATGTTCGGTTATGTATTTTTGAACCCACTTCTGCGAGAGCAATGCTGATCTTGTTGGTTGCAGTATTAATTCCTCCTGTCGGCAATGCGAGTTTTTAGTCGTGTTTTTGTAACATGGAGAATACAGAGCGATCAATCACGAACATGTCTTATGTGTCGTTTTATACTATTGGCTTCATGTACAACAAATTAATTTAAATGAAATTTATCAGTATGATTATGCTTTTGTATTTCACTTTTTCAAATATGGAAGAAAAATCATTTATGGGATGATTAAATACAAGTAGATAATTATTTGAAATAGGCACTAAAGAATTCGAATTTTGAAGGAGCGTTCGTAACTCTGGTTCTGCAGCTCAGTGGCAAATAAGAGAAGAAAGACAAGTAGAAATCCCGGTGCATAGTCCGCCGTTATGCCATCGACGACAGTGGCGTAATGGGAGTGGCTTTGGAGAGGAGAGTTATCGTTCATCCTCCAGCCCTTATTTCCAATATCTTGAAACGTCTAATGAGTTTTAACTAATATATCATTTTAACCATCAGTGAAAATATTCGAGACTCTGTTCACAAGCATGCCTTCGGCGAAATTAAAAACTTCGGCAGCACTTCTGAAACAAGAACAGCAAGACAACAAAACCCAAAGTAAGAATAGAGTTCGTAATAAAACTTTGAAAACAAAATTGCGGTTAAAACCCAAGCGCAGGAGCTCCGGCATCGAAGCAATGTGCCAGAGCCCAAAGAGGGTACCGAAAGCAGAATTCCTCACAATCTTCCGTCTGATGGACCTTCTCGGAAATCACGGCAATAATTGAATACAACATCAACGGAAATTCGATTCGCCTATTACCGTGAATTGCGGTACAGGCCCACAGCACTGTAACCGAGATAAAGTAAGGTTCCTTCTCGCGTGTTGCGCCAATGCAAGTGCACTATGTGTAACATGCACCTCGCGTTGCATAGGACGACGTTTCCGACGAAATTGTCGGACATCCTTCTACCTGAACGGTAATCGACGTTCACGGTGATCGCGGCTAATTGGAAGGCCATTGGTTGCTTTCCGAACGAAACAATAAACAATTGACTGGCGTGTTCGTGAGGAAATTTTCACATCCCTCGAATCCGACCTCGAAGAGAACCCTGAAGAATACCTTGAAGTGCCTCGAAGAACACCTCGGAGAGATCTAAGAATCTTTCAGGACATATTGTCCACTTTCGTAACGATTGCCTAATGACCCTGAATTTATGAAGGTCAAGGTGTACGTGGGAAACGAGTGGTAGTAACCGGAACCGAGTTTGCTTGGCCAATGAAGCGCAGTGTTTGCGAGAGGATTAAAACAAGAAGATCGGAATCCTCATAGTGGAAACTACCTAGGAAATCAGCTGCGAAGATCGCTTGGTAAATAGGAAGCCGTGTCGAGTACCAGCACCTTCAGAATTGCCAGTCGGATTGAATGATGGAGCTAACTGGAGAAACGCGAGGTAAATAGAATCCAAATACGGGACGGGGGAAAAGCAAGATAGAAAACTGGTAAGCCGTATGGGAAACACGAGGGTTGTAAACCTTGGAAAACTCAATAACAGATCTCGGGTACTATTACCAATCTAGCAGATCCTCTATAGTTAGCGTTGGGGTCCTTAGACTCGCTTCTGAAAGCCTCGTATTCACCTCTCCATAAATCAATCGTCGTGAACTTCTCTCGAACCTTTAGCTTCGCTGCAAATCGGTTCCACCTTGATCTGCTCGATCGTACGCTATCGTCGTCTGAATTGGGGTCGTACGGTTAGATCATTTCGAGCTTCTGTATGCGAGCCGGACACTGCAGTATTTTATGGACACTTCGGACATAGTGACCGAGGCCTAGAAATCATTATGCGAAAGTCGTGACATTTCAAACTCGTGGATATTCAGTGGTGCAGTTATCTGGGGTACTTACGTTCGACTGATGATCTCTTATGACTCCTGTGAAATTGCGAGCTATTTCTTCGAGGCTGAGCGCGTTCATTATATACTTCTTATGAACTCCAGAGTCGTAGACTATCACTTTAAGTTCGTACAATATTCTTTCCGGTCAGTTGCACATGCTATTCGAGGAAATTCTCTTCTAAATGAACCTAGGTTCCAAATTGCCTTCCATCAAGTATATCAACTCTTTCCAGTTTAGAAAAAAAAATTTAAATCACCTCAACACCTTCTCCTGGTATTCCTAAAAGTCTTCTAAGACGACAAACCAATATTTCCAGCTGCTCCAACGTTTTTAAAATATTTTTTATTGTCAGTAAAAGAAAGTGTTCAAGAAAAATCCTTTTCTCAGGGCTCTTTAGGATCAGTTTTCAGAAAACGTCTATTCTTCATAAAGATCCACAGTCTACTACTTATTTATTCTGTTTGAAGATAGATTTTCGAATGCGATTTCCAGGTCTGGTCAGGACCAATTTCCAGAAAATTCCAAACATTCTTTGCAGGGCTCTTCGGGATCGATTCCCAGGGGTCCTCCACGGCTCCGGAGATCCGATTCCCACACGGCAGGTTCTAGTGCACGCGTCCCGAGAATCAATTTCCAATGGTCCCTGGCAACTCGCGAAACGGTTCACGGACGTTCCCCAGTGTTCGGGTCTCGCGGGGCCCTGCGGGGTCTGTGTGTGTTCGTGCAGATTTGTGCGTGGGCGGAGACCAGTAGCCGGCTCGGCGCACGGACGGTTGATCGGCCTGTTGGACCGTGACGTGCCAACCACTACCACTTTATTATTACTACTATGCACTGGCGCGCATTACTCTCCCGGCCAGCGTGTTTCTCCGCGCGGCTCACGGGCTGCATCGGTTGCATCGGTTGCATCGGAGCCCCGCGTGTGCACGTATACACCAACAGAGAAAGAGAAGCGTTTCCCTGTGTTCTCCTCCCGCTGCTGCTTGCCGGGGCTTTATTACACTTGCTGCCTCGACGAGAAGCGTACGCCACGCTACGCATCCGTCTTCGGGATCGACGGGGAACGCGGAGGAACGTGGTCCGCAATGCGGATGCGTCCGCTGTTTTCGCTCGTCGGGACGCGAATAAGATTCCCTCGGTGATCGCCAGGGTGATCCTCCAGGAAAAGAGGATCTCCTCAGCTCTGCGGAACGTTTGATCGATAATTAGTATCGATCGTTACCGGGGGAGTGTCCTCCTTTGCTAAGACCTCCACGATTTTCTTATGTACAGGAGAAGAGCTAAATTTGGTCCTGCATCTAGGTTGGACCTAGCTCATAATCCATAGTCTCTTCCAGAACTACTGGTAACATTGTGAATTTTTTTCTGGAAGATGGATAGCTAAAGTAGATTTCGAATTTATCGATACCATGTTGCAAGAATTTTTATTTTTATAATGATTGTTGTGTGTGTCAAATTGACATGACAGTGAGAAGTTACATTTGTAAATTCTTTCTTCGAAAATGAAAAATTGCAATGAGATGAGACAGGATTAAATTAATCAGAAAATCGATAGGATGATCGAAGAAAAATGAAATAGTCGACCATTTTGTGCGTTATTTATGGAAAATTACCTTGCTTATTAAAGAATCGTACGAAAATATAAAAGATGTATCGGAAACATGAAACATGTATCATTTACATCGGAAATATCACGGTAATAAGGATGACTCTCACGAGTTTCGTGTAACGATGCTTTTAAAATCGTCAGAGGATTAGGAATCATCAGACCGATTATTTTCACCATATTTCACGGAACTATCCTCTCGAGAGGCGAGCATTGAACGGCTCCCAGAGGGTTCATCGATTCACCTGGACCTCGATTTTTCAAGCGGGGAGGAGGATCGATGCTCGCGGTCAGCGTGCGACGCGATTAGAAGCGTGTAAGGGCACCGAATCTCAGATTACGGGTCTCTGGTTTGAGCGGATTCCACGTCGGAAGATGTTCACAGCCGCCGCGCCGTGGCGAATGAAAACCTAGAGGAGGATGCACTTGCGATTCTCAGTTAGGGCCGTCTCAATCCCTCGGGCACCTCGGAAGCCACGAATTTATCGAAATTTGTTTTGACTGTGTGTTGGAAAAATTGATTGCTCGGAAGCTTTTAAATAATGGTTAATTAAATGTTATTGGGAGATGAGCGTTCTTGATGAGGACAAATTAATATTTAGTATAGTGAATCTGAAGATACACTTTATTCGAAATATTTTTTTGACACTCCTGGATTAA
This sequence comes from Lasioglossum zephyrum, assembly GCA_028455615.1. Taxonomy (NCBI): domain Eukaryota; kingdom Metazoa; phylum Arthropoda; class Insecta; order Hymenoptera; family Halictidae; genus Lasioglossum; species Lasioglossum zephyrum. The sequence continues at coordinate 4,063,026 of CM052324.1, read as the reverse complement.
AGTGCCTATGTTTTTCTATAAAATAATGTACGTGTGTGATTATAAATTTTAGAAAATTCAAAGTGTAGATTAAGTAACAATTATTTTTTCAATTGTTCAATTCGTTTCTTAATCTACACTTTGAATTTTCTAAAATTTATATTCACACACGTACATTATCTTATAGGAAATATAGACACTTCAATCCATCGAAAAATGTACGAGAGAAAGACGAGAGTTTAATGTTTATAACTATTATTACTCTCTTGGAGTGTCGAAGAAATATTTCGAATAAAGTGTATCTTCAGATTCACTATAATAAAATATAATTGGTCCTCATCAAGAACGCTCATCTCCCAATAATATTTAATTAACCATTATTTAAAAGCTTCCGAGCAATCAATTTTTCCAACACACAGTCAACACAAATTTCGATAAAACTCCAAGCTTAAACAATCCTCTAGATAGACGTTGAACCAATCCACCAATTAATCGAACTTCTTCCCATCGGTTTGTCTTGGAATAATCCGTACCGTTCAGATTCGTGCAGGCAACAATTACCAGGAATTTATGCGTTTCGAATGAAAAATTTCGAAGCGGGTTTTCGATGGGATCGCTATGGGAGGGTCCCACGGAAAATCGCATGGGGCCCCGCGAGTATTGCGGCGCGTCCCTGCTCGCCAGGCCCATCAATTCGCCCGGGGGGCCCCGGTTTTTCCTCGGCGAGGATCGATGTTCGTCGCGCGGCGCGATTAGACGCGTATAAACTCGGCGGGCCCGCGAAACGGTGTAATCTAGCCGGACGAGGATTGCGTAACACGAGATATACGAGCGTCATGTGTATTATGCGATGGCCGGTGCTCGAGAGCCCGCGAATCCTGCAGGTCCGGTTAGCACACCGGCCGGTTAGGCGGTTAAGGTGCGCGTATATATCCTACCAGCGGTGGATTCATTCGTAACGGAACTCGCGAGAGTGAAGCCAAGCTGAGGCGAGCGAGCGCGCCTGAGCGCGGGCAATTTCAACGTTGCAGGATTATAAATTCGCGGAGCTGGACGGACCGTAATCTACAATGTTGTACAATGTGTCCCCGGCGAGAGCGGCTCCGCTGAATTTATTATTTATTTGCCGCGGCCGTCCGGCCGTGATAAATACGAGGATCGTGACGCGGTCTCCCTTCGTTACCTGCTGCCCACGCCACCATTTTTCCACCGATTAATTGTTGCACGCTCCACCGAGATCGATTCCGAGCCCTTTCGGTACCCCGCATAAGCTCCCTGTGCGATACCGATTGCTCCTCTTGGATACCTTGCTGCGACCAAAAATTCGCCTTATTCATTAATTCGAGACAACCTGCCCACAGTTTTCTTAATCTTCGAATTACTAGTGAATCGATCAAGAGATACTTTCGAATCTCTTACTCATTGAGTCGTTGTGAGATCCAAGAATCCAAACAAGCACTCTGCGAATATTGCCATTTACTATTAAGTAGAACCTTCGGAATTTTCTATAAATTCTCATTTAAATATTTCTATGTTTAATTCTCGTGGTCATCGATTTTCATACTATTTATATCTTCGGAATTTTGTATAAATTCTCATTTAAATATTTCTATGTTTGATTCTCGTGGTCATCGATTTTGATACTATTTATATCTTCGGAATTTTGTATAAATTCTCATTTAAATATTGCTATGTTTAATTCTCGTGGTAATCGATTTTGATACTATTTATATCTTCGGAATTTTGTATAAATTCTCATTTAAATATTTCTATGTTTAATTCTCGTGGTCTTCGATTTTGATACTATTTATATCGTGGTTTTATTTTCACTTTTATATTGAACCACCTTCTTTTCGGTTGTATCACCAGTTAACGATCACCCTGTACAACCGAAGAATTTATTGCATAATTTCCCATTGATTTAAAATTTTCAAGCAACAGCCTAATGCGTGAAGAAAAGCGCGGAGAGAGAAGCGATGTAGCTAGCGGAGTGCGATCAGGAAAGAGAAAGGAAGAGGGAAGGAGAGTAGAGTAGAAAGATTTCGCGGTTGCTCGTAAAACACAGGTTACGCAGGTGCTAGGTTTCGAGTTGTAGAAGGGGATTCCCGTGGATTTTATACGCAGCCGCGAAAAAGCGGTCGGCGAGGATCACCGTTTTTGTTCGTTCTATCGAAAAGCTTCTTCCCCGAAGACGAGAGTGAGACGGAGTTGCACCGATCATAAAGCAGACGAGGCTGCCTCGTGGATCCGAGTGTTACGATCCGGGATGGTTACCGAGAACCGGCCGTCGGGATCGGAATCGTTATCGAAACCACGCCGCGCAGCTTCGCGAGCCTTCCGACTGATTAACCATTCAGTCAATGCTCGAAATTCTGCTACGACCTTCGGCGAAATCGCAGCTGCAGCATTCTATCCGTAACTGTCGCGAACGTCTCTACCGTAACTGTTAAAATTTTAACCCCACCACTAGGGGGTCCCCCATGGAACCAGTCGAGCGGTAAACACGCTCGACGACCGAGCCAGCGAGGGGTCTGGTATCGGTACTGAAAATAGCAACTTTATAATTTTTGATTTTATTTTTATGGAACTTTTACCATCCGCCTCGGCTTGCTTTTTCTAATTAAAATGACACGAAGCACGATATAATTACAGTTTCCATTGAAACTGTGCTTGCACTAAAATTCGGGCAAACATAATCTAGAAATCCTAATCATGTGTTATGGCAGTATCCGATCTACGATAATAATAGAGATACTTTGATTTGCAAACTTTGCAACCATTTCTTAAATCTCACAGTTTATTTCTTTAAAGTTAATATTGTATTCGAAAATGTTCAACATATTCCTTAGTTATAGTTCATAAGTTATCCTCATAATGTTAGAATGCACAGCCATGTGCATGCTGCTAATAATCCCATGTGGGGTTTCACAGCTTAATAAAAAAAAATCTAGAAATCCAGTGCCTCCAGAAAACCGTCAAAGAGGATCATCATATTCCACAGGATTTTTATTCCGAAACTATCCAACGGGGTCGTTGTCCTCGGTGGCCACCTCTGCACAGTACCGAAGACTTATTACCGCAATAACGAATGTAATAACGCAATATACAATAGCACAGAGCCGGAATAAAAAGCCGGAGTCTCTATAAAGCCGGCGTCGTTCGCGCGAATAGTGCGGCGCATGAAAAAAGTGGTCTAAGTACGCGGAGAGTTATAGAGCTCCCGCGATCGAGGGAGCAAAGGATCGATATCCCAGTTATCCGGGGCAAGGAGAAGAAGAGAGGAAAAGAAATCACATTTACGAAATAAGAATTTCGAATCCGCCGATCTGAAAGAAGAGCGATCTGCTCTTAAGAGCGTGCTAGGAAGGAGGTGTGTTTCTCGGAGGGAATTGGTATAGCGAGACGGGTCGATGCAAGGGGGAAAAATCGATAACCGTCGAGGTTTCTCAGTTTGCTATTCACCCGCGGAACGGCTGGCGGAGAAGGTTTTTCGAGTACGAATGGCGGAGAGCCACGCAAAAGTGGAAGCGGAGTGCTTCGCCGGTGAGCGCCTTTGGTGTTCTTGTGAAATGCGCGAGTGCAGTTCCGAGAAGTGTGCAGGCTGGTGGGTGGTCTCCATTCAGAGATGTTTATGGCTGTGTCGTGGCAAAGTGGCTGCACGCCATAGCCCGAGCGGCCGCGCAACAGAGAGAAAACTCCGTATACTCCTCGCCGTGGCGCCCGTAGGGTCGAAGACCTAGGTTTGTCAGGTTCGCCCGGCAGCCCGAGAGACCTTCCATCCGCAAATCAAACCCACCTTCCATCTTTGCCAATCTCCCACTTCCGACGTATTACCCAATATACTCAGCCCTTCCCTCGAGATTTTCGTCTCGAGAACCCGTACCCGGTTAACGACCTCAAAAATGAAGGATTTTGGAATTCTTTCTGAAGCATTTTACAAAACGATTACCTGTTACAGTCATTAATGGTGTATTCAGTCATTCGTGTATTGTTATTCAGGAAGGTGTGTAGCCCATTTCGAAACGAATTCATTGATCCACAGTATGTTGGTTTCCGAAGGTCATTCAAGGTCATTTATTGCTGTTTGAAAGGTTCATTAATACGCTTTCTGCCGATCACTTTGGTATCGAATAGGATTGAATATCGTGAATGATAACGATATCACTGCTGCTCCTAGTTTCATAATTGAGGGCGATCCATGACTCCCCTCGTCAAAATGAGGAACAGAACGGATCGGGATGCGAAGCAAACAAAAAATAAGAAAATGATCGCAGGTTACGCAACCGTCGTAAATCACGGGCAGAGAGCGAGTTAGCGCGGGTGAAAGTAGTCCAAACGGTTAATACATCATTTAGTAGCAGACAGTGAGCGCGTTGTTCGATTTAAATTGGCGGCCGGCGGCAGCGGCGGCGGGCCGGTAATCTAACGATGATAATTACGATATGAAAATTTCTCTATTGAAGCCGATCGATACCGATCAGGGGAATTAATGATCGCCGGGTACGATTGCCCGATCGACTCTGCTCCGCGCTCCGCGTCGGCTCTGTCGCCCCCTTTTAATTTGAAAGGTTAAAACGCCTAACGAGACGGATAGATCGTTCCACCATCGCGTTCTACCGCGAGATCGGTCGCTGAGAACATTCAATTGACGCCGTGCCGACTCTCCGTTTCCCTTTCGATTCTAATTGAAGAGCGAATTGGCCGTGTGTCTCGAATGTCTTCACAGGAATGCGGGAATTGAACGAAAAAATGTTAAAAGTGGAACTTTGAAAAATCTGTTTATTCTCCTGTTTATTTTCTAAGCTGTCTGAACTGCCCTGTTAAATGGAACTCATTGTGTAGACAACAAATTCGACAGAAAATCATTCGATATTGTCCTCGGAACGAACAATTACATGACAAATAGAGCTGTGAGAAACTGTTTAAATCCTACAAAGAAAACTTTTACTGCCTTGAAATGTTAAATTATTCTGAACTGTTCGATTCTTATGTGGAAACACAGTGCGATACCGAAGATCGAAGACGAGACGCTCTAGATCCTGCAGAGGCTCTAGATCGAACAGAGAACGCTCATCAATCCCTATTCCATACGAACTCTCTCATCAATCCCTATTCCCTGGGAACTCGCTCATCAATCCTCATTCGCCAGGAATTCTCTCGTCAATTCCTATTCACTCGAGTTATCGACTGCGAATTGATTTCCTCTCGTAGATCGTCCTCTTGATATCTCTTCGTGGCTTTCTTCAGCTTGTCTTTGCCAACCTGGCGAGATCTTTAACCCTGTAGCAACATGATTTTTTAAAATTCTAATTTGGTAGGTTGATTCATAGTGACTCGATCTACAAACTGGTTCTAACTAGAATTTATGGTTGCTTGTAGTTTTGTTTAAATTAAATTGAACATTTGTCCGATCAACCATTGATTTGGAAATAATTCAACCGGTTCGAAAATATCGCCAACAGACGTTTTTCATAAATGCGTAAAATCCGCAACTCAATTTTGAAACATGAAAATATTCTATCGACACGTTTAACTATTTATTTCCATGTTAAATTGATTCTCTAATATTTTATCGACCCGAGAAGTTCACCAAATATCGAAGACTACACAACCACAGAGACAGCACGCTCTCAAGTCGTGAAAGTCTTGAATCTCCGATCGCTGAGACCTTCGAAAGCCCAAGAAATGTCGAGGTAGCGAGAGCTTGTTGGACCCATAGATCTCCAGGTATCTTATCATCTGATATTTTCCACGAGCGAGTGACCTTCACCGTGGAGATAAATCATTGATTCTGCGAGGCACGCCCTTCGTCCCACACCGAGCTGCAGTATATCTCGCAAAGGTCGCGAACTTGGAGCATTTTGCTAGGTTTCCCGTGAATCGAGAGAGCTGTTCGTTGATCATTGGGTTCGTTGATCAAATCGAACGTTCACGGAGAAACAGTCACCCTAACGAGCACGTTTCTAGGCCGCAACTATGCTTTTACTTCGATCAGCTCCATACCAACACGACGAAAAGCCTGAGACTTCAGAACGTGTACTCTCTGCTGTACTTGTTCGAGAAATATACGAACAACCGACGAAAATACTTGACATTCATCGATTTTCGATGGAGACCATCTGGGATGATACCTGGATAAATATTCAAGTAGAATTCAATGTCTAAAAGTGTCTTCTGTTTGCTGATCGAGGAGTTTGAATAAAACAAGTGATCTTTCTTTAGAGTATGCAGGAAGGACAGTCTGAGTCGCAGGGTCGCGAAAATTGTGCATCCTTTGGCTTGCTGGTGAGAGAATAGAGGAGTCATGTCGATATATTTATTCAAGGTGAGAAGATTGTGCATAATTCAGTGCCAGCTTCCCAGCTTATAGACTTTTTATAATAAAAAATACTCTTTATACTCTTTTTATAATAAAAAAATAATTGTGTTCATCTTCAATTCTCTTCTCGATGTCTGAAATTACGAATTTTAACTAGACCTAAAGAGACCAGAAATTTTTAACAATTTTTAAATACAATCCTGTATATTTTGACAAGAAGTTGGCATAAATCCGAGGTTCAACGTTGAGAATTCACTGGATCAAAAGATATGTGTGTTTAAAGTTGGACGATTTTAAGAGCATCTAGGTGGCACCACCGTCGATTTTAAAACGTGGTGATAGAGTATAACTCTTACATTTTTAATGGATTTTACAAATTCAGATTTTGCAAAAGCGTGTTCCCCTAGTTGTTAAAGAAAGCCATAAATATTTTTATGCAGTGTGAAGAATCGCAGGACATGTGAATGGCTAAAATCGGTTCCCATGGAACCACCCAGTATAGCAATACGTTCGACTGGTTCACCTCCGCGGCTGGCAACAACTAACGAGCAGCTGTCTGTTCAGGTCCCGGCGACAATAACCCGTGCATTTTATATGTTCCCCGGTCGTGGTTGCTTGCATCGATGCATCGATCTTCGCCGATGCTTTTTCTCGCTGCGCATCCGCGCAAGAGAGATAAGCGGCAGCCGCGTCTAACTGCTCATCATTAACGTTATCGATGTTTGCCACTTTACACAATTGCCGATATTTCAATGCGCTCGTGCAAGCTTTTCTATTTCTACTGGAACCTCTTTTTCCCTTTTTCTGAAACGGAAAAGGAATATCGCGCCGCGCCGGGGTCTACTCCGGCCAATCTCTCGAAACCTTAGGGGCCATTAAGATCTCCCAGAGCTTCCCCCCGCATTTGCTATATTCGCAATTTATAGATAAATAGGCAGTGATGGAGCATTTCCTGTCTTTAAGACGATGTGACCTCAAAGAGCTCCTGCGATTTTTCTGGTGTTTCGTTGGCTCTTTAGTTCCGAACTGTTACCACGCTAAATATGGATGTTGATTATATTTTTTTTATTAGAAAATCTCATATGAGATTTATTTCAACATAAGTACCAAAGAAAACGAAATACACCACACACAAAATAGAATTGTAACGTCTCTGTTATCACCTAGTGGAACCACTCAGTAAAAATTAACATGGCTGCGTCCTAATCCGTAAAAAATTCCTGAAATCGGCCAACTTTATAGGCGTATGACTTTTAACCCGTGAATTCTTAATGTTGGAACTCGAATTTTTGCATTTTCTCGTCGAAATCTATAAAATTATATTGAAAAAGTAGACAATTTTTGGTCCCCCAAGTTATCAAATAGATCAAAGCTAATATTTTCTCTTGATTTGAACTATTCCCGGTGCTATCAAGGTAGATCCAGGGTCGTCAGCAATAAAAACTGAGAGAGGTACATCACTCTTCGAAATTGGGACATGGTCGCTTACGAAACTGCTTGACCGGTACCAAAGACGTCAGAAGGAAGACCAACCGTTGGAAGAAAGTCGGTCTGGCAACCGCTCGAAATTTCACAGAACAGTGATAATTGGCATTGCCACTCGAAGCCGCTCGTCACGGTCAAAGTTAACGGTGGGACCTTGAAGTCCTACTGTCTGGAAGAGTTCAAGGCGACCGCCGAATCCAGACCACGGTGAAATTCGACACGATTGTTCGTCGAGTACCATGAAACCTCAGCTGACACCTTCAACGACACAAAAAATGATAACACAATTTTCTGCTAAATTAATAAATTTGCTTCATACGACCTGCTTCATACTTTATAAATGATTATCCTTTATAGTCAAAAAACGACCCTTGCTCTTATCACAAGATATACATTGTAGTTGGTCTTATCAACAGACTGTGTATTTACATATAAAACTTAAAATTGACTTGGCCTTTATTAACACTGAAAATTCTTGCTGAAACAAATTGTTCTCTTACTTGGATTCTTCGAAAATGCCCTACGAAAATTGCGAATTAGAACGTAGACTTTAAAGCATACTTTTAAGGAAAAATTTTATTCTATATTTTCATGCAGGATCACCTTATACAAATAATATATGGAGACGACTGTCACAGTAAATAAGGAAACAATTTCAGACAGGCATTTAACCATTAATAATACACTAACATTGAAATATATAAAATATATAAATATAAAATATAAAAGAAATATAAATATAAAAGAGTATAAAATATATTCGATAAAAATCGAATATTTCGGGTCGCATTACAGCAAAGGATACGTTCCAGCAGAATTCTGCAGAGTCGGCGTTTATTTCTTTATTCCGAGACGGAAAACGCGAGCTCCAATTTACCTTTAAAGGGTTCCACGGAATTCATGAGAGAGAAAGGGCTCCAAGTATCGCTCGCAAGGATTCCCCCATGGATTCACGAGAGCCGGTCGCGTTTTTGCGTGAATAACACGGATTTGCTGCAACGGCAGCGAAAGTCTGAATAATGCATGACCGTCCCGAGGGGTATGACGAAAGAAGCGGAAGGGCGTAAATGATTTCCAGCCACTAAACCGCGAATTGCAAGAGCGCCGGCGAGCAGCATCAATAAAATAACGAATAACGCGATCCCTTCGAGCGTGCAAAGGTTCGCTGCAGCCTTGCTGCGTATAACCGCCGACCTTCGACGGATTCCTGCATTAAGCTTCGAAACTGAAGGTCCGTGACACCTTCGAGAAACTGCTGAAGAATATTTCTCAAAACTCAAGAGTAGACTCTTGTATAAAATTTACTTAAAGTAAGCGACTTTTATGAATTTCTCCCAGAAAATTATTGACAATTGCGTTTCTCGACTATTTACAAATCAATTATTTAAGAAAATTGTTCTTCGTAAAATACAATTATGAAACGTCAGAAACGAGAATAAATTCGTAGCCTTACTTCTAGTTGAGTAGAACGGAGGGACAGGGAACATAATTTCTGCGAGAAGGAACAGCCGGAAATGAATTGTTGAAAGGTGTCTGTGTACAATAGTTAACGTCTGACTGGTCGACGGCTCAGAAACGACCGTTCAGAGGAGAAAGTATCCAGAAATTGATTCCCAGGACTAGAGTCTCGCGGGAAATCAATTTCTCCTTGGAAAACGGTGCAGGAATCAATTTCTAGGACGAAAGGGGCCAGAAATCAATCTCTCCGGAGGAAACAAACGCTATTGGCCGTCACGGGTCTGGTTCACGGTCCCGTCGACGCATCGTGAACAACGTCGATAGTTATCGAGGCGCGAGCGGCCCGTTACGAGCGGATATTACGCTCAAAGACGCCCGCGGCATCGATTAACCGATTAGAATATCGATTAATATCGACGCCAGGACGTTATCACCGGCCGATCGACCGCAGCTGGGCCCTCTTATAGCTTACAGGAGACCATAGGAGGGCCCCGCGGACGCAGTCGGCTCGAACAACACGGTAGGAGGAAGTGCAACGCTATTATTGTATGCTAAACAATATGCCATATACGAAAAAGCAATTCACCCGCGGCGCTCTGGGAAAATAGCCGAGTATTCAGGCTTTCCTCCGACGTGCATGGTTTTGCGAGACCTCGAATCAACCCGCGGGATCGATGATTAACGTGCTCTTGAAAGGTTGAAGGACGTGCGTCTGCTTCGACGATCGTATATGATGAGACGTATGTTGAAGGACGCGCTCGGTCGAAGTGAGAATTTTGGTTCACTCGTATAATACACTTTTCATTACTTCATTCAGTAGAATTAAGGATTTCCATGGACACATTCAACGGAATTCAGAAACTTTTATAGATCCGTTCAACAGAGTTAGGAATTTTGTTAGGACTTTCATCGTATATGATGACGTATGTTGAAGGACGCGCTCGGTTGAAGTGAGAATTTTGGTTGACTCGTTCAATACACTTTTGATTAATTCATTCAGTAGAATTAAGGATTTCCATGGACACATTCAACGGAATTCAGAAACTTGTATAGATCCATTCAACAGAGTTAGGAATTTCGTTAGGAGTTTCATCGCATATGATGACGTATGTTGAAGGACGTGCTCAGTCGAAGTGAGAATTTTGGTTGACTCGTTCAATACACTTTTGATTAATTCATTCAGTAGAATTAAAGACTTCCATGGATACATTCAACGGAATTCAGAAACTTTTATAGATCCATTCAACAGAGTTAGGAATTTTGTTAGGACTTTCATCGTATATGATGACGTATGTTGAAGGACGCGCTCGGTTGAAATGAGAATTTTGGTTGACTCGTTCAATACACTTTTGATTAATTCATTCAGTAGAATTAAGGATTTCCATGGATACATTCAACGGAATTCAGAAACTTTTATAGATCCATTCAACGGAGTTAGGAATTTCGTTAGGAGTTTCATGATCATAACGAGTGAAACGTCGAACAATTACATTTCTGTTCGAATAATCTCGACGATTATCGAAGGACCTCTCCTCAGGGTCAATAATGAAGCACTAGCTTCTATCGCCAAGATTATTACAGCGAAACAGGATTTTTCCTGTGCTCGTACCCCGTGAGTTTTTCTGCTATCTCCGTTACGCTAATGTTTAAGTATAATTACAGGCATCGAGCGGCAAGTGTTACGGCAATTTCCATACATCACTATAACGCGACCGCGGAAACGAATCGAGCCAGCTAATTTCTAATAAGGAAGTGTTGAGAGGCGATCTGGTGGTAGTCTCGCGGAGGTAAATAGAGGGAAGCATTTATATTAATTGAACGGGGAGGTGAGTAGGGGCGTCACACGTGTGTACGTGTGTGTGTGGAAGGGAGAGAGGAGAGTATTCTCCTGAGAATATCGCAAAAAATTTGCGAAGGGAGGGATGGGAAGAGAGCCGGTGGGCAGGAAATTAAGAGGAAAGTGCGAGAGAATCCAGGGGGAAAAACGACCGGTTCGAACGGCCACGGGAGGAAATAGACGTAGGCAGATGAGAATTATCGAAGGAATGGGTGGAACCGGGAGATTGGGATTGGTTCAAACTCTTGGAACGGCGTTTAAAGCGTCCATTTTCTTGCTATGTCTGGTCCAAAGTGCCCGGCCGTCGGCTTATGTTACGCTATACTGATCCCGGTACCACAAAAACTTGTCTCGAATTCATTCGAGTGGAGTTTTCTTCGCTGCGTCTCGCGTTTTACGACTGTGTCTACAGGCCGATTCACGATTCACGGACATCGATGCGTAGATTAATCACCGGCGCGGACCGGTTCTATGGCACCGAGAAATTTTCATATTAATCAAACTTGATGCAGTCTTCATTTCATTTACGTCGGAAAACCTTTTCGAGGCGCCCTGGAAGAATATCTTTCTTCCAGAGATTGCCAGATGTCCCATCAAATCGGGGATTTAGACGAAGAACAGCAGTACTAGGATTATAATAATTAATTAGTTTATCGATCGTAATTTATCTTTCAGATATTATGAATTTTTATTCTCGGCGCAAGATTCGATCATTTTTCTACACACCAAATAGCTATATTGTAGGAATACTACGTTAGCTATTAAAAATGTTTAATAGGAAGAAAAGAAAGGATTATTTGATTCGTTCTATAGACTCTAGAATAAAGAGTTTTGATGAAGAAATTTTTTTGGAGAGAGAAATATATTCGAATTGTTAGTAAATAATCAGTAAATTCGCAAAGAACGAAATACAATGAGTTGATCGTTTCGAAAGAGACCAAGGCGATAATTTATCTGTTTATCGGCTTTTTAAATCTAACAGCTTAACTAGCACGGAAACGTGTTAAACAGAACAAGAGTGTACCTTAATCTGCGCGCACAATAAATACCGGGACTGTGTTACAACCGGTGTGGAAATGCTCGCAACAGTTCGCGGAATGTACAACAAGTTTTGTACCTTGTATATCATTCAATTAAATGAGATCTGCGCGATCTATTCGAACCCGTGGTTAAACCGCTCGGTACAGATGGACTGGTGCCCCCCTTGTGTTGAAAGAAAACTGACATTTCGTCGTTCGCCGATTGAGCTAACACGCTCGTTGTACATTTGTTTCCACTCTTTCCACTCGCAGCGCTTTATACGATTTGTTTCTTTAAATGTAAATGAAGTTTCTTTAACATATCACAGATGAATGAAATATCCTTCTAGAAAGTAAAATTGTACATATATAAATAATGTGTATATATATAAATAATATATATATATAAATAATGTACATATATTAGTGAAATTTATATACATATATTGCTGATTGGTTGGTGCAAGAGTGAAACAATTCTCAAAATTTCGACGTACCATGTCTTTGTACTAAGGTCTTCAAGTTTTAAACAAAGTTAAATAAAATACTGTCTGAATATCTTCGAGATTTTCAATTTCCAAATAAAGTTATTGAAAAAGAAACAACACATATATACGTTTATCCTTTCATCGATTCACCTCAAGCAACGAGTAACTGCGATAAATTCTTAAACATTCGGTAACAACTCAGCTTTTCGAAAAAATTCCCATGTACACGATAGAGAAACAGACCGATCAATCATACAACAAAAGCAAAAGCTCGAGTCTCCACGATTTTATTGCAGAATGAGCCTTTCGAGTTCCCAGGAATGGGCAAGATCAGACTGCCAGTTCTCGGGCGTTCACGCTTACACGAGAACCATCGATCGCGCCGTCAGAACGCAGATAATAGTTCACGATCATCGAAAGAAGACAACGTCGTAGCATCGATCGTCGGCCGATGCCGAGCGATTCGCAATTAACCGCGCGTGACGCGCGGGGCCCGTATCTCCGCGAGCGCGTTGCTAATGTTCCGTTCGATTTTTATGGTCACGCAATAGTTTACGAGGTTCTCGTGGCTGCGCTCGAGCCACGTTCGAACGGATCGCGCGCGCTCCTCGTAATGCACTCGGCTGCATTCGCTCTCACGCGGCTCTCGCGCTTACTCGCTCGGAAAATTATCCAGTAACCCAGTGACACTGTGGAAAGCGGCGCACGCGCTGCCTTTCGATCCGTTAAAACCTTCTCCACACTGCTGAACCAATCAAATCCATCCATAGATCCTGATCCAGGAATAAAAACTTCCCGTGTTGCTGAAAAACCTGACATTTCTGACAATTTTTTAAAAAGAAACTCTTTCACTTATCAGCCCTATAATTTGTGGATTTGTTAACGTGTGTTTGAAGAACACGCAGGATTTTTTTCAACCCGAAATTTCATTTTTTTTCGGAAATATGAACATGTGTAGCATGTATATGAGTACACCTTCAAGTAAATTGTCTAAAAACAATAATAAACTTGATTGTACATAGTAATGTAGGAATTAAATCTAACGGAATTAAGTTTAACGTTTAATTCCAATTATCTTGAATACAATTAATTAAATTGTCTCATTTAAATCTCCGTCTGAGATCAAACACGTCTTTTCTATTCAATATGTCGAACCAGAATAATGAATAACGCAAATTATAAAGTATGAAGAACGCAAAATTCGAGAGAATTCTCAGCGCTCGGAGATAACTTCTCCCTACAGTAATATTTGTATTTAATGCATCTGTGCAACCTTGTTAATACGTCGTAACAACAGCTTCGTGCGATCATGTTCAAAACGGACCTAATACTAATTCTGTTCTTCGAACGTGTTAATAAAATTCACGGTACCGCAGGTTAATTAATGCAAAGTAATTAAACGTGAGCGAACCGCCTCGGTATACGCTTTCGCTACGCAAAGAGCATTAGCCTCATGTTCAAGTTTGCTAAAATATTTGCATCCCCGGTCTCGTATGCAACATTCGCTTCGTGAGATCCGCAGTCTAGTCATTCCTGCCGCGTTTTACGAATGTCCCCGAACTTTTTGATCCCTCTTCCTTAGCCCTCCGGTTGCCTGAAATATTCTTTTGATAGTCGCCGACCAGCTTCTCACGGGAAGCTCACATTGGATTTCGTTCTGCGGCTGCTTCTAATAATCTTTTAATGGTCCCAAGTGGCTCCTGATGCGATCTTCGCATTGATGTTTCGCTGTCTGGCTTCTTCCTCGGGTCTCGTAATGATTGCAACTTAGCTTCTCGTGGGATCCACCTCGAATTCTAGGCATCGCGCGTTGATCTCTCGCTTGCAACTTTTAATCATCCCTCGTAATGAAGAATTACAAAAATTCATTTTAGAGAAGTTAGAACAATTAGTTTTCTACGCTACTGGTGCCACCTAGCGTCCAACATGTCGGTCTCCTTACCAGTCAAAAACTGTGGAAATTGCTGAACTTTGAACACCCATAACTTTTGAATCAGCAGATCCATAAAATTAAAAGTTGGATTTTCGGAATTTTCTCGAAAAAATCTACAGGAGTATGTGAAGAAAGTTAAAAATTTCTGGTTCCCTCAGATGAAGTTTATCCCACTTTTCACACAGACTGTCTTGTAGTTTCATCCAATTTCCAACAGGATTTTCAATTATAATGTTCGAGTTGAAATACTGTGTTAAATAAAGTTCTTATGGTTTGAAATAATTTCTGTGCATATAGAAACGTTTTTTTCTTTGTAGGTTTCAGTGATTTTATGATTGTATAGCTCCCAGTTTCTAATGCGATCTTTCATTTTAATATTTAGCTCGGAGTATTGTCTTCATGAAGCAGAGTTCCTGAATTTTTAGCGTTCTTAAAATAACCCCTGTCTGTGTGGAAGCATCATTTGCAAGTTTCAGTAGTTTTATGGTTGGCTATAGCTGTGCAGGAGCGCCGTAGTTTGTCTTGGTCCGACGACTATCTTCATCTACCTCGAACTACTACAGTTAGTCATGCTCCGAAGGGCAGCCTTGTCTAAATACTAGACTCCACGGTCTGCGGATCATGCTTCGTCTATCCAGGAGTCCTCATTGCAATCTGAAGGTTGTGCCCATCCACCGAAAACATCGAAGCATCTGTCGGTCCAGAAAAACTATCTATCACTAAACTATCACGTAACCAACGACTCACTGGAAACACCGGTTCTCGTACGATCACCCAAGTAAAGCAGTGTTGGCCGCTTGTTGTTGCCAAAGGTGGTTCGGTACTCACCTTAATAAACAGTAGGTCTCGCTGAAAATTAGGCTGAAATAGGCTGAAATTAGGCGATAGAGAGAGTGGAAAGAAGGGGGGAGATTGATAAATGGATTTTCAACCCTGAGGGGACCAAAGAATCATATACAAATACACTAAACTATCTTGTATATGAGTTTCATATACATGGAGCATGTATAAAACGAGACACCATAGTCTCTTTTGGTTGTTATGATTTCCATGGACGCTATAAATAACAGCGATTCAGGAGCAAAGCGAAAAAGACCTAAAGGGACACCGTTAGGCTAGTTGAATCCTAACGGTGCCACGCTATTGGAAAACTACCGATCGGTCGCGGTCCGAGTCACACTTTCGCCGCGATAATTTATCGTCGGGAAATTATGGTCGCTCGATCCCTGGGAAAGCCAAATATAAACTCCCATGTGCGATTCAGTTTGCAACTGCTTGTTCGATCATTGAAACGTGCATCGAATGTTTGCTCGAATTACACACGGGATTGTGTGTGTTTATATTAGGGCTATGAAAAATATGTTGCAAAAGAATGTTGCGACATAAACTGACGGAAATGCACCAATGGCTATTGCATAACAATTTTTATATGCATTACTTCAATACGCATTTATCAGAAAAATGGGACAATCTACTTATAAACAATGTGAATTTCCTTTCATATTTCTGCATGGTAAAAGAAAGAAAAATGGTCAGAACCATTAGTGTTTTGAAATGCAACTCAGCCATGTGCCTTGGGAAAAAAATGGACACGTACAATATTGGTAGAATAAAGTAATTACAAATCACGTGGCGTGAGTCACTCAACATTTAAATCTGAAATATTGTTGTTTCTAATGATGCAAGAAAATTCCCAAGAAAAAAATATTCGCTCCAAAAACATTTCTTTTCAAATCACTGCAACATGAGGACCCATGAAAAGACAAATTCTTAATATAATATATTACATGAATTTGAAGTGTTTGAAGTATGTGTTCCAAATGGTGCTTACAAGTAGTGAAGCATTTCTGTAAAAGTATTCTCTGAAGGTTATCCGAAGAGCAACACATTAAAAATCCTGGAATCTCCCTTTTTATTGGTGCGCTGTTATATTAATAAAAGAACACTGACCTAACCAACATCATTCAATTCCTTCAATATCTCTGCACGTTTATATTCGACTGATCCATTTTCGAAGCATTGTGAACGCAACATCCTGTGATCGCGAACAACGCTCGCGGGAACCGAAAGAAGCGATCGTCGGCCTCGTTGATCGTCCAATAATGGCGAGCTGATGGGTAACTAAATCGACGGAATCGCCGGAATGATGGTGTTCCCAAGATTGCTCAATAGACACAAATTAATAGGAATATCAGGCTTCCGTTCGCGTAGCGTGTAAAAACCTCGGGGTACGATCGAGCGACGCAGAGCGGAATGGTGGCAGCGCAAAGCAGAATCGAAGCAGAGCGTCGCGATTACATAGATGCTCGTCATCGTGCGGAGGACGCCGGGGCCTCAGGCCCTGAAAGAGAGAGAGAGGGAGAGAGAGATCGTTTAATCGGTTCGCCGGTAACTCTCACCGCGGTAAATAAATAACATTGTATTACACCGTCGCCGGGCCCGGTGTGTGTTGCTAGAGCCGAGGCACAGTCGAGAGAGCCGGGTTCCACATCTCACGGAAGACGAACGAACGCGGGGATCGTTTTCCCAGGCGTTGCACTCCCGTTATCGTTATCCTCTCACACGTACGAATGCGGGATCGGTGAGCGGCGCCGATCGTGCACGCGTCCAACAGCCATAGAGCGAGAGAGCTGGAGACTGCTTCGAAATGCCGCGTTACGTCTTAACGGTGATCGATTTTCCGGGACGCAGGGAACCGACGATACCGATCTACCGATTTACCGATCTGCCCGATCGATACTAGACTAGTATTTTTTGCTGGTATTCGTGCAAACCGATTTGTGGGAGCTTCGCTCAGTGATCGGTAACGACGAATTTCTGCATTTGTGACAGATAGGTTTAACGCAAAGCAAATAGACCCTGTTTGAAATTGTCGCGTTACATCGGTACGATGATCGTTTTTCGGGACGCAGCGAATTGACGATATCAATCTACCGATCTGCCCGATCGATACTGGACTAGTATTTTTCGCTGGTATTCGTGCAAACCGATTTGTGGGAGCTTAGTTCGCCGATCGGTAAAGAAGATTTTGCGTATTTATGACAGAAATGTCTGCTACATAGGAAATTGGACCTGTATAAAATTGTCACGCTACGTCCTAACGATGATCTTGAATCGACGATACCGATCTACCGATCTGCCTTAGAGTAACAAGTAAGCTCGCGGACTACTCACGCATGAAGAATGTGTTAGCATGTGTTACCAACCTCTCCATACTGGTGGGGAGGACCCTGACTTTTTTTGTTAATGGGGTAGAGGAAAAGTTGCCCAGACCTGTGTTGGGCGAATAGCGACGTCAGAGCATCAAGTAAATATAAATTTTCCTTTTCCCCTGGGAATCGGTTAAATACAAACCATTTCAAATTACTACAGCCACGCAGGAAATTGGCACGGCGGGTGGTTAGTCAACACTGAGGTGAAGGACAATGTAGCAGCAGTATGCATTATTTACTCTCGGAGTTGCAGGCTCGGCCACAGGTTTGAATCGGAGCGGAGCCTGAAAACGCTGGCGTATTTGCAAATATAATTGCACTGGCTCCCCGTCGGATACGGGGTATTTTAAGGGGCAATCCGAACACGGCCAATGATAGCGGATGGGATTATTACGGTGATTCCTTAATCGGCGCAATTAATAGGTGGATCGTTCGAACAACAAGTATAAAAACCGTGGATAAAATTCAAGAATGACGAAGAAGGGGCCCCGCCGCGTCGACGCGGATAAATATTTCAAGCCGAATCGTTTAACGACAACCGTCCCCACCGTTCCGCCGCAAAAAAGAACTGTTTATCGTTAAATTACTGCCGCTATTACGAATTACGGGCGGGCAGGAGCGGTACGCCCCATCGGATCGCCGCGCCGCCGGAAGCTAAGCGCATTAATTAACTGTCCGTGTATTCCCGAACGGATCCGGCTCTCTCGATCCTCCGCCGCGGAATGGCTTCTGATGTTGTACCATTTATGGCGGAAGCGTACGGTGTATGTATACTCTCTTTCTCGGTGAAATCCGTTGTACGATACACGGGGAGGAAAAGAGGCTTCGCTGTCTACGGAATTTTTTAGGGGATCGGCGTAGGGGATCGAGGATACAGGAAGTTGCCGTGCTAAGTACCCTGCTGATTCAGAGCCGGCGAGTGTCTAGATCGCGTATAAACGGTGAATGGAACGTGGATGATAACCGTTCATCCTCTTCGTACCGCCACTTTGTCGTATTTCCTCCATTTTTCTGCGGCGATCATATTCGCGGAAAGTTCTTCGAACGTCCTTAGACATCCTTCGCAGAGTCCTCAAGTCAGGGGAATTGCCTCGAATCGAGGGAAAAAAGTCACCCTGCTACTATCAGTGCCGGATCTGTAATGTAATGGTGCACAGTGGTTCCAAAGCCCGAAAACGTGGCCAAAATCTCAAGACGATCCTGCATTAAATTGAAAATTTGTGATGTAATGTTTTCAAGGTCCCTGATTACGAATCTGAACTTATAATTTCGAAAAACAAAATTATAAAAAAAAATAAAATAAAAAAATTTAATTAATTTTTATTTATATTTATAATAATATATTATTTAATCTATTTTATTTTATTTCGGACTACGATTGTTGCTCAGGTATAAAAATTCGAGGCGTGAAGGACTCGATCACTTCTTTGGAAGTGAATCCGTTGCCTCGAACCTTCTTTTTGGCATCAAATGCCATTAGAATCACTTTTAAACGAGGATCAAGGACCCGTAGAGACTTTGACTGTCCTCACAATAAACTCACAGGTTTTGTGAACCCTTTTATTTTGTGTTATTCAAGATTTAATAACCGCCGAACCAGCAATAAGAAACTGATACTCACAAATAAGCGGATTACATGGGACAAGGAGCCATCCTTCAGGACCACACGAAATCCATACAACCGTGAACGAAAAAAGGAACTTTAAGTTCTTCTGAACCAACCGGTGGGCCGTGAAATGTTTTCTGAGGGAGAAGAGACGCTGCAATCCTCTTCAACCCTTTAAGATAATATATTTTACGAAATAAAGCTTGCCTTCGCAAAGTGAGAAAGCCTTCAGTGTGGAGGACAAAAAGAAAAATCTGTTATTACCACGCCAATTTCTGCAAAGTGCTAAGATGGATTTATAATTAAAAAGAATTCGCAAAAAAAATTTGTCTACGACTTCTGCTGTTCAAGATATTTAAGAGAATGTTGATACTCAACGTTGAGGGCTGTTTTTGCCCCCTTGATATGGATGGTTGTCGATAAAAAAGAATACGTGACAAATATTTTTCCAAGAACTACAACTCGCATCATCGAATTCGAGTTGTCCTTGAATAATGATTTCCTTCGTAAGCTGGTCGAGTCAGACGACAGTTTGCTATGATATCCTGAATCTAACAATCGCAACAGGACTCGGCCGGGTAACTAGGACCACCCAGTATATAAATAGGATCCCGCGTACGTATTCGTCCAAGTTTCTCCGTTCACCGGAGCGGCGAAGGTCACAGTTAATCGACCGCGAGATACATAGTCACTCTGGTTACAGCGGGAAAAGTAACGACCGCTATAATTGCAGCCCTTCGCTTCCGTTTCAGGAACGAGAAGCCCCGGATAGCCGGCGCGCGCGTTTACCGGCGCACTCCCGAGCACCGCAGAAAATTCTAGCGCAAGTTTATCGGCTCGGAGTTATCGTTACGCCGATTACGTTAGTTCACCGGGAGAGGGATGGGAGACGAGGGGATTTCCACCACGGTAGAAAAATATCGAGGCGGTTCGTTCGATTCTCTGAAATTCCAACTGATTTCCATTGGCCAGGAAACGATCTCCGAAGTGGAACGAATCGAAAGTGAAAACGCGAAGAGGATCGAAACTTCTTGTGCGTGCCGGAGCGATAAAACGGGAAAAACAAGTACCATCGAACGATACACTAGTTTTCTGTGGAAAAAACACCGTTCGTTCCGGTTCGAGGTTCTTGCGGAATAAATTGCCGCGAAGCTTGTGGGGGTTGGAAGAATTCCTTCACAGCCACTATTAAACGGATAAGTAAAATTTCTTCGATTCATGATTCAAATTAATGTGCCATTTTAATGAACGGTCCACGATTCTTTGAAGAATCGATCGCTCCTTGTATTCTTTTGTCGCGTCATTAACGATTCTTGTTAAATTCACATTAAGGTTTCGTTTTAATCAATGATGCGTATAAAGTGTGAAGAATGGGTAGTTTGTTTGACACTCTTTCAATCCCTGAAAATCTTGGTAGATTCTTGTTAAGTTCATGACTTATAATTTATTATTAAGATATTAAGATTAAGATTATTAAGATAAAATCATCAAAAGAATGGGCCATTTGTTTGATACTATTTTCATCCCTTAAAAGTTTGGCAGATTCTTGTTAAATTCGTGACTTAAGTTAATGTTTCATATTCTCATCCCTTATAATCTTGATAGACTCTTGTTACATTCATGATCTTAATTAATGTTCTATTTGAATGAATGTTTAGTATAAAATTGAGAATACAAGTCGTAAAGAGAGAGCATAAAATAAAGAATAGAAAAAAGAAAATACACATTTAATTTCCCAGAAAGGGAAAACAGGGTTCACTTTCATGTGGTCACAGTTTTAGGGGAACAGCGAATTCCTCGATCAGGAAAGCAGGCTTAGAAAGGAGCATCGGAGGTTGGCCCCGTTGCACAATCAACGGGAGCACGGGGAAACGAGGGAAGCGATCCCCCTCGAAATCAATTAGAAAGATGCATTGCACCGGCACCAATTAAGTTTTCCCCGGCGACAATGATGAATAGCGGTAGGCGTTTATTGCGGGCAGCGCGCCGATTATAAAGGTCATCGAGTGAAAGTACGCGGCCAATTAATACCGATCGATGCCGCGGTCGATCCACTTCGATAATAATTGGTGCTCGCGCGAAAATCCTTCCTCGTGATCCTGCGCAATCGGTACGTGACCATCTTCCAACGCTCTTTCGTCTTCCTCGTACGCCCTGCTCGCGAACTGGTTCAACGGGTCACTCAACTTTGATTGAAAACTTGCAAAACCTATAGAACACATCCCCTCTTTTATCACCCCTTTCAATCCACAAGAACAAGACTTTCAATTCATAAGAAATTCATTGGGTACTTTCAATTCGTAATCTTGGTACAGCAGTGCCTTGATCTACGGAAAACACTCGGGTGCGTGTTGTTTCTTAGATCGCGTAAATCACAAAATGAAAATTAATAATATATTCACTTTGTGTCAACTCTAGTCAACGACCAAAACGTCTTCCTCTGTTTTTTTTTAATTAGAAAATCTCATACCAGATTTATTTCAACATAATTACAAAAAAAACGAAATACGCCACATACAAAACAGAATATAATAATTACAAAATAGAATGTGGTATATTAGAGATACACAGATATTTTGATACACACATATGATTAGTTGGACTTATACTTTAAGACCATAGCTCTTAAAAAATGATACATGTAGTGACAAGCTTTGATATTTGGTTTAGCTATTAATATTGAGCCATCCATTGGAAGCTGGAAATCTATTTTGCTGAGTTTATTCATTAATTTGAGCCTGTTTACTGTTTACAAAATGAAATATCAAAATGATAAGTATAAGAGTGTAAGACTGTTTAAGGGGCGGTTCTTAACCGGAAACAACAGACTCAGAACAACGAAAGAAAGGGCTCGAAGGGCCGCAGGAAAACGCAGGAACAAATGGCACGGAACGAAAGCCGGAGAACTGCGAACTGCACGGCACGTGCACGTAGGCGAACGACCAGGTAACCTGGTGCATATGTCGACCATGCCTTCCTCCCTTCGCGCGTTGCACAAAGCGCATTGTTGCAATCGGTCGACCCAGATCGCGTGCGGTCGAGCCGAGCCGATTCGATTCGAGCTGAGGCGAGTCGCCTAACCGTGGACCTTTTTCCATGGACGGCCGATTATCCTATAGCGAGCTCGAATGCTCGAATCGCACGCGTCCCGTGCCCTTCGATCTTCACCTTCGAACAGCGTTTTCTACTCCGGGATCACGCTTATCTCGCCTTGTATTTTGTTGCCAATTGCGTGAGGCGTGATCGTTCCACGCTCGCACAACCGACGTGGTATGTACACCTCGTTGCGATGGGTTTGCCAATTTGTTGGCTATTCTGAGAATAAGCAGTTATTTTTTTCTATACTGAAAAAAGACCTCGCGCTCTCTGCTATCTGCTTCGATACTATGTTCAATACTATGTTTTTCGTGTGATTCGCTTTGCGATGAAAATTTTCAATAGTATTCCATTAAAAAAATAACAAAGTTGACCTTTTAATCTTCGAAACGAGATTGTGCCTATAAAAAATTAAATACACTACATAATGTACCCGCCTTCAAACCATGCAACTTTGGTATACAACACTTTTTTGTAGAACGCATCCTTGTGCAGTTATAAACGTAAGAAATGAGAAGTATGAATAAATAAAGGTTAAAATGAATTAATATAGACAGCACTTCTCTAACGTTTTTAAAAGAACATAAAACATTGTTGAGTGAGTGAAGACCTCAGTACCCAGCTGTCTGTAAAATAGTAACACAATTAGTACTAAGCTTATGGAGCACTAAAAGTGACTATTTTACATTGTGAAAATAATAAGAATGTGTATCCGAAATTTTTTAAACAATACAGAAAGGAATGAGTTTCTTCAATAACTTCTCATGTATATATCTTTACATTCTGCATAATCGTAAATTAAATCGAATGTTAAGATACTGACCAAGCAGTCGAACGAGCAGTTGCGAGAATGCAATAAAATCGAAGCGATTCATTGAATGAAACAAACGGAAAGTCAAAGTTTATCATGGTTATCAAACCGATCAAAAGCCTCGGTTTCCGTTCCCACGAATTTCATTGGCCGATAAGAGTACCGAGAGGAGCACGGTCAGCCAAGATTTAACTAAGATCCGCGTATTAGTATGCCCGACTAGTATAACATGGTAGAGAAACGGTACATGGGACCGCGACAAAGGCCGCGGAGGTAACTTATGGGTATGAACTCTGCAAAAGGACTTCCTGTATGACCTCTGATCGGGAAACAAGGCCGTGGCCGTGAGCTGGGTCGATGCACGAGCTCGATGGCAAGTGCGGAATATTCGAATATTACTCGGGCGACTTGTTTTTACTCTGGTCAACCACCTTGAACTTCGAGACTCGAGAAAACATTAACAACAGCGGCTAGGCGACACAGAGATTGTTTTTTGTGATTTGTAGCAGCGAAGCAGTTCGATGAGCTTTCTTGTAGACACTGTGCGAGACTAGGACTGTTAAGGGGTTAAATATAAATATCTATAAATCAATAATTTCTCATAAATCAACTATTCTCACTTTTTCAAAACCAATTTGCATTTACAACTGCTCCATTAAGGGCAATAGAAGGATTTACATGTCTAGAAAAATTATTTTAAAAATATGTTCCAAAGAATTAATAATACTTTTGAATGCTTAAGTCGGTCGCATACTGTATTAACAATGATGAAAGTACTTAATATACGAAGTATTTCTATCTAATCTAACCAACTTTAGCTAATAAATTTTGCCTTGACTAACCTATACGAAGAACCAATTTTATCGAAATGTTTAATCATTTTTCATCAGACCATCTTCGTCTACGCGTAATTACGACTTGAAGGAAAATGGAGAATCTGTAATGGACTGCAAGCGTTTACAAGCAACGCAAAGTTCACCGTGGTTATTCGGGAAGAAGTTCTGCTGGCACGGCTTCTTGGGCATGATAAACGGTGGCAGGTACAACAATGGGTTCATTACCGAAAGTTTGGGCCTGCCTCGGCCCCCCTGGCGGATCTTGGGCTCTGCGAACGGGTCCAGGTCATTGGCCTTTGCACACAAATGCCCAGCACACGGCAGCTGCCCTCGCGAAAAGTGCACGTGCACCGAAGAACGTATACCTTTAACGAGAAAAGCCTCTTGCAATCTTTGATCATCTTTTTTTAATGCTCCATTCAAATCTTTAACTATCAAACCCAATTCATTCAGATGAGTGCCAATCCTCTTATTGAATTCAATACAAATAGCTTATCATTTGATAATGTCTGGAATTCAACATCATTCTGTTCTCACCTGTCAAAGGGAAGCAAAAGGGTCATTTTCGATAAAAGTGTGACGCAAATTATGTACTAAATGTTTTTCCTAACCTAACCATTTAATAAAATAAAAAAATTCTCAAGGTTAATCTCACTTTTCGACCTCCCTCAAAGTTCACCCCTTAAATGACAACGATTATAATTCCGAGTTTAAATGCACTCACAGTATTGGAATAACAAAGCTGCCTCAATACCAATTGTCCAGACAGAATGGTAAAATCCTGACATCAACAAATTGAAAACTACCCAAACGTCAAAAGCAGGTTCAACTGCATGTTCAGCATTTCCGTCGACAGACAGTCTCAAACTAGATTTATAGCGGTCTCATCCGCGGGACAGATCGCAGGACAGTCTGTCGACCTGGAAGACGCGATACAGACGAATCCTCCGAAGCTGACGAGCCGAAACACTTGGTAGACACGGTCACGGTAGTTTCTCACGAGGTTGTTTCGCAGGGCTGCCTCTTGGCAGTTACCCCGTCGTCGGTAGAAAGGGGATCTAGCCAGTTAAATTTGCACATCGAGCCCGTTTCTGTTCCCCGCAGCTAGGAATAGCATTTCAAGAACATTCGCCGGTTCAACGGCCGATCGTTTGCGGAGCCCTTCAAGCCTTGGCAGTAGCGGAGGAGAGCATCGGGGCGTCATATCTTAGTCAAGGATCGTCTCAAAGGAAACACTTCGCTTTCGGACTGTTCGCGATTCGAGAACGCTCGCCAATCACGCTGAAAACCGTCGCGGCTCGTAAAGATGCGGCCTTAACATAATATTACTTGTGTAAACCGGCGTAAACTAGCGTAAACCAGCGTAAACTAGCGCAAACGAGCGCAAACGAGCGTGACGCGCGGTCCGCAAACAAAGCAGACCCGCCAAACGGCTTCTTCGTCTTCTTTTCACCTGTTTTGCCCGAGTTTCGCGCGTGCCTTCTAAATCTTGCTACCCCTCACGTCCCCAGCCTGTGCACGATGGGAATCCTCTGGTGTATCTCCAGCGGAATCGTTAATAATAATGGCATGACAAAAAGAATCTCCTGCTCGTTGTACACACGACGCTTCGAGAGAACATTAAACTTTTATTACGGTTAGACGCCAATATCGTCTGCCAAATTATATAAATAACAGCTTTGTGGCTGGAAGAGTCGAATAATTTGTTTCAATTTTTATGTCCGTCGACAAAATTTTCTACGGCAGTAATACATTACATTAATGTAAATAGAAATCTGTAGCAACGTCTTGTAGCGACGATTATTTTATGGAGTTAGAACTTCATGATTCATTAGAAAATTATTACCTTCTTCAGGAAATTCTTTTTTCATATCGCCATTCGCTAACTCAATCTCTGGCGAATTAATTTTATGAACAGCTGCTGCCATAGAACAGAAGTACTTTCTAAAAATTGTTTCATTTAACCTGTTCAGTATTCTCGACCAAACTTTGTCAAAACGCAGTCTAACTCATTGACAACTCAATAATCGCAAGACAGATTCCCCGTCACAGTGAGTTAACTCGAAGATGGATGAACTCTAGCAGACAGCAGTGTCTACAATAGAAATTTGATGAACCCATAAAGGGGTGAAAATATTTTTCATGCGAGAAGGAGTCTATTGTGCATTTTTCTTTTCTGGCCGAAGATAATTTGTCCTAGGCGTCAATGAGTCGTGGCCATTGTCTCTGGAACCGCGAGCATCCGTCGACAAGTGTTTTAACAACCCATCTCGGTCGCAGTTGTGGCTGGAGCATGCACCACGTACTTACGTACAGCGAGCTTCATAAAGGAAGTCCTTTATTGGCTGTTAATGTCGACGCGTGGCCACAAAGGTGCACGCACGCTGCAATCGACCGACAGAAAAATACGCTCTCGCTATTGTCCCAGTGCCGTGGTGCCCTTACATTCGAGTATGAATATGACTACGATGATACCCGCAACGTGTGGGACGCTTTGTTCCTCCTCGTCGGTGTGTCTCACCCTGCAGTGGCGTAGGACTTGCATTTCATACTGATCGCCTTTCATAGGTGGAACCCTCTTCGTGTTTTTCACCATTAAACCCCTGCACTACAACTTTTTTGGATCTACAAGCATTAGAGCTTTATCCAATTTTTTTTATTAGAAAATCTCATATGAGATTTATTTCAACATAATTTAAAAAAAAAAACGAAATACGCCACATACAAAACAGAATATAATAATTACAAAATAGAATGTGGTTATTAGAGATACACAGATATTTTCTCCAATTTATTGAAACAAATAGAAAAGGTTGTGTATTGGATCATTGGAAAAATACGTACACTATTTCCTCAAGCTCTTCTCTAGAAAAGGTACAATTTGTGTTAATCAAAATTGCACGCTAACGTCTCAGACAATTGCAATATAAAATAATAAAATTCAAATAAAACATCACGATTAAAATTAATTTCCACATCTGGTCACAACGGTTAGTCAAAGTCAACGAATTATATTTTTCATCGAAATATGCAAAATTAGAGACCACTTCAAGGGATAATTTCATTAAAATTCGATATAAAATAAAACATCACGATAAAAATTAAATGCCTCACATGGACCCATATGGAAATTGAAGAATACTTTAGGGGTTGGTTTCAGGCATTACAACTGTCAGAGTTGAAAAGGTTCCTGCGAATCGTCCATGTTCCTCCGAGCGAAAGAAACGTCCCACCAGTAAA
Source organism: Lasioglossum zephyrum (assembly GCA_028455615.1). Lineage (NCBI taxonomy): Eukaryota > Metazoa > Arthropoda > Insecta > Hymenoptera > Halictidae > Lasioglossum > Lasioglossum zephyrum. The sequence goes on along the minus strand of CM052324.1, from coordinate 4,035,707 downwards.
TGACGCCGCAAAAACACACGGCAGTCGGTGACATTGTCTCCGAAAAAAATAAATGTATGCACGCCCATTCATGCTGCTATTCCCAGTTTTTTTATTTGGACTCGTGGCAAAAATTTAAAACATCTTGCAGATTTATATAAGGGTTAAACTTCACTTGAGAAAACCAGAAATTTTTACCTCTCTTTTATATAATGCCGTAGATTTTTACGAGAAAATTCGAAACATCCCATATTTGACGCCTTCATATTTGACGAGTCCCACAATTCCTCCTTAAATTTCATCTTTGAGGAGGTGCTAGTGCGTAAACGCATTTTTCTCTAGCGCCTTATAAATTAAAAAATGGGCGCCTCCATATTGGTGTGCACGGAGTTAGATAGCACGACAACTGTAGGAAACTAATTGTTCGAATTTGTGAAGAATGAATCCAAGTCGTACGGTCCGAAAAAGTTATCGATTTTTAAAAAATGTCCGAATTTCCGGGGAGGGGGGGGGGAAGAATGTAGATGCGAGCGAGACAAATGACAGGGAAAAATGTCATTAGCACTTTTTTCCAGACCGTTCGGTCCGCTTTCTATTTATAACGCCTTCGATCGCTACACCGACCGAACATGATCGATCGGCCGCCGATTATTAATAACGACGCCAAGGCCGCTGTCGTCCCGGGGTACACAGGGTTCGCACAATTATGGCCGGGTGAAATATTTCATCGGGACTCACGTAATTGCCGCTTACCGGTCGGAGTGATAAATAATTTGCAAATATGACCGACACGGCGGCGCGGCTACATTGTGGTGGTTGCTCTCAGGGGCGGGAATCTGCTCGCGGAGTCGCCTTGAGATTTATCGGGCGCGTCTGTTGCCAAAGTCGACCTCGGAAACCGGCGTCTGTTGTCTCGCGTCGTTCCCTCCATCTATTTTTCTCCCAGGGGGTGAGGAATGACACGTGAAAAATCACCGATCGCCAAGCAAGCACTCTATTAACCCGTCTCTCTTCTCCTCTCTCTCTCTCTCTTCTCCAGTTCGATCATCGATCGGAAATCACACGGCTCGATCGGGAATCTCCGTGGCGCGGCGTGATGTATCGTTTCAATTTGTCGAATGAACTTGTTGTTGTCGGGCCCGTGACGGGCGAATTTGTTAAACGTCCCTGCAATTAAAAGATTATAGATTAAAATTGAAAAAGAGCCTCTCCTCGTCTCGCTGGATTCGCGATTAAAAATCGGCTCTCCGCAACCTGCAATCTTCTGCGACCTCCGGATCTCTCTTTCGGTTTCTTCATCCTCTCGCGTTTTAAACCGTGGATCGAACAGGAAGGAATAAATTAACGTGCGGAGGAAAAACACGGTCCAAGGAAGACGGAAGTTTTAGGAAAAAATGGAATCGACTCGAGGAACGAATGATTAAAACGTCCACCCGATCGGGTTTTTAGCGGACGAATCACGAGCAAACGCGCCGCGCTAAATCTTCACCACGTAATTATCAGTCTGAAGGCTCGTAATTCTTAACTGCGAATTCGACGTGTACGCTGGGAAGCTGAGACACCAGCGGGAGGCGTGTCGCACAGCCAGACAGAACCGGAGATCATGGTCTCGATACGCGTTTCCTTCGTTCCTACCCATTTTTTCATAACCGCGATTCGTCCGTCCTCTCTCTCTCTCTTTCTCATTTCGTTCGACGCGATTCCTGGGTCGATACCAGAACGATCCTCGTTAATTGTCTTTTTCAACCCTATTTTCCTCCTTTTGGCTCACCACCCCTTCATTTAGAATAGTGCACTCCATTAATTACTAGGGGATTGCTGATTTTAATGCGCTTGCGCTAGCCGACTCGATTGCTTTGCTTTTACCGAGATCGGGATAAAGATGAGGGATCCAGAAGTGGGATTTTATATCATAGGAATAGAATTTCTAGGCAGCTTTACCAGGTCCAGGAATTCAGAAAAAACTAGTGCTATACGCCGCATATGCTATGCGACTAGACTATAACTAGGTTAGTGTAATGTACTCGATTGCAATCAAGCGTCACCTGTTCCAAAATGCGGAAACCAGGCCGACGGTACCGGTGACGGGGGCTCAGTCTTTGTTACGACACAGCTAAGAGCATATAGAATATATATTACATCCTACCTAATAATAAGTAGTTCTCTCAGTTGTGCACCACCCTCTCCAGTACTCCCAGTACATAACAGTTAGACTGAACGTATAAGCCAAGAAGAGTTGTGGCTCAGAGTTGGAAAGAGAACCTCGTGTAGGATGCGAAAAGCAGGACAACGAGGTTCGTAGCTTTCCAACACATTAGTGAGCGCGAAAGGGTCTCTTTTTTAGTGGGTATGGCGGATGCGTTAGGCAATTATAATACCCCCAAATTCCATCTGTGGGGGAGCCAAATCCCACCCTCTCCGACTGTTCATCACAGGAAAGGGTGTGCATAATAGCATTTCCTCACCACCCTAAAAAAAAGGTTAAACTGAACGTGCACGTTTCGACACGCATCAGGCCCGCACCACCTTCGTAGCGGTTCCCCCACTGTCAACTATTTAATTTTCCTGCTACCGTGCTTTGCCTCGCGCGACTGTGAGGATACGACCTCCTATACAGTTCTAATCTCCCCACACCTTCTACAATTTACAGTTTAGGGCTGGGGAGAGTTTAGAGTGGAGTCGTCTGCGGCTCGCGAGCCATAAGTTGCCCAGTCATGTCCTAAATCACCTTCTAAAGCTGTGTGAGCATAACGGAATGGAGGATCACGTCCATTCGAGCGTCTGGATTGCTACCAGTGCCACAATATCCGCAATCGAGGAAAAGGAAAATGATCGAGGGGACCTCGCCGATGGGACGAGCACGCGAGCCTTCGCTCCTAGGGCAGCCTTGGTAATCGGCCCTCGGAGCGCACCAATAATTTGACGTAATTTAATAAACGCGACCCTGGCTCCGCGTGCGTACGCCGCGCCGGGTCGCGCGACTATCATTACGGACAGTTTGATCGTATCTGGCCAGTGCGTAATGATGATGCACCTAGTCACTGCACCGCTGCCCGCGCCAGCGCTCGATCATCGGTCATGCAAATTGCCGATGCAGAACGTCGGCCGGCCTTCCCGATTCCGATGCACACATTCCGCTCGTGGGAAACAATGCCGCGAAAAACAAGCCTTCGCGAGCCCTAGAACGCCCTACCCCAAAATGACAAACTATGAAACACCCTTTCGCACTGGCAATCGCGGTCCTGGAATAAAGTGGATACAGTCAACCTGAATTAACGCGCGCGCGCGTTCACAGTTTATTTCTTTAATGTTAATATTGTATTCGAAAATGTTCAACATATTCCTTAGTTATAGTTCATAAGTTATCCTTTTTTTATATATTAAGGTTTAACGTCGCATCAACATCTAGGTCATTAGCGACGAACTGCTATTGTGTTTCTTAGATTTTGTTGAGGTGGTTGATATCTTTAAGGTATTCAATAGTGTTTTTTATATGCTTTTCGGATGTGAGGGCAGTGTTCTGGTTGATTCCAAATTTGAGTCGCTGGGTGGAGAATTTTTGGCATTCATACAAGATGTGGGGAACTATGAGTTAGGTATTACAGCATAGGGGGGGGGGGGGTTCTGTCTTCTTTTTGAGAAATTCATGTGTTATTTTACAGTGACCAGTTCTTAGGCGGGAAAGGACTATTCTTTCTTTTCTGCTCATGTAGTCGCGTGGGATGTCTTGGAAAAAATCTGTGATTATGTTATGTATTTTAGATGGTTTCGACTTCCATATGTTGTTCCATTCTTCTTTGATTTTTTCTCTTATATACTTGATAACTTCTTGGACTGGGATTTGGGTTACTTGTTGTCATGTCTGTAAGGTGGTTAATTATTCAACAGCCTGATCACCGGCATTAAGAAGTGGATCGTGCACGACGATGTTAATCGAAAAAGATAATGGTCGAAGGAGGGGAAAACAGGACCAATTTGAAACCGATTTGTAGGTTCCGTTGGATATCTTGATGCCTTCTTGATTGTGGTGAAAAATCGAGTAACAGAGCCACGAGGTTAAGAGGCTGCCGCGTTTCTGCCCTCTGTCCGGCAACCCTTGGGCATTACGAGTGCGGCGGATGGTAGGCTGGCAGCAGCATCAAACAGAAAATTATGCATGCGCCGCGGCGGGTAGAAGCAGTCGAGTTTTCTCGGTCGGGAGGATGCGGCATGTCGGCCCGGCCGGTGTGCATCGTGTTCGTCGTTATTAGAAACGCGTTATTATGCCGCCGCGTCGGTATTGCGTACCGGCGGCAATAATCGAGAGATTTTAATTGCCCGCATGATAAATCACGACAATCATATTCCCGATGAAGATGTTCCCGGCTCCTTTCAATATAATTCATGTCTTTTAAACTACTCCATTTTCGACTTATACCCGTTGGACTTTTGTTTAAAAAGAATACAAACCCTACTCCTCTAGACTCTCGTTCATGTTTGGAAGTAGAGCTGTGACTTATGAGACCCGAGTACCCGGGTATTTCATGAATACAGTGTGGATCCTTATGCAAAATAAAAATCGTTTGCATCAATAGGAAAAACCAGACGATATATTATGATTACTTATTCTCTTAAACGATTTTAATAAATTTAAATTAATATATCAACGTTCTTTTAATTTAATTATTGTTTTAAATTGCACAAAATCATCACCTGGGTATCTCATATACCCGGGTAAAAATCCGAACTCTATTTGGAAGTGGAAGACTAGATAAAGATTCTGAATATCGTGACTCCAGTCATTCTAACCTCTCGATTATGTTTCTTGAGGTGCCCTCCATTTTACTAGTAGGAAAATAGAGAATTGAATACTAACGATAAATGTACCTTGTGAACTGGTACACTGCGAACAGTTACCATTGACAGCCATTACACTCGATTTTGATGCATCAGTCAAATCTTCGTGTCATAGTTCTTTTCCCTGCATTAGATGGTGTATACAGTTAGGTCTCTTTTATTGCTTTATGGCTGGCGTGTGCCACATTCAACGACGAAAGAGGAACCAGTCCTCCAAATCGAGGAGCCCCTCTGCGATTTTGGTACCGTTGCTGACCGGTATTTCCGGATTTCGTGACTCAGGACAGAGATAGGAACGATGGTCTAATTGAAACGAAATTGTCGAATCGCTTTATCAGGATAACGGAACGGGTATGCGGGGTTTGACATAGTTCTCGCTGCCTAGTAACCCGGTAAACTGGTCGTGGAAGCGCGTTGTGTAAGAGTTCGTCCAGGTACGCTACATGTATTACCGTACAATTTTAAAACAAGCATGTAATCGAGATTGAACTCGCGTGTTTCAAATTCTTCGTTTGAATAAATGGAACACTTCGATCTTGATTTAGAAGAAAGTACCTGAATTACTTGATTGACCTATGATTGATTAGCACTATCAGTATTCAGTGTCGGTTGCCATTCGTATATTTGCCGCGTTGATTAATTTTACAAAATGAACATTCACATTTTTAAAAGATTCGATGACGTCGATTCACTCTCACGACATTAGTCGGCCAGGAACGAATTAAATCCCTAAATACAGTTCAAATTATATGGTGTTTAATGTAATTTTAGAAGTTCTTCGTTCGAGCACCTAGATAAATTCAATTTCGTGATTTGAAACTACGAACGTAATTTTTTTTTATTAAGCTTACCCAGGCCCCAAAATGGGGTCTATACAGCTGAACCTAAATCGTATTATTTTACATAGTTTGAGTTACAGAGTTTAGTAGTTTGAGTTACAGAAGTTACACATTTTTTCAGAGTTTTACGATTTGTGTATCAGTTAGCATACTGTTTAGCATGCCAAATTGTATGCGCAAATTGAATTCTTTCAAAAACGTAATTACACGAAGATTAATTGATGGTCTTATTATTCTTTTCAGATTCGAACCGACGAAGGGCTGAAGAAGGCAAAGAGCGGTCCGGATGGGGCGCCATGGATCTCTGATGTCTTCGACTAATCAAAACACGATAGCCAGAGCTCAAGCGACGACGGACGGTCCGTCTTAGATCCCACCACTCGTCCCTTTAATTAATTAACCGCCATTCGAACCTGGAGGGTCGCGCTTCTCACGCGGGACATTTTCAACGAACCACGAGAACCAAGAGAAGAAGAATCAGGATATACCGACACCAGCTTTCTGCGATCGTTGGCCGGCGAACTCGGGAGGAACATGTTCGCATAGATTAGACCTAACCCAGACATTTCGAAAAATTCGCGTTTGAAAGCGAGATTCCGAGTGGAAACATTCGGGAATGCAGCCGTAGCTACTTTCGAAGAGTTCGAGACATCGAATAAATAATCTGCTGAATATAGCGATGAAGAATTTTAATCATCTCGAATGTTTTCAAAATGTTCGCAGCAATTATACGGAATCCGAGAACGGAACCTCCTTCTTCAAGGTGGTGGCGACAGCGGCGTTCTTTCCGCCATCTTGAAAGGGTGCGACATAGTTTTCGAAGCTGGTATAATTCTATAATATGTTAGATTGTCCTGAAAGTTCATTCGTTTGTTGTTCATACACAGCGAGTTAAACAGAGTGTTTTGTTTTTAATGCGAGCAAACAGCGCGGTTATTAAAGTGAAAAAATAATGTAATGTTAACGAATGATCGCTTGTTAATTGTTTGGGACAAGCTAATGTTTGTTATTCCTTGAGAAGCTGCGAACAACGAATTCCTTGAATCGAAGCTACAGCGCGCCCGGAACATCGATGTTAATCGCGTTAGGATACGAAACAGCGAAGCAGCGGATCGCTCGTAAGAGAAAAAGATTAGAGTAGGCGATGTAACGGAGAGATTCGAAGGATCTATTCGATCGAGGAGATCGCACGCGATCGCGGAGAGGACTTCATAGATCACGAGGGAGGAAAGAGGATAGAAGAAAGCAACGCGAAAACCGTCGATTCTCGGTGCATCGTCCGGCTATCTTAAAAGAGCGACGCATCGCGTTGGAAACGCGCCGTTAGCTTAATCTACTAGGGAACGTAAGTTAAGGATACGAATGCCATAATAATGACCAACTTTTTGTGGTTGTACTTAAGTCATACTTTTACACTTTACTGTTTACGTTTAAGGCTAACTAAATACCATAAGTTGCATCATATCCCATTAGCGGAGCGTCTTGTATCGTGTTTAACGTTTAGGCCTCTGTTTCATTTTCTCTCGTTCTCTCTCTCTCTCTCTATTTCTTTTGTTTACTTCGATGGTTCCGGCGGCGAATGATTTTATGGGCGGTCGTCGACTTCCTCGATGTATCATTCAGATAAGAATTTCAACATTTCACTCCTCTCGTTACGGAAAAGCTCGTGAACAATTGTAATTTCTGGTTCAAACAACATTGGATAGAAATTTTTGCTGGCTACACGATTTATAGTATTTTACGGAGTCACTTTTTCTGCTTTTTTGAAAAAATCTAACATTTTTGATATGTACTTTTATTTGAACATACTTGAGGTATTCAAGCAATTTTTAACGTTCCCAAGGATCATGGTACCTACGGCTAGATTCAGTGAAATTTGTTTGAGATCAACGTTAATCTTTTTATTGAACGCAATATAAATAGCTAATGATCTGAATTTAGATCGAATTCATTTAGCTCTAGGTGAAAATGAATCAAATGCTTCGTTTTAAACCTTGAGCCAAATCGACAAATTCGAAATGGGTTCAGAAAAGGAAAAGTGGAACTGTAAAATGACATAAAACAGCAACAAAAATGTCTTTCGCAAAAGAAATTGAGATAAAAGCATAAACAAAAGACTCGTGCAGCAACTCAATTATTGGATTGTTTCAAAAGTTCTTTGCCGTACGATACCTAGAAGCAGTTCGTAGAACGTATTTGTCATTATTAATTGCATAGAACAAACTCAAAATGTATATTTATTATATACCCAAATTTAGTCTAATAGTTTTAAGAAGTAACAATACAATTTTATTTCTGTTCGAAATCTCAGGAGTCTAATTCTATATACCGAGAATCATTAAGAATTAATTAACAAAATTATGATGATGGAGTAACGTTCAGAAACTTGAAGCAGATTGCGAGAAGAACTTTTGGAGCAGCAATATTGTTCGATTTCATGAATTGTGGATCGTTTCGGTCACTGATTACGATTTCAACAATTCTTAGAAAGATCGCTAGGGACTATCAGGTGTAAAGAGATCGTCTAGCACGAAGTGGCCTAATTTGATTATAAGGTTATTGAACGGCAACGTCGACGACGTCCTGTGACAGCCGAGATTGCGTGAAGGAACTGCGTAACGAACTGTTAATCGGAAGTCAGGTATCGAGACCGCCTGTCGGTTAATGGTTCTGGCCAGACGACGCGCTCTGGACCTTGGTCTCACTTTTGTGATTATTATTTAAGCTTATATATTAAGCATACGATAGACTAAGTTAGACTTACCACAATATCTTGAACCCTACTCAAGCTCTCGTACATCGTTCTCCATCCGTCTCTGTGTTTCGCACAGCGTTCGGATCGAATTCGAGCGACGACGAAAAGACGGGAACGGCTCCGTGCATTTATACTTTTACAAAAACTGTCCGAGATCATTGAAGATTATGTCTCCTCCGACATAAAGCGAGGCGGAACCATAAGTGGAAGAGGGTTCCGCGGTTTTTAATCCGTATGACGTACTAGCTCTTAAAGTTCTGTATCATAAGTTTCTAGATTGTAACGTTATCGAAGGTGTAGATTTCCCTTTTTTTTAATTCTCATGATAAACATTCTATTTTGCGTAATCAATGATTACAAGAAGGTGATGTGGAAAGCGAAGAAGGCACTCGGTCCCCTTTACGACGGAAACTCTGCGCGCTATAATCGCTAATTAATTCGCCAGTTGTCGAGGACGAGCTGTTTCGCCAAAGGAAAACGAGCCTAAACGCTCTGCCAGTGTGTGTTTGTTTTTTTTCGAACGATCCCTGTATCCTCTCCGTATTCCTGTACGCTTCTCCAGCCCTTCTCCCAACCTGCGTTTTAAATGTTAAGTTGATCGACCGGGCATTGGAAATTCATCCACCGCCATCGGGTTTTGCTTCTTTCTGCGTTCACGGTTTGTAAACTCTCCTTTTGGCGAAACGCTCGATGCGTAAGGGTCGAGGATCGTTGTGCCTTCGAGTGCGCACGTTGATACGTTTATTGCGATCGTATGGAGGACATACGCGTCCATTTTTGTGATTCCGTACGCAGTTGTTCAATGTTTTTTTTTATACTTCTCTTAATGCTTATCTAGGATAGCTTGTGTACCCTAAAGAGTGTTTCAATAAAATTGACAATGAAATCAATGCTGTCTGATTTATTTCATGTCTTGTTCCCTTTTGCCTTGGATTCGCGTTTTGAAAAATGGAAGAGTGATAGTGAATAAGTATTTAATGTTGTCATTAATCCTAGAAGAGGGCCTTTCCAAGGTGTCCACCATGAAATGAAAGAAAACATGTTGAAAACAACGCTTGCAAACAATCTGTACTATCTACTTATTCTATTTTAACGAAAATACACTATTCAAAATAATTGAAACATGTTATAGGAAAATTATGATAACGGACTATCAATGCAACTAACAGAATTAAACACCTTCCAATTGTTTCGAGCAGTATCATTGAAAATTCAATTCTTCGAATATCACGAACTTAAAAATGGGAATAAAATGTTAAATGTACGAAAGTTTTTCTAATGCTAAGGTAGTATCAAAATCGTTAATATAAAAATCGTTATATAAAAATGATAAAAGGAGCATATCGAGCCATCTATGGCAGAATTGCAAAACCTGTGGTAGACCAACCACCATATCACCGACAAATGATAAAGTCACCGACAAGAAACTGTTACAGACTGCCAGCCTTATGGGAGATCGTGTCACTCAAATAATTCGGTGTTTTCTTACGCCCTCTAGGATGTATTCTGGCTGGAGTAAGAAACAGAAGGCCATCGTCGTGATCTCGTCGGTACAGAAGGCCACTGAGAAGATTCTCGTCGGTGAGAAGGCAAACTGTGACGCAGCCATCTTGACACTGTTTATGTATGCATATGCGTTAGAATATAAATTATTTTTCGAGCGTCTAGCTTGTCGTTCACTTGTACTACTGAAACTTCGAATACTTCCCTCGACATCGTGTTCTCTTAACACGAAGTTCAATTTTCGAAAATTTTCGCCAATTTTCGATCGTCTGACTTGTCGTTTAGTTGTACTACTGAATTTTTGAAATTTTTCGGCCGTGTGACTTATTGTTCAGTTGTACTACTGAAACTCAATTTCCGAACATTTTCGGTCGTCTGACTTGTCGTTGACTTGTAGTACTGAAACCCAAAAATTACCTAAAATTTTCGTTTCAGTAGTGCGAGTCAACGATAAGTCAGAATGTTAGCAGTCTTCAACAGTATCTCGTCGGTGCATAAGTGAGAAACAATTGTAATCGTCTGTCGATAACCTTTGCTAACTAGATCGATTATTTTATTAAGGATGGTGCCACCAGTCTAATAAACTCACTCAATGGATAAAACAATTTTCGTAACTCGTACTGCACATCACAGCACACATGGGATCTGGAAAATATAAAAGAGGGAGAAATGAAGGGAAGTAAAATCTAAGGGAAGGTAAGGGATCTAAAGGAGAAAAAGACAGCAGATCATCTAGGGATCAAATGATCTAAAGGCAGGGAGGAGAGGAGGCGATCATCAGTTTAGTAACATATTTGTTTAATTTTCACTTTATTAATTTCACAATAACATTTTTAAAAGATTTCTCAAAGGTTAATTTCGTCATGGCGCATTTCTATTTTCTCGAAATTATTTACTACTTAAGTATGAGATGCGTTGTATTTCTTCTGTCGCATCAGTATCTTCAGCTGTTCAATCCTACAACGTTTATCAGTGCCATCTTCTGAATCAGGAGATTTCGTTGTAGGATTCTGCACCCTATTCTCAGGAAGTTTATCCTCCATCTTTCGCATGCTCTGTTGCGAATGAACCTGAGGATCTCTGGAAAAAGCTTTGATGAAATTCAATTCCTCGTTGGTGGGTTTTTGAACGTCTTCTGGTCGAATTCCTGCTCGACAACTGAACGTTTTCCTTTTTTTCTCCGGTGGCCGCAGTTCTTCGTATGGAATCCTGTATTCCGGCATCTTTCTAACCTCGTTTTCCATTTCTCGATTACCAGTAATTTCCTCGAATGACTTCTGCAAAGATTTGAATTTTTGAACAATTCTTACTGTCCTTACTCATTACAATTACTATTTTATAAACTCTCATCCGTTCATCCTAGCAATCCGACACACTTTTCTTTGTTGTTTGAGAAGCTGTGTGCTCTAAAATCATTTTATCAAATACTTTAAAACAATATGGATTGTCTTAACTCTCGCTAACATTTAATTCAAAATGTGGAGAAATGATGCAAAGAAAATCATCTACTACCCAATAATCGACATCCATATTTCAGAATCTCTCCTGCAGATTTTTATGCAAAGTTTTCTACATATTTCAAGTCAGTTGAAACAAATACAACATTGATCTACTCTAGATGGTTTCATTGTTACGCATTTGATTTACTAATTTTTGTCGTAAATGTATAAAATCCGCTGTTCACTCATTACCCTGTTACACCCCTCGCCAATCATCCTGTACTTAACCGCTTTCGGCAATTCGAACCCCGGTGGGGATTTCGGTTGCGGTTCCAAACAGCATTTCCTGCACTCTTTCACAAAGTGCGTGTACAAGAAAACGTCACCTTCAGTTTCCTCGTACCGAGGATCAAGAAGTCTTGGATCCTCTCTACGACGTTTTTTTCTTTGCTGATTAGCTATTCGACATGTGCAAGGATCAGGCCAGGACCTTTTAGGATCTGGTCCAAATATCTCCTCCCACTTGCTCAACTTCACTTCAGGAGGTTTCTTTTTTACGCAGTTACTAGGCTGTTCTGGAGGGGGATCTTTTATGAAACAGAAGAACTTATTCTTCGGTTCCGGCACGATACACTTCGACGGGCACCCTTTGCAGGGCTCTAGCGCTTGTATTTTTTCTGGTACTGGCTTCCCACAATTCCCGGAACCGACTTCAGAAAATTTCCGCTTCGATTTGAACCAAAAGTTTCGCACGTTCTCCGTGAGTATCATCGAATTTTGCGAGGACCCTCTGAACAATAAGTTGCTCGATATATCCTAAAAATGATTTATTTGTTAGAAAAATTTGGATGCTCGATCGTTGAGTTTATCAGCCAGAGTCTTATCCGAATCCAATTTTTGTTGCAGTCTTCAAAACGTGAATCAAAGCTCTGAACGGAATTATTTATTATTATTTAACGATTAACTATTTAGCCTGCATAACCTATGATTCATTTGACCTGCAATTTTGTCAATGGGCGAATGAAAGTTATACCTTTGGCAAGATTAAACTGGAAATTTGGAATGTAGGCCGGAAGGACGCCATGACGAAGAGAATTTTGTGGACAAATGGTCCTTTGCGTTTTTCCTTGACGGTCACATTGGTAATTTAGGTTTGAGAATCTAGTCCGAAACAAAACAGCATTGCCGCCAAAGATTGTGACAACCGTGTTCTCGATCAGGATGTCCACCATATCTAAAAAAAATAATCATCATCGTCCATACTACTAAATTCAACAGAAAAATAAATAATTCGTAGCAGAAACTATACTATGATTTCATTATTATGAAAGAAATATAGCTATTTCCAAATTTCAATAATTCTTTACCAGTCTAATTAAATATTAACACTAGATTTACGAATCATTAAAAATTACTATTTTACGTTACTTCTTAAAATTAACTTTACTTTAAAAAAAGAAGCATTTTTTGAAAATCTACTTTTGCAACATTTGCAAGTGATTCCATTAGAAATTGTTAAATAAGTTTCTTCGTTCAAGTATAGATTTTCTTATAAAAATCGCGAGAATTCTAAATAAATTCAGACATGTAATTTTTATAAAATAAGCCTGTACCAGACACATTTCGTGATCGGTACAGTTAGTGTTAAGGGTTGAACGATGTCGGCAGCGACATCGGAACGGTGACACGGTGGTGCGTGCATAAAATGGCGGTGTGGCGATCGCGTCGGAAGCAGATGGGTCGATTTTAATGATAAAATGGCGTCGACAGCGCCGCCGGCACGAGGACGCGGGATTTACTCGAGTCGCCCGCTAATGCCGATTCGGTTTCCTTTGATCGTCGGGCGCTTCCGGTGGCTGTGCAAATCCCGCGGCAACCCTACCGAGAGCCACCCCCTGTTAATTCCGAGGGAACACCGGAATTACTGATACCGCCTCTGCAAACGAGACGAGATGAAGCCGGAAACGTCGATGTAGTCAATATTGCGCGCATCCACCTACGCGGACGATAGAAAACAGGGGAGTGAGAGGGTGATCAAGAGGGAAAGGAGGGATGAAGAGAGAAGGACACACAGAGAGAGAGAGAGAGACACCTGGTAGCTCGAAGGAGATGCAATGAGAGATTTCGAAGCGTTTGCGAGCCGGTGCAGATTGATTCGACTCGCCTAAGCTGACATTCTGCTACAGTCTCGCTCATAACTTGCGATTTTCCTCCTTTCATACATTACTCAACCTTTTTGAAGTGTTTCAGGATCAATTTTATTATTTTCTAAGATAGAAGATGGTACTTTGCAGAAGTTGGCGAAAGTGAAACAAGTGAAACACGGGAAACAAGGTTTAAGTAGTATAGTCAGTACATGGGCTGACCGAAGACGGCATCGTTGACTTGCATCACTGCGATATAATTTTTTCGTTATTAATCAGCTGTTGTGCATCAACTTGAACACCGAATTAATCTTTGAACTTTCAAATTATACAACAATTACAATATTGAAAAATCTACTAAATTTTCTCGAACAAAATGATCTCTTAAAGCATCTACATCATTTATTGATCAAAGAA
>CM052324.1:3994945-4021695 GCA_028455615.1 Lasioglossum zephyrum | reverse complement strand
GAGAGGGTGATCAAGAGGGAAAGGAGGGATGAAGAGAGAAGGACACAGAGAGAGAGAGACACCTGGTAGCTCGAAGGAGATGCAATGAGAGATTTCGAAGCGTTTGCGAGCCGGTGCAGATTGATTCGACTCGCCTAAGCTGACATTCTGCTACAGTCTCGCTCATAACTTGCGATTTTCCTCCTTTCATACATTACTCAACCTTTTTGAAGTGTTGCAGGATCAATTTTATTATTTTCTAAGATAGAAGATGGCACTTTGTAGAAGTTGGCGAAAGTGAAACAAGTGTGAAACACGGGAAACAAGATTTAAGTAGTATAGTCAGTACATGGGCTGACCGAAGACGGCATCGTTGACTTGCATTACTGCGATATAATTTTTTCGTTATTAATCTGCTGTTGTGTTTTAGAGTACAGTTTTACATTTTACAAAAACAAGAACACCGAATTAATCTTTGAACTTTCCAATTATACAACAATTACAATATTGAAAAATCTACTAAATTTTCTATAACAAAATGATCTCTTAAAGCATCTACATCATTTATTGATCAAAGAACTCTACATTAGTACTGTTCCAAACACACCTTTTCTCATTAAAAAGTGTTCCCAAATGTTCAAAAAATTAAAAGTTCAACGTCCAAGAAAAAAATCGAGGAATTTTTTTGGGATATTTTCAAATAACGCTGTAATAAATTAATTTTATATTAAATCATGGAAGTTCTTCCTGTAGGATGGGCTTCCATATAGTATCTGGTATTATATAGCAATTTTTATAGTGCATAGAACTTAATGAATTAACCATTAGCATACGAAGTGGAGTCATTTAGGGACCCTTCACAGCACCATATATCTTCTCGTGCAATACAGTAACGCTATGGAAACTGTATTGCTTGCCACACTGAATTAAATCAATACTGCAACTGTACATTAAAGAATTGATTTGACAATAAACTTTTTATAAATTGAAAATCAATACTATAACTCTTGACCTACGTGTCTTATCATTAGACTGCGATGTTTTATGCAAAATAAAAATTGTATCAATAGCAAAATACGAGAGCTACATAGATATTTAGTTCTATCCCCAATAATTCCATAGAGTTCGAGATAATACCACGGTATTTAAACAACTTCAACTATTTAACCTGTCCATTCGAAAGGTTAGAAAGTATAATTCAGTGGCTAGAAGACCGCTCGCAATTCCGGGACAATTTGCAAGGATTTCGTGCAAAGACAACTACCTCTCTGGTTCACAGGAGTCACCCTACCTGAACGACACTGTAGACGTCTGCCGCTTGGTGACATCCCTTCCACCCCCCGCACGGGGGTAGGTATGTATCCCCTACTCCAGATTTTCCGGCGGCGAGTCGCGGTGAGGAAGGGTGTTTACTCAAGACACGACAATTCATTACGTAATTGAATTGAATGAGGCCTCACTCCTCCGGCTGTTTCCCCAGCGCTGCGAGTATCTCCGCGGCAATCTCTCTCTCTCTGTCTCTCTCTCGCAACCCCTCTCATGACTAGCACGTGTAGAAACGGCGGTTGCGCGTGTGCAAAGCCCATCTCTGGTCCTCGGATGGGGAAGCCATCCCCGTGGCCCACCACACCCTGTCCGACCATCCACACAGAGATAGGCCTCTCTCTCTCTCACTCTCTCTATCTCTCTCTCTCTTTCTCTCCGTCTCTGTCTATTTCTCTTTCCCTCCCGCGCAGGCCCGTGTCTGCCCCGATGCGCTCTCTCGGTGGGGTACTACCGAATTAAACGATTAGTTAAACTGATTTCGAGTTAGGCGAATGAATAAGTAATCGGATTTCTCGTTAAGGTAATCGCATTGCGCCCTGATTGGCTCCGTCTGCCTGCGTTATAGACCGGTTTCCCCTACCGTTTCGATGCTCGATGTGGTTCCCTTCGTTCCACCTCCACCTAGCAAACCTAAACAGCTCCGTCTCCGTCCCGCCAATTAATTCTACGATAGCTCTCGTGCTCTCCTCTTTCAGTCTTCTTTTCTCTCCCACCATTTCTGCGGTCCCTTTTATCCTGACGCACGCAGGATATCACTCGATCCGCGATTTGGACGGATACGTCACGCAGTCCGCCAGAATCGCGAAAAACTGGATGAAACACATTTTCTTTTTTATTAATTATATACTATTTAGCACAAACAGAACGGTTTCAGCGGCTTCTGCGGTCGTAGAATCTAAGTCAGATAGTACTTATGGAAACTGTTTTTATAAAACTACCCTTATACGAGGTGCTTTTAAGGAATTATCTCTTATTCCTTAATTCAAGGATTTTCTATGCGATTTTAAGCAGTTAACAAAAGTTGGATTTCTATTAGGCTCACACAATAAATGTCATTATCGAAAATTTGTAAAATGTTGTAAGGAAAGAAACAGTGTAATTGGTTTCTACTTCTTGCGTGCTCAAAACTAAACTATGGTAATTAATTTTTATGCTAACATTCAGTGTGCACATAACCCAAGAATCATTATATTTCTGCAATGTTGTAAAGTTCGTTCCAATCTGTGTTTCGACCATTTCGAACCACCGAGCGACACGTCACAGCTTCGTACAGGATTCAGTCAGTTTCTTTCGAAAGAACCGCTCATCTTGCCGCAACTATCGACGTCTTCTCCCTTCCGGTTCGACCATCCGCCTCGTTTCCCCGCTCGACCCCGTTCGTTTACGCGTCTGCCAGCCTGATTCCCTCTGTCCGTATCCGAGCGTGTTCCACGGGCCGGCGACGCGGAACCGTGTTTGCCCGAGCAATTACATTCCCGAACGCAATCCCATTTAAATATTGCCGAGTTTGGTAGCGGCAAACACGGGGACACGCCGCGCCGCCGCGTTCCGTCCACGGCCTCTCGCAATCGGCGAGGGACAAGGCGAGAGGGGCCGTTACACGGCCATTTCGATGTAAAATATTTTACACACGGTGTCTACGCTAACTTCCCAAACTCTCTCCCCCAAAAAATAACCCTGCAAAATTATCCCCCTCCCAGAAACCACTTCGAAATCTGATTACCCCTTTGACACTTTAATTTTTCAATGTTTTCCTCGTTTATAAACTACCTGCCGTGTCTAGTCTCGATATCTGACCGTTCTGACCAATTTGCATTTTTATTTTCACATGTGCTGTAAGTCTGGTTAATAATAATTTATATGTAATTATGATACTCAGAATTTTCACGTATAAGTTTAGTGAAAATAATACATATACTAATACTATTAAAATCTTTTAATCTCCGCACTATTTCAAATCGCACTTGTCACAATTGTGTTATATAAAATCCGCAGGCTACTAATAACTTTTCGGACCACCAACTTCCAGGATCCAATTGCAAATCCACGGGCGCCCGAGATACCCGAAATCCCAACCAGCCAAATCTGCAAGCTACTCTACCCTCCGGCTCCACCATCAGACCGTCATTCGCATAAAAATTTCACATGCTCATCCCCAACCTTCCCCTGAGAACTTCCCGAAAAACGGTTGACGAAATCACGCATACCTCCGCAGCTCCTCGGGACTCCTCACTTTCCAAGATCACCCAGCCAAAGAAACAAAACCCACTCCATCTATCCGCCTTCCAAAAACCATCACTTCTACGATCCTCTCCAAGGCCACGCCATCGGGGCTGCCAATAGCCGTCGGTTACGAGCCGAATCATTTTAAATCGATTATCAACCCGGAGCAATAAGTACTCTCGATGTAAACATCGAACGGAAGGAGTGGGGGTAGCAAAACCGCCCCTTGTTCGCACCTAGTAGTCCCTGAAGCAAGATAGAACGAGGCTTCCGAAAACTGGCAAAGTGTCGACGACGGGTACACTCCCACCTTTGCGAGGGGTTGCTGGATGTGGACTAGGGGTTGGCGGGGTGTGTTGAAGGATGGTCGGCACGGTAGGCTGGTCGGTAGATGGTAGTTTGCGCTAGCAGGCGGTGGAGCGGGCGCGAATGCTAATGAGCGTCGGTTTTGGGGGTGGTTGGCCTCCACGAGGAACGTAGGGGGTTGGTATAGCGAGCGAGAGAGAGAGAGACCTGATCTGGGTGAGAGGTGTGGGGAAACCGAGGGAGAGAAAGAGAGGAAGACGGGGAAACCAAGGGTGACTACAGTGAGAGAGAGCCACGAGTCATGGGAGGGGCGTCGTGAGTGGAAGAGAGCCGGGGAAACCGCGAGACAGCAGAAGAAACCGAGGGAGAGCCGAGAAGTAGTGTGCACGAGAGAGAAAGAGACAAACGGTTGGGAAGAAGAGGGTTGCTATAGTGAGAGAGAGAGAGCCGCGGAAACCGAGGGAGAGCTGCGGAAACCGCGGGAGATCCGAGTAGGAGCGCGCGCGAGAGAGAAAGGGGCAGACGGGAGGCGGGACCGGAGCCGCCCAGCCGCGATCAGATTGGTCGGCGACCAAATGGCGTCCTGGAGGGACGCGTGGCTCTCGACTGGCAATCCTGAGCCGCCTACGTGCACCCCCGAAACCACCGAGACCGGTGCTCTCGGCCTCGACACGACGAGGTCGAGACGCGCGAGCCGCGTCGTCGCGCGACTTTTCTCGGCGAGGATGGAACAGCTCGCCCAGTTCGTCTCCAAGAGCTTCGACAACGCGAGCATAACCGGGCCCGAACATTGCAGGACCACCGACAGGCCCTCGTCCGCGAGGATCACGCTGAGTGTCGCGCATCTCCTCGGAGACCCCGCCGAGAACGACGCCAGTACGTTTCCCTCTTCATGGAATAGGAGTTACGCGACATACCAAACCGACGACCACGTGGATACGTGGATACCATGTGATTGTGCAACTTTGTTCGATGGTCCCGTGGTTCCTAGCCGTGAGCCCGGATTTTTCGTGGTGTTCCTCTGGGGCCCGCCTCCAGGAGGTTTCACCACGGGGTGTTTGCCGATTATGTTGGTTCTGGGTGCTTTGGATGGAGGCTGGTTTGCGTGGACGATTTGTGATTGCAGTTGATCATGGATATGGCTAGTTCTTTGAAATGTTGGCTTTTGGTAGATAGGGTCTGGCAACTTTGACTATCTGCTCTACGTTTGTGCAGAGAAGGTTCCACGAGTTTGTTTCGTGCCCCTTCGGTTGCAAGGTCTTCTTGTTGATGTAGAAGAATTTTCATTAGTAGCAGTAGCAATTCCGAGTTCCGTCGTTTAGAAAGAAGAACGTGTTTTAATGCACCTGATGTTAGTTCAGGTACTTTTTTTCTGATGCTTTTTTTCACTGATGCTAACCCCTTCAGTGGTACGGTGTTCTCTCAGATTATGAGGTACTAGGACCTTCCTAAAATTCTGTATAAATTGAAAGGATGTATTTTCGTGGCTCCAAGGTAATCTTGACGAATTTCCATTGGTAAAATCAACGAAGTTAGCTCGAACAATTTCTAATACTGGAAATATAATAGTAGTTTCGGCATCCTAGTTAGCTGACATGAAGGTGAACTTATTTCTATGATTTCAGAGTTGATTGATCAACGAAGTTAGCTTGAACATTTTTTGCTAGTGAGATAGTAGTGTTGGGTTCCAACTTGACAGGAGCCGGGAGTTCCAACGAGCTGACATATTGAAATAATAGTTTTCAGGTATCAGGTTCCCAGAAACGTACAGCAAAACTATGTGTCGGTAATCAGTTTCAACAGACTTCGCCGACGCGACGTCGCGTCGGCGTCTTCGCAGTCAGTGAATTGGTAATCAATCGGTTATCACGCACGAATCGGTTTCTGCTGTTTGGCTCCGGGAATATTGAGAACGTGCACGTCCTGTCTGGGAATCGCGTTAAATACGGTCTTTTCTCTTTCGCATTGAATCGACGATTTAAAGACAGATTTTATCAACGGAATTTCATGAATGTAATTTCGAGATCTTTGTGAGGTGACCGTATTCTAGGTGCGGATGGGGCACCTAGTATTCCAACATAGAAAACTAGATCGCAACACGTGTTCTAAAAATCATGATTAGATTTTTTGATCTGCCTCGAGATTGTATTTAGATATTCGTCGACTAGACATTTTCCGGTTCTCCTGAAATAACTACGGTGACTCTATTAGACTCTTTGATCTTCTTCATTGATGAACACAAACCTCCTGAAGCATTCTCAAAACAACAATATTTCTACCAGAGGTTTCCGGACGTCTTCAGGTTCTTCACAAGACGCAAACATTTGTTAGGAACAATTTCTTGTTCATCCGCAAATAGGATTTCAACAATAAACGAAAGCTTCCATCAGGTTTCTGAAAGCTATAAAACTCCCACAAAATGTTCTGCAACGTCTCTAGCGCCTTCAGAATTTTTGACGTTTGTTAGGGAAGATGTTCTTTGCGAAAATGATTATAGAATATCTCGATACCTTCGAAGAGTTCATAAGCTGATCGAGGCATCCGTTCTCCAGATGCCGGCTCATCCGTTCGCGAATCCGCTCAGGATCCATCGAGCCACGAAGCGAGCAGCGTCGAGGAACCGCCGTCGCCGGAAGCTCGGCTCCAACCGGAAGACCTCTCAGTCACAACAAAGACAAAGGAGATCGTCAAGGATGTCTCGAACACCGCTGAGAACCTTGCGCCACTTAAAACACCCGAGTTGAAACTCTCCGTGAGAAAACTGCTGGGATGCAGCCCTTCGCCACCCCCAATTTCGAGGGATCGAACCCCGAGTCCGGAAAACTGCGTGGAGCTGAAGAGCCAGGCCGTCCGGGATGTGAAGACGCCGACGGACCTGAAGCTGCCGTCGCAGGTGTCTAGGTCGTTGATGCAGGGGCAGGAGGAAAACGCCAAAGGTAAGAGAGTGTTCAACATAATTAAGTTAAAAGTTGATTGATGTTGAAATTGTAGGTATCTAGATAAACATTACTTGTTCCACAATTTTGAAGTGAATAATGCATGAGAGAAGGAAGACGAGTTTGATTGAGATAAGAAAATTGTTTTTGAAATGAAGGGGTTGAATTTGAAAATTGTGTTGTTGTAAACACAATTGTTATTGTAAAAAATGCATGGGGAATGAGGCAATGATTATTGAAATGTAGGGATTGGAGAGAGGTTGTAAGAGTCGATACGGTTTCTAAAGTGAAGAATATTCAAAGAGGGAAAGAGAGCACAATTTGGATGAAAGAAATGTTCCTAGACACTATGTTGAAGTTTAGGGGACGAAAGACAGAAAATAAAAATTGTTGCTGATCAACCAGTATTATTCTTGTTATCCAACCCAGAACATATCTCAAAACAAGCTGGACAAATTTGACTAGAATAAGAGTGCGTCCACACAAATTAAAATGAAATTTAGGGGTTGAAGAGAGTCTGCGAGGTCTCAGGATGAATATAGTACCTTGTGCAACGGTTGAAACTCGAAAATTACTTCTGAGATGGTATGAGGTGAAATGTAATTGTATGTAACTTACTATTGTTATTCTGAAACAGTATGGACAGAGAATTCTAGAAATAAGGTGGGGTTTATTTAGAATAAGAGAACGTTGTTTGAAACAAAATTGTAGGTAGATTTTAAAGATTGTAATAGTAGCTTGTAAATTAATGTCGTCGCCCTTCAGCCACATTAAAAATAAATTGAGAATAAATGGATAAGATTGTGTAGAATAGAAGAGTATTTTTCAAAATGAAGTTAAAGTTTAGGGGTTGGAGGAAAGATTATAAGGGTTGTTGTAACTGGTAAATTACTGTTGCTATTTTTCAATACTGTGAAAAATAGATTACAAGAAAAAGGATCAGTTTGTGTAAAATACAAAAACATTTTTTTAAGAATCATGTTACAATTTCAGGGTTGGAGTAAAATAAATTAGACGTAGAATAGTTTTGTGCAGAGTAACAAGTGCTTTCGAGAAGTACAATTAAAATTTAGGGGTTGAATGAATGTTGTAAGCGTTATATTGTTCTGAAACACCCACAAAGAATAGATTAAAGGACTTGAATCGCGTTTAAACAAGACAAGAGCAATCTTCTGAAAATTCATGAACTAAGGGGATGATATTCACGCACGTCTCTGGAAGAATCTACGACCTCAATCGACAGAAATCCACGATGAGCATTTTACTGAAGAGGAAGAGAGTCTAAGGTACCATCTGTTGCGTCTCAAGTTAAAAGGACATCCATATGGATGCCGTCTGTATACGACTCCAGGGGACTACAATAGTATCAATTCGAAAGGATTCGAACGGAATCGCTCGTTTTCCCGGTTCTTCAGGATCGTGTGTAGAAAGGTCAGGAACCTCCAAGGCGATCGTGGCCCCTCACCTCGGCCACGTAACGCGTCAGAGGGTTCGATCTTCGTTTATAATTCAGGACGTCGTCCAATAAAGCTCAGAAGTGATTGGGAATAGCTGACCGTTCGCAACCTAACGATCACAGACCTCCAGTTTTGCCCACACGCCAAGTCGACTTCAATAACGGTTGTTCAGCGTCTGCCACTTGCCCTTTCCTTCCTCCACTCGCCCGTCATATTTTCCTCCTCGAATTGAATTACCCATTGAATATCGATCTCTCATCGAGACGTGCCCGCAAACGCACTCGGGGTTCATTTAAATCTCCAATCGATTCGCCACGTCGAACACGATTTTACGAGACCTTTCTGCTTTTTAAGGGGACTCGGTGGAGACACTTCGGACTTCAATTCTTCTTTTCTTTGTCGACGAAGAATATTTTGGTGTTGTTTAAGAAAAGGTGGAGGTTTTAATATCGATTTTCAAGGGATGTTTCCAATCTGGATATTCAGACAGGAGTGAGAATAAATTGTTTCTGTCTGCTAAATTAATCTGATGGGCCCATCTTTCCAAGATTAGATTTTGATTGTATAATCCGAAATTATTGAACAATACTAGAATACGTTTCTAGGATTAGGTTCAATCTCGTAGTCTCGAATATAATAGAATATTTCTGTAGTTTCGAAATATTCATTCCGCTAGGAAGATTCTGGAATTCGTTTTCAAGGATCAGGATTAATTTTGTAGTCTGAAAGACTTGAACATTTTCGTAACGTTCACGTAATTCGAAAGACTCTGGGATACGTTCTAAGGATCTGATTTAATTGTCCAGTGTGCGCTTACTGTCAACTCGAGAGATTCTGGCAGTTTTATTGATCGGCGAGTCAGGTCCTTGAAAAAGGATCGGAGGAGGACAACGGTCGCATCTCGCGACACGATAAAAAATGCAATCGACAGCCGGAAGTTACATACGCCCGTGGAAATTGGATTCAAAGCGAGCGAGACCGGCGCGGGAGCAAATGAAAATCGCGTTAAAAACTGACGCGTTCAAGTAACGCCACGCACGCTCCTGCCCGCGATAACTCGGCGTCTATTGCGGCCAGAGCTCGCATGAATTTATGGTTTAATATGCGGCCCGCCGCGTTAGTTGTGTACGCCCCCTAACACGCGGGGGCTGTATGCTTGTGGAGACCGACCACCCCCTTTCTCTCTCCCTCTCTCTCTCTCTCTCCTCTCTCCATCTCCCTTCCGACCGTATCTCTCGGGGGCCCATAACTTTTCCCGATTAAGCGCAAATCAAAAAGCAATCTGCCCGGTCGGCAGCCATCGGACGCGCGAAAGTAAAACCATAAATAACCGCGAGGCGAAGAAGCGCCGGGGCGAGGCTCGTTGAATTCTTTTCCGGCCGAGAAAAGAGCGTAACAAAGTGCACGGTATTTTCCTTGCCCTGGGAAAGCCCTTTTTCCAAATTGATTCGGCGGAATGCAAGCAGGAATTCAAACGGATATACAGGGTGAGTCTCCTAACATGACAACTCCAAATAAGTTATTTGTTCCACGAATAAAATTTGTAATCATTTCTCAATAATTCTAACGAGTTCGTAAAAAATACTACAGTATTCAAGTTTCTTCAAACAGGGTCTCACGAAAGTGTTCAAACGCCCTTTAAAACAGTACAACATTTAAAAATTGACTGAACGACCTGATCTTTTTTTGAGTGGTTAAAAACATTGGTTTACTAAATAGCGTGCAGAACAGCTTTTTAGTGTTTCGAATGTAATAGACGAGCATCGAAATGGACAACAAAAGAGATGATTTTTGTTGCTACGTATTTTTACAGTGTACAGGGAAGTTGTTTAATAACGAGCTCTCTGCAAGCAGGCGGAACGTAGGAGAGGCAAAGCAACTGGGCACATAAATATCAGAAAACATTCGGCAGTAATTTCGCCGTGGGATCGCCATAGCTCAAAAAGTTGCGCCCTAAAAGCAGTAAACATGCGAGCCACTGGCCAAGGGTCAGCCCGGCGGAACGCGTGCGCGAGAATGGATCGGCTTCGGTGAGATCGACGCCAAGTTAGGCAAAGTGGCTCGTGGAGCTCTCGCGGTGATCTAGTGCGAACCTCGGCCCTTTCTTTCGACGATATTTGTTACCGCTGCCTCGGCCATCGTTCTTCCCCGCGATCCCCGGGAAAATATCGCACCGACTACTGCCTTTCTCCGTTCCTCTAGCTGCTATAGTCTAGCATTATTCACCAACGAACGTACTTATAGCTCACTCCGTACATTCGCACGCGTTCCTCCATTTTGCAGTTGGGGACCTTGGTGTGAGAATTACGCAGGTCAACTGTTTTATAAAATTCTTCAAGATTTATGTATCTTCAGATATTGCTGATTGTATTGAAGATTTTGATGTGAGATCAAAAATGTCTTCATCAGTTGCAATATTCTTTTATCAGCTGAAAATAATGCAAGGGTATGGTTGAATATTGTTTCAGTACTTTTAGTTCATAGCCATATTGACATTCAGGGTCATTTGATAACCTAATAGAATGGAAATATTCTGGGTCGGAAGAACTGATTATTGGAGTTGCCATAGTTTCGAGTTCAAAGGGTTCATTTGGCACGGCAATGTGTATTAAAAACTCAGTTCCGAAGGTTTAAAATCACGTTGAGTTGGAGTATCCTTGCAAAGGTGAACGATACAGGATTCGGTAGGTGCGAACTGATCGCCGGGTAGTTCGATTCGCGTTTCCAAGTCTGAAGAGAGCTGGTAGAGGATCAAGTGAGAAGGTGCCGGTGTGGAACCCTAGTGGAGAAGCCGAAGCAATCACACTCGGACACGAGGGGCCGCTAATTCGATTACTAAGAGCGCTGCCCTCTTGGCCTGATCCAGTCAAACCACCCCTTCGCTCCATCCTCGAGGCTTGATCGTCGCTGGTCCCCGTATTTTCATCCCCTAGCAAGGAACCGTTCATATATGTATGTATCTCAGCCATTAGGCGTATAAAAGCGGCGACCCCGTTTAACCCCCTTTGCCAGTTTGTCGCGTATACCGTAACTGCATATGGCACGCAGTCGCGTCGACCTCATGAATAAGTTAGCGAGCCGATCCCAACAACTGCGAAATCACGAATGTCACGTTTAGAGGCGAACGCCTCTACAGTACAGCTCCATAGAAACTCCGAAAACTTCATAATTATTTTCTCAAAAAAATAGATTTCCTTTTTTACATCTATACAATAAGAACATTAATATTTCTCCCGAAGTCTGTTTGTTTCAAACAAAAATCTCAGCGCACAATGTTGGACTCCGTTAATCTTTCAAACCTTTAAAAAATTACTCGTCTCCACTCTCCAAAAGCTGTTAAGCTGTTAAATCTAAAAATGCCCGTTCTCCAAAAATTCGAAAGCATAATCCTGAGGACTTCCAATAATCCAAATCACTGAAAAGTCTAGTCAAAGAAATATAAATAGAAAATCGTCAGTTGACTAGATTACATTCGTCGATTTGTTGAACAACAAAACACGGAAAAGAGAAGGGAGGGGGTTAAGAGAGACAGAGAGATGGGGGAATTGAGACAGAGAGACGAGGGTGGTGAAAATGGGGGTGGGTCGAAGTTTGATGATAAAGGGGCGGATGACTGGGATGAGAATGGGTCTGAAAACCGCGCGAGTTATTTTGCTAGGAGGGGTTTTAAACCGCTGTACATATGGATGCGGGCTTCGCTCTGCCAGTGCTCGGATTTGATTACGTAGGTATGCGCTAATTGATTAAAGCGCGATACTGCGTCGTCATCGGGAGCACAGCTCCCGGCCTCTCGCTGTCCTTGTAATTTCTCCTCGTTTTAATCGGGACCGTCCCACTTTTTTACCTGCTACATGATTCCAACAGATTGTCCTCTTTCAGCCGACTATTCTCTTTCTCCTATCCGGTTTACAGCGATTTGTAATTTACCTCGCGATCCTGTTTCCCTTCCTCCAGGTGGGAAAAAAGGGAAAAAGGTCGAAGGGATGGTCAACATTAAACCAACCTTGATAACTTCTCTTCTCCTGCGAATTAATTGCGACGCCAGATTAAAATTCTCGCTCCGGTACGCACTTTTGTTTAAAACAATCTGTGAACTGCATTCGAAGTGCTGATATAAGATTATTTCGACAAGCTTCAAAATATTTGTTTATTATCTTTCAACATTAATTTGCACAGAGAAATCTGCAGTCTAATTGTTATCAATAAAAGGGTAGAGCGAGAATAAGGGTAGTTATCTTCTCTATCTTTTTTACATTTTCAATTTTGTAGAATGTCATCTGCTGCATTCAAACTATACTATGCATTTTTATCTGTAATAGTTTTCGAAGTAGCATAGATGGTGCCAATTTCCGGAACAATAGTTTCAGCTCCTAATTCTTGAGTTTCTGCCAATGAAAAAGTACATGATTCTTGCTGTTGGCTCTTCTACAGACTGGTGGAGTCAGAGGAGATCAGTCAAGTAACATTTTTCGTCAATGCAACCCTTCGATTCCTTCTATGTTACTACAAAACTATTACACACATTTTGGCCCTAATTCTCTGCCCATTATTTATAAAATACAGAACCGGTTGTTAGTTGATATATTCATTCTATAGTATAAAATATATACGCAAAGAATGAACTGCACCATTGGAAACGTTTCTTGTAAAAGGAACCCCTAATTCCTTATACATTCCTCAATGAACTGCAAGGACTGTGCAGTGATTATGCTCATTCCATACTAAAAAATATATATCCGTTAAATTAGGAAGCACGAAGTTTACAAAATCCAAAATATTCGAACAAACTAGACCAAAAAGATTCACACTCATCCAATTGAGAGTTTCCACCGGAATTGATAGAATTACAAGGGGGTGAAACGGTTATCCAAACGCGAGATAATCTTAGGCGAGCATTAGATTTCCAAAGAGGGCTATTTCCATGGGGTTGGAACGTCGGCGAACAGATGCAGAAAGCCGTCGTCGTTGATCGAGACGAAGGAGACGGGGGTTGGACGAGACCAGGAAAGGACAAGACGCAGGAAAGAGTGGCAGGGGGTAACTAACGACCCCGTATAAGACTGCGTAGCTCACCACTTTGCTAAATTATATAAATCACATCCCCTTCGTCAAGGGCTCTTACGCGAGACGCTTAATCCACCCTCCGCGCCCCTCTCGAGCCCCACCCATGCACCCCGGCAACACCTCCGAGAGTTGTACGGTAGTTACTTTGCATTAAGCAGCCATTAATTAAATCGTATACCCGTTAATTATCCGAGCGCCTCCTTAACCGAATGCCTGTGGCTCGTTTCCGTTGAGGCGGCGGGTCTCTTCAACTGTTTTTTAAGGTCGATCCTCGGGGAATCTCGACTGGCGAGCAATTAACGAGTGGACAGAGCGACGGTGATCATCGTTTAATTGGTTCCTCTTCCAAGGTTGCTTGCTTGGTCTGTTTCGAGTGCGTTTTCAATAGATCTTGACGCGACGAGAAAACATTTCTTTCTTGTTATGAAAATTTACTTTTCATTGTAGACATTGAGACCGGAAAAATTGAATCACTTGTCTGATAAGAAATGTACAAACTTGGGAACCTAGGTGGCAACGAATTTGTTTAATATTTTAGACGAGAGAATGTTTTTAGTATTTTTATAATTGTTTTCTTCATATCTATGATTTTTTGTCAGTAATACTAACTTACACGTAGTAGAGTATTTTTATTGATTCTCTTGATAAACGGTTTGGCACATGCAAATCTCCTTCAACTATTCTTCCCCGGACAATTTTTTTAGATCAAGGCGAAACTCGTTGGTGCGCAAGCACTTTTTTCCAGTGAAATTGTTCGAGGAGGGTGGTGATTGCATCCGAAGTATCCGACTTTATAGCAACGTTGCTCGAAAAGCAAGTTTTAAACGACTTTTCCCGATGATCGCCAGGAAACCACGAAGAATCGCGATTCGGTGGCGACGTGTCTGTAATGCCAGGTAATTCAGAGTTCGCCCCGGCATGTAATTTGAATAAGATTCTCGTAAAGCAGCGGAATTTATGCTGATGTCGGCCGGACCGGACGAAATGAGCTGTGAACGAATCGGAAAGATTAATTCGTGCTCCTCGCGATTCTATTGCGCTCGTCCGACAGCGATCCCGGAAATTAATCGACGCGATGGCTCTGAGTCATCGGGAAAATCAGTTTGCGTCTCAATGAAGATCGCAGATTGACCTATTTTCTGATAGTATTGCAGAGGAAACGGTCGTAGACGTTGCTGGACCTTTTTAAGGCAAGCAACTCCTCGTTAAGAAAGATAATTTAATTTTTAAAGTTGAGTGAGAATCGATAATAATATCTTTATCAAATAATTCTTCAGTTTCCTTTAGGCGTATAAAGTTTATTTATAGAAAAAGGAGTTTAACACCAAACCTACCGAGCCTTAAAAATAACTGGTACATCTTCCCTTATAAAAATGACAAGATTGATTTTATTTAGACTTCGTGCGGCTCCTATTATAATACGTGCTCTACTAAAGATATTGATACAACCATTTTTATTATTTGAATAATTGTAAAATAAAAAATCTGGAACTGGTCATTTTAACCGGTGGTGGTAGGCTCGGTGTTAACAATGTTGCGAACATTTTAAAAGAAATTATTAGATTCTAGATTCTATATTTTTCCAAGTGCAGATGCTTGAATGATTTAATTCTCCAGGTTCGAACTGCCGCAACAATGGAAACGGAAACGGCAAACAACGAAGATCAAGGACGAATTTCACCCTGGAACAGCTGGCGGAATTGGAGAGGCTGTTCGACGAGACACACTACCCCGACGCGTTCATGCGAGAGGAACTTAGCCAGAGATTAGGATTGAGCGAGGCGAGGGTTCAAGTTTGGTTCCAGAACCGACGGGCGAAATGTCGCAAACACGAAAGTCAATTGCACAAAGGTTCGTTAAATATTGACACCGCAGTAATAAACAGAGAATGGTCCTAAATGATGATGACCCATTGGTAGTGGACAAGGTAGATAAAGAATATAAACAACAGATTAGACACCATACAGATTATGAAGCTGCTAATGAAGACACAAAAACATTCTTACATGATCTGTTGGGTTGTAAAGATAAAATTAAGATAATTATTCATATGTTTATTCATTAACACGAGAAGTTACCTCGAAAATGGCGAAACCCAATACGAAATGGTGATTCAATTCGAATTTTTAGTCCATCAGCTCCATCCCCATTGCTAGATCATTGCTGGATCCGCAGGCGAAACAAGAACTTTTTCCAAAGTTACAGGGGTAGCAGGTGGAATGGTGCTGGCACCACGCAGCCCCCCAACCAGCCTAGAACCTTGCCGAGTGGCACCCTACCTTCCAGCACTCAGGTTGCACCCTCCGATGCAAGGTGCAGGTGGTAACGTAGCAGCCGCAGCTGGTTCAGCGTTTGATCCAGCGGTGTTGCACTACGCGGCAGCCGGTGGACTATTTTGTTTGCCACCGCCACCACCGCCTCCACCAACTTCGGGACACCCTCATCCCCATCCCCTAAGCCTGGCAGCGTCTCTAGCCGCTGCCGCGGCCAGGTCCAAGAACAGCAGCATCGCGGACCTCAGACTGAAGGCTAGACGACACCAGGAAGCGCTGGGCCTAGACAGGCCTGCGTAAAACTCGACCATGAGGACCTGGAGGTGAGAATTTAGAGCCTCTGGACGGTCGGGCCGCGATTAGGGTTGTTGCGCGGTGGTGAGTACGGTGCCTTCTCTTTCTTCCTTCAAAGGATTGAATATTTCGTTCAACCCTTGTTTCTTACAATTGCTGCAAAAAATTTTGATCTAGAATAAGAAGTTCAGAAAAGTTTAAGTAATAATAGAATTGAATTTTTGTGCACCTCTTGTTTTTTAAATTTGCTGCGGAAGAATTTGTTAAAATTCATAACAAAAGAATTAAATTTCTATTGCATTCCTCTTCTTCTCAACTGGTTGTGATGAATTTAACAGTGTCGATCATTTTATGAGTTCTCGGGATTTCTATAGACAGTTTCCTTGACGCCTACAATTTTTCAGAAATGTGTACAAGTGGACGAAGGAAATAATAAATAATGGGGAATGAAGTGATTGAAACACTGTGAACTCACCACTGTAGCATCGACAAATTGGGTATATCTGCCAGTAGTCTACCATAATTTTCCAACAGATTTACTACGATTATACTGTGGAGTATCTCTAAGATATTCGAGGAGGATAGCATTGGGTGTTAGGGATCAATGGCAAATGTTACGAAAGTACTATAGTTTTGCTTTACCGAGAAACGTAGTAAAGATGGTGGACTATCCGATGTACCTAACAATTCGTTCAAACACCATGTTCGTCTAACCTGCTGTCGAGTGTTCTGAACGCTGGAAACTCGAACGCCATCTTGTGAAGTCACTCGCCAGCGAAATGGCCTCATCAAACGTGTACGGACTCTCTTCAAGTCCGTGAAGTACAAACCGGTGACTCGATGTGTATAAAGTGAACAATTTTTTCGCAGACGTGTGTATTATATATGATATATATTAAAAATATATAAATATATATTATAAATAGTCGAGGGTCAGTAGTAGTTGAAAATAAATTCCCGTGATACTCGTTCCTTCCGACGGAATGGCTGTTCGTTCTCGAAACGCGATTACTTTGCTGTTATAAGTTAATGTATTTAGGAGGTGATCATCGTTTTTTTAGTAGTTGCTAATTGTTGTCATACTTCGAGGAAGATTATTAGTTCGGGAACGAACACTCTGGGCTATTCTCGGACGCAAGATTGTCATTCTGTATACTACTAGCTTTAAAATATATAAACTTGAACCTTCAAACGTCGTAGACTACTTATTGCCAACAATCCTAAAGCTGAACTGGAACTCGAACATCAAAAATTGGGCGACACCACCCTTTTTAGTTGCTTTTACGCAATTACAGTTACTATAATAATAGTTCTACATATATCTATTTATTATCACTTCTCAAGAATAATGCGCTCCATCAGTCAAATTTCACATGCTATTATCGTCCCCTAAACCAAAAAAGAGATCACGTTGGAAAACCTAGAAACAACATTAAAATTGCAACACAATCAATCTGAAAATCTTTAACGATGATGCACTCTACCAATCATAGATGACTCAGCTATACAAATAATCATCCGCCAAACTAAGAGATCGCTAACGGATTGAAAATGTTAGGAACAACACCAGGATTGAAACGCATCGAATCACAAAATTAACAGACAATCAGTTATTCCGCCAAACGGGAGTCTATTTCACAACGTTGATTGACGGGGGTTGAACAGTCATAGACTAGCAGCCTTAAATTGCAGATCCTTTGCTTGGTTTACTCCGAGGGATGGTCGCGAGTCAGAACAAATCGCTTGTGCTGGCAACACCATCCAAGACATAATTCTTGGAGATGATTCACGGGATGGGTGGACAGACCAGGCCGTTGGAGTTCTTCGGTGTTTCTGGCGGCGGCTTGGTCGCGCGCTGGCGATCCCGACGCCGAAGAGCCCCCGGGACGCTGGCCAGCGGCGTCGTCGTCGGCGTCGGGGCGCTAATGCAATAACGCGTCGGTGCGCGGATAAATCAAGCCGACCGAATCGTTCCACCAGTGCCGCGCCACCTAATCGCGTTACCCCGCTCGTCCCCCGGGCGCCGTTACTTTTTCGTTTCGCGTTTCGTTTGCAGTGGGATAGAGGGTCATCACAGAGAGCCCCTCCGCGGAGTTATCCTTGTGCCTTCAAACCGATTCTACAAGGCTCTTCTGGCTCGGATGTCGGATTTCGCAACCCCAATTGCTTCGTGGATGTCGTAGACCATAGGAGAATCTCTAGTCGACCTAGTCCTGCTTCTAGTCATCTGGATTTATTCTGGTGTCACGTCCGGTGGTTCTGCCATGAGTAATAATCAATAAAATCAATATAATATATATATAATATATAGTATATATAATATATAAAAATATTATATAATTATTATAATAATTATATATAATTATTGTAATTATATATATATTAAATAAAAAAAAATATATAATAATTATATATAAAAGTATATATAATAATATAATATATATAATATATAGTATACAATATAATATTTAGTGGATCCTAAAAGAAAAACGTAAAACTTACCACATTACTGCAGATCCTTTTTAGAGAGGCCCTAAAGTGTTACAGTATATCTTCCAGCCTAACCCAGACCTACAATTTTATCGGAGACTTTAAAATGTTTAAATAAGTTCTACAATGTTCTCGTATACCTCGAAACATCAATTGAGCGTATCAAGAAAATACACACGGAGACATGGGACAGGTAAATCGGACAGGCGAAATCACTTTGAAACGCGGCGTCGCTTAATCGTATTATCGCGGGCTCATTCTGGCCGGTCCCGAGAGTGTCGTTATTGTCCTATCCGCGTTCTAGCGCGCGCACACCTAAATGGCAGGTTTATTCGATCGTTAAACTTCATTTAAAAGATTAAAAAGTGAAGAAGGAGGAGACGGGGACCGATAGAGTGGAAGCTGGACGCAAATATCCTTGTAGAAAACGACTCTACCTCGACAAAATAACGTCGGCGACAAATGACCACTAAATTACCAAAACATTCAAACATTAAAAAAGACTTGAACATCAAATCTTTAAAGAAATTCTAAAGACGACAGTGTACTTACAGAACTCTCTCCGTTCTCTGCTTTTGGTAACATACTTAGTTGCAAAGTTAGTTGAATCCGGTGTTTCTAAAGGTTATGGTTTTGTTCATTTTGAAAACGAAGAGACAGCAAATAAATCATTTATCAAAAATTTAGATAAGAACATAGTCAATAAAGCAATGTACGACACGTTCTCTGCTTTTGGTAACACATACAGAACTCTCTTCCGCTAAACTCTTGTGTATAAAACCACTAAAAACAAATACAATAAACATGAATTCTAGACGAAAGAGTCAGTCAGAAAGCCCCTAAGAACAGCTCAAACAAATGGCGCAGAGCTAGAGATGCATAGGCGTAGCTCTCACAGGTGGATCATCCTAATCGACGAGCTTAAAGGATCGATTTAACTCCCGCACCCCATCTTGGTAATCAATTTAACCGTCCCCGGCGAATTGTCACCTAGCGGGTATTCCCGCGAGGACTTCGTAGACGCGAAGCCACCACCCTCCCAAGAATCTTTTCCACCCCCGCGAATAAAATAAATCCCTGCCTCGTATCCCAGAATGAATTCCAAGGGTGCGAGACGAGCGAAAAGGAGAAAAGGCAGCCGAGCAGTCGCTTATTTTAATCCGAGTTTAAAGAAGTTTCTCTTTCCCGCCGGCTCGTAAATTGGCCGTCGTTTGTCTGCCGCTAAGGGTGCTATAGAAATTCTCCCCCGTGAACGGAAAAACACCCCCACATTTTGGTCGATTTAGAAACAAGACTCGAACGTTATGAACGCTCACATATTGCTTGTTTGTGAGGAGTGTCCTTTTTATTGCAACCATAGCTAGGTCCATTTAAATTTTTATTCGCCAATTTTATTTTGCTCCTTTGCGATTAACATTGACCATCTTGTTAAATTTTGAAAATTCGGTAACATCTTGCCTTGAAGCTCGCAGGATATTGGGAATCAAGAATGAACACAGGTGTGGCATCTCAAAGCACCTTGTTCCCTATCGGATAATTTACGGTGCCCCAGCTCTTAATGAAAAATACTGCGCTCCCCTGTAACTACGTGGCACAAATTAAAACTGGTTCCATGCTTTACAACTCTGTTCCAGCATAATTCGATTAAATCGGTAGATTACACGGGATAATCAATAGCAGCCGAGCTTGCAGTACTTCGTTGCTCCTCAACAAATTGAGTAATCAATCTTGGGGCCAGTGTAAAAGGTTTTGCGTTATTTTTCTTTGTGGAATAAATCCTCGTTACTACTCCAAGCAATGCGCATTTCTCATAAATTATCCACATAATTCGAGCTCGATACAGTTATCATAATTTACAAGCTCTTGCAGCTGAGCCATTGCATATATCCAATATATTAACTCACAATTTTAATGAATTGGTAATTAACTAGTAGAAAAAGTTATTCGTTTTTAAAGGGTGTGCGAATACTTTTTACACCTAGTGTATATGCAGAAGATAAATATCAAATTAAACGAAGTGCGGTGAACTGTTTGCTGGTATAGTACAAACTATGAGTGCAGCCATCGCTGACAATTTGATTATGATTTACAATTACAGCCGAGTGCATTGGAGGGTCTCGCAGTCGAATTCACGCGCAAAACAATGGAACCACGGTTCGCGAAGATGAAAACGCAGCCTCGCTCGGTCTGGTCGAATCCTAACTGCGATATAACGTCCCGCGAAAACCAGCGAGCATCATCAATTATCTACCCCACAGGCGAAAAGTCGACGAGTCGAGAGCGTAGAATAATCACGCCGGGAATGAAAATGGATCGGCGTGGTTTTGCGGGACCCTTATGGCTGATCACGATTTATGTAATGCCCTATCGTTGCCCCGAAGTCATCGTTGACGACCTGCCCGATCTAACTACGCAATAATTCGATTACCATAAGACGATAACAACAACAATCGCAAATTGAACCGGAAGCTATATAATCTTTATCCTGTACAACGAATTTCTTTCTCTTTCATGTCAATTTTAATTCATTCTACAGTCGGACAATGGATAACTATTCTTTAGCAAGCACTCGCGATAATATTCGAACACTGTTCAAAACACAACTTTTCAATATAGGATTATTGGAAAAAGAATACGATACATTTTTTAAAATTTCTTCTCTTCTTAAATAAAAAAGTTACGTCACACTTGTGTCTACAAAATACGAAACTTTCGTTAAGAAATATCCGATAGAATAGTAAGATGATAATTAAACAGTCACGTCGTGTTCGAAATTCGATTTTATTAGAGCATTGATATTTTCTATCGCGTTACCTTTCTGGTGTTCCGTGATTTGTGAATTGTGCGCGAACATGTGCAAGGATAAAAACGCGGCGCAGCGAGATGCAAACAGTTCCGCCGCTTTAAAGCAAATTTTTCGAGTGCACGGCGGAGTCCGCGGTAGTTAATGAATTAACGAGGCAAATTAATCGTCAGACCAATAATTCGTGATTCGATATCGCAGTGACGTCGACGTGTTGCTGTGCCTCGATTTCGGGTGCCGTCGACACTGGAAATAATTACCAGGCGTGGGCGGAACGAGCGACTACGAGAGCAGCTACCCTCCACGGTTAAATCGACTATTTACCCGGATATCGACGCACGCTGGACAGGATAATCAATCGGTTAACCGAGCAGCCCATGAACGCGTAATGAGCAACAATTCGGTTTGTCGGCTCGAATAAATTATTCAAATTACACCGTCGATTAACTCGATCACGCGACTCCATTTTCGACGACGCGAATAAAGATGGTAAAACAATTATCGCCGGCGCGGCGCTCGTCATTG
Source organism: Lasioglossum zephyrum (assembly GCA_028455615.1). Classification (NCBI taxonomy): domain Eukaryota; kingdom Metazoa; phylum Arthropoda; class Insecta; order Hymenoptera; family Halictidae; genus Lasioglossum; species Lasioglossum zephyrum. The sequence continues at coordinate 4,000,019 of CM052324.1, read as the reverse complement.
TCCGAACAGAACCGTGCTATGCCGTTCCGACTTTCGCTGCGAATTGAACGGTTAACGTTTTTCACGAAACTGTTTATTACACGGACGACAATATTATTCGATTGAATTTCATAAATTAATATTGATTATCATGTATACATATGTATAGACGGCAGATCTTTACGCACAATACTACTTCTCTGTATCGATTACTACAAATAACAGATACATAAAAATTAATCAACAAATTTCATCATTAGAGGCGTTCAAAGTAATGTAATGATTAGCCTTAAATTGTCTTCATACTTTTACTTTTTGTGTAGTTCGCCTACACGTTTACAACGTAGCATTTATTGTTAAAATAAAAACACGGTTGTTGCTTAACATCTATCTAATGCCTTGATAACAACTATAGTGAATTAAATCCTTCTTTAGAGATAATACCACATTCTTACTATATTATGTCACTCTTTCTATAAAGCTCGGATAACAATAATCCAATTGTTCACATGAACATTAACAATATCTAAACATGTAAAGGCAAGCCTTGATATTGGACTTGCCTATTGCAGTGAAACAACGATAGGTATGGTATCTGCACCAGTGAATGAACATTTAAGAAATTGTTCAGGAAGATATTTTATTTTAAAAAAATATGTGAATTAAAAGAATCTCATATATGCCAAATGGCTCCCTATACCTCATTTGTCAAAAATAAATGAACACAACTAAAATCAAATTCTTATTACTTTTCTTTATTAAACGTTAAATAAAAAATATAAAAAATACCAGTCAATGAACACTAGATTCTAGTAATTATTGGTAATAATTATTATTATTGATATTTATTAATAATAATTATTGGCCGAAGAGTCATTATCGCTAGTATGCCGTGTGGCTTAAAATTTGTTGAAATATACAAAAGCGTTCATTTACTGGTGCCCGTTTATTCACTGGTGCAGTTACCCTAGTTGAAAGTTGATTTTACAGCGCTTTTCAATTAATTTACATTGCCATAAAACATGGCTCAGAGTCTCATTGTCTGCTTCGCAACTGCATTTGGGATCATTTGCAAATATGTCCGCCTCGGCTTTGTTAAGGAGTTATTAACAAAGAACACGGACTAATCAATTCCACTGAACGTAGCCTTGGTGTCGCAATTTTTCAACAATGCAAAGACGGAAGATCATCTTCCTTCACCACGTCGGTAGTCCCTTCCTCAATTTTGTGGGACCCCTTAGTTCACTTATGACGTATATTGAGGTGGTGGATGTAGGTACTCTTCGTGTCACCTGGTCTAGACGTCTTGCTTAACCCCTTGAACGTGACATCAGTACGCTAGCGCTGTACTGCCTGAGGAATAATTAAAAAAATTGGTTAGAGAACATTAGATTGTTAGATGCGATGTGTTTACACCAGATGTCCAAAATAACAGTTACTTGAAGAGTGATATTTACTTAAGTGCATGTCAGTTATATCAATAAATATTGCTCGATAAATCTCAAAGAGTCTAAATCGTCAAAAGGTTATTGTGGCATCTGTAACATTACATAACGTCGACTATATAGAAACCAACTGACACTTCATCGTGGTCCATGAATAGCGTTGTGACTGTGTTCCTAAGCTGACAAACGATTCGATGATGTCGCGTTGAAATCATCCTCGGCAATGCACGTTAAAATAGCCACCAATCAGAAAATGGCCAGGTGTCAATGCGAAGGGACCTTTCGAGAATAAGAAGACGTGAATTAGGACGACGCGACTTGGATAACTCGATGGTATTGAGTTGACAGTGGTGTATGGTTGCGACGAAATGGTTCTCGCTTGTTCGGTGCTGATTGACTGGCCCTTCCTCGACTTCTCAAAACTTCTGCAAGTTGAAATGCACGTTCGTGGCGTAAGTTCTGCGATTCTTCCGCGATTTCGTTCGGATGCCGCGCTGCGCCCCGCCATCTCAGAAGATCCACCCGAGCTGGGTTTTTGGCAGGATCAGAATAGATTCACGCATGTGTTCAGCGTCGATCGATTGATTTCAATATCGGGTAACGATCCTGTACTTCTTGGAATTGTACCGGTGGTGTATTCACTGGGATAACTAATTAATAGACAGGTGTAAAATAATATGTATATAATATATATATATATATATATATATATATATATATATATATAGTAAGCTGGTACAAACTAAATAGGTGTTCATTCGAACGTGATACAAAACGGTCTGGTCTTAAAGGCGCGTAGACTACGGTCGTGATTTTATTGTCGTCGTCACGAGTTTGTTCGTAATTGTATTCAAGTCATTGTATTTAAGACCCCGGCGGAACCCGTGTCTGAATGGGATCTCTATAATCGCAGTTCGTCGCGTCGCACAGTGGGCGAGAAAGCGATCTTTGTGGCCAAAAATCTGCCTACAACTCAGTTTTCCACCGATTCAATTGAAATTTTTTTTTAATGTTCGTGAAGGTCTATATTTTAGATTTACAGTTTAAAATTTTGCGGTTTAGAGTTAAGAAGCATCGGCAACTCAGCTGGGACATGCAAATTTATGATATGGGCGGATGAAGTATCGGAGTTATTGAGTTTTGTAGATAAGGATTCTTGACAACGATTTTTGCGCAGCACGTCATCAAAACATAGACCTTCACGAACATTTAAAAAAAATTTCAATTGAATCGGTGGAAAACTGAGTTGTAGGAAGATTTTTGTCCACAAAGATCGCTTTCTCGCCCACTGTGCGTCGTTGCGTTGGTAACTGTAGCCGTTTCACGAGTCCCTGTTAACTATTAACCCTTCGCACTCTGAATTATTTTTCAATTTTGTTGCCAACAACTCCCTACTACTTTAAGTGTTTTATTTGAAATTTACTTCAAGGGGCGGCTTCTTGACTCCTACTTATTTTAAACAATTTTGTCGACTAATTATGTCGAATGTAGCTCTTCAAACTTTGTTGTAATTTATATTTGTTTTCAACTGAAAAATGCGATATGAATAAAAGATGAACCAAATACATGTAAAAACACGTTTCATTTACATTTTCCTTTCTCCGATGTCGAGTCACACTCGACAAAAAAGTGCAAAGGGTTAACGTCCAAATCGGCTGTCGGTCGCGCTCTAGTATGTAAATCGTCGTCGTTGTCAATGGTCCGTTCGTCTGTCCATCGGAGAAAAATTTCACATCTTTCTTCCTAATGTGTGAATGGTCCTTTCTAGCCTTCGTGGAGCATGGTGTTGTGTTCCCCTCCGCATGATTTACATCGTATTCGGAATTGACAGCTGTTAGTATAGTGGTTCGGCAGTAGGCAGAGTTCGCACAATTCGTACTTTCGTACTGCTGATCTGCGAGCGTATACGTCCATAGATTTTAGTTTTCGACAATAAAACCGACCGTGACTGTTCTTACCGCAGACTTTGCAAGTGTCTGGCAAGATGCATCGACTTTTCATTGGCGGTAACATCGGTCTATTTTCACACGTGGACCTTGAAGATTCCATGGATCGTTTCTGAGTCTCCGTTTTTGGCTCTATGTGGTTACTGAGTTTACTACTCTCTGCCAATGTTTGTATACATATGTAGTAGCGTTCAAGATATTTCAGAATATCATTGATGTCGCGCTCAGCCAGGTCTCCCAGAGTCTGTTCACATCTTCTGCGTGTTTCTGGGTCCATTTTGGTAACCGCGAGACTCACCAGAAGGATCCTCACGACATCATACCTCGACTTTGCGGTGGTCTCTAGGCACCGCACGTGCGAGTCAATGCGGGTCAAAAGATTTTTAACTGATTCCCGCGAATCGTCCGGCATAGCAGGCGTATTAAGCAATTGCAAGGCGAGATACATTGTAAACTTGTGGGGGTCATCGTACGCCATTAGCAGCTGGTTCCATGCGCTATTAAAATTATCCTCGATGCCTACAACTGAATCGATCGATAACTTCACTTTTTCGGATAAGTGTGATCGTAGCAACTGTAATTTGCTACTTTCGCTGAGACCAGAGTTCTCGCGAAGGAGTCTTTCGAAATCCTCCTTGAACTTCCACCATTCTCTGTGGTTGCCGTTGAAGGTAGTTTCCAGTCGGAAAGCCTCGTTGTTCATCGCGGACGTGGACGGCCCGGGCAACATACCATCATCTGTAGATAGCTGCAAAGAGTCCAATGTAGAATTTGCGTAGGCGATTGCGGAGCAGTATTCCTTTGTAATACTTTCGCCCTCGGCGTCAACCGTTTTGACGTTTTCATACTGTTCACGTTCAGTCTGGTCGTTGTTGAAGACCTGAAACAATTCCTCCAATCGATCCCGTTCCCTACGGATGCTGTCTATGTCGGAAATTTGTTTTCCATCCAACCTTTTTACGAAATTCGTAATTCGTGATTTAAATTGGTCCCGTCTGATATTTAGGAAGTGGATACGATGACGCATGCCGTTCTCATTTGCCATTTTACTCTGTGTTGAAGAACATGAGGAGTTAACAATAACTGCGAGGGTTTAATTGGCAGCTCAATATCGTGCCTACCTTGACTTGATCTCGTGCGGCTGCAGGTGACTTAGAACTTCTGCCTTCAATCGTCTACGATACGAGTAAAACGGAGCTAGCTGCGATACTAGCAAAATGCGGCGCTTAGCTGTCACTTTATTAGTATTACCCCTCCCACGGATGTGGCGAACCAAAAGATACAGTAATCAGACAGCGTGAGAGGTAGATACGCAGGAATAACGTACAATATTACGATTTACCGGAAGGCGAGCTGATACCCGACCCGTGATTCATTAAATACCCAGATAGCCAGGCATTTATTGGGCCAAGTCGGCCCTCGGCTGGAAACAGGCAGAATTTAGATCACGTTACGCTTGGAGCTGCTCAATGCCGACTTAGCTCAATTTCGGAAGAGATTCTGTGCGAGCAGTCGTCGCTATTTGTGCCGTCCAATGGACCAGGGATTTGTACCTGGGCTGAAAGACGGCACAATTCCGGACGCTGGCCGCCGATTTTGGGCCGAATTTTCTATTCCTTAAGAGGGCAGCACCGTCGCACTATTGCGAATAGCCGCTTTCCAGGGCAGCACCGTCGGTGAGGATAGTTCGCACTAATGTGGCAG
>CM052324.1:3899142-3994845 GCA_028455615.1 Lasioglossum zephyrum | reverse complement strand
TAATAATAATAATCTGGAAAGCGGCTATTCGCAATAGTGCGACGGTGCTGCCCTCTTAAGGAATAGAAAATTCGGCCCAAATCGGCGGCCAGCGTCCGGAATTGTGCCGTCTTTCAGCCCAGGTCCAAATCCCTGGTCCATTGGACGGCACAAATAGCGACGACTGCTCGCACAGAATCTCTTCCGAAATTGGATTTTTGGCTATCTGGGTAATAATGCCAGTGATTGCGAGAAACTCGCCGGTAGACCGTGCAATAGATATGCGAAGGGGTGTCAGAGGGTGGATGCCGGAATGGACCGACGGGGGTACGAGAGGAAAGACGGTGCCTCCACACCCCCACCAGATATATCATCGCCTGGCAGTTATGTGTGTCATGAATTTTAGATTATCCTTGGATTAGATTAAGGGGCGGGGGGTGGCGGGTGCAGCAGAGGCAACCAACCATCCCCTTGGTCCGACAGTCAGTACCGTATTCGGATAGCGACGGTCTCGCGTGAATTATTTTCGAGTCCTCTAACATCCCTTCCGCTTACTCTCTTCCGCGCCCGGCTATGGACGATTGATTTCTTCCTCCTTGGCTGACCGTTCTATCTACGTAGATACCCCTTGAAGCGTGTTTATGGCTGCTGCAAGGGATAAAAAGTGCTGGTTCGCACGCTGGTTTAAACACTGTCTTCTCCAATTGTTTCAGTTTTACAGGGATAATATCCTTGTGTCTACGAAATATAGGGGTTGATGTTTGGTTACGGTAAAATTAAGTTTTGTCTGTGAGAGGGGTTCAGTGAAAGATTTTTTGTTGACTTTTATGGTTGTTCAATCTGCACAATATATAGGGGTTGATGTTTGGTTACAGTAGAATTCATTCAACATAAAGAGGAAAATACAAAACAAAGCAGTTATATTAACAACAGCAGTTATATTATTATATACATTACAAAAAGAGTATAACACAACTTAGCTACTAAATACCACTGGAACGCCAACAAAGAAATTTCAATTAAAGAGAATGCGCAACTAAAAACATAGGTTTCCATTCGACATTTCAATTGTAATCTCCGGAGCTTCTCGTGGTTACTCCAATGGCATACAAACACAATCAACGTATGTACTCTCCTCTATATCCCACAATTTTCGTCTAAAACAATTCTTCGCATCGCCCATAGTTTTCGAGCAAGAGAAGTTTATCCAGAAAACTAGCTTCTCGACGTACGGTGCGGGGTCGCAAAAATTGTCTTTCAGAACGGGTTGTATCGCCTAAACGATCAGCAAACGGGTCCTGATATCAGGATATCAGGCAAGCAGCATCCCAGCTAACGGAATAGAGAGGCAAAGGCAGTTCAGAGTGGAAGAAACGAGGAGCTAAACGGTGTTTCCGCCCCCGGGGCAGATCCGATGCCGAATCAATTCGCGTAATAGTCTCGAGGGCTGGTCTCGGGGGTGGTGGGAAGCTGGGCAGGGGTTAAATCGACTGCAACTGGCTCCACTTAGCCCCTTCGAGGAGCTGGGAACACGGCAGCTCGCCTTGGATACGGGCCATTACCGCACCTGTCCCTCAAGTTTCGCCCCTGGAAAAGAGGATCAGTTCGAACGGAACGAGCCCAGCCTCTAATGAAGAGAAGCAATCACTTAAGCTCGGGCCCCGTTAGACCGATCGGACGTGGGATACCGTTTTATCGGTGCTTTTATGCGGTACTACGCGAAACGTTTATGGGGGAAGCAACCAACTATAGAAATGGGGACACCGGCGACGACGATGATTCGCGTGCCCTGCGATGAGAGAGCTCGTCGACCAGCTTTATATCGTCGCTTAATTTATTTTTCTCTTGTTCCACCGATGATCCCGATCCTTCATCTCTCCGGTCACGCGGATTGCTGCTCCGACCCGTGTAACTGGAACGACGAAGTGCACGCGTTAGATCGTTGAGCAAGGGACGACCAATTTTTCGTGGTGACTTTAAATGAACGTAACCGACTTCTGTTAAATAATTTTTCTATTGTACACAGTCTTTTTAAACATTTTCTTGATCAAGTTATCCGGGAGTCTATTGCGCGGAATGTTAGAGCATCAATGAACAGTAGCCCCGTTGATGCTTGAACAGCGATTTGTCCAAACAGTATCGGTCAGTCGGAAAAATACTTACAAAAAGTAAGTACATTTTTTAGCGGTAAATCGTGCACCGACAAACGTGGTTTAAACTCTAAAATCAGTCAGACATAGCAAGATCAATACGAAAATATGTCCACGATCAGATGCTGGACGCTCGAACCGTCTTAGTTACGTACGTGGGGTTAAATACTTAATATCCATCGAGATTTAAAGAATTAACACTACGAGACACAAAAGGGGGACTGATGTCGCGATTACGGTCCAGTGGGCTCGACGGAAATGGAAGATCGCTGGAAAGAAGGACACAATACTCGCATGTTTGCTGTTACACGCTATATATTCCTCAAGATTTATTTTTCACGGATTGTTTCGAGCATGTTCACGGTGTGTTTGGCATGCGTTTAGTACACAGAGAGCCAAAGATAAAAGGTAAAAGTTTGCGGATCGGTTTGATTGTGCGCGTGCATGCATGCATAGCCTGTGTACCGGTGCAGGTGTACTGAACCCAGATTTCGTGATGTTTCGCAAACGATTTACTGATCGTCCATTAGCAGATGGCAGTGATTTCGACCCCAATCTTACGCTTAGGTTCTGGTGGAAACGATCGACATAGGAGCTCAGCGTCACTACATCGCTCTGTTCCAGTCACACTAATGCGCGGGCCTCGAAGATCGAAATTCCTATCGATGATTATGAGCAGTCTCGATTTTATCTATCAATTACAACAACAATAATCGCAATAATAATAACCAACAGCATAGAATAAATTCAATGATCACAATAAGATGATTGCCAGAGGCGTATTTATATTATACTGGTATACAATACTGATTAGCGGCCTTGTTCTCTAATTCATCAGTTTCCCTCCTCTTCATCCTCTTCCGATTTTCGTGATTCTCGTTCGCCGCTTCAGTGTTGCTTTTCACAACCGATGAACGACGTTTCATTTTATCATTCGACAATTTCGATAGTAGATTGCGTATGTTAATGCAGATTCGATTTCTTGGAAGACGTGTCGGAGAATTCAAAACTTCTGTCTTATATTTCTAATACGTGTACAAATGAATTCGCAGCCCTTCTCTCGTGAATTTATTCATTATTTCCTACCTTTTAAAACGATCTCTTTCATTTTTGTGTATTAATTAACTATCTTATAAATATATAATTACCGAATTTTCAATTCACTGAATAAGAGAATGAATCTAAATTCAAGTTACCACTGTATGATTGCGAGGAACACGAATTAGTTAGTATGCCCATAATAGATCTCGTTAAAACTAGAAGAACGAGTTTATTGAACTGATATGAGTGCATATAATTCACAGTCTACCGATTAGTGTGGTACAGTGCTGTCCACATGCTCCAAGGTGAGTACCGTTTAACAAAATCAATTCTTGTAATAAGTAAAATGGCTTTCAAGACATATAATTTATTTTCATGCGACATTGCATTCCTTGGCTGCGTGTTAATCGAACGATAGATAATGTATGCTTTTTACCTTCTGCAATCTTTGTTTCTCGTTTTTTGAAACGATTTTATCAGAACTGCGAGGTTTTGCACGGGATTATAACACTCTTCATACGATTTTATCTATAACGATTAGAACTTTGACGTTTAGAATTTTCTAGAAAGGAAATAATAAAACTCTCCAGTGCACAAAGGTATACGTATGTATGTATTGTATATGATTCATCCGTTAACATATAATTTACTAGATAGTCGGAACTGTTTTTATCTCTCCAGCGCTGGCCGTCACAATTGATAAAGTTTTTCTTGGATTCATCATCAGTCATGTAACAAACGTGTAGAATGCGTAGAAACTTATGGAGATTGTTGTTGAAACATGAATATGTTTTAATTGTTTTGTGGGAGGATAACAAAATGAAGATAGGGTCACACTGCGAATTAATTTGCACAACTAATAAAATAATTTCAAGAAAACTAGAACAGTAGAAATTCAATTCGTGAATCTCACAATCTGTACACTGGAGAGTAACCTCTACTATATGCTAATGGTTAAACATCCATAACAGAGAAATAGATTTGATTTCGATATGTATAACAGAAGCGAATCACACACATTTAATAAACAAGGAGCAAACAATAAAGACACGTATTTGTCTACAACAATTCCATAAGATAAAAATAAAACAAACCTTAACTTAACATTTTCGTTACCAATAACATGTCTTTCGTTGCTCAGCTTCATTGTTGCCTACTATCTTTATAAAATATTGAAACAATTTAGCAACAGAAAACCATGGAATCTCGAAATACTATACTGTGCACCACGACTTTAAACAAACTATACAGAAACTATTTAACTAACTTAAACACTAACCCACCTGCCGAGCAGAAACACTGACTCACATCTATTACATTACACAGGGTGAGTCCGCAGAGACAGAACACATAATCTCCATTAGTTTTCGTTGTACAAAAACACTTCGTAGGACAAAGTTACACTGTTTGAAGGGTTACATGTAACGGTGTAAGGGAAAACATTTCCAATGTCATATTTTAATGAGATTTCAAGGTCATCGATGTTTTTTTAAATAGAAAGATATATTTTCGTTAACGTAATGTTGTAGTTGATAAAATAACGAATTCATCCATGTAACACAATATAAATAAATAAAATTCAACGTGTAAGATACATTTGCTTTATTTCTGTTACGCAAAATGTTCAAAAATATTCCTCTGAGCTGCTATACATTCAAATGTATCGCAATACACAACATAATAACAGATTCGGTGTTGGCAGGATGACATTAAGATAATGTTAAAATATGAACTTGAAAATGTTTTCCCTTAACCGTCACATGTGACCCTTCAAACAGTGTAACTTTGTCCTAAGAAGTTTTTTTGTACATAGAAATGTAATGGAGATATTTAGGTGTTCTGTTTCTGCGGACTCACCTTGTATAAGAATGACATGATTGAATTTATCTATAGATGTTCCGTCATTTTTATTATAATATATGCATGGTTGCAATAAGAAATTGATTCAACCATTGTCTATGAAATGAGTCTATGTATAACTTCAATAAATTCATATATACATAAATAATATGTATCGAATCTGCATCAAGCGATACCCAACAAGGGAATACTGTCGTCTTTGTTGCGGACAGTACTCAGACAGAAAGAATAGGGTCGTAATAGCTGTCTTTCCTGACATCACCTATTTTCGTTTCTGCTGCTACCAAGCGAAAGCAAACTTACTTGCAGTTTCGTAGACGACGAAAGTTCAGGTGTAGGTGTTGTATGTTCTCGCTTTTGTGCTTAAGGGGTTATATACACTTGTAATGTAAAACAAATCGATTTTCAAATAATGCATTTTTCTGAAAGCGTATTATCATAAGATTAAAATTGTAAAAATTTCAATTCCATCACACCAAAGTTCACAGAGATACAAGGTGTTATGTGTACGTAACATGTATATATACGTATACATATAAGTACTCGCTGATACGAGCGTGGCTGTGCGCTTTTAATTTGCCTACGAGTCATTGTAATTGTATATTCCTAAGGTATTTAGACTATACTATATTATATAAATTATAATATATAAATTATTATAATATTATAATATAAATGGATATTTTTTTCTCTGAATAAATAACTAAATATACTGCAAATGTTAATCTTACATATGCTAATCCTTGGAAGTAAATATATAATTTTGTTCTCTTCTTTCTTCTAAAAACTGTGAATAAACCGATTATTTAAGTATTCACAAGTGTATATAATACCTTAATTACTAGGCAGTCAAGGTATGCGACAATAAAAAGAACAACGTGTTGTTTTTCATTGTTTTACGTTTTTCTCTATACCGAGTGTGAGACACTGGACAGAGGGATTCGCTGGCGCTTCTGAGACGCGAGAGAACAGAGAGCTAGCCTCGATATTCGAGTTTCTTGGCTTGGATCTGAGATATTCGCGAACCGATTTCGCCTAGACAGAGCCTTGGTTCGTGCCGCAAGGATAGGATAATCAGGTACTAGGAACAGCCCCACGAGGTTCCCATCCTTTGAGCGAATTGTCGAGGATGCTTTTCGTAGCGCAATCCAATCGAGAAGAACCACATTTTCTCATTAACAAAGTACTCGGGAAATGTACATCAAAAGGATGATGTATAAAAAACGCTACGATTTAAAAAAAAAAGCTCTAGCATCTTTTGAGACTGAAATTAACTTTTTTAGAAATTTAAAATCAGCCACGAAATTAATTTTGTCCTACTTCTAAGATTCGAGAAGAGCGGCTTCTCGATTGAAATCCGGGGAGGGGGGACATGTATATTACGTATACATACACACACATACACACACGCACAACTGTGTATACGAACAACTGTATAATACAATTCGACGAGAAATTGTAAAACTCTCTAGCAAAAAGCAGCATTGCGTCCTTGATCGTTCATTCTTATTTATCATACTATATCCGGTCTCGAGCTTGATATACGGACCTGAACTAGGTGGAAGTGTTGCACAAGCGTGTTCGGATAAGACAGAGATTATTTCCGTTTTCAAAGAATCAGAATTCTCTCTCTCTCTCTTCGATACAAAGGACGGGAACTCGCTCCTACACACTGCCTGCACGAAACATTACGATTAAATATAATACACACCGTATAATAATTACAATAATATAGTATTAATTAAGAAATATTATGTTAATAGTTATTATTTAACCATGTGTATGGCTCAGTCTATTACGCTAGTCTCATGCAACAACAACAATAATAAAGATACAACAATATATTTACTCGTGTGTTTGTCATTTAATTCACATGTTTCATTTCGTCCCTTTTTTATCATACCTTTCTTTTCTATATGTTTATTTTGTTTGTTTGCTTGCTTGCAATTATTTCGTGTATTATACCACGCACGCACACCCCTTTCGCACATTGAACACACACATACATTCATAATCTCTCACTCCTTCACACACACACACTTCTATCTCTCTCTCTCACACACACACACACACTCTCACTCTCTCTCAATAGAAAAAACTTGGAAATTTGTCAAATATCAATCAACTTCGTTTCATCGTCGTTATATAATATTTTAATATAATATTATATATTGTATAAATAGATGATTCTTTAAGTTTACGTTCATTTATAAAGGCTATGCCCGCGGATTTGGTAGTGAAATTCGCTCCCAGCGGGATTTTAATCGTGCTTGGGCCATCAACAGCCTACCCAAAAAGACCCTTTCTCTGCCAAGTTTCAGCCCCATATCTCATCTGTAAGGATAGTTTTTCCGAAAGTTCAGAAACTTGGTAGAAACTTAGCAGAGAAGGTTCTTTTTGGGTAGGCTATCGAATGGTGCAAGCACGATTAAAATCCCGCTGGAGGCGAATTTCACTACCACACCAGGGCATAGCCTTTACTTTTTCATTCTTATCTTGACTGAGAGTTCCGAGCATAATAAATAATTCGCGAGCCACGTGAAATCCCGACAGGTCCCTGCCACAATATAGTGTATTATGTCTTATCTACAACGTTCAATCAGAAATTATATTTACAATGATAAGGGGAGTAATACGTAAGTAAGGCGTTCATCGATGCGCGATCATGGTCGTACGAAATTCAACGTGAAAATCGGAGTCTGTTAACCGTCGAAAAACATTCTTAGGAACTATTTAATAAAAGCGCGCGCGAATTGCACAGCAATCAATGAAAATCAAACCGCAATTGTATTATTCCCAGTTCATAAACAGACAAACGTACGAATAGTTCCGACGCGTTCGTTGTTGGAGACAATAATTTGAGAAAACAAACGTCCGCGATTTGCGGAAGCAATTTTCCAAAAACTACATTTGCCGGTTTGGTTAATGCCGAGGCAATCCGCGTGCACCACGTACAAATCGAATGCCTTTAAACACTAGTCAATTCTGCGACAAAGTGAGAAAATGATTTTAATTATTTACACGCGTGAAGAGTTTGTGAAAAAAATACATAAAAAAGAGGAATGCACGAAACAATAGAAATTCGTGCAAGAAAAGTAAACGCGGAGTATATTGCTCTGTCGAACCTGAATTTCCGGGCGGACAGGCTCGCGAGGATCGCACGTGGCTCGATTTTCTATTTTCATCCAAGCCCTTAAGTAATTATAAAAAATAGTAATATCACAAAAATGGCGCAGGCAGGGCAAGGAAAGGACCAAAGTATTGGGATTTTAAAAGTAATGGCAATGAATCTTTGCCAATTGACAAGCATGGATCGAGTCAAGGAGCGGTCACGAACACCGTGTGTTTTCCTTTTCCTGTTTTTCTGTTCTCTGCGCACGGTTCAACAAATTTCCTTTTTGCACCACGGGAAAGATCAACAAACTATTTAATACATTAATACACGCATGCTTCATCTCTCTCTACTTTTCCGATATAGAATAAAGAATTTCAAACTTATAATCTTTTGCGTTTAACAAAAATATTCTCGTTAGGACAACTCTCGATAGTCTCGACCGACAGAAGAGCTGTTCTCCAATTGATCAATAGATTCAGCATCGTGATTTGTTTGTTTCAATCGACGCTTTCCTCTCTGTGCTTTGTGTCTTCCTTCGTTTCCGTATCTCGCCCGCGCTAGCTCATCCCGCCAGCTCTTCCGTTTATTAATAAACTTCAAAGTTTGATTGACAACAGTGACTTAAACGACGTTTTCTCAGCATGGACTCTGACAGGCTCTAGCCGTCGAGAGCTTGTTATACCTCACGGTCAATTCGACGCATTCGCAAAACAAATGTGAGCAGAACGTAACTTAAAAAGAAACAATACAGCTTGATACGTCGTAAGAATTTCTAGAAATCATATCTCCAGACTTTTACAATGCTTTCGCGGTCGCAATACATAATACATTTTATGTCACGATATCGAGGTGTTGTTTCCATTTTTTTTCTTGTTTTCTTCGTTTTCTCGGTATCTCCCCCTCTGTTTCTCTCTTTTGCACATCTCCGATCGTTCTTGTTGTCTTGGAAAATACCGGAAGCGCAATCTTCGTTATAATTAATTAGTGCTCGCCTTTCGAACTGGCCCAGAGAAATGAAAAGACGGACTGGAATGACACACAATCTGCGCCCGGGATTTTCGAACACAAAAGAGAGTCCGAGACGAGGCAATTTATCTTTCACGAGGGAGACGTTCGTTTTTCTCTGCAGAAAGAAATTCGTACTTTCAATTCGGTCTCTCGTCATCCCCTTTCTCTTTCTCTCCCCCATCTGTTGCAATAGATTTCACGTCATAGATTCGAAAACTCTGTGATAAATCGGTCGTTTGTTCTCTCGTTTTCTTTTACGTCCCTGGAAAGTCATAGAGTTCTACAATAATGTTTTCCTCGGCTCGTTAAACAACAATTAAATCCGAAGAGACGATACCAAAGCGAATTTGACACGTTTAACCCTATACAGCTCTCGGTGTAGATAACAAAATTGTCCGCTCTAAAAAAATCGTTCATTATCTATTTACACTAATAATGCTAATATGATCCTAATTTAATATCTTTAACAAAAATGAGAGGGAATGGGGGGCGATATAATAATCACAAAAAAGAATGGTCTGTCAGTTAAAAAAACACCGTAATCCTCTGATATACATTAATATTAATAACAGTAATATATATATACATATGCGCTCGATATGTACGTATATATTAAACAATGTGTTTGAAATACTCATGTTCCGCGGATACACGAAAAAATAACGGCAAAGCGGACCTCTGCCGTGTAACCTAATATCACAATGCCAGCGCGCGCGTGGTAGAGAAGAAGAAGTTCGCGAAAGCAAGCAGAAGAAAGATATATTTAAAAGAAAAAAAGAACGAAGAAACAAAAAAAATGGTAATTTTGGTTCGTTAACCCGAACGGAATGGCACTTTTTCTGCGTTTTAATTGTACTCGACTCGTGTGTGTCTGTCTCTCTGCGTCTGTATGCGTGTATTCCTCAACGTATAAAAATACAATATTCTCAAAAACCTTCTGTACACTATGAAATTTCTAATAACATACTCTCTATTCGGTAGCTCTATCAAATAAGTAGCCTACTCTTTGTTCCTTCTAATAGCTCTACGCAAACATATTTTATTGGTAGAGATGTCTCTTTGCACCCTTCTTTCTCTCTCTCGAACAAATTATCGATACACTATATATTATCAATAGAAATTTCTTTGATCACAGCAGTTTAGCAACCTCTATAACGTGAGATCTATATGCTTGTTTGATTTCTTTCTTCTCTCTTTCTCTCTCTCTCTCTCTCTCTCGCGCGCGGTTTCCTTTTGTTTATAGCAACATTGAATTTTTCATTCATCCTTTTTGTTTTATTCTTTTGTTTTTATGGCGCGTCTTCCTGTTCACGTTTCAAGCAGGAATTGTCGAGATGGTATGTCGCGCTAAATGAGCTGGCCTTCACGTGTCAATAAACGCCAGCTTCTTCTACATCCTCCTCGTCTTCTTTTATCACGTTTCGATACGCGAGAATCAAACACTTTTAACCAGTGTTACACAGCGCTAATGGAAACGGAGTGTACAGTGTGTAGGTTTTACTACTTTAAGGTATCATTTTGTTTTCATTTAATCGCGGCTCAGCGTTGCAGTTACGATACCTTCACATTAAAGTGGTCGGTGACCCCAACACAATTCCTCCCTCCCTTCCCTCCCGCCCTCCCCTCCCTACCCGCCCACCCACGCGTTACGATTCGGCCCATCACGTTACTTTGTCGTTCTCATATGTAGATATTTTAGCGTTTCCCTGTTTTTCTTTCTCGTTATTTTTTCTTTTTTTTTTCACCGATGTTCCTGTTGTTGGTTTCCTCGTACCAGCCTTCGCTTCGATATTGTTTTTCGTGGTTTTTCTGTTTTTTGTGTTCCCGCTTATATAGCTTGCCGGCTGCACAGCTAATGACGCGCGTATTAGTTCCCCCGAGAGCCTAACGATGACCATAACACGGTAACGACAACGATGTTGATGAGAAGAGGCCGTGGTTTCACCCACCCACCCTGTCCACCCATAGTTCTGTTTCCCGCCCAACCCCGTTCGGCCTGCCCCGTTAAGCGGCCTTCTGAAAGAGACATAGGACTTCGTGTTATCCTCTAGCTTGACCTCGAAGCGAACACCCAACTCGGAAGTCCAGAAAATTCGAAGATTTTGTTGATACTTCATCCCCCAAAAATATTTGGCAAATAAACATGATTGGTGAAAGAATTACTTAGGGATATAATCAGGGTTATATCGACGATTATATCGGAATCGTTACAGTACCGAAATCAAAATAAACACCGGTATTTTTTCGATTTACTTTTTGCTCCAAATCAGAGGCGAAATCCGATTTAGATTATATTCAAATTTTCATTGCAGGCTTCTTGCAATAAGAAATTCAATAGGCTTCTTTCAGGGAATTTCATATTTTTCTGAACTCCCGCTGTAATTACATCAGCATCTTTCTAATACTGTTAACATTCTGAAGTCAACTTACCGCAATTAGGGAGGGCTGCTCAGACACCATACATACTATGGAGTCGTTCACTGAGCTGTGGTGGGAATTGATCTAAGAATCGTTTCCAATTCTCTGCACCAACCTGGTTTTTGAATCCATGTAGTATCTAGTGGAAAACACGTACAGAATTAATTTTAGAGAACAGTGTAACAAACTAAAGTACTCTGTCCGCCACAAAGGTACAACTACAAAATTGTTTTACGCAAGAAATATACAAGATGTAATTAATATACCTTCTGGAACATGTCTTTAAGATCGTCTCTTGGCGTGACCCAAGACGCGACAGCATCGCAAAAGAAGACGAAATCTGGTACAACTCCTGCAGGGTTCACCGTAATCATCTGACACATACCTCGGAATGCCGAGTCCTTCTCTTCATTGTCTCTTATGCTCCGCAGGGAAGTGCACCTGACAGAATGTTTGTACACATTACATAGTTCTGAAGCTTATACTTGAGGTAGAAGGTACACTCATGATCAACTAGATGAAATGATATAAATTTTCTATGACATTCAGTACAATACTTTTAAGGTCTTTCAATCTTATACATTTCTATAAAACAGTGAGTACAATCATGAATGTACCTCCTCCCTGTTCGGTATAATCAGTTACATTCGTAAGAATGTGATTACAGTAAAAATGACAGCTAGTCATTTCGTATAATATCCATTCCCACAAGTTATACAGAAGTAGATTCTTATAAGTAACATTTAACGAGGCAAAACTTGGCTTTATTGAGGCCAGTCCCATATTTGCTTCCTACGTTGTCGTTTCTTTAAAGAGTGAACTAAATTCAAGAAAATAAATGAACATTAGAGACAATTTGTGAACAGTACTAATATTAAACGTCTTTCAATAAAGCCTCACTCTACGCTCCACGTTATTTGCATTGGAACGATACGACACTGACATCGTACAAGATTGTACGATCTCCTTAAGGTTTGGTTTACATTTGACATCTCTTTTTTTATCGTTTTCGATCTCTTTTGGATTTGCAGCAAAATAAAAATAACAGTTATTAGCGATAGTTATATCGCAGCAAGTATCGTAACTAAGAAGTGTACATCTGATTAATATTAATACTGTGTTATTCTTAACATGCAAAAGGACGCTTCTGACTGAAACTACCTATACACAGTGAAAGTATATGGAGAGAAAAATAGAAAAAAATACAAAAATACGTTTCTAGTTTTCGATGCAAGGCAATAATACATAGGCGAAAAATAGTACACAGACCTAAAAGTGACAAATGTAAACCTACCCTGGTCTCTCAAACTGCGTAATTAAAAGAGCCCATAACATACTTGCACGGTGGTAAATGAAGGTAATTACAGGCTATATCCTCTAACATTAACCAACCATGTTTCAGGTAATTACAATAATCTGTTGAAAAAAATATTTAGAACAAAAGTTAATTAGCATTCGATCAGCTATACACTTGGATTTAAAAAATTATCAGGAAATTGTTCCGATAAAACGTCAAAATTATCCCGATATATTTTCAAGGTGACCTTGACTCTTTAAATGGTACCAAATATATCCATCAAGGAAATCTTGGTATTTTAAAAAATTCTCAAGGTGACCTTGACATCTTATTAAAGAATCAATTTCCTGGAAAATTTTAAAAACCCGAGCGAACCGAAACTTGGACTACCTAACTTTTGTTGAAAACATTTCATTGTCAACTATCAAAAGTACCTGAAAAATGGCGATGAACATTAGAGGGTGCACCCTGCATACAGCATAAACAATTTAATGCAAAACCCTTTTGAAGTACTGCAAAAACCATTGGGCAAGTTTAGTCGGGCCCGTGTCATAGTCATCGAAAGTCTATTCTCTTGATCTTCGTTGACAAGAAAAAAAAGGAAGAAAAAGAATGAAAAACTCATTATGGACTCGATTTGCAATAGGCGACCATTGCTACGATTGTATTCTTGCGCAAAAGTTCTTAGCAGCCCCTGATGCAATGTACTGAATAATCGGGATAAATATATAATAATAAAGTGCTAATAAAAATAGAAGGTAATATAATAATTAATAGAATATAATAATAAAGAAATTTACACACCACTGTCGAACAAAGTCCTGTAACATGGGGGCGACGTCGTGGGGACACACATAACCTAGGCGACCGATCGTTATGGCTACGGTTTCATTTTCATTTCGGTAAGTAGACAAGTGAAGTGTAGTGAAGTGACCGGAAACACAAACAATAAGACAAACTGATAGCGAACCAACGATATCAACTCAGGCGAACATGTTGTCGTTTTAGAAACTTTCAATTAACTTGTAATCAATCATTTAATCAATAATAATCAATTTAATATTAACAATCAATAGAGACAGTGGGAACAGAGGTGAGAAACATATGAGATACCGACAATGAACATAGGCAATACCGTGCTATTATAGCTGCTGAAACAATAATAAAAATTAGATAGCAGCGTGCGAGCCCATGATTCGATAAAAAACTGACATGAGTATGATATCTCTACCAATATGTGTATACAGGATGCCTTCAAGTTAACGGTACAATCTGGAAAGCAGTGAATCTGCATAAAAAGTAAGTACTACTTAACGTTATCACTTATTTGTTCATGTGAATTCACACTTTTACAGATTGCACCACTATTCCCAGGGCTACCCTGTATACATATGTATATATATATCAATACAAACAAGAACAACCAAGAAACACAAAACTAAAATTTTTGGTCGTGAGTTCTCCGCCAATTTAAATATAACACTGGTCGAAACAATATCTGGGGCTTATAGATGCAAGCAAATAGTATAATACTGAATTCGCAGTACGTTTTCATGGCAGTAACAGCCATATAAAGCCTGCAGGCAATCGCACACCACTAAATTAGGTCCAATGTACAGATACTAATTATTTAACCCGCTGATAAAACGTGCAAGCGTGGCCATGTGAAGAACCACCCGAAGTCGTCAATCTGTGTGGTCATTACCTTCAATAATAATTCATTTACAAGAAAATGCACCTAAACTTAAAAAATGCCACCGAATGCTGAATCTAACGTGAGGACTTTTCTTTTGTTCATATACTTTTTGGGAGACTTCTCATTGAGAAACAGGACAAGTTACTGTTTAGCCTAGAGAATCGCATTCGTGACTATGATCTTGTACACGTTTCACTTTTTACTTGCGTGATAGACCGCGACATAACGAGCGTAAAAACACGATGCCACAAATGAAAAGTTTCCCCTCATGTGCAGAGCATACTTCTAAGAAAAGGTATGTTACTTCTACTGATATATGGGTGAACAGTAATTAACGTAGTCGATGTTATTGCATTACTCAAAAAATGAAAGTTCGCTACTCATTACCCCCTACCATTTAAAAGTATGCTCCATATGCTATGCTGTGTAAAAGAGACTATACGTTTCGAAATATAGTACAAACTACTCACCCGTATTTTCTAACAGTGTTTTTGGCGTATTTGGCCTATTGATTATGTCGATTAGCTGAGTCAATATTAATGGGATATATGCACTTGTGTCAGCTCCTAAGTACAAAACAAAAAAATCAAATATATTAATGTTATGAAGTAAAGCTATATTTTGAAGTATTTCGAGAATTATTTCAAGCGATATTTACCGAGTTTAATAGCTATTTCGCCGATAGCCCACGTCGCATTGTTACATACTGATATAAATTCTGGATTTAAGTTCTGTCCCAGTATAGGCATAAATTCCGCTGCAATAACAGAAAACTGAAGTTAGCTCAACCCACGATTTACAAAGCCATTACAAATAGAGTTTTTACAACTCGGGTGTCAGAGTACTCGGACCTAACAAGGAAAGATAATCAAGTTACAACAAGCCGATTTAAACGAAAATTTTGTGAGCTATATAAATAAAAATAAGGGATAAATGTTTTTGTTATTTAACAATAATTATTAAATTCATATTATTTTCCTATCTCGTGTGAACGGAAGTATTCGGGTTTGTTTCGTCGATGAGAATATAATCTTGTGGCCGATAAAAACAACGTTTATCGAAAATTTTTCTAAGAACACCTATCACAAAAGTTTCATTAAAATCGGATTGCTGTAACTTGATTATCTTCCATTGTTAGATACAAACAGACGTGCAAATGACTGCATAGTACTTACGTATACATGGGATAACGTGTTGCGAGCAGACTTTTGTTAGATCTCCTAGCAAGGCGAAGCTACTCTGTCTAACCTCAGGCATATTATCTTGCATACACTGATACAACAGTTGCATTACATTGCTGTTCATTACTAAGCGTTCCATGTGACCGTCCAAACCTTCTGCCAAGCCACTAAGAAGGTCTAATGCAACAATCATAAAATCTTTGTCAGGCGCCTCAAACTGTTCTGGGCTCTGGGTACTTGCTATGTGTTGATTTAGCGTCTGCTCTACGAGGGATACACATCGCCTATCGAAAAACAAATGGACTTAAGCGTTTCGAATACTCTCGAGATACGAATTCCGAAAATCCACTGGGAAAACTCACCTATACACTGGCTCGCAATACGGAAGAAAACCTGACCGCAACGCGGTCGCAATCGACGAAAGACATTCTAACAGTGGGAAGAGGTCCTTGTCTTCGTCTTTCAAGACATTCCACTTATTAATTAGCGGCGGCATAAGAAGGTTAATATAATCCGGTTTGTTAAGATGGTGTCCCACTGAATCAGCAAGTGTACCAATCGCGTCGTACAATATTAAAAGATTTTTATGCTGATATTTACCTGAAAATCAGAATCGGAGTTATCAATGAGATCAAAGTTCTGACGAGAGAGAAACC
The DNA here is from genome assembly GCA_028455615.1 of Lasioglossum zephyrum. Lineage (NCBI taxonomy): Eukaryota > Metazoa > Arthropoda > Insecta > Hymenoptera > Halictidae > Lasioglossum > Lasioglossum zephyrum. The sequence goes on along the minus strand of CM052324.1, from coordinate 3,978,444 downwards.
TATATGTCAATGTATACAAAATATGTATTATTTGTGCCTCTTTCATAATCATAGGCACATATTTGCAATGGTATGCTTACCGAAAGCAAAAACGAGCGTTTCAAGAATAAACCCAAGGTACGGGACTAATTCCGTGCATGCTTCCTCCTCCAATGTTGCGAAAGCAGAACACGCTGCTTCTTGAACACGTTTGTTGCCGTCAAGTACTCTTTTTAGTAATTCCGTCATTAAAGGTTTCAAATGTGTGTCGTGCGGCTGTGAGCAAACCCAATGCGCGTAACGGCTAAGTGTCCAGCATGTGATAGCGCGCACAAGTGCCTTTTTATCACTCAAGCAATTAATTAGATATGGAATTAATTCGGATAAGTGTGGTATCATTCCACCCATACAACCTGCAAGAGACAATCGTACAATTGAATTAGAAATCGGAACGCACGTCAAACTGTTTTGTGAATACTTACCTTCAGCGATAGCTCCTAGTGCTAATATACCAGACTCTTTAATCTCCCAATCCTGATGAAACAGAGTTTCCTTTAAAATTGGTATTAGGACTGGTAACAGCTCTTCTCTGAATACATTCGCCAACATGTCCAGCGCGGCGGCTGAACATTTCCTCAAATTCCAATCACTTAGCGATGAATCGTCGTCACATCCGTCTTCGGTGTCTATGTCTTCTTCGTCACAACCACCGTTCTCCTCTCCGTGTTTAGTCATGTTGGCATGGTGCGAATGATGTGTTTTCGATTTGTGAAATCGCGGTCGAATGTCTTCCTCTCTGTCCGGGATCATTTCATCCTCCTCCACGTCTCCTTTCAGGAGTATTATGTCAATTTCAGAGTATTTCATACCTCTCACCTGCAATAACGCATTCACAGATTTAACCAAACAGATTGACATACGTTCCAACCAAAGATCGAAATAAACAGTCATTTTTGTGTTTAAAAATATTTCAATTCGAACTCGTATGTTTATGTAAGAAAATATCTATCTTCGTGAACTTCTTCAACCTCTTTGCTACTATACGTCACTATAATGGCTTTCTTGCTAATCTCGTGTTTAAACTATTCACTATTAAAATATTTATTCACACCATATTACTCAAATTGTTTAATTAAAAATATATTAAAATATCAAAATTTATTCAATGGCGTAAACCGAAATGCATCAAACACCGATTTCGGTACTGATGTCGTTTTTGCATGTTTCAAGAGTTTAGTCTCGTCGTAACTAAGAGGCTAAGTTCTACAACTCTTTCGATCCGTGGTTCTAATGTTGTTTCTTTTGTACCGAACACTTACTAATATAGGTACTAAATTAGTTAAATGTGGTGCAAGTGCGCCTTTACAAATCCGTTGCTCTGCTAAGGAAAGCCAAAATTCACAAGCTTCTAAAGCAACACCTTCGTCCGGATCCTGAGTCCTCATGAGCATATATTCTATTATATTGTGCATATTTGGTATTAATCTATCCATTCGAACTTCAAGCAACATGACCAAAGCTCTGCAATAAATAATAGGTGATACGAAATTACAACCAACGTTCACTTTACAGAAAATTTTACAAATAAAGAGACATATAACGGTACCTGCAAACATTTTTTCTGACTTCGGGATCATCGTCATTAGCTAAATGGAAGAGATTCTCCAGGAAGCTATCTATGTGAATCATAAGAGCTTGTGTGCGATTAATAATGAATTGATTAACACAGGCAATAGCATGTGATCTAATTTTGGGGCTTGAATGTCTGAAAAATTGCAGGAACTTTGGGATCATAACATTTAAAGGTCGATTAAGTGCCTCTGAGTCTAAGATTTCTGCAGAATCTTCACAAATCTTTTGAAGAGCTCCAAATGCACCTTCGCAAACATTTAAATCTTGTGAATCCAACATTTGACAAAGTGCTGGCAGGAGCTCCAACCATGTAGTCAATTCACCTGTTCCACAATGAAACTCAGATTAATATTCTGAATATTTGTCGATCTACTGTTGTAACATTTATCAAAATACATACCTCTGGATGCAATAGTAGTTATTAAAATACCAACGGTCGCACGGATCAAAGGTGATGGGTCCCCAACAGCAGACAAACATTCTTGCTTGATAAAATTTGTAACTTCAGGTAAAAACTTATCCAAATGAGCTTTAACGTTATTTTTCAATATCAGTCCGCTAAGAGACCTCGTGGGTTCATCTTGAAATACAAAAAACAATTAGAAAAACTATCTACGCATCGTGTATCGTTACAAGTTTGCATTTAAAATACATACCCTCTGATGTGAGCTTTGTTAAAACAAAAATAAGATAGTTGTTGAAATCTGGAAATTTATTTAATTCCTCCAATTTCTAAGAAAAAGTCGTTAAGGAAAAAATACAAGATATAGTGCACACGCGAAGCCCGATGACATCTTGTATGCTTTACAAAGAAAAAATCCTACATTTATATAACGTCCACAATTATCTGTAGCAACTTTTGCTATTATATAATGAACATAGAAAATGTATTAATATACAACACAGTGGGCAGAAAAAATGTTGATTCACGTTCTTATGTTGTTAAAGTTCTAACAATTAATGTATTTATTCTCATCATTCTGTATTTATGTTGGAAAGTATAGATTTTAATTATTTTGAAGCAACTTAAGTAAATAATTGGAAAAATTATGTGTACTCGGACAAGGCAATAATAATAATAAATTAATGTTTAAAACATTGAACGACAATTGCTACAAAATAAAAACATGACTTGTGTAGTTCCGCCTCACAATCACAGACATAAACACGAGGCTCGTCGCGCGCGACGATCGCATGTACAAATACAGTACAAATATAAAAGGTGCGAGCGAGCGAGGAGAGAGAGAGAGCGAGAGAGAGAAGGTAGAAAAAATTCTAGTTGCCCTAACTGTACATTTTCAGAGCAGCTGTAGTCCGCGGCAAACACACTCTGATCCGAGCATATTTGCGAGCCAGTTTAATTAACATTATGGCCGCGACTATACGCAAAATTTATCGATCACAGGCGTCAAGAAAAACAAACTCGACGTCAACGTTAACGGCATTTCGGACGCGGGCCACAACGGAGATCATGGTTATCATTTGTATATATTACACTACCATCAAAAAGTTACTCGACACTCACATGTTTTCGAATATCATCGGAAAATCAAACAGCTGTAGTTGCCTCTAACAGTTTATCATGTGAGAAGACTCCGATGCAGGTAATATTTCTTAACATCGATAAGATAATGTTAAACGAAACCTCCAAATCGATAAACATCGGGACTAGTGCAGTTTGAAATTGCGGAACGAGTTCCGACACTAAAAGCGATGACCAAATTGTGTCCCGAGGTCTGAAAACCAGCTGTTTGGGGGGGAATTTGAGAGTATTTCAGGCGAAACTATCGGAAAACCTGTCGCCCCGACGATAAAGTATCCTTCGATCGGCATTAGCACCGTTGAAAAACGTTTCGATTGTCCCACCGTTTATATGTATACTATTCATTCGAATGCGCTAGGTGTCTGGATACTTATGGACGGTAGTGTATTTCTTGGCGCTTGAGCACAGCTCACGTGTTATTCGAGAAAAAGCTACGAACTTTCTGTCGGTCTTTTCCCACCGTGTCTACCAGAGGCCGAGCGATAAGGAATCGCGAAAATGCATGGGACCCTCGGCGATTCTAACCCGCGAAGAAAATTGGGGAAATTCGCGTTTGTCGTGAAACGGTGTCCTAACAGCTTTTCAATCGAATCGTGAACGACAAAAAAAGAGGGTTCCGTGACAGGCTGCGCAAAAGCGCGCCGAACGTTTCCGTGCCCTGGGCTTTTGCGGAACGGCCCGGTAGCCTTGAGACGATTCCTAACGCGGATTTATCAATTTCCCCATGAGATTGAATGAGCAAGTTGTTGAAATGACGAGCTTCTACGGGGAAAAGCACGCCCCTCGATCGACCTATCTACCCGCTTCACTTGTGTGTTACCGCGTCGCGGGTGTACTCACCGGGAACGAGTCTCACAGACGTATTTCTCACAGCACCGAACTAATTCGACTCGTACTAAAAAGGATACTTGTTGCACAGCCCGTTGAGTAGCCGTGTCCGGACTCTGGGACTCCTTCAGGAGCGTCAAGATTTGTCGAAGTCCTTCCTCTTGCGGTTGCCACGCCATTTTCATTGTGTTTTTCAACAGCACCACTGAACGCAGCCAGCCTTCTCTGACCTCGCAGATAAACGGAAACTCCCCACGGCTACCCCCACCACTGCGCCACGAAAGCATTGGAATACCGGCTAACGACACCCGGATACCTTCATTAATTTTCGCCTGGTCGCGCCTTGGACCATCCGTTTAATATTTCCAAGCTATTTCGTGAATATTCAGCATTATTTCAGGATCATTAGAGGTTTTCCTGTAATTCATACGGACAGACAATTGAATGTTTTCGGAGCTTAGCAGACGAACACTTCCGGCGACGGCAGAGACATCGATCGACTTATGGTCACGAACGTAGGCTCGAATAAAATTTAAAATGTGTTGGACACGTACCCTTTTGCACAATTGGCCAATGTTTAACGCGATCAGAGTTGGGTAAAATTTTTGGAGAAAAGAATATTTCGAAATACTGTTTTACGTAATCGTTGTTCTTCGATTCAAATAAAATGCTATTTTAAATAAACAGTAAACTTTCCGTGAACAGTAAAACGTAAAATCAGATATTTTATTTTGGTAATCTAAAACATAAAATTAAATATTTCAACTCCGTGTTAAATGGTATTTGAAATATTTCTTGACGATGAAATTAGATTGGGGAAACAGGTAACATAAAGCATGAAACTACAATTTATAACACATTTTCGACTTATTTGCTCATGTAGTTTGTGACCAATACTGGAACACTCTGTAAATATATGAAACAATATAGTTAACGCAACTTTAAAATCGTTTTTCAAAAGACAGTTCATTTGCTCTTCTATGGTTCCAGTTTGAGACTATTATTTCTCATTACGAATACTGTACGATATATGAAGCAATACTTTGACCTTGATTTTCAAGATCAAGGTAATTTTTGCACAAACTTTTTTTACAAATCCTTACTGATCCTGTGGTGTAAAATCGCGTTACGACCGACTATACGCGCTGAATACATCCTGTACATTAATATCTTCAGAAATAATATTCAATCCTTACGAATAAGAGGAAAAATTGCCTAAAATAAGTAAAGTTACTTACTTATTATTCCGAAGTTAGGTGTAAATGCTTATAATATATTTCAATAATAATGCATCGTAATTTTTCAACAATTTGTATTAGAAAGCAGTGAATATAATACATCTTATTTGTGTACGAATACACGTAATTGATTTAATACAAAATTGTAATCTAATCTAATAATCACATAAATATCTAAAAAATTACTAAAAACATTAAAAAAATGTTTTTACAAAAGTTATTCGGTACGAACGGAGACATAATACAGTATAAATATTTTCTTGTGGGTGAGGTAGCGGGGGAGATTTTAAGTTAGTTTTTTTTTAAATGGAAAGTATAGATTTTTTTATTCACCATATTGTAGCGCTTTTCAAGACAAGTCAACAAAATGCTTCAAGATGGGATTTCACTTAATATGTACACTCATCTTCATATTGTTTTTATGCTGGTCTTGTCATGTTAGATATCTCAAGTCTTTTGTATCATCTGATACTATAATCTCCTTATCACGGAATCGTTGCAACACATGCAATCAGTGCGCTGCCAAAAACTTGCTGTACATGGCTGGAGTATTTTAGTTTGTTCTTTAGGTCTTATGAACATTTTATTATCATTTTTCCAATTTCCCTCTACTTTTCATTGAACGAATCTGCTGCTGTAACAAGAATACTAAATGTTAAATTAATCTATCTCATTATCTGAATTTTTGTAACCAACATGTATTTTCTGATCTCTAAATTATAGAAGACAATTGAATTTGATTATTAGACATGTGAAAGTGCAATATTTTCTATTGTGATTGAATTAAAGAAGTTGTATCCTTACAATTCAGACTGGATCACTGTCACTGCAATTAGAGCCAACGAAACCTCGGTCATTATCACTCTCATTTACTCTCTGGAAGAACGCATTAGAACGTGACTTGGGTCTCCAAATTTCAATTCCCTCCGAGCCAGAGATAGCCAGGACATCATTTAAGTAGTCACTCTACGGAATAAAACAAATTCTGTAGACATTTCATATAGATTAATACTTGGTTTACAAAACGCGTCAAAATGACGCATTTTAATATTTAAAAAAACAACATTCTGGTTATATTTATAATGTAATGCAAAATAGTCACTTTAGTGTTCTGTAAATCTAGTATTAATATCTCCCTAATCACTTACCCTAGTTATTGCACCATAATTCGATTCTAGGGTAGCAAGGTGACGCGGAGGATTTGTAGGAGTGGATATTCTAACAGTTTTATCCGTAGAACTAGTTATCAAACACCCTGGTGATACATGTACACCGGTTATAGCCTTTTTATGCTCGGTAGAGTAACTCTTGACCACCTTAAAATTTTTCTTCGGATCTAGTACGTACAACTTTGCGGTATTGTCTCCCACGTAAATTACATCTTTCTGCATACAGATGCACATTGGGAACGATTGAGTGATCTGTAATGTATTTATTTGAATCATTAAGCTGCTACGATACCAGGCGATTTATTGCTGTGCTTTTCTTACAGTAAAATGGTTGATGACTTTCCTCGTTCTCAGATCCCACACGGACACTGTTTTGTCTTCACTAGCCGATACTATGAATTCAGAATTCATGACCAGTCTCATAACAGCTCCTCGATGCGGTTCGTACGTTATGATCGGAGTTGAACCCGATCTCGTGTCGTATACCAACACGGTTTTGAAAAACGATCCTGTGGCAAACAGGGTCAGTTCTGGACACGATGCTACTGATAACAGAGCACCGGCGACGACCCTGCAAAATATTTGGTACTTATATAAAACATGACGAGCCTCGGAGACGGTACAGCAGTTTGCACAGATTTCTGACGGAGCGAACGAAAGCATGCAAACAATACTAAGCAGTTTCGAATTTTTTCTCTAGAGAGAGATTTTATGGGAATAGTACCTGCATTTTAGCATTACATACTAAATCTCTAACGGTTTATTATCATGAAATTTTTTAATGACAAAAGTTCACGCCTTCTTCGCTCAGTCTTCCCATAACAAGAGCAGCAAAAGTGACCATGCTAGTTCTCATGTACATTTCATATGTTTTGAAGTGGACAAGACCAGTGTCAGTAAGCGTCCATGCTTTAACAGTTTGGTCCCAGCTGCAACTATAGATCATGTTGTCTATTGATGTTATGTCCCAAATCCATCCATCGTGAGCAAGGTTTATACATGTTACATTCTCTTTCTCGTTGTCTTCGTTGGGAAGCTTCCAACACACTAAGGATCGGTCCCTTGCTCCAGATATACAAATAGTTCCATTCTACATGCAAAGAGGTTATTAGCAATTTATCATACACCGATAAAACTTGTACAAACACCAAATACTCACGTGCACTAACTGCAAACCATCAATAGTGCTGCCATGGATATGACTAAGTGATAGTCTCTCCATAGAATCTTTCATAGATCCTTCTTCTGTCCATAATGATATTGATTTCTCTAATGCAATGCATGATAACTTCCAAAAGAGCTCATCGTCTTCAGCTGAAAAGAGATGATACATTTCAATCGAAATTAAGAGTATAATTGGCATTTGACAAACATTATTTATATGTACAGGGTGTTTTGTTTCTTTTTATCCCTTTAATAACTTTATTGTGTCTCTCGATTATTCCGGAGAATAATCCCAAAAATTGTCAAGAATCCTGAATTTCCAAGACTCCTTCACAATACCGAATAAAATTCTCAACCTGTCCCAACCGGGCATTTACGGATTTTTGGACACCTCTAACGATGACATAATCGTATTGCTATAGTTGATAAAAGAGGGGAAGATAAACAAACCATCCTGTATATGCGAAGAAGAGAAGATCTACAACCCAGAAACTTGGACTGTCAGGGTAGATCTATTGTTTAGTATAATAGATGGTGGTTTATTTATTTACAGAATGGTTGTTTATGCAAGGCTCAAGGTGCTATCAATTCAAGCTAACCAGGAGGCAAAATTGGGTATTCCGAATGTGGACACATGTGGCTGATTCTCACTTTCCATATGGAGTCATCTCTCAAAATCTCGTTGAATTGTTTACACACTAAGTTTAGACCATGTACCACGGTGGATGCATCTAAGAATGAGCAAATGTGAAGGAATATCTGAAACAACAAAGTTATGTGAGTGGTGTATCTCTACATACACATTTATTTAAAGGTACACGTACTTGAAATTATATAACAATTTATTAAAAATACATCGACTGAGGGTTGTGTAAAAAAAGTGCTATTTAAAAACATTTTAATACAGGTGCTTTGTTAAACGTTTAAATATGCCACATATACAAGAATAGGCATTTAAAAATGGCGACCAGGCTCCACTGACAATACCATAAAATTCTCGAAACGTTCTACTTGTTTTCTAATAGTATACGTTACAGTTCAGTGCTAACAGAGTTTATTCAACTTTACACATTGGCCATTATGAAGAGCATTAATAATGCAAATACGTTTGAAAAACATACTAAACTTACATACAATGACGGCTATTCCATTGTTTGTAAACACAAAATATCCTACGTATATTTACCGATCTTTATACTTTGACGATCGAACGGAATTGGTCAAATTAGCTGAAAATTGAGATCGGTGAAAGTTAATGGAACGAACTTGAATATTAAAAGACCGAGACATCTTGAAGCGCGAAATGACAACTTCTCAGAGATGTTGTTTTATGGAGAAAAATTGTACGTGCACGTATTAGGAAATATTTAGAAAATTTATTAATGCAGACCTCGACTGGAAGATCCAGTAAAGATAGTCGGGAATGTGTTTGATCGTCCTCGACTTGATCACAGCTTTGCTCCGCATCAGACATTTTAATTGAAGACAGTCGGTACCGATTGTTACGTTTCTAAACAATATCATTCGATCGACACTCGACCGATCTAGTGATTCACCGTGTAACAAGAACAACGAGAAATGACTGTTATTTTTTACCGACGTTATTATTGACCGTTTTGGTTCTGGTATATGATACAGCCTTGCATGAGCGCATGACTCACTTACTGATCTCCGTTTTAGCAAAGAGTAGGGATACCGAATACCTAAGTACTACAGGCTTGCTCGATCCGAGGCAATTTCGAAGGCTACGCCCCCTCGACTCGTAATGGTCCTGCAATTGATCCTACACATCGAAAATTTATACATTCCTCATAAAAACACTGATAATTTTTCAAAACACATGCCCTTTATGACAATAAATACGTAGAAACGCAATTACTACACAAGTCACGATTGACGTGATTCAATTGGACATTTTAAATTTTGCCGCGACGTTATATAAATGGCAGCACTGGTTTAACTACTCAAGATGGTGGCAGTCAAAAATCCCCTCTCACTTATTCATAAAAATCTGTGTTACGCTCAATCCTTTAGATCCGTGGGTGTAGCCCACGATGTATTACACGTGTAGCTTTCGAAAATGCCTCGGATCGAACAAGCCTGACCTAAGTACTCTCTCTATCGTTTTAGTACATTTCAAAGCCAACTCCGGCCTAGTGTTACCAACAGCGATGCCAGAAAAAGTTACCCACTTTCATGACTGCCAACCACAGCTGCAGAAAATTCAAAATGGATCTTCGCTTTGAAATGATCGATCAAATCTCAACGAAATAGTCTTTTTCAATCTCGTTCGTATACTGACAAATCATAAGAACAGTTATTGATCATTAAACAATAAATCGGTTTATTAATTTACAAATCGAATTTCAAATCTATTTTGTCTAACAATCATTAGAAAACAATCAACAACTATAACAGATACGTTATATTTAGGCGTTTCTGACTGCAAAAAAATATAATTTTACAATCACCAGTATTACATACTGTTTTACAAAACAACAATGTTTACATTCGATTTACATACATGGTAGATATCACCATTCGATCACTTTGTGAACTCTTTTAGTGCATTGCATTGGAAGGCAATACTTAAGTAATAGTAAAATAGCGATCACACTAAATGATTGCCACCGTCTTGGAATATATCTCTCCGCAAGTTCCATATATAACATTCATTCGATTTTTGTACAATTGTCTTTATAATATTGTAATCTATTTATATCTACGTTCATGATAAGTTCATTGATAAATGCAAACACTTGTGTACAAATACAAAAATACGTTTTCGCATAAAATATATCTGTGTCTTGTTTTTTTTTCTTTCGACTAAATGGTTTTACGATAGTTCGCTATCGTTATGCAGTTTCGTGTTAATTACTATATTAAATAGATGACTCGTCAACAATGTTACGTCAATCACCAGTTCTCGCACAAAGTGCACAGTAATATAATAATTGCGATAATAACTCACGAGCTACAATTATCATGCATGTTGAAGTAATTCGTTAAGTTAATTGCCAAAAATGATACTATAGCACCACTCGCAGATCCTACTTGCATGAAAGCACCCGCTTTTAAAAGCGTTGCCGGCAGTTCCGCATTTCTAAGTACAGAGACTATAGTTAATTTCAAGTACGAGATAAAGCCCACTAGAGACGTCCATGCTATCACAACTAGACAAACGCCAAGCGTTGTATCCTGCAGCGGCGGAGACGGTGACATTAATGCTAAATATATAACGTAGCTTCCGATTGCCGAACATACCATAGTTAAATAAGTAATACTTTTTACATCGGATACTATAAACCAGTATGCCAACAAACACACCAACGGATTTGCAAACTGAGCAAATGTAACCGATAACTTGTATGCTATGTCTCCATATGGTAAGCAAGAGTAAGATTGTATGCCTGGAAAGAAACCATTGCTGAAAAAGCAGCAAACAGTTAATAGTATAAATAAGTAGCATCGTGTTCGCGTTACTAGGCCCTTGTCATTGTTATCATACAGCTCAGAGTCCTCCTTAGGTTCTGTTAATGGATAATCTTTTTTATTATTCGACTCATTAGGAATGCTTATACGTGTTTCATTAGATGTTGTATTATCAGACTTATCACGATCTTTTGTACTTTGTACGATCGATGAGTACTCTAATATAACAAACGAAGTTAAAGATAAAAACAGAACGATAAAAATGAAGAGAAAATAATCATTCGAGGAGAACTTTAAGCTCGGCTTTGCGGAATCTGTGGTATTGTTATTGGAGGCTGTACATTCGGAGGTGTCTGTAACACCTTGAAGCAAGGCAACTATACTTGGTAATACGCCGCTTAATCCTTCGCCAATGAAGAACGATATTAAATAATTTTTGTTGAAATTACGAAGGTATGGCATAAACAGCACAGAGCTGAAGCAGCCGACCAATGCATTGAAGAATGTTAGAATAAATAATACTAAACTATACTCGACTCCATTTATAATGGTCGTTTCCGAGTGAAAAAACGATAACAATCCCATTGCGCAACTGCCTAAAAATAACAGACATAATATCCACCAAGACTCGTTTATCTTCCATCGAAAATGTTGCAAAGTCATATAAAGTAGAGGTCCAATATTTGCTGCCTGTATCACTAGCACTAGATAAGACGGTAAAGTCCAGCCTTCGGGCGAAGTATTGATAAGTACTGGTACTTGCACATATACTCCATTAATACCAATCCAAGTAGATATACCGAATACAGCTACGAGGATATGAGTAATAACGCGATCCTTTCTTTGGCACTTTTGCGATTCTTGAGAAGCATTTGTCATTTTGCCATTTACACGAACGAAAAACAGATCCTGGACTTCTTTCTGAATAATGATCAAGGAAAATTTAATAGATGATTAAATAAGTTTGCATTTTAGGAATTAAACGTGTGTTTTGAAACCATTAAATATTCTCACCTAAACGTGTTTTCTTTTTAAAGCGATTCGTTTTGGCTCATTTACAAGATAATGTATTCCACTAACAATAACACTTCATATTACGTGTACTCATGTACGAAGTTTAGAGGTACTAGAAGGTTAATTAGGATGTGTAGTACACTCCTGCTAGAGAAACTGTTGTGATGAAACGACATTGCCTCTGCCTTCGCAGCTATTACTTAATCTGGACAATAAAATTTATCAGATAAAGTACAAAGTTTGTATGTTTAAATTGACAAAATGATAGCTAGATTTATGATGAAATATGGTTCCATACATTGTCTCTCAACATGGATCAGCGCAATTTGAATGTTGATTGATAATGCTGTTGCAGAACTGATGATTGCATTAACATTAGTAATTATCTGTTGAATATAGTTATAGACACACACACGCATACATTGCTTATGAATCACGTGGTAGAACTGCTTGTTTTGCATCAAAACGTTTCAAGTACAATTTACAATTATATATAAAATATTTGTCCTAGATGAATAAAGCCCTACCAAGTACACACAATCGTCTAAATCAAACCGAATCTCTTTAAAATATATATTTAAAATCGAAGTAGAAATGCAGTATATATATTTTACTTGAATTTAGTAAAATATTTGTTCCTGTACAGTTTTCATAAGTTATCTTTTACCCTGACATTTCTAATCAAAGAAAATTTTAATACTAGTGACGTATATACAGTGAAGATTCGATCTAAGAAAACGAGAACTATACGATCTTTGCAAAGCGTCTATCCCCTGTTACACGAGAAGCCCTCCTTAAGATCATGTCTAGTGTAAGATCTATGCAATGTAAACAGAAGATTGAGCATGAGAGTTCAAGGCATGCAGGAATGATAACGCCTGCCTAGGAACGTATCGAGAGGTCAATACCAATGCTTTTATTTTCATTTTTTGCTATGAAACATAGTATATCGATAAAATTTTATTAAAAATAACTAAAAATAAAAAAGTTTCATTATTGCATTAGCATTGTCTCACTAGTACGATATTTTTTGATGCACCTTCGGCCGCGCGGTCTACGTTTACACGTGAGCACACAAAAGAATAGTAGAACTGTACGATCTATGCAATAGCACGGTCCCGAGAGTTTTACTTCGACCGAATATTTACTGTATACGTATGTACATATATATGTACGGGGTGTATCAAAAATTGTGCTACGGACAGGGAAGGTGTAAGTTTATATAAAAAGGATCAATCAGGCATGTTCGATTTACCTTTTCATATAAAAACACACTTGTAAAAACCCTTTCCCTCTTTCGTCACGATTTTCACACTGCACTCTTCTCTCTCTATATATCTTCAATTATCTTTCCAATATTATAATCACTAATAGCAGGAATCAAGAACAATGTTAGAATTTTTTCCTCTCTATTTGTTTAGAACAGTTTGTAAAATCATACAACGTTTGTATATGATTGATCAGTGAGTGCCGAGCACGGTGAATAAGAATGAAAGATTTTTGCATGATTAACTAGAATGAATGTAACTACAGCTCCAATTAATGAGCCAACTTGTGTTGCTACACCAGTGTAGTACAGACCCCTGCCTGGGTCAGGCCTGAACAATGTAGTGATACCTAATTTGATGAATCCTATTAAACCGCTAATTAAAATCCAAGATAAAACGACTAAAAATTCACCGAGCCATGTACCTTGCAAAGGTGGAGTAGGTGATGTGGCAGCTAAAAAGCAGATAAAGCCAGACAGTATCATGAGAACTGCTGTTGAGGCAGTGAGAAGACTTACTTTCGGCGTTTTAATAAAGAAACCTAAACACATCGCCAAAGGTCCAGACATCGAAGATAGTGTAACAGTTAAATGATATGCGACATTTCCATATGGTAAACAGGAATACGACTGAATACTCGGTAATGTACCGTTTCCTAAGAAACAAACAAGAGCCATCATAATTAGTAAATAGGAATATACTTGTTTGGACATTGTCCATCCAGCATTCGTTTTATAACTTGGCGGTGCTCTTGTGTCTGTAGGCAGAGTTTCCATACTGCCTGGGAGCTTAACGCGCTCGCCGATCGCAATTGACATATTATTTAACCCTAAGAAAGACAGGTAACACAGGAACAATAAAGTACCAGTGAAAATAAAGTATGCCTGACAAGAAAACCTGGGCTCTGGATAATGAGGCATAAATTCTACGTGAGGAGACTCTGGTGTAGTAGTGTTCAAGCACGTTGGATTTCCACCAACACCTTGGATCAATGCCACCACACTCGGTATAAATCCACTGAGCCCTTCTCCTATAAGATAGGTCACCAAATAAATTTCTCTGTAGTTCCTCATGTAAGGCATAAACAGAACTGAACTCGTACATCCAACAATGGCCGTTATAAACATCAGCGACAAAAGAGCAGTGGAATGCTCGTTGCCAAATACGATTGATGTTTTCTCATACACAAAGGCCAATGTATAAGTTGCTATCGACGCTGCAGTCAGGAGCAGGTAGATAATGTATTTATCGCATACCCACGTACTATACCTAAAATACAAGACAATAGTTACTTAATGAACTTATGAATTATGTACATTAGGTTCTCGCTTGTTGCATTGTCTTCATGTAAAATGGAAAACATAGCTTAGTGTAATAAGTTCTAATTGTTTCTTCATGTTGTTTTATATGTACCCACTGATCGCAGCTTTAATTCAATAGCAGCGAGACTTATAGGTGGGAAATCTATTGCTATTAATTCTCATGCAACGAGCGAGTACCTAATGATAATGTGATCAGACACCTACTTTATATACAACGTGTAAAGTATTGGTCCCAAGTTGGCTAATTGAACTAACACTACCATATGTGCTGGAAGACCCCATCCTTCCGGAGAGTTATTAACTAAAAGAGGTAGTTGCACGTAGATGCCGTTGATACCGACCCACGCACCAAGGCCGAACATCAACGCGAGTAGGTCGACCAGTAACCTTCTGTTACTTAACTTCTGACTGATCATCTTTGATTCTTTATCGTGCATTAACAAAGGCTCCACATGGGTTGCGTGACCTCGATGGCACGATTTATCCAGTTCTCTCGCCGTGTTTCACGTTCTTCTTGACATAAAAATCGACAAACGGTTCCTCGTCAAGCGATTTCTCGTGTTCTATTTCCCTGCCTCGCGCAAGGGCAATCTAATTTAAAAAACGTATCGAGAGAAAGAAGAATATTTTCTCCGACATACGAGCTATCTATTAGGATGGTTATTCAATACTGCTTCGGTGTTGCAATCACAGTGATCATTCCTCCTTCGGTTACGCAGGCACTTTCCGGGACCGTTCTCCAGGTTCGCACACGTTCAAGCTCGTCTTATGACATTTCTCTACCGTTTTCCTGTGCCAGACATAACCTATCGAACGTAACGGGTCACAAGACGTGTACGATAGGCTCAACTTTTAAAACGCGCATGCACGTTTGAAATTCGCGGCTGCGTGTGCCCGTTTAACGGTAAACCGTTAGCAATTATACCATAAAACTATATGCACGACGCGACGTGACGTCTCGTATGCAAATCGGACGACGGTCGCGGCACGACTGTCGTTTCTGCTGATTAATGGCAACCAATGGCAACCCAAAACTGCTTGCGTATATAAGTTATAATTGACGTTCTTTCTTTTTCGCGTCGAGGTTGTCAATTATATTGGCCGATACGCCTTGTCACGCGTAATTATACGGCAAACCTGATTTGACCCTACCAGTCGGCTAGATAAGAATACACTGTTTTATTTTACAGTCGTTTGACTGTTTCTTTTTTCTTTATTTCATTTCAACACTAATACCTATAATCCACGTTCTCCGATGATCTGAACCGATGGCATCTGCCGTATCTACATTTTTAGCGGAGCGAGATATCAATTTTCATTTCGCGGAGCTGTTATAAAACTAATGCTCACTAATACTCATTATCTCTATTCGATAGTTGTTCGAGTTGAAGACCGCAATCGCTTGCACAAGTGTCCTTGATTATTTGCTGATGGTTTCGAATCACCCGCAAGTACGGAAACGATTAGAAACAATTACCGGAGAAATGCACACCTGCATATGTATACAGGTGATTTAAATAGGATCAGGCACCTAAAACAAGCCACCTGAATAAGATGGAACTTGCTTGCAACTTCATTTTTTTAAAAATAGGATATCCAATATTTTTGATCGATCTCGGATGAAGCAGAAAATTCTGCGTAAAAAGATCTTTATATATCATAAATCTAATAGTTAACGAGATATTAACGATATAATTTCCTACATGCCTGGAAGCTAGTAGGTGCTCGAACTGATATCCCTCAACTTCAATAAGTACAAATGGTTGTAAATACATGTAAATACATGCAGTTGTCTTCCGAAAACATTTATCAACTTACTCGTTCCGTTATGTGTGCTCAGTTGTTCGTTACAGAACATAGTACAGTGGAGTATCCGACCTGAATGCCGGACAGAATACTTTTTTAATCTAATGTAGATGAAATTGACATAGAGATTGCAAAAGTAGAATCGTCAACCTTCAAAATGAAGTTCGTTTTATCAATTCTTCATGATTTTCAACAAACATATATGAGGACTAGAAGATTAAGTGAATTTTACGATATTTTTATCCGACTTTTCAAAAACCTTACTATTGTGTGAATGGAAAGAAACGCGACACACTATGCTACCGCACAATTGACATAGTCGCAATGCAGCTTTCGACGTGGAGGTTGTTTCGTCGGGTGGATGGGATAGGAGAGAGAGAGAAATAAGAAACCACCATCAGTTTTGAATATAGCAAGAACTTTATAAAAGACGAGGCAGACTCACAGATGGTTTAAGTACATTAGTATGTATAATATATAATATATCCTCAAAACTCTTTGGGAAACATGTGACGGTTGCGATCGCATTGTTTTATTTATTTTATTTTTTTGTAGTTTTCTGAATAGATCACACGGATGAAAAAAGGGCGTTCTGTTTGTCTTGCGTTTTTTTTTTAAATAGGTGCGTTTACATCGTGCGTAAAAACGTTTACGAAACATATACATCAATCGAAAAAGAGTCGTCACGAGGGTTAGAAGCTTGAGAAAAGGAAGCGGCGTCGACTTCCTCCTTTGCCGTTGCCATTTGCCATTAATCATCGTCGCGGCAGGGAACGCGTTGTCCTAATTATCGTAAGTCATCCGCTTATCGCGAAAAGCGAATACGAATGACCCGGAGAATGTATTCTGTTTCCTGGTTACGTCGGAAAACGTTCGAGGCTCGAGTGACGCGTTTTTCATGCTTCTTTTTCCCTCTTTCTGAGTGATGATTTAAATAATGGCGATGGAGAACGCCAGACCGGAAGTGGCGGCGCTTCGTCCACGAAAGAGGAAGTCACGTCGATAAGAAAGAACGTGACGCTGAATTCGGCGAAAAGGACACGGGAAAAAATACTTACGGTAAAATTACTGAGAGAAAATGACTTCGGAGTCGTGGATCTAGGGTTACCAGATGATTTGATATAAACAAAAGGTCACAACTTCTTCTTATAATCATAGAAAACGTTAAAATATTTATAGTATATACAGCCAGTTTATGAAAATTGTAGTTACTTAATGGCTCAATTTTCACTTTTCTATTCTCCGTTATTCCCAAACAATTGGGCAAGATACTCGGCCCTAAGTTTCGCAAAAATTAATTCAAATGAAGCAAAACATCGTACTTAGCACTTCGGATCGTCATCGTGCAAAATGGTTTGCGCACTTTCTAAAAACTCAAACATTGCGCTAAAAGTAGCTTTTAGAAAGTACTGCATCCACTATTAAACAGACTGTCCGTAAAGAAGGATAAAAGAAGTGACATACTTCAAAGAGAGAACATCTGGTGAACCCTAGGTGAATCGTGTCTGACAATTTTCCGGCGAACTATTGCGGCCGGACGTTGCCGCGAAAATGACTATAGGAGGTGGTTATTGTTTCATGTTTGTCGCCTGTCTGCCAGCGCGCATGGCGAACCATGTGTATCGTTCTGTGTGAACTTTAATAATTTTTAACTTTTATAATTTTTTCAGATTTCTTTTCTGTTATTTTGCTAGAAACATTCGATGGGAATGATGGATCAGCTTCGATGATTCGATCAGAATGCCATCGATCGGTCATCATCGTTCACCAGGCCTCGGATTATGCCACTTTCTCACTGATAACTCGAGCTGACAAGAGAGCGGAATCATTTCTACATAGAGACCAGTGATCGACGCGTTCGCAGCCCGCAATTTTCACCAGGGCTTCGAAAATGACTGTTTATTATAATTTTTTTAACACTCAGTTCAAATCGTTGGCTATTTGTGTTAGGATCAATGAAAAGAACGACGTGGGTTTATATTAGAGAGGTGGGACAAAAATTGTGTAAAACGAAGTTTGTATGCATCTAGCTGAGACTGTTTTCAAATGGTAAAAATCATCTTCCTTGTATGGGTTAAATCTGTTATATAAAAATTCTGATTAAAACCGAAAAGATCGTTACGAACCTATATCGGAACCAAGATAGTACTACAGAAGTAAAAAACCGTAATTAATGGAAATGATAATAGTAAGAAATCGATATGGTAGCAGTCATTAGGCCTTGATCTTCGGAATTCACTAACGGAATTCACTATCGCTTCGTCAGCTGCGAACGCGTCTTTTGCTGAGGTCGAGGAACGCAGAATGCAAAAGTGCACGTAAATTAGAGAAGGGATCCGCGACGCTAGAGTTTTTCGCAACCGAATATTCTCTCCACTTTACGATATGAATTCCGCTCGGGGGCTGTCAGCTTCTGGCCAATGCTTGCCGATAGTAATGCCCTTCATATTTCAAGTCTCGATTTTAAGGAAAACCGATAACGCGAACCTGGAGCAGCAATATTAACGTCCGCCCCTCCTGAAAAGAGTTACAGACGCGGAATATCGATGGACAGAAATTAATTATGCGACGCTCGGAGAGGGGATTGCAATATCGGCCCTGGCCCGATGGAGAATGGGGTCTGGGTTAGAGGCCGTTGTCCGATATTTACATAGCCGAACAAAGGCTTTCCTATCCGAACGGGTCGAAGCTACAACTATATCCGACACATACAAAAACGTCTGTGACTGCGAAACTGACCGGCTAATTCGTTCTAACTCTTCGTCAGAAATGAATAATTGTTCATTATTAAAAAAAAATTTCGTTCGAACCTTGGTCTCGTTTAAGGCGGTATCGTTTGATGATTTTCGAACAGAATCATGCAGCTTTACATAGCAGGCAAAGCATATTGAGAATATCAATTTAATTGTAATAGTTCTTTAGTATTTGTTACCATTAGACTGTGGGATTAATACATTAAAAAAAAACGAATAGGTGAAATGTAAATCCGTAAAGACATTTCCACATTGTATTCAACTTACTAAAATGATTCAAAGGAAGAATACATTCACGTTTATCTTCTGTTTCAGCAAACTGTTTATATCAAATTTTATTCAAGCTAGAACCTTCAAGAACGTTTCTGTATAATTTTTCACTGGAACGTACTTGGCGAGGACATGTTTAAGAGCGAATTCCGCGAACCTATTAAAAAGCTCTATAACTCTTTCGATCTGGGCATTAATCAAAGTCCCCGAAAGGTCAATTGCACCGATAGGCTGACGCAAGTCGCCTATTCCGAGAGACGTCCCTCTCCGTGTGAATTGTGAATGGCGAAGAAGCAGGAGAGAATATTCGGTTGATAAGGCGCGAAAGGCGACAGGGAACCGCGACGATAAGGGACCGGACGATAGATGGGATCAGGACACAGGACTCCTTGACCCGACTGGCATGGTGATTCGTCTGATAAATCCCGAACGTGTCCATTCCGCCTCGTGTTCCGTTCTTTTAGGCGACGCGTTGCCCACGCTCGGCTCCTCGTGAGAGTGAATTTAATTGACTGAAGTGCCGAGCCGAATCGCGGGCACGAGGATCGCGAACCTCGTTAAACTAGCCTTCGCTACACATGCGAGCCGAGACGCGGACTGGTTTAGCGTAGAGGCTTAGAGGTACCTCTTTCAATTATGATTCACGCAATCCGTGTAATTCTTAACCATCCAATTACCACGCGATCCTCTTTAATGCCTAATCGTGCCAGACGATCAATGTAACGCCACATTCTGATTTCGTTAATGCTTGCCTTTATTGTTACTGTTCGTAGAAGTCGACATGAACTGAAGTTTGCACTGTCGCAACCTAGCAACTCTCTAAAAGAAGAGAGCTGGTGTTTAAAGAACGGATGGATTTATTTGATTACACGTATACTTTCTGGAAGGATTAAGATAGACTTTGTACGCTCGTGAAGATTGCGACACAATTCAAAAAACATTTAGAATGTAACTGGGCTATTTCTCGATCAATTATGAACATCGTACTCATTTGTTTTTGCAATATCACCGGTGGCAAACAGTTCGCTGTTGTTTCGTGTCGCGGCTATCATCGTCAACTTGTTTTACGACCATTATTTTTCTTGTTCATAAATTTTAATGATAATGCCTGTCCACTTCTGAAAAACATGTTTTCTTGAATTGTGTCACTTCTGTCGCGAGTGTACAGAGGTTAAAAGAATATTTATCTGATCGTTGCTGAACGGATACATTCCTTGCCTGTGTGAATAATGTAAATCTACCTTTTGACACGTCCCACGTCAATGTTAATTCATGTTAAAAATCGCGACCCCTAAGTTCATTCTTCCAATCCGCCTTTCGCGCCTTGTCCTAATTCATTATTTGTCCGGTGGCCAATTATACTCGAAAACCTTCGAAAGTCTTCGAGATACCCCAGCTTTTGCCATAGTCCACTCTCCGGCATCACGACTATACTTTCAAAACTGTGGATCGTCGCGCTGACAGACTTCTTCAGGGTTTTCTCCTCGGTCTCGGATTGGGTGCGATTGTCAGAGCTGTTGTCGCGCCTGCCGCAAGCGTATTCGATAGAAAATCTCTGGATTCGAAACCGTGAGACACAGCGGTTCGTCGGACTGACCTTGAGGGAAAATGGGAATTTGGGTGTGTCAGCAGGGTCCACAAGATACTCTTCAGGGTCGCGGTTCCGTCTGCTCGAAGAAGGAACAGCGGAGTGAAAAAAAAAATAGAAGAAAAAGAACCGAGCTTAACGCCGCTCGCGAGTCGCTTCGTTCGCGAGAACGATCGATAAAATCTGACAAATTGCACAACGATACAATTACAGTAGATACAATCGGGTCTTATTGCCGGCGGAGTTCCTCGAACTCGGTTCTCGGGAATCAAAAGTACACTATAGTTTGAAGAACTATAGCCAGCTGGAGCCGAGTTCGAGGATCGCCGCGGCTTGAAATCGGAGACAAGCTTCGAAGACGCATCGACGTCGACGATGCTTCCTTCTGCGGACGAGAAAAGATGGCTGAGCGATGGTAAAACTGATTGTTTCTTTCGGCTTGAAATTCTGTGGGATTAACTCGTGTAATTAGCTGAAAAATTGGTCGTTATTTGAAATCCATATCTTTAAATGTAATGTAAACTATTTTTGACAATAGCATATATTTTAATTGCTTGCAAATGATCAACTTTATGAATAAAGAGCCACGAATTAATTTTTACACACTGAGAAAATAAATATATGTCTATGCATATAAATATTAACATTTTTAATAAGTATATATTGATTCTCTGAAGATTGTAGGACGCTTCAGGTATAAAAATCAGTCGAGCAAGCAAATTTTTCTCCGACTAGTAGAAATAGCGCGGCGTAAGCAAAAATAAACAGCTCTCAGCACGGTCGAGCAAATTGGAGACCATTTGCAGGAATTTTATAAGAAAGAACGGACAGTCTGCTGCATGAGACTGAAATAGTAGACCAGTAGAATTGTAACTTTTCTAAAAATCACCACCATTCTCAAATCGACTTGCAACGCGATTAAAGAATTCCATTAATCGCCTTGAGAGTATTAAATCTTTTACAAATCTCTTTACATAAGTACGACAAGAAATTTGTTGCTAACAACCACAGTTCTTAAGAAAGAAAAAAGTTTTCGATTTCTTAAAACGACACACGATTTTTCTAAGAACCATTCACAGGAAATTGACTTATTTTCAACACGTTACACGAGTTCCTGTCTAGCAATCACGGATCAGACCAAGTCAGCATGCGATCAGACAGTTCCATTCCTCGTCCGCACATTATAATAAGATGAGAAAGTTTGAATCGAGAACAATGTAGGAAGCGGTGCGCCGTTTCCTCTACGTATCTTTCCTCCAACACAATTACGGGAACACACAGTGAAACGTCTGCGGGTCCTCGGCCATCGTAGGCGTAGGATCAAGCTTTGAGAATCGCAGGATCGATCTCCTCTTTGCAATTCGCTGCTTTCGACCGGGTACGGATCCGGAAGATTCAATTTTTCTGCTCTGTTCTCGACTCCGTTGGCCGCTTTGTCACCGCCGAGGACGACCGAGGAAACGTAATCTTGGCGACGACGTGAATTTCGTCGGCCGCCATCATAAAATGGAAATAAGGCGCCGATTTTCTCCGGCGGAATTGCATAAATTCCCGCTGACTCGAAAACCGAGTTTCCTCGGCGACGGGAAGATCATTCTCGCCGGATAATTACCAGCTATTTGTTAGTCTTATCTCGCCGGTTTAGTTTCCTCGGGCAACCCGAAGGGCTCCGGTGCACGACCCACAAACCATGATTAGGATATCGTTAGAGAGACCTGGCGAATTATTATTCTTTCGCGATTAGAGTATTCACCGGGTTCACCGGGTTCGCCGTGTTTCGCTCGAGAAGCGAGGAGCAGCTTAAGGTTGAAATTACGGTGGAAGTTATGGCGTAAATTGTAAGACCTGCTAAGATATTACTCCTTGAAATAATAGTGCGAATTTCAAGGAATATCTCAGCTGTGAGGAAATGCGCCAGAACTTCAAAATGCAAAGAGGTTCTGCCGCGGTGTTACCACATCCTTGACGGGTTATTTGTTTCTTTAAGTTTCGCACGAGGTAAATCATGATGGAGTGCGGGAATGTAGTCGATAACAGTTGTAAGAATGTACCACCGTTACACATAATTCTGTTCACTGAGAATGTAGCGAGCTGCGTGCTGATTATAAAATGAGAATCCTCGGTTCTTAACAGAAACGCTTATTTTTATGAGACCGAGAATTCTCGCCTTCTAACAGAACGTATATTTTTATAAAAAGGAGAATTCTTACTTTCCGTCAAGAATGTGTTAAAGGTCGGCGAAGTCAGAGAATAAAAATGGCGACACACAGTGGGCCACTTCCAGAACTTCGGTGGTCTTAATTAAAAAATGTTCGTGTCAGGAAATAAGTTAAAATTAGGTCTATTCGTAAGCTTATACATAAAATACGCTGCACAGAGCGTAGATCTTAATTTAATTATAGATTAAATTGTTTAAAATTCAATTTAAATTGTTTTAAATCACATTCTAGAATGAAACAAGCCCTGTAAGGGTAGTTCTTTTTTATCCTAGAAAACAAGTATTCTAGTCTAGTTACAACATATAGTGGTCAGCTTATTCATAACAATTGTACCAGCCTCAGTAACCTTAAACAACTCGTGCGTTTTACTGGTGCCAGAATAATTCGACAGATTTCAATAAGAGCTCTACACTTTGAGAAAGATGTACAGTGAATATAGACACGAATGTAGTCCTTCTGTTCACGATTCTGGCCCACTGTGCATCGATCGCAATTCGCAATGCTATGCAATCGTAAGAAAGGTAGCTCTCGATCCTGCGATCTCCGGTGAAATCCTTCTCCGCTTCGTACGCATATAGGCACAACTCTCGTAATCTTCTTTCGTAAATCTTCAACAGTTTAGTACAGTTATATACAAAGTATACAGACTCCGCTACGCGCCAGAGGAGGGATAAAACTTTTCTGCGACGTATCCGTGTCCGCGGTGCTCCGGCGGATTGAAGTCAACCGACACGAGGTAGCATGATTTATCGATCGGCGACATCTCCCGCTTCTAACTCGGTGCTACGCTTTTCCTCTCTTCGAGAGACTCGAAACGATATCAGGTTCTCGAGCCTCGGGTTCAAATCCGGGAGCACCGGTGATGATTTCGAGCCGCCGAACTTTGATAAGCATAAAATTGAAACGAGGGGTCCCTCTCGAACCGCCGATTGCTCTGTGTCCGCATGTGCAAAGTGATACCGATCTCTGATCTTCATGATCTGAACATTGAACTTTATGACGCCGATATCGCACTACGGGATTGCGGGTAAACCTCAGTTTACGCGGACTAATTTATGTTTGCGGAAGCTTACGCCCGAGCTGATAACGAGATTAGCGTATCTGGGGCGAATATACTCCAAAATATGACTACACAAAAATGAGTCACAAGCGAGATGAGCTGCAAACGGTCGTCGGACTTGGGAGGTCGACCTAGTTTGACGATTTGCAATTCTTCTTGTATTTTCTTCGAGTTTAACACCTTGACAATGTTTTCTTAGAATGTATCTGATCAATTATGACACAACAACCGTTCTAGAGTATCATTTTTATGTTCATTAACAGAGGATTATGATTATAATTACGATGACGAAACTAATACAATGGTATTTTGAAATTCTACTAATGCTTTCATCTATCTCATAATACTTTTTGTCGTATCTTTTCTGTCAGATCATTAGCATAATCAGAGTCTTGTATGTGCGTTTAGTTGCTACTACGAAGAAAATAATTATTATTGCTTGATGAATTTGTACACGTTCGTCAATTGTTGGTTAAACCGTATGTCGAGTGTAAAATTATAACTCTGGATAGTATTCTTTTAAAATATTGTCAAGATTATTCACGCATAATTACAGCGTCAAACTAGGTAGACTTTGAAAAGCGACAAACAAGTGAGAACTGTAATAAATCTTTGCTTGTAAATTGATCAAGAACGTCAACTCCGTGACCACCCAGTGAACAGGCGAGAAAGATTGCGTAGTTGGAATAAATTCGTAGAAAATTATGTGGATGAAGTGGGGGATGTTTCACGGTCTAATTAATTGCGGAACATTATCCAGAATTGCGCCGGTGGGCGCTGGCTTCCGGCACCGGTGCTTTCAGCAAGCTACCGCGGGACTTGACGAGTTTTATATGGTACAGGTGTGCCCGAATTACCTGCAGGCACACGTGTACATGATGACAACAACGACGACGACTCATGGTGATCTATTAAACGCGATTGTGAACCGACGGTGCCTTATCGATCGTTAGCTACCGATATGGCGGACCTGTACACCGACGTGCACGTATCGCAAGTGCACACGTGCAGCAGTGTGCAGAGCGTTGCTTGCAAGTACGATTAGAGAGAAATGGGAGAAAGGTTACGCTAGGACTGCACTCCCCGAGAACGGGAACGGAGCCTTTAATGGGACGCCATGTCGAAATCTCTGAAACGTGTGGGAGGATCCTCTGCGAGGATACTCCTGAGCACTTGCACCCTTTCGATTGAGTTTGCGGTCTGCCACCCGCAACGTCACTCGAATCCTACTCGACTTCAAAAACGCACCGTCTCTGCTTCTCGAGAAATAAGTACCATTGCTACGATTTTTACCAAAACCGTGTAGAAACTTATCAGAAAATTGCTTATTAGGATTTTATACATTTACTAGCTTCCCCCCCGCGGCTTCGCTCGTACAGGAAACTGTTTAATGCCCTCGAAAATTGATATTGTTTCTCCATAAAACATTTTAACTCCCCATTCAGCCCAATTCAGATTGTATCAATGAGCATTAAGACAGACCAAGTATGATGTAAATCAGACCACGAACAATATATTCCTCATACAAACGTTGCAACCCCTTCTCACCCCCTTAGGGGATGAATTTTTTAAAAAGCCGAAATAGGTGTTTGATGTTCTATGAACTATTCTGCTACGATTTAATTTTACGATTGCAGCGAGATAAAATACACGTTAAATTAAAATGTCCAATCAACGAATTGAAGAATAATAGGTGGTGGGAATGGGAAATCAACGGAACCATCCGCAATTCTAACGTGTCGGATTGGTTTCGGTGACGTTCCAGTAAATCGTAGCCCTGGTGCACACGCTCGTTCGAAAGGGACAATTGAAACCGTTTGATTTCGGTAATAGATTGCATCGCGATGATCAATGGGTAGGATGGTCGTCGCAATAGAAACTCCATCTTCATTCGAACATCAAGTTCGAACTCATCGTTTCTCGAACGACGAGATTGATCTTGTTATTTTCAGGTAAACGCGCGCGCGCAGCTACACATACAAGACAAAGAGACCAGCGGTTCCTGAACTTCCTCGTCCCCTACCTCTTCAGAGAGCAAGAAAACGCGGGGAAAAGCCTCGGGGCAACACTAAATAAAACATTCATAGTGGAGGCGAGAGGTTCTTGAAGATCAAGCAAGATAGCACCTCACTCGCGATGGCTTCCAGGAGATCAAAGGTGAGAAAGAGGGGATGTCCTTTAAAGAACAATAGAACAAGATCCAGAGGAATTCGGAAGTGGCGAGGAGATTGAAAAGTCGGGGAAAGGACGCGAGGAAATTTTCGACAGGTCTGAAAGGACCTTTGAGGATCGAGGAGTTCAAGAGGCCGTGGTTCACATCGCCGCACTGTGGTTTCGGTAGTAGAATTAAGAGGGAAAATATTCAGCGCTCGCCAATTGCTCAGAAAACACATTAAAAAGCACAGAAATTTAAGCTGAAAATATAGAGAGAATGTAGAAACCAATCAGTGTAAATTGCTGAGCATAGAAACTGAGGTAATTGTGTGTATGTATGTGAGTTGTCTAGAATGTAGTTGTAAAAAGTGTTTTACTAAATAGAAAGATTTACGAGATTATATTTATTAATACACAATACGTAAGAAAAGTTAAATATGAAAAATACCAAACTAAATAGCTGCGGTTAAAATAAATTAAGATTGGTCAAAATTAAGACTGGCTTCTGAGTCTTCTATGTATGTATATGCAAAATATACTTGTATCAAACAGCTGAACTTTTTACCAGTACCTGTTCATAAAGTGCTGTTGTTATTTTCTTTTAATCAGTAGGCACTGTCCGAGGTACGAGACGCTCGTAATGAAAATGTAAGTCACGTAATTACGTGAGTATACAATACAAGAAAAAGTTGTTGAAAGGCAACGAACGAAGATCTGCTAAATAGAAAGTGTGTTCAACTGAAAAATTGTATTCTTCGTGTACATTCTGAGTAGGATGTGGTCAAAAGAAGATGTAACTAAAATACTGAATTATTATCAGAAGAACATTAAAATAGTCAATATAAGTAAGACAAGTTTTGTCGTATCTCGATCATTACTAATCGCACCGATTTTAAGTTGGATTCATTCGATTCAGAATGAAGATGTGCATCGAAACTAGTGTTGCATTCGATAGAAAAATGGTTTGCGAATTTTTCCCTCGTAACACAACGATACAGACCACGGTGCGTCGTCCCGATTTCGCTTCGACGAAATGAAGTATTAATTGGTGCGCTTCCGTCGAGCGAACGAATCAGGGGGAAAAAAGAGAAGAATCTCGACGGGGCGGTTCGCTCGGTAGTCGGACAGCGAGACTAAAGTTTAACATCGAAAAAACGTCGATCCCGGAGTGCTCGACGGGATGGGACGAGCAGGAAATTAGGTGACAAGCATGCGATCCAAAGGTCCAAGTATCGTTCGATGCCCAGCCGGAGAACGCGGCCGGGGTCACTGTGAAAACAAGTGTGCACCTTCGACGAGCTATAAATCCGCTGCTCCTTCGATCTAGGTCTTACATGTGACGCGGACGACGTTCGTGCTTCTACACCCTCTGTACGGGGATATTTATTAACTTGGCCCGGATTGCGTCCCTTTTGTGCCTTTGAAACTTCCACGCCGTGCAAAGAATAATATTGCGAACATTTTCTTAAACTACAGCACCAGCTGGAAATTTTACTTTGTAATTAGATTCGGAATTTTTAAATAGACTTCTTATTTCACCTCTTTAGAAAGTGCTCCGGAGAAACGTGATTTTATTCAAAGAATTCTTCCAATATTATTCTACAATGAACGTAGCTTTAGGAATTTTGCTTGCCAATCAGATTCTAGATCTTTACACAGACTTTAACTTATTCTCTGTTCTTAGACAGTATTTCAGAGGAACGTGATTTTGTTCAATGTTACAATATCTGCAGTTTTGGGAATTTTGCTCTGCAACTAGATTTGTAGATTTTTCATACGTGGAAGTTTCGTCCCAATCACGCAGCATCCAGGCACCAAGGAAATTGATCGTCGACGCGCCCTACGCAGACGACGGATCGATCGACAGCTTTTGTACTCTGATCTCTTGGCCTAAGTTGATCGGAAACGAATGTTCGCAATGTTGAACACCGACGCCTGCCTGTACACCACGTGAATCGCTCCGCGACGAGATCGAACAACGCGCCCCTCCGGTTCGCCTACTTTCGTTTATGTAACATCGACTGTACTCTATGTATGTTTATTTAATTCATATCATGTTATTTATTTTTTTTCTTCATTTAACACGTATTTTTTCTTTAATGATGTGTACGTACTACGGATAAATTTACGTTGCTTTACGGAGTCTGCGGCGACTACGCCGCAACGGATCCATTATTATCAAAGAAGTTTTCGCAGACGATAGGTGAAAAAAGTCTTTAGAGGAAAATAGGTATTTTGTTTGCGTTCTGTTTTTTCCGTATTTTTTCTTTTCTTTTTACGTTCGGTATTTTTTTTTAGTAAATTGACAAGTAGATAGAATCGTATCCGTGTTCGGTTTTTTTTTGTTTGTTAAACGTGTAGAATCGAAAACGAGGGTATTTTGGACGAGACTGGTCTGATCTCTGCTAATCCTAAACGCTTGGTTCTCTCCCCTTTTGTATGTATATCCGTCGAGGCCCTCTCTGGTTCCTAACCGGGGTATGTAGTATAATAATAATAATAGTAATCGTAATAATAATAAAAGTAATAATAATACGTGTTTTAATAATGCGTGTTTCTGTGTGAAGTTTCGACCGGTCATCCGTAAATCGATTATCACCGAGGTCGGAGCCGTCTTGTTCCCTCTTCCGTGGTTCCCGG
Source organism: Lasioglossum zephyrum (assembly GCA_028455615.1). NCBI lineage: Eukaryota > Metazoa > Arthropoda > Insecta > Hymenoptera > Halictidae > Lasioglossum > Lasioglossum zephyrum. Next base: position 3,949,365 of record CM052324.1, on the reverse strand, counting down.
AGGCTGAACAAAAGTATGATCATCTCTGCTCTCTGCTCGAAAGGTGTGTTCTCTGGTTGGTTCCGTGTCAGTTGGATCGAGACGGAGGAGCTGTCCTTCGCCTACTAGCACGATCGTTCGCCACCCTCGGACTCCGGTCGGCGAAACAAATTGGACGAAAGTGATCAATCGGCTGTCCCCGGACAATACACGACGCATCATCCATCATCATCATCATCATTATCATCATCATCATCATTATCATCATCATCATCAGCATCATCTTCGACACCGTCATCGTCCCGCTGGCTCTCCGTTGTCGCTTCTGTTCGTCGTATTGTCGAGAATTATCGGGGTAGAATTGTGTTCCGCGGGCTTGTATATAGCACCCGCGCAATAGAACGGAACCGCCAGCTCCTGTGTGTGTGTCTCTCCGCGCATAAACGCTGTTAGGGGGAGAGCTTCTCTCTCTCTTCTATTCCCGGTATCCTCTATACGCAAACATGCAACATCGTCTCGTCCGCGCTTCTCTCGCCCAGGGCCACCGTTATACATATATATATACACACACACATACATATCTATATATATATGCATATATACTCCGTAAAACTCGCGACACTCGTACCCGGATTGTAGCGGGTCGCTTGATTTCGGGGATCGTCAATAGAACTCGATCGGTGTGTGGTAAGTATAATAAGAGTGTAAGAGACAGAGAGAGAGAGATGCTTGGTGTGACGCGGATAGAGTACGGCACACCGGGGAGGCCCGGTGCAAAAACATCGAATCCTTGATCGACGACGACGATTCATCCCCTTCTTCCTTCCAGTCTTCCTCCTTCCTTCCTCACTCTTCACTCCGTCACACAACCCGATCACATCATTGGTCATCACTTGCGTGTTCGGTGATCATCCGGATTCGGTTTTGCGGGTATCTCTCGGTCTCTCGCGCCAGTCCACTGGTCCGCGGGTATGCGATTCTTCAGAGTGGCTCTCCCCGTCTGGTGGCCATCTTGGCAGCCCTGGAAGCCAAAGCGCCCAATGAGCACACGAGACCCGTCAGGGTCTCCCAGAAAGTGGTCCTACGTCTTTTGTGCGCTGCCTGACCGACGTACCCCAAATAATAGCCGGCGTAACGATCCGCCCCACGGTCCGAGGCGCTGTCCGACCTGCCCACGCTGGACCTGGCCGACTTCGGCTGCTGCACGATGCTCCGTCGATGTTGCTCCTGATGATGATGCTCGAGGACGCTCGACCTCGGTGAACCATCCCCGTACCTTTGCTGGCCCCCCTCGTCCGTCTCGTAGAGCCGTTGCTGGAGCTGCACGTTGCTCAACCGTCGGTCCATCATTCGCACCAAATTCTGGTGGACGCGACGGTCGTTCTCCTGCACGACGGGCAACTGACGCCGGCAACCGGCACCAGCTACCGGCGACTGTTGCTGCGGCTGTTGCTGTTGCTGCTGCTCGTTCCTCTGTTGTTCCACTTGTCAGGCATATTCGGTGTCCGTCGACGCGGATCTCTCCAAGTGCGCCTGGTGGCCGGGGGTACTATGGTGTTGCTGGTTCTGGTTCTGCTGTTGCTCTTGCTGTTGCGCTTGGGCGTACGCAAGGCTTTTCTGATAGCTGAACAGCTGCCTCTCCAGGCTGTAGTTGTCCGCCTGCAGCGAGGCGATCTCTCGTCGCATCTGTAGGTTGTGGATGCGACACACGTCGTCGTATTTATGATAGGTCGCCTGGAACAGCAAGTGGCATTCATTCCATTCGAGACGGATCCTCAGCTGACCATCCTCCGTCAGGAACAACGACTGGTTGTCTTTCACCGCGTTCGTGTCCAGGTTCGTCTCCATAATTATACCCTCGTCCACGACTTCCTGGGCGTAGTAACGGCTGAATGGCACACCGGGTAGGCTGATAGGCTCCTCGTCTTGTAACAGGTATGCTGACCAGCTGACATACCTGATGATCAGAAGAGACACCTTCGTATAGAGACTAGTTATCAGAGATTTAAGATATAAGTGTAAAAAATCAACGAACCTCAGATGGTTTCGCGGGACGTTATGGATGTCCTTGTAGACCAGATGTAGCCTGACGGTGTCCGAGTGTAGATCTGCTCTAAGGGTCCAGGCCTGTTCATCCCTATCATAACATGACGCTGGCGGCAAAGGTGCGGGTCCGCAAGCTAGTACAGCTACCTCGCAGATCGTCCTAGCTTCGACCATCTCGAGAGATACTCTGACCACGCCTTTGTGTGCGATCTCGGACCACCTAACCTTTGGATGCCATCCGAAGCTGCAACCTTCCCCGTCGGATAGGTCTTCGATCGGTCCGGAGTCGATCCTGCGGTCGCCTTCTCCCAAAGCGACGGTATACCGGACTCGGCAGTGATGATGGATGCCGGAGTATCTCATCAGATAGACGCTGATGTGGCTCTGGTACCCTTCCCCTCTGGCACCCGCATCCTTGTTCCCGTGCGGGTAGACTACCAGGTTCCAGTCGAACCCACCGAACGCGAAATAATCGGTCTCGAGCTTGAACGACTTGGTCTTGTCGGCGATGTTAAGTTCGGTCATGTAGACGGTCCTCACGTTCGATATCGCCAGTTCTAGCTGGAACTCGCCGTTCGTGTCGACGAAGTTCCGGTTGTAGAGGTCCGTCACCGAGATGTAGTTCCGCTTGCCCTGGGCCGACGCCTCGCACGTGAACTTCACCCGCTTGCCCGAGAAGCCTTCGTTCATCGAGAAGTGCTGCCGGTTCAGCAGGGTGAACGTGAAGTCCACGTACACCCGCAGGTTCCTCGAGGCACTTCGCCACACCAAGTACGCGCCCAACATCTTCGCAATGCAAAAAACAAGCATGCCTTTAGCTCACGGTCGGTTGACTTGTTTTTGAGGGACTTGGAGGTTATTGTTCAACAATACTATAATGTCTCAATACGAAAATTTTCAATTTGAGCCCGTAATGAGAATTTAATTTATCAAGGTATCTCGTTCTCGTAAATTAAACAAGCAAATATACTGCGATTTGTGTCATGTTTAGACTCATTTTAATCAGAAGAATGTCACGAATGGTCTGGTAAAAATTCTAAACTACAAAATCTTGAAGAAAATAATTTTGTTGCACTTTTTATAGTAGTGCATTCGTAAATATTTGACAAATATTTGGCATATCTCTCTGTAACATATATTGAGACATTAATGTAGCGTTATTGTAATAAATTTTGTAAGATTGAGATTATGTATTTGGAACGTAAATTTAATTGGCAGGACCAAGGTCAGCGATTTTATTTCGAACGGCAACCGGCCTCGCACAGTTGCTATTCTCGATGGCAGATTATCATTGGCGGGTTCATTAATTCCCCGATATGACCGTTGTTCAATTACCGAGTTAATCGCTGCATATTTCACTGTGCGGACCGGGCCGTGCTGTGCCGTGTTCCTGCATCTGTATTTACAAAAGCAGTCGGTAGTCGTTAATTGAATTTCAATCGTGTCACGGACGACTGACTCTCCGATGCTTTACATATTTATTACAGTCTAATGAACACCTCCTTTCACTGGAATTATAGTTTCTCAGGCACAAGGAAAATGTAAAGAGCCATCCAACTTTATTATACAGAGTGTCTCACAAATGTCGTACTTTCTTGAAAGAGCTGATTCCTCAAGTGTATTCGCGGTAACTTTCAGAATCACCTTTTTCAAGGAAGTACAACAGTTATGGGAGATTCTGCATAAAAGAAGCAATTTTTATTTCTGTCTTGTATTGTGCAAATAGTGAACCAAGAAGAAAATAATTTTGTTGCACTTTTTATAGTAGTGTATTCGTAAATATTTGACAAATATTTGGCATATCTTTCTGTAACATATATTGAGACATTAATGTAGCGTTATTGTAATAAATTTCGTAAAATATATATAAATATATATTTATTAAGCTACTCGAGACTAATGTGATGCCTTCAAGTATTCTGAATTGTTAAAACAAATATGGATATGCAAAACTAAGTTATCAATAATGTTTGAAGAAGACTGTTAATGAATTGAAAATAAATTTACTTGTTGCTTCACGCTTGTCAGATTCTTTTAACCTGTACGAGGAAACAAGTTCGTTCAATTTTTGTCATTCAGTGGAATTACTGCGAGCTGGGAATAGTTTCAGCGTTGGGGACGGAGTGAGTGGAGTTTGAGGAAGTCTCGGATCACCTTGTTGCCCTGCGAGAACTTGACGGACCATCGTTGGAAGCCGCAGACGAGCTCCTTGCTGGTGACGTCTCTTGTGGGGTCACGTATCACGGTCCTGGTGACGATGAACGAGAAGACCCGCGTGCCACTGTTGTCAGGCAGCTGCGCGAATCTGTTTAGCAGAGCCATCACCGCATCTCGAGGGCACAGCTAGATCAATGGTCCACGATCGCTCGACTATGCTCTATATTAAATCCCCCTACGGCCGCTGCACGGGCCAGAATCTCTGAAACAGAAACGAAATTCCGCCATGTACTCGTATTATCTGGCCACAGCCATTGTCCGATGTCCCTAGCGAGCTATTAACCCATTCTCTCCGCTTTATAATATATCGTTTTCTCCTGTAGCCGTTTTGCAGCGCGGTTTTATGCAACCGCAGAGCCGCTGGCAGTCGCAGAAAACAAGGGAACGAATGTAAAATAGGGGAAACGGCGGAAATAGAGTTGTACGAAGTTGCTGGGCTAGTGGCGAGTCTGTTTTTGAATTTCAACGTTTTCATGGGAGGCCGGTTCTAATTGCTTATTCACTATTCTACCGTTATCGCTAAAGCATCATTCATTTCCTCCTGGAGAACGTTTTTTTTCTCGTTTTTAGCTCTCTTTCCCATGCTCTGAATGAGGCCTGTTTCTGAGAAAGAGAGAGACATCTTATCGGTCGAAACAGGACCTTTTTCCGAGACCGGACTTATAGCACGCTGTAAACTTAATATATACAGAAAAATAGACATCTGTCAATGTCTAGAATGGTCACCGGAAGACCCTAATTGACCGAATCTTCGAGAAAGACTCCTAGTCACGAACGCACCATAAATATTGTTCGAAAGAAAAACACCGCAAAATGTTATAAAATGCATTTCCTTGAAAGGTACAATTATTACATGAAACGCGACTCATTAATTTAAACTGTGAAGCAGAAACGAAACACGAAGGATTAACTCGGGATCGCTTGCGCAACTGTTATCGAGGAGCGTTCAAGGGTTAAAGGGACTTGCGCTTTGCTAATGGATTTAGAAAGTCGAAAGATCTCTGGATCCCAGGAGTAGTAATTTCGCGGTACCGTTAACAAAAAGTTTCGAGAGCTGTCTCGACAGCCAGGGGAAGAACTTTGGCAGCCGCAAAATCGCCTCGGTCGTTCCAATATAATCCTTCCCCCGGTGCGTGACAATTAATGCCACAAGGAGCTTTAGATGCGCGACAGTATTTCAGAGCCGAAAGCGGATTACGCTCGGCCTGTTGGATCTCGAGGCAAGGCGAGGCTCAAAGAACACCAAGCGGAAGCACGCCCTTCTTCCCCTAAATACATTGCCAATATTGTGCTCTGGATCTTGCGAAACACTAATTAACTGTGGCACAAGATACCCACGCCGCGCGCCGTCACGCGAGTTACCATTTGAGGGAAGCGTTCTCAGCTGTTCCTCGAAAATTCCTACGAATTTGTCCACTTAGGGAGATCGCCTTGTCGACCTAATAAACTATCAGACGTTTATGCAGTTTCGCAAACATCACTGCGAGCCAATTTATGGTTCTGTTTGGTCCGTGTTGCTTGTATCTAGATTGGAATCCATTGCGTGGCATATTCGCTGTTTACTTCTGTACACTGTGTAGATGTTGTTTGTCTTATATGTAGAACTGTATCATTAGCAGCACAAGTTAATTCTTTGCATCTCATAGTCGTTGGAACTTTTAAGATTTCATTAATTGTTTAAATGAAACGATAGAGTTAGTTAGTTTAGTTTATTTTCAGCCTCAATGGCCTGGGAGAGGACTCGGTTTTTAATTATAATTATTATTAATATTTCTTTTAATTTTAATTATTAGATTCGCTTATATAATTATAATTTATATATAATTATATAATTATATCAGTTCTGCACCAGTCCATAAAACCACACATAACCATAATCGAATGAAATGTCGTCTGCATTGGTACCAGCAACTTCAGGTCAGTGAATACGTCGGAAGTGCATCGTTGTTAGTCAAGAAGTCAGCCGAGGATTGCACAAGAGCGAAGTTCGTTTCGGTGTCGATCAAAGCGAAAGGGGGGCATCAGTTTCGGTAAAGATGTGAATATAAAGGGATCCCGTTTCCGGACACCACCGTGCAAAATTCATGAGTGTAAGGGAGCCACTGAACTCCTTCGGGGTGTCTATCGACCTCCTGAATTATAGATCAAGCCGCGTACCAAGTTAACCGTCCCTGGGCATCGGACACCGTTGCGAATTCTTGCAAACTCTACGAGGAAGTTCGCTCATTCTTCAGACACCGATCGGGTTGGAGACAATGGCGACCTCAAAGGACGTGGTGCCCTTATTCTTTAGGGACGGCACCGTCTATCGGGAATGGGCATATTATTTGGATAGATTGAATAAGTATAATCTAGCCGAGTATTATTTCGCGAAGGCGATTCAGCAGGGACAGGACAAGAACCTCAGGACATACCTAGGCCTTTGTAGCACCCAGGTCAATTATGCTAGGTACATCAGAGCTACGGCGACTACGAAGCAATGCATCAAAATTGGTAGGCTCTATTCTTTGCACTTTGGAATGTGTTCATAGTATTGATAGATGTCTACTCAAGAATTTACTTTGCAGATCCGACCTATTCCCACGTGAAGGAAATGCAGTTGACAACCCTATTCCAAGTCGGCGAGTTCGAGTTCAGTATGGTGCATGCTTATCAGGGCTATAGGAAGCGTCAAACGAATGCGTTGAAGAGCGGCATCCTTCAAGGGTGCCAGACCGTGGAGGAATGCGTGGGCAAGAACACCCATCCTAAGGCACTGTTGCTTCTTTCGCCGTGGATACGGGACCTTGAAGAACACCGGAAGATGATGATGGAGAAGCTGAAGGAGGAAGTGGACGAGCTGGCTGGTAAAAAGCTGGGAAAACTGCAGCTGACTCTCAAAATTAGATCTTTGTCAAGGGGTTGGGGGATGAATAGGATGACTATAGATAGCAGGATCTAAGTAACTTTTTAGTTAGGTTTCTCCATAGAGAAAACTTAGGATTATCAATATGACAACTATAAAGGCAAACTAACTAATTATTTCATCCCTTAACCATGAAGTGGTTAAGGGATGAAATAGGATAACAGAGAGGCTGGCAGCATGATGGACAGCTAATTGAAAGTGGCAGTGGAGCAAGGAAACACATTATCTATTGATTTCCTAACTTCGTTCTCTAGATTAATTGATCTTGTGCAAGATGTAACCTTTTGTCGATTTTCATTATTAATTGTAATAGCAAAAGAGAGGCTAAAAACAAAGAATGTCCAATTAATTGTGACAATGAAAAATACTCGTTCTTCTTGTGATCTCGCCAAAAGCTTTGTTGTTTTTCTTTTGAAACGAGTCATCAAAAGTGCATTAAACGAGCCCGTTAGATCCCATCGGTTGTTGGTACATTTTTTATGGTGTCTCGCAAGCCGCGGTGAACTAATTTCTAAGTCCATACTTAATTTTCTAATTTACCGATTTTCATTTTCCTGCGAATCTGGCCCTCGAGGCTAACAAAGTTAGTTCCGTCATCGTTTGGAACTTCCTGTTCAGGCGGACTAATTGGACTGTAACTCGACGTCCCGGTTACGAGAACGACTTCCCCACGAAAAAGCTCGTTACAACTTAATGTTGTTCGTTACATGCTTTAATCTTCCGCAATCTGGCTGCAATCTGGTTCGCGGGTGTTATTAACAAATATTGTTCTCCGTGTTTGCATAGCCGGTGGCTAATGAGGCTTCCGAGAATCGCGAAAGGGGCGTAACTTGTTCTTTGGCGTTGAAGATTTAATACTTCGATGCTGCGAATTTATTCACTGCTTCATAAATTCTCGGTACTTGTATTCTATTGTTTCACAATGCTCGTCTGAAGTTTGAAGTCTTTTGTAGCAACAATCCATCAGGTGTTTACAGACTTCGTTGCTTATACTACCTTCATCTTTTTAGATTTAATTCATCAAAAATGAGATCGGATAGGTTCCTTATGCATGCTGCTCTGATTTTCATTTTTCACTGAATTTGACAAACCGGAAGTACTAACTATTTCGGTATTTACAGATATAGACGAGGAACAAGCCAGGTTCAAGGTCAACGACCCCGAGCTGCAAGCAGAAGCGGCGATCAGAAAGCTGCAACGTTACATCTCACAACTGTACCTAGGGGGACTGGCCTACGACAAGGACTTCTTGAAATATATGACGGAGCAGCCAGAATTACTAGACCATCCGAACAAGAAATCAAACGACCTGATACTTTATCACACAACGAAGAATTATAAGAGGTCCCTGAATAGGTTGCATATCCTACGAATGCGTAGGCCGCTGTACACGTACCTTTTTCGAAGAAGAGCTATTCCGAAGGGACACAAACTGATGCTTGAATCGGAGAAGACGTTGAGGAAGAACCTTATTATCATTGAAGCAGACTTCTTGTTGCATCGTCTTCACGAGATGAGGATAAAGAAAGATTACGTCACCTTTTTCCAGTGAGTCAATGGAGAAGTAGCTTGAGTTTGTACTTGTTGAGTTGTTTGGTTTGAAAGTAGATCATTGTTTTTATGTTTTTTTTATTCTTTAAGGAAGATAGTGCGTTCAAAAAGTTCTTCAGTTCAGGAGAAATGAAATTAAGTGAAAGTATTATTGTTCTAAATCGATTCCAAGTCATCAACTACTAACTTGATAGAGGGTACTAACCCTCTATCGTTATCTTTGGTTAGGGGGTTTAGAAGAAGTCATTCGAAACATTTATCTAGCAGCTTTATGTTGCTTCGGATAAAATACTGATCACTACCCTGACGCGTTCTAAAAAAAAAATAGTTTCGTCAGTGCACTGTGTGCTTTTCAATGATTCATACGTTTCTGTCCAGCATGGTCGATCGGGTGAAAGACAAGTTCGACGGTTATTCCCTGAAGATGTTCCCTTTGAAGGAGGAGTGTTTGAACGCTGTCTATAACATGGTCGCATGGGCGTATATCGACACCAGGGACTTAAGGCTGTTAAAAAGCAAGGAGCTGATAAAAACCTACGTGAAGCATCACTTGGGAATACGAGTAGCGGAATTGCCTCGCGACAGCGACATCGCCTGGGTCCACGCGCATAGTGACAAAGAGGCGCTTAGACGCTTTCGCAAGTGAGAGCCTGGACACATATCTTTTTGGAAACTATTCGCGAGTCGATCGACCCGGGCGCGCCGCTCGAAAAGTTCGAGCACACGGCTAAAGCGCTCCACCGGCGCTTTTTCTGTCGGATGAACTTTCGCGACGCAAAGCCTGAAGATATTTATGGTTCGCGAGAATATAGCCGAAAACTGGGTCGGGATTTTTGACAGTCATAATTCCACCGTTACGCTTTATCCCCTTTGTTTGCTCCGGATGAATTTTGTTAAAGCGAGCCTTCGCTTCCGGTAGGAAAATTCTCCGTTGAACAATCCTTGACCTTACTCTTTTTGCTTTCTCAGGAGATTAGCCATGGCGTCGAAACCTTTGGAGCTTACCTGGCTGTACCACGAGCTCTGCAAGTTCTTCATCGAAATCCGTCGCTACGACTTAGCCAGATTCTACGCGAAGAAGGCCAAAGACATGGGAGAGGAAGCGGGAAACGTGCAATGGGTCCTAAATGTTCACCACTTAATCCTCCGCATCGAGATCTCCCAAAATTACCGAAACGAAGCGAAAGAAGCTGCAGCGTTGGCACTAGGCAATGCCAAGAAGCTAGGCTTGGAATTCTTATGCGAATTTTATATGTGGATACTGGACATGATTGATGAGACTGACATAGACAAGATGATGATGGATCAGGATCCAATCGCCACGAGGCAGCAGTTGATCCTTGACTTAATGCCTGATGATATGAAACCTGATGTTGATTATCTGTGGAGGAGTATGGACACTGTCCCTGCTAAACGGAGACTGTCAGTCATGCCTGGTTGCAAGCCTGTTGATAAGAAGTACAGGTTCCCTTGTAAACGGATTAGCATTATGCCGAGACCTAGGAAGGACCCTGAAAGGGAAGCTCGGCTAGCGTTCCTGGCTAAGTATGAGCTGTCGAAGGAGAGACCGGGTTATATTGACTTCAATGAGTTTGATTGAAAGTTGTTACGTTATGTTCGTCGATTAATTAAGGTACCAGGATGCTCAGATGTACACGAGCTACTAAGAGATTAGGATACATTGTCTTTCGATTATGTCATAAAGGAGCTAAGAAAAATCTTCAGGTATAGCATGAACTGACGCAACACAGTTTCCGTACTGCTCAAGACTCTGTCGATGGTAATTCAATAAAGCTATCCGTAATCTCCTAAGAACCCTAGAAGAAAGCTAGAAATGGGTCTTCAGAAGTATCACGATATACAAAGAGTCGATGCACTAACTTAGCTGGTGCAACATAGTCTACAAAAAGACCAAGTCGCATTAGCCCCAAAGAATCGAACTGTAATTCTAGGTTTAAGTTACGGAACAGAGCTTAAAGATGGAGAGTCTAATATCCTCTCAAGTACCCTGAAAAGGATACCAGGAGAATCTTGCTGAAGGTGAAGCTAGTCGAATGGAAGACCAGGTTACGTAAACTCGAACGTCCGAAGACGAAGAACCTGTATCTTTATCTTGTCCCGATGCAGCCGTAGAGGGTGCCTGCAGCAGTAGTAGCTATTGATGGGGTCCTGATGGAGGAACGCGAGAACGGTGTACTCGAGCCATCTTAGTTAAAGGAAACTGCTGAAGTTACAGCGAGAACGAAGTTTTACACGTCGTGCAATTAAACTTTTAGGACCATCCAGTCACCGGGGTTGGTTGGGAGCTTGTTGACCCGCTAACTCCTCCTAGCATAAACGAAGTCGCGTTTCTTTAAGGGAAACAGCTCTTCCGTGTAGAAGGTAACTCTCTTTGAAGGGTAGTATAATAGAGCACCGGAGGATGTACAAATAGATGAGCTACTAAGAGGACAATCTGTATTCGACGACTTAGACCAAAGGACGTTGGGAAAGGAGCTAACAGAAATGTCCAGGTGTATCATAAACTATAAAGAGACCAAGTGCGTCGCCTCGAATATTTTGTGAGGGTTGAATCTCGAAGTCGCGCGTGTTCAAGGGAAATAGCTATTCCGAGTAGTGACTCTTCAACAAAGGAGTGAACACCTCCCACAGCACTGCTAAAGTGGATTTCTCGCGGAACAGGACAAGATGTTCTATCTTATTCACTTTTTGACACCGTGGAACGGACACTTTATCACACGAAAATCTCTCGTAATAGGATAACTTGTCCGTCGCCTGCCCGCGAACCGTTAAATCGAAAGCACGAAGCTTCCTCCCCCTGCTCACCAGCTTCAAAAGCTCAATCATCAAATCTGCCTAAGAAGTTCAGTGCAGAAAATTAGATTCGCTCTATTGGAAAAGTTTAGAGTCTTCCGTCGGGGCGGGTGCTTTATAATTAACCGAGAGGACGAAGACCGGGGCTGTTCGTAATCGATATGTCGCGGTAAAAGTTGCCGAAGTTCTCGTCCTGGTAAATGTTTGCACTTGAACGCAGGTGCACGTGGCTCCCGGTATTAGTTCTCAGTCGTTGAAACGATTCTTTTTCTTCGAACGGTCCATTTAGTTCGAAATTTATTTCTTGCTTCTGGGAAATTCGTTTCTATGCTTTCCTGTCCGTAGAGCATATAGTGCATTAACTGTTGTTGAACATTTGATAGGTGAAATAAAGATTAATGAATGTATTTAATGGATTTATAATTTAAAAATGATAAATGTACTGACGTAGCAACTATAGATAAGCTTTTCGTCTCAAGAGTGTATATAGTCCATTTAATATTTTCAAAGATTTGTTAGGTGAGATAAAGATGATAATGGATTTGATAGAGTAAAATCTTAAAATGGTGGATGGACTGGAATGGGGTTCTAATGGGTCAAATACTGCAGCTTGATGGACGAAGCTTGTATAGTGGTTGTTATATGTTCTAATGCCTGCATCGTAAAATTTCATTTGAAAAAGTCCATAAGAAAGTTCAAAACCCACCACGTTCTCTATAAACCTGTTACAATGGTGGTTTTAGTGCATTGGCGGTCGAAGAATAAAGATGACGGCTGTATGTATACAACTATCAATGACAAAACATTTTTAAAAAGTGTAAAAAGTTGTAAAAAATATTCATTATATTCGTACATTTTTATATCTACAGTCTATTGACTGAAACTCTCGAAAGGCGAGTAACATCTTTGCATCAACAGCTCGCATGACAGGTTTCTTATCGACTCGAAAACGACCCAGTTCGATATTCGACGTCGAACCAACGCGCAATGAGAAGCTTCAGGTTCGTGTCTGATTGTCCACGGCGAAGTTCAGGCAGGCGCGACGTCGGTGCGTGTTCGAGTCTTGAAAATCGATGGCTGTCCTCGCGAGCAGTGGTCACAAGGACGAGCTGCGCGGCCTGGACGAGGTGAGGAAAGCGGTGGAACATGCAGAGACTCGTGCCCGGTCCGAACAGAAGAAGAATAACGCGAAAACCGGAAGAGAGCTCGCGAAGGCTTTGCATCGCGAGGCCGATCAGCTCTATCGCAGGTGAGAAAGGCTATCATTCATTTCTCCATGGAGGAGATCCTCAAACGGATGTTTCGCGACCTTGGCGAGTTTGCACGCTCGGGACCAAGGCTCTGTCTAGGGACCTGCAGTCCCTCGACAATTTTCTGTCCCATCAGCGCGAGGCTTTGTAATTCGTGCTGTTTCGCGTTGAATCGATACCTGTGCATACATGCAGCGTCTAGTTTCCAATGACTCGGAAAATATTAAAAGAAATTGTACATCATTTTATGGAATGACAGACAAGACGGAAGTCCGCTTGATGCATTGACGGAAAATGGTGATATACTAGAATATCAATATACAAATCTTTGTATAATACAGGGTGTCTCAAAAACGTACCAATTTTTTGCTTGATCCCACAATTTGTCCGTTCAAATATTTTTGCACGTTTCATAAATCTTTTTAGAGTGCGGAGTTTCCGGGCGGTTACAGCAAAAGACGGTCTCTTGCATTCATGACCGCATTCGCGTTGCAGATGCTGATGACGGTACCAGCGTCCTTCGAATTAACTTTGGGTTCTTTCCTCTCAACGATTCTCTTTTCCATCTCGAGGACAGGATTCCTTTCAGGCTAATCCGATGCCACGCGACTGTACGAACGTCGCAATGTTTGATTTTTATTCTTTATAATTTTGCTTGCCTTATGTCGCAGTTGCTGCGTTCCGTATTCTTTCTGCGCGGAATTTCCTCCGGAGAAACCATCTAAGATGAATCTTGAATAACTTTTCCAGATACGGTAATCTCGGTGTATGTAATTTATACAATTTTCAACACTTTTTCGTTGCTTAAAACGTCGTCATCCACATAGAAATGAAATTTTTCTTAAAATAACACGGCACTCAAGTATTCATTAATTAGAGTGGTTCGTGGAAATCATTAAGAGGAAAAATTCATATTTATACCATCTTTACGTCTCGCTGTTGACGTAGAACATTTTTCTTTTGTATAAAGATCAAACGAGAAAAACTCGAATGGGTTATCCTAACTTCTACCGTGCAATTATTTCTCGGGAACGTTAAGCGGTTAAGAACGGAGCTAATGGTGTTTCTTCGCGTTGCAAATGCGCAAGCCTGTTGCAATGGTAATTGCATGGTACCCGCTGTAAAATAATATTATCGCTGGCAGTTGAACCTTATCCCAGCATACGGCCGGTCTCGGTTGGTATTGTTCCAGCGCGGTTTTAATGATTTAATCAGCGGAATTAATTTATTCCTTTGGAGCTGCGGGTTCAATTATTCGACCGACCGTACAGTATCGTTTAATCACTTTTGCATAGTTAATTGCGAGGCGTCCGCCAGGTCGGCGATCGCATCGGCCGGCCGATACGTGAATCTGAATAATTTTCTGTAACGTTATTTCAATGTCGCTGCAACAATTTCGTTTCGAATCCGATTAATCCCCTCCAACCATTCTAATGATTGTCCAGCGAACTTCCCACGGTTTTAACGTTATTTATCAAATATTTCATTCTACGCTTTAACTTATATCCACTGGGGTGCACGAGTTTTGAGTTATTCCTTCATTTTCTATTTTGATGGACAAAACTTAATAATTTCTGCTTTCCTCAGAAAAATCAAAATTGTAAATAACGACTACAACATTACGATGAATATACTAATTATGTACGTAATTTGATATATTATTCGCGGAGTACAAATGGAGTTTATCCACTGAAACTATCTGTCAACAAGTTTCTCTTTCATGGAAAAAGAATTTTTTGGCTCGAGAGAATTTTGATTTCAAATGATTGGCAATCGACGCAGTCGAAGTATAAAAAAATTGGTTTGAATGCTGCGCGTCAGTTAGAGTTTTTCAACGTTCGATTAAGTATAGAATCGTGCACGGGAAACGGTGTTTCCCGCGAGCAAACCCATTTCATGAATGGTTAATCGGCCGTTCGAATTGGGGTGCGCCGGCTGCCGAACTTCCCCACGTCAACTATATTTCATCGTCGAAATTATACAGACGGAATTATCGCTCGCTATTACCGGTCTTCTCGTGTCGACATCATTAACGTCGCCGTTTCATTCACCTGTCCGCCAATTGGACGAAGCTTCGTGTTTAAAACAGCGCGGTGCGAGTTTGGCGGAACAAGGCCTTTGAGTTCGATCCGTCTGGCACCGATATACAGCGAAACCGCGGAATTATGGTCGCGGACGGTTGTTTAGATCCTTCCGCGATCGCTGTCGATCGAGAACCGCCCTCTGGTGAACCGGGATTAACCAATGCTTTACGGAAATTAGTATGATCGCGGCAATGTAACGCCAGCCAGTGGATTGAACAACAGTCTTTCGTAACTAAGCGTGGAAAAGTGTTTCGTCAGTTTTGGGAAGATTTGTATTTCAATAAAGATCCACACGATATAGATAATCGAAATTTCATCCACGAAAATTCGAAGCAGAATTTTTTGAAGCAGAAATAGGTTTTTGGGGCAGGAGATTTGAATAGAAAAGTGCCCAGGGCTTATGGAAACAAGGTTACTATGGAATTCTACAGGGACTGGTACAAATATAATATTCAAAAAGAAAAATATCTCGTCGTTCGTGAAAATCGTGGACAGAATTTTTTCGATAGTGGAAGTAGATTTTCGAGTCAGGGGATTTGATCAGACGACTGGAAATTCGAGGAATTTTAACCGAAAACCGAGATTAAAGAAATGGTGAACTTGTATAAAATCTGAAAGAAAGCTTTTTCACATTTAAATCTTGGAGATAGGTTCTATTTATAATTTATATTATTCATTAAAGATCAGATTATGAGGCATGAAAGTGTCACTAACAGTAGCCTTTGCTTATCGATATTAGTCTAACAATAACAACTATGTTGGGCAACGTTGTGAAATGTAAACGGTTGGGAGCTACTCAACCGCTGTCCTAATATAGACGTTTAGTTTGTGGTAAATATTTATCCTTGTCAATCGGCCACTCCGCGTTATCAGAAAATAGCTAATATCAGGGTACATGTCATTCCTATGTGTGCGAAGATATTACACAGCACTGTATACTCTACAAATATTATTACATCAATAATATTAGATCTCAAAAAGTTGGATCTATTAAAAATATCTTTTAGTAATTTCAATCAGTTGAAAAAGCACATCTTCGTTGTTAAATTTTTTGAATAATCTTACTATTTTCTGTTTCTCCCGTTAATTTTCGTCACAGGTGCGCAGAATCCACAGTAATAACATAAATCAACGCGATAATAAACCACTCGTAAAATATTGTACAGCGAAGATACACCGTGGATTATCAACAAAATTCCGTGCATCGTCGGTTATTTATTATCGCGAGATTCGTCGCAAGCACGGCGATGTTTCGCATCCCACAGCAATCGCATCTCCTCCATTCAGCGAGTATTTCGCGACAATCCGTTCGTTAATTGCTTCTCGTGTCGCTGCAGTTTCTCGAAAGGGGAGTCGGTCGGCCATAATTAATCGCGGGTTGATTTCGCGCGATGCTGGCTGGGTGGCCGCCACTTAGCCGGACGAATTCCGAGCGTCGAATTCGCAAATTGCAGCGGTGATTACGAGTCGGCGTTGGTGGTGTACCATCGGGCCGCGAATCTGTTTCCCCGTGACAACAGTCATAGAGTAGCGGCCATGCGAACCACAACGACAATAAACTCGTGCAACAATCCTCCAAGAACGGCGGGGAGGATATCGCCGGCGAACAGCAAGACCGACGAACGGCTAATGGCGAGTCTTTGCCCCGAAACCGCTGCCATCTTGGCGAACGAGAAGCTCAAGAGCAAGCCCAATGTGTCTTCCGTCACAGAAGTCTTGAGGTATGGTATTTGAAAATTTATTTCGCGTTAAATAATCTGAGAAATTGTTTCATTCAAAAACATATGATGTTTGAATAGTATCTACTGCTAAATATCGATGTTGAGGGTGAGATATTATTAAAACATTTTGTCTGTGAGATCGAGGGTCAACAGAAACATTTATGCGAAATGTAAAAATTAATTTTCACCTGGCAAAATCCTGCAGCAATACAGAAAATCTTTTTTTGAACCAGGAAGTCAATTACCATAATGCACTCCATTCAAGGTCGATCCAGAGTCGTCAGATTAAGATTTGTCCCCCCACTTCACTTTTCCCTTCTACCCTGTCGTGCATGTTTCAGAGAGAGGGTAACTTTTTCCCTTGAATTCGCACTACCTCCCTTCTGGCGCCTCTGGGTCCACCTGAACCGTAGCTACAATCGAGTAGCATGATCCCCCGTCTAGCCTGAGAGACACCGATATGTTCGAATGCAACATCAACGCGTCTTGGGATAGGATTAAACGACCTGGAGTGACGGGGTAAGGTTCTATACAGCCGTGGCTTACAGTCTCAACTAGTATCAGCAAGAATGTAACGTAAGCTCTCAGGATCGAATATATTAATCTCAATGGAACAGTCGATTCAATTAGAACACGTTGCATGAAACCAGCACCAGGCAGAGAGGAAATCTCTAAACCTGATCCAAGTTCTGTTTTAACATGTTCGATCCTCCTGTCAATCCTGAAGACTAATCCTAAAAGTGTCTTCAGATTAAATCCAAGACAATGTATTTCACCCTCTGCATGCGATTGGTGTCTTTCAAATTCCATTGAAAATCACCATATTCAGAAACGTATCTAGAAACGATAGTTGTAATAAATAAATACAGAATTTGTTTATTTATTAAGGAACTGAAGTATCTGTAAAGGGCTAATCACATTTACCCAACATTTCAAGGTCTAAAATCCTCGTTTCCAGCTACTTCAACAACCACAAGACCCTGTGGAAGACTTTGCCCAGTCCTCGACCTTCGAAAACCCAGTTGGCAAGGTCCAGGGCAATGCTGCGACAGTTGAACAACCTTGCTGATGAATATCTCGCTGACCTAGAGGCTTCTTTCAAATCCGGCAAGATGGCCGACGCTATGAGGACAGCGCAAGAGTTGCTGATGGTATCGGAGAACCTGGAGGACTCGTGTCGTTATCAGATTGCCTCCTACCATTATTTGTCTTTGATCCACGTGGCCCTGAAGAGGCACGACTGGGCTGTTTGCAGCGTGTCCCGCTTGATACGTCTGTCAAAGAGCACCGGAGATGTTGTGCAGTTTTGTAGAGCGTTGGTTACACTTGGCAAGGTTCATTTGAGCTTTGGACATCTAAATGCAGCGGCTAGAGCTTGGGAACACTTGGCTGCTGACCTTAACGAGCCGATACCACTTGCTTGGATCAGGCATGAGATTGGGAGGTGTTACCTGGAGACTGGGAAATACCTGAGGTCTCTGGAGATGGCCTCCAGGTGCATCGATGTTGCCGAGGAGGTCAATGCTACCAAGTGGTTGTTGCATGGGAAGCTTCTTCTAGGTGAGCAAGAGGCGTTACGCCTCTCTAAGAGATCAGAAATAAATTTTTTTTTGACGTTTTTTTATAAAAGTTAATGTAGGTATTTTTCAACAATTTTTATTTTGCATAAGTTAACTGCAGTCTAGTGCCCAAGGTGGTTCGGAACCCACCTTAATAAACTGTAGGTCCTGTCGTGAAGTAACCTTAGCAAAGAGTTGAGAGCGACGTAAAATTAATAAAAATAAACTGCTGTCTACTAATCAGCATCATCTTCTCCAAGGTCAAAGCCTGGCAAAGATAGGTAGATTCGCAGAAGCCACCCGAGAGCTTCGTCAAGCAGCCAAGATCACGGAGGAAGAAGGCGACACCCCGATGCACTCCTACATCCAAGATTTAATCGACAAAATGGCAGTTCGTAGTCTCGCGCTGGAAAACGTGCAGAGTAAAGAGTCCAAGGTCGCCTCTCCAAGAAGTAACAAAGACGAGGGACAGTTTAAACAACCGAATCGGTTCTGCAGTCGAACGCAAACGATTATAACCACGATGTTCTCTCAGAAGAGGGTGATAACTGAGTACAGGGAAGAAGGGTCTAGCAACGAATCAGAGGATGACGAGATAACGGAGAACTCGGAGGGCAGCTTGTTGCAGTCTAATCTCTGCAGCTCTGCTAGATCGAATCTAGACGACGACACCAACGTAGCTTCTCGCGGAGACAGCACTTTCAGAGTCGACGGGATAGAAAGAACAGCGAAGAAGGAGCTATACTCATCCCCTAGCGAGTCCTCTTCATTCTCCGATGAAGAGAAAATTGAGGGACCCAGAATCATTGAAAAGAATAATGACGAAGACCTAACAGAGGCTAATATTGACGAAGAGGTAGCAATGCTGAAGAATACGGCCAGCGAGACGTCGATGAAGACCGTCAACACGACTGCAACTTATGTGATAGAGTCCCAGGACGATGACAGTCTGTCAGGAGCAATGAAACTGGATAAGTGTGGGAAGATGTTGGCCCAGGACAGGAAGCTAACCGGAACTCAGATGATCGAAGAGCTGGCCAGGCAGGATCTAGGCTTGCTGGAGATGGCCAGGGACTTGCTGCTGATGTCTAAAGATGATCGATTGCCGGATTCCGGAGACGCGGAGGACTTCGGGATTTTGAGGCCTGTAGATAGGCACTAGGTCGGCTGAAATTATGATCCTCGGAAGCGTCCCGGTGATGATGATTGCTAAGGACGTGTGACCATTTCCAACGCTGGCATCGATCCCCGAAGCGTGCTGACTTTTTAGATATCTCTGGAGATCCTCGGATCTTTTGAAGGATCTTCGTTCCAGTTTTATCCGAGTTTTGAAGATCGATTGGTGAGTATTAGATACTTGCTTGATGAGGCCCCTTGGAAATGTCTGAGAAGATGTTTCGCGAAGGATGTTCGTTGTATCGAGAATCTAATTGTAGGCTACATTATTATTATAGGCTGCAAACAATTTATTCGGTGTGTTGGATCTTTTCGGTTGTGTGAATGCTTGCGTTTATTAAAATGTTTCAAAAGAGCTCGTTCGAAAAAATTGCAGAGACGGAAAACATGTTGGACAAATCACAGAGAAGAGTGGCTATAGTCGTGGTAACGGTGATGAACAAAGTCCACGGCGAACCAAACAATACCTCACACCCTCGATACAATTTGCTGGTACAGTGAGGGCGCACGGTGTCGAAAAACGCATCGCAGTCGTGCAACGTGCACGGTCCGCGTTAATTGCGTCTCAGCTGTGGAATTCGCGGCGCGTCCGTCGGTCGGTGTTTCTACAAATTGTAGACCGGGTCTCGTTGGCTAGGGGGAAGCCATTGGAAATCGGGGCAGTTAGGCATCCATATTTCATCGTCCGAGTAGAACGAGTGGGTGGGTGGGGCAATCGAGTAAACCGCGATCCTCCCGGAATCCTCTTTCAGCGCCGCGGATCCCGGCTATTTCGAGCGCGAGGGATTATCAGTTATCAAGCGGGCTCCGACGGTCGATTGAATATTCATTCGCGCTGCCGATGCCTGGCCGAATAACGGATTGCGACGGGCGTGTCCGGGCATCCGTGAAACGTCAAGGAGGCCAGCTGCCAGCGCGAGAAAAAGATAGAAAGGGAGAAGGTGGTTTTTTCTACTCCGCGTCCCAGATCGAGCGAGTCACGCTCGAATTCCTCAACCGGGACCGAATCAATCCTACACACGGCCAACTGCTTATTTTGTTTCACTCTGATCGACTGGCAGTGAGATTCGAAGTTTGGAAATCGGTTTACCCCTCCAGTGGTATCTCTTTGTTGGAGATTATATGAATCGTATTTGAAGAAGTTAGGCGTACAGTAGTGGCGAGACTCGGAAATCGATTTACCCCTCTTAGTGGTTCCCCTCTGATGAGAAAATGTGAATTATGTTTTAAAACACATAGAAAGAACTTCACCTCGGGAAACCAAAATTTTTAAACTTTTTTTAAATCTTAGGCATTCATTGGTTCAAAAGATATGCGTGTGTGAAGTTGAGTGATTTTAAGCGTTTTTGGCAGGCAATTGCGTCGATGATTGCCATTATTTTACTTTGAGTTCATAAAAATGTTTCAGGAAAATATCAGTATCAAGGAACGATTCTTCCTCGGAAATATACTTCTCGCATAATGCTTTCTAAAGGTGTAAGAAAGTGATTTTCGCTGAACGTCGAAGTTCACCGGCATCATTTCAGTTACGCAAGCCCTTGTAAATTCTTCGCGGAAAGTTTCCAGCGTGGGAATTACAGAGGGCGGTGGTTGCGTTGGGAAATGTCAATTCCAGGGGCGGAATGTGCGTGCGTAGGCACGAGGGAGGCTCGTCGAGCATAAAAGGAGTGGACGGGGAGGGGGGCGGAGGATGGAGGAAGGCACTTTCCGAGCTACCTGTTGAGCTACGTATATGTCTCGGCAAGCCTCTTTTGTATGGTCATCAAGGCGGTGGAAATAGCTCTCTCTCCTCGCGGCCGGATTTTCAAATCGTGGCCGGAGTACTGCGTCCGCAAGATACACGTCTGGACCGAGGACCGCTTCAATTACTATTGTCTCGCGTGCATGCCTGCAACGCACCTGACACTCTTCTCCTATTTCCTCGCTGGAATCTTTATCAAACTCCGCTTACATCTCTAAACGAGCTTTGCGAAATAATTGGCACTCTTAATAAAAAATGATGTTTTGAACAATTTTATTTTTTAACATTCGTTAGCGTAGTTCTTCGGTAGACGATGTTTTTAAATATTTTTTAACATTTGTTAATAACGTTCTTAAAAAAAAATACGATTTTAATATTTGTTAGTATCCATCGTTGATTTTTAATATTCGTTATCTTCGTTCTTTAAAAAGAATAATTTCAATATTTGTTAGTATCGTTCTAGAAGAAACAATCCATCGAAGTCCCTTCTTGAACAGAATGAGAACGAGTCAGCGAATAGAAATCAGCAGGTCCTAATAAAAGGAATGGAGCTTTTCTAAATTTAGCTAGAACAAGTTAATTTTCGTTCGTCCGCCTTCCACGAGCGTCCGCGTTGCGGCTCGAAGTAGCGCGCGCTATAACAAAACATTTCCATGCGACGAGAGCTTCCAGAAACTCTGTAACGGGTTTAAATAGGGCCAACTTTCCGAGAAACAATAGGTCCAAGTTACAGAGACTCGATCCCTGCGGTGAAATCATCCGTTGGTTTCGTTTCGAGGGTTTTCTTGTGTTCCGCAAATTGCCTGTTTACAGTGACACTTGCGAGAGCCTGGTATCGATTCGACGCACAGCCGAGCGCCTGTCGAGCGACAGGTTTAATAAACAGAACTTCGAGAAGAATTTCAGAATCGTCTAGCAAGAATTTTATTAAACATTGCCTCGTACTCAGAGAAAAATATTTCAGGCAAACATGCCTCCAAATTGTTTATCTGCAAGTAATCCAATTTTTCAATCAATTTGTATTTGTCTCACAATATTTTGACATTGCGGTTCAATAATTTTATAAAAGATTATTTCGTTTATGATAAAAAATTTTTATTTTTTATTCTGATGTCCAAATAAATTTTTAAGCGATACTGTAAGTTTGTAAGATAATTCGTGATTTTGGATAGACTAGTAATATAATTATTGTAACACGATTATACATCGGTAGTAACGGTTAGGTATTTACGGAACCGAACTAATTCTCTTATAATTAATTGACACCGGCGGATAATGAGTAAAATACACCATGATACTCGTCGGCTATTTTGACGTCAAAGCACCGGAGCCGCCTTTTCGGACGTGTCACGGATTCATTAAAATTCGTAGGGTATCGTCGCGCGACGGGCTGGTTTTCGTCACGTCCGCCGTTATCGGTTAATTATTTTCGCGCTTTGATTCGATGAAAGTTAACACGGCAGTGACAAGCGTTAATCGAACATGAAACGCAGTGTCTGTGTGTGAAACAGTTCTCGTCAAACCTACCGTCGTTTCGATTAAAACACCATTCCACCACGATCAAAGATGATTGTAAACTTTTGGAAACAAGTTGATGTGTCGAAACTGGAAATAAAATTGTGCCAACATTGTAAGATGCATATTCAATAAAATACATATGGTGTAGGCCAAATCCGTTTTCGTTTGTAGCATTCAATAATAATTATTATAATATACAAAATTTTTCAATTTTGATGTTTCAAGATCGAGAACTGTTTTATTTTTTGAAGATGAAGTGATACTCTGCCATCTCTCTTGGTACCGTTTCATATAATTTTCTGTGAAGGAACACTCAGCAATGTTTGACTAGTGGCGAGGATATTTCACTTGGAACCCTGTGGCTCGAGGGCCCTTTGTCTTGGCATCAAGATCCTCCGCGACATAATGGCAACCGGGGTTCTAGAAGAAGCGACGTAGCTTCCCGTCGACGCGATGCGACGGGAAAAAGCGTCTCTCTTATGCTCCCCGTCGAGGAGCGTCTTTCACGGGACAAGAAGCACGATCCCCGTTAACTCACCGTTATTACTGCCTCCTTGTTTACGGTTCGAGGCTTCATCCCGAACAGAGTTTCGGCCCTACCAGTTTTTAAGCTATTTCACTTTTCCCCTTAAACAATCGACCAGAGAAAAATAATTTAAACAAACCCTTGGAACGTCCCATGCGACGAGTGCGCTTGTCCTCATTTTTATTTCATCGCAGTTTTATTCTCTTTCCAAGCTCTCAACAATTTCGAACTGAATTTACTACTTCAATGGAATTCAATGTACCTGTGTTCAAGAATTTACGAAGGGTACGTCGATTTTATTATTATAGACTGTGGTCTTACTGATTGAAGGGTTAATTTCGGAACTTCCTTGTAAAGGATTACATAAAAGAAGTTAAAAGTTTTTGGTTTCCTCAGGTGAATTTTAGTCGACAAAAGAATTGTGTTTCTTAATTTAAACAGTTGTAGAGGGTACAAAATAATTTAAAATAATTAAATTGTCAATTGTTTAATAAGAATCAAAAGAATTGGTGCAGGCTAATATCATATAATGAAGGTGTTAGTAGTTCTTTTATTTTGATTTTGATAAAACCAGCGGAAGAAGGAATTGATATGGAGGTCGACAGTGGCTGGATTATTAGGTGCAAAAATGCCCACGCACGTAATCGCGAAAGGGACAACGGGGATGTGGAAAATGTCAGCGGGATAATTGAAATCTGCGAAAAGCCGGGTAAACAGGAGAACTCCTTCGAGGATTTATTTCCTCGTTCCGGGGCCGACCCGTTGTTTTTTCAGTGGATCGAACGCACTTAGCTTCACCGTTTCTATCTGTGTTCAGGGAATTTTCATCGATTGTTTTCAATTCCCGTAGCGAATCTCCTCGATCGCCCTGTAAAGCCCAGGAAAAGATTCCGGATTATTCGGAAATGGCGGAATAAAATGGGTGTACGCAGTCAGGATTCTCATGGAATCGGATCGAACGAGGTGATTCTTCGGAAGAGAGTTCATTTCTCCGTGCCTAGGGTCCGTCGGAGCCGGGGGAAAATTTCGAAATCGCTTTTCCCTCTCTATTCCCCATCAACTGGTCGTTCTCGTTCTTACAGAGAGCACTGTTTCCCATTTTAAAAAATCGTGCAGCTCGCTTGCAACGATTTTTGCGATTCTCTTTTCTTCCGGAATCGAAGCTTCGTCTATAAACTCTTTGCTGTAGATCGTGGCATAAAAATTTGCAAATCAATAAATAAATTTTTAAAAAATCACTGGTACATAAAGAATCAATTATTCAACTCAAATGTCATTTATTTTAATTATTTATTTTTAAAAATCTGCAATCTAAGGAGGTCAAACAACATAACCTCATCGAAAACCGAGTTAAAATTACTTCACTACCATTTCCTCGGCGATTGTATGCGAGATCATGCTTCAGAGGTTTCGTGCTCGCAGGTGGCACGTCCCGGACACTTCCGCGACATTTCTTTCGCCTTTATTTAGCCGCGTAACTGGTCCACGTGAAATTACCCGCGAACTTCCCGGTATCTAGTTAGCAGAATCACGGTGTTTCGTAAATTTCCCAGCGATATCCCTCCCCGACCCAAATCTCCTAATTGCGTTAGGCGTCCGAGTCCCATGGCGACAAATAATTTTCAAAAATTCTGTTCCCTCTGCAACGATAGTAAACAAGTACCGCAACCACGCTGCACCGTTAGAGCTCGTGAAACCACTGGGTGACTAGAAACTCCAAGTAGAAACTACCAACAATGGTCAGACACCGCCTAGAATATTACTTTTTGCGAGATACTCTCGAAAACTTGTTTAAAAGTTTGCTGAATTTACGGAAATTCCTCAAGGAAGATAAAGGTGCAGTAGAAGCGGCCTGTAAAGGCCAGACATATTGTGAGATGAGTGCAGAATATTATATGTAGAACGCTTGAAAATTTAATGCGTCGTAATTATAACGCGGAATTTTCGTCCATTATAGTTTTTAACGCTGTTACATGGGTTTAATGAACGGCAAGGAGAAACCGCCGATATTGGTCAGACAGGAGATGAGAAGTAAGCTTGCCATGCTTAGAATATTACAAGCAGATTATTTATAGCTTCAGCACGATGTAATTACAACCCATCATTTTCATTTTTGCTGTCTCCTTTGTGTTCTTAAATGCATCTTTATGTAATATTCCTCCAACGTTGCGCACTGTCTCTTTACAATTTATTTTTGATGACTTCAGCTTCCTTTGACGATTATAGTATGCAAAAAGAACGATCTATTACATAGTGTAGACAAATTTTCTGCAAGATATATTCCTGCTATAAGCATATTTTAAATTAGCTGAAACATTCAGATCGTATAAAAATCCATACCATATTATTGAGCAGTGTTCACAGAATCAATTCCCAAAAACTCTCGACTAATTCACAAAAAATTCTCAAACGCGAAACACTCCTGAACAATCGTCGCTTTCGAACAATGAATTTCCGAAAATTAAAGGCCACGGAAAAAGATCGGTTTCGCCCATTACGTTCCCGTTGAACTGTGTTGTATTTCATTGTGCATAATGAGCGGCCATTGCAGTCCCGCGGAGAATCGTGCAAATATTATTGCGAGCGCTCTCGTCGAGCTTGCGTGTAATTTGCGAAGCGTTCGAGAGAATCGTTTTATTCGCGTCGAATAAAAAGGCGAACCAAAAAAGAGAAAAAGCGGAAACAAGGTGACAATAACGACCTAATGGAATCGGTGCGCGAGTAGATTTAGATTTCGCAGAGAGAAAGAAAAAACATTACGCGTAACAGGACGCCGATTATAATTGTTTGCGAGAGCGCTTGGCAATTTTTCCGGGCCTTTTGTCTCGCGGCGGCCTCCGCACTCGTGTAAAATTTATCGTCGACGTTGCCGCCGCGAAAACCATTTCGCCCTCCCCAGAGTTAATAGCAGTTTCATTTCGCAGACGTAATCGTTCGCTTAACAACGCTCGTTCGGAGGTAAACCATCCGCCATGGGAATCAATCTGCCCGACGTCCTGGTCGGGAACGACCCACCGTCACACCAATTTCAGCGTTGCTTTTCACTTCTTTTTCGGTTAACGACCGCCGAACAAACTATCAACATCAAAACGTTGCTCTGTAATTTTCCGATGCAGTGGTTTTTTCAAACAGCTAGTTCGTTAACGGCCGCTGTCCTCCCGAAATTCCGTCGACCGACGCGCAAATATTTGACGGGAATGTTTCCGGTGCCTTTTGGTCAACGCGATGTTTTAGACTAATACGTTTTGTTTCAGAAAATATTGCATTTTCATATGAAACGAATGAATGAATGTTTTTTTAGTGTACTTTTTCAACAAAATATTCCATTTCAATGCATTTTTTAAAGCAATATATGAATCCTAAGTAAGTTTTGCATTAACTACCAAATTTTTGAATCGAAAGTCATTTTAACGTTTGCTTTAAAACATGGATGAACGCACAATAAAAATAAAAATGTCTGTATATACGTAAAAAAAGCACGAGTGATCTTTAAAAATTATAAAAAACAGTTAAATGTGAATTTTCGGAATTTTCTCGTCAAATTCTGCAGGATCTTATAAAAAATTAAACATTTCTGTTTTTTTTCAAGTGAATTATAACCTAAACTCGATTGTTCCATCTGATTCATCTTTTGAAACCATTTAAATTACGTTAGAAACATTTTTTCTATTTCCAGAGATATTAATGTGGCCTGTTTTAAGTGAATGAAACACTATCAAAAGTATTTGAAAATGCTTTACATTGCTAACAGTATTAAACATTACCATAATTGCACGATCGCTGTTTAAAAATAAGAACTGGACAAAGGCAGGAGGTATAAGAGGAATTATATCTACATTATAATTGTAAGGAGTTCTACGAAGAGTGAATTAGAATGAACAACGAACGATAGTAATTACGACAATGGCCACGAATATTCCAGGCCGGATAATGGAGAATCTGAATTTTCTGACAGTCCGTCGACGTTCCTCATCTTTCCTTCCAATTCCATCTCTTTTGAAAGGAAAGCGTCTTATTTGCCGAGTCCCAGGACATTAGAAGCTTTAGCGGAATTGGGATTCAAATAAGGAATAGGCAAATACTTCCTTTGTTCGGATCCTCGAAGGGTGCCGCTTCCTTTTCCTGTTCGATATTCGATAGAGGAAATCGAGGAAACTAATGGACGCTTCGAAAGTTTCTTCCGAAAACGTTAAACCTTCTCCCGACGAAAAATTGTCATTAAAAAACGTTTATACTCGATCATATAAATATCATAACTTTCTACTTTTAATTTACACTGAAACTAACCGTCGCCTTTATCAATATGTATTTCGTTTTAGAAGTATGTAAATTAATTTAATTGATGTTGGCATAACCTTTTCAGATAACCTTTACGCTCGTAATTAAATGTCAGCTTTGACCGAATTTTACTCATCAAATAGTAATTTAACTAATTCCGAACAACACCCCAACGTTAATATTATATTTTATGTATGTTCATAATATATCTATTAAAATTCCTTACGTCAAATATATACACGTAATAGAACATACTATGCAATATTATATATTTATATCATCATGCATGTTATTCTTTTTATAACGACGATCTAAAAGTGCAAGCACGGAAAAACTCGATATTAAAGAAATAAAAATTAAACATTTAATAGCATGTCTTAAAATATGAATGAATACAATGAAATGTACAATAATATTAAATATAATACATTAAATCCCTAGCTGAAAAATTGTGTCGACAATGTTTCATAAATAAAATTCTTTTCATGAATACAGTCCTTTTGAACTTGACATTTTATCAAGAACATACTTTATAATACATATAGAATATTTTCTATTTATGTCGCTATCTATTTTAGTCTTTCTATATTGACGATCTACAAATGGAAGTATAAAAGTGGTCTTGTTAAAACACAAAAAAGTAATCGGTCAAATATAAAATTACACATACAATATATGTCACGTTGCATTAAATATTGATGTCTGAAAAATTCATGTAACAAAATTTGACATTCCATCACGAACATCTTAATAAAAATGTTCTCCATATATATTATCATGTATTTTATACGTTTTATGATGTTGGTCTAAAGACAAGGGTAGTTTCGAAGTGAAAGAAATGATAATTAATTAATCTAAGGGTAAAGATCCTTGAGTACAGGTATACGTCACAATACAAGCGCATTTTCGTGAACGAGTTGTGCATCTGCATCTCGACTGCAAAGTCCTGGTATCGATTTCTCTTAGCGTTATCCTGGACGCGTGCGAAACAGGACCACCGACAGAAAAATGCAGTTACTAAGACCGTTCTGTGTCGCGCACGGATAAATTCCGCAATGTATGGATTCCGTACGTGGAAAAACGATGAATCGCAGTAGAACGAAGCCCGTGCGGGTTATCCTTATTCTCCTGGAGACCTATGATACACTGCAAAGGGAAAACTTTGTCCTATTTTAACCGCTGCGAGCAGAAATGTATTTTCAATTGTATTATTCGGCTCTTACTCAATATTCTATTATACTGTTGTATATTATCCTTTACTCTTTCGTAGAATCTCCAGAGATCAAAGTGGAATCACCCGGCAGTGGTCAGACTTATACTTTGGTACGAACATAATTTCACTTGCTTCAACATTTTTCTTCTTCCAGAGAAACACGATTCTATACACCATTATTTTGTGTTGCTTGCTTCGAAATACAATTCTTTGAAAAAAGTACATTCTTTATCGTTTCTTTTAGAGAGTATTATTTTCAGATAGTTGCAGACAAGGTTAATTTATGCTATAATATATACATATTAAACTCTTATAATATTTTGTCATTATTGTAGATCACAGCAGGAGTTTAAGTAGATCAGTTTACTATTAGTCAGACGCCAAGTGAAAGTTGATTTTTATTGCAAAATTTGTGAGAGCATTGTGAAAACATTTTTATGAGTTCATCAGATTATTCAACATTATTCTTCGTTATAATTCATGCATGAAACGTTTATTTTGTGTAATATAGATCCATACAGATATCTAACGATCGTTTTTAAACTGCACAAGTGGCACAACAGTAGCACAATAGAAACACTAAAACGTCACCTTTATTTCTTTTATCCTAAAGTCGTAGAAGTGGGTTTAGAATCAACTTGGCTCCGCAGAAACGCACACGCCATCTGATTACAGTAAACGAGTTCCACTTAAGAATATATAGGATTGCCTAACGAATAAATGCCCGGTAAGTGGGATGAAGCAGTAATATTTGTTTCAGAAGGGTCGTCAGAGACCATCGTACACTCCGTGTACTCCGAGAGCACGAAGCATAAGAAGTCTTAGAAAAGTCGAAGAGGATTGTATTACGGTGTAGTTACTGTCTGGCCATTCTCAATCTTTTCTACTTACTGCTTTGTATTTCCCAACAGGTACAAATCCTCAGTAATCTGAACCAGATCTTTTCATCATCGATAAGAAATATCAACAACTCTTCTACAACCGTAAGTTACGAAAATGCTTACAATAACTTCTGGACAGAAAGGAATTTCAACGTTTGGCTATTGTCTGTGTGTGTCTGATCATATACAGTATTTTCTACTTAAAGCTTCGCGTCTTTAGTGAAGGATAAATCTTTTTACCGAATTCCTTGCAATTATAAGCTTCCTAATGTACTTCCAGAGCGTGACTAATTGTGAAGAGGATCTATTAGACGTAACACACACCGGGTGTCCCGAATGAATCGTCCACAAACCTCGAACTTTCTTTCGCGACGCGTTGTTCGTCGCTCGTAAATCATGCAAGTGTAACAGAACTCGCTTCCAGCAAATATGGAGACCGTGAAACGAGAAACGTAAGCTATTATTCAAACCGCGAACAGTAGCTCTCAACTTCAGGAACCTTGGAATAGATGGCTTGTACAGAATTTTTATTGGCACGGATAACTTATTAGCTTTTCGGGACTAAAACTGCACCGTTGAGCAAGGTTTATAGTCTAATTTCGTCGTCGAGTTATATATTTTATTCTGGGGATAAGCAAGTTTCTTTCTAACCAGTGGATCTCAAACGATCTGCATCGCAGGATTTCATTCTTCTCATTAAAAAATTATAGCCTCCTGGTAAGCAGTGTCTACAGATTCAGAACACTATATTATTAGTATTCCAAGTATAGTCCAGTGGTTTCCAACGCATTAAATTCACCGAATCCTTTGTAACACATCCAGAGATTTTAATGTGTTTTCATAGAGCATGAACGGATTTATAAAACTCTATTCTGAAGAACATTGATCCAAACCAGAAGTTCTCAACTCTTTCAGTCCTAGAATTTATTTTACTTCGCCAGAAAGATTTCACCATTTTCAAAAGTTGAGAACTCATCCAGACGAACATACGGACAGTTTCTCCTGTCTCGTCCTTTAATTGTGCAGTGTTGTCACGATCTTAGGTTCTGCCACGGGCCCTCTACACACGGAATTAAGAAAAGACGAATGAAACGTGGAAGTTATTTCCGGCATCTGTCGCGCCCCGCATTGTATCGAGCCGCGACCGCACGGTTCAAAAGGCGGAAAAAGGGAATATAAACATTCGACACGGATCGTCGAAGTTGTGGGAGCTCGATAAACCCGTCACGTTTCCGGTCGCGGCTGTCAAACGTTGCACCGCTGTTCCAGGAGTCGTTCGAGAGGAAAAATTGGCCGCGTCGATCGTCATAAGCTGCCACTTCCGCTTGCATTCCCGTTGATTTACAACAACAACGGCCGTCGCAGTTGCTCTTTCGCTCTCCACGAGTTTTATTCCTGTGTGCCGGGGTTTGCCCATCGATTTTCGATCCCTTGATCCATGGGTCCGGGGGCATAATAATGCGTCGAATCGACGAACCTGTATATCTGACCGAACTGAAGTATATACACAACGATGCAGGTCAAATTTCAAGGGAAATACGATGCAGCCAGCCGTAACTTCGTTCGACGTAGTCGAAAGTAGCAGAAGAAACCGATATCGAATTTTTTAAAACGTTCTCTTTTTTTCAGAGACCATCGAATGAGGAATAATTTATTTTTACTTTTTATGTACAACGATCTGAATGATGTCATGTTTATAGGTAGAGGAAGACGGCTCTTTTATGCGGGGGATGTATTATTCAACGGTTTCGTTTTCTTGAATAAAAGATTGAAGGAAATGGGCTTTTATTTGCTGTTCAACGCCATTATTTCGATGAAAAATTTTTGTTTACGTTGCTCTCTAAAAGTGTCATTTATGACATAATATTTGTGTTCTTTTGCATTTTATTTGTTCTCTTTTGTTACTTGGGGATTATATGAATTGTGTCAGATTATTGATTGACGTTTCTACGTAGATGGCAAATAGCGAATGCCTGATTTCTGAGCGGCATTTCTAGTTAGGGATCAATTAGCTAATGTCTGATTACTGATTGACATTTCTACCTAGAAGTCAAACAGCTTAGGCCTGATTATTGACTGACATGTTTACTGAAAGGTTAAACAGCTTATGTCTATTCATTAATCAATACTTCTCCATGCAGGTTACATAATTAGTGTCTGATTATTGGTTGATATTTCTACTTAAAGATAAAATAGTTCATGTGTGATCATTGATTGCTACTTTTGCTTAGAGATGAAATTATTCGATTACTTCAGTGACTAGTTCTACTTGAAATTTAAATATTAAATATAAATATTTAAGTGATACCTACAATAAAATGCTAGGGTG
This sequence comes from Lasioglossum zephyrum, assembly GCA_028455615.1. NCBI lineage: Eukaryota > Metazoa > Arthropoda > Insecta > Hymenoptera > Halictidae > Lasioglossum > Lasioglossum zephyrum. The sequence goes on along the minus strand of CM052324.1, from coordinate 3,917,577 downwards.
CAGGCAAGTTAATTGTTCGTTTTCGGACACCCAGTGCACACGGGTCTCGACGGGCCGGAGAGCCGCTCACGCGAGAAGCGCCGAAACTCGAAACGAAAAGTTACAGGACGAAGTTTATCTCGGTAAAAGGAAGCCCCGGTTTCCAGGGAGTGGATACGGTGAAAACGGAAGGAAGCTCGCTATTGGTCCCGCGAAAGGAGTCGTTATCGGCCGGGCTGAGTGCTCGACAGCAACTATAGAAATGCATTACGGTGAGCGCGAGCTTGCTGTTCGTCCAAGCAACGCTCTCGGCCTGGCTCGATAAGCATCGCTAGGGTCGTTACTCGCACTCGACGGCCTGATAACTAATTAACAGTGCCGATACCGATGCTCCCTTTGTTCGGGATCTAACACTGGCCTGGCATTCTCCCGACAGCGTCGTTAATTATTAAATTAATACCGGCAGGTATGGTCGAAAATTTTTAACATTATAATATGAATCTTTTCGTGTCGAAAAGTATTTGTATGATAGACTAAATGTTCCGGGATTATGATAAAAAAGGAATCAAATAAATTGTGTTTGCGTGTGTTGTGGGGCCTGGCAAAAATTGTAGAATCTGCAAAATGATAACATAAACTCTTGTTAATTTGGTGCAAGTTATTATTATTCCTGATTCGAAATAATATTTGTATCATTTTATAGCAGACATTTCGTGTTAAATGATGTGAGAGGACTTCTTGGGTCGGTCTGAAATATTATCTTTTATAATTCTTTAAATTATAAAGATCCCGTCATTGGAAATGATTGAATTCACTTCTCACAAACTCTAAATAAATTTAATCGTTTCGTTTTTATGAGGCTAGGGGTACGTTTAGTTCTCAGTGGGTTCAGTGTACATTAAGAATTGATCGATTACGTTAAACTTCCTGCTCGTTACGATATATTTTCACAGCAGATCGACTCCGAATGGTTGCAGAGCGGAGCAAGAAATAAAAATCCGGCTGATTCTCGATTGTAGTGACGGTAGCAATATTTCTCAGTCTGATCGCGAGTACATCTATCGGTACAGGCATGTTCGTTCGTATCCGAGGGTTTTTAAGCTTGCGGGAAGTTAAGCACCGAACAATGGTGGGCCAGACCCGACCGAAAGCAAACCAGGATCCACTCTGTTTAATTGGCCAGCAGAGTGCATGAAAGGCTTTGTAGAATAAACAGTGATCAGAAGTGAATAGCAGCTCCGATATCAGCAATTTCGACAATCGTTTAGCCGTAGAAATGAATGGAAGGGTACACCGCCGAAAGGAAACAGGAAAAAACCGCACACAAAAAGGACGTCCACACATACAGGGACGAACATGCGCGTACACACATGGGAGAAAGGGAGAGAAACTAGAAACGATTCTGGACGGGGATGATGGATCGAACGCGCGTGACTTTTGATAGAATTCGCGGAGCAACGGGTCCCCGTTGATCTCTCGCTGGCCCGATGCTCGTTTCGATGCTCTCCATTGTTTCTCGCGCAAATATTTAGTTTCCAGTGTTTTCGTTTCTCTCCGATTTCCGGCGACGTGATCCAAACCGGTCCCGGCTAGACAGCCAACACCGGACGCGCTAGCTTTGACAGTGAAAATCGAACCTGGGACGATAGAATTCGGTCAACACAGAAGTCTGTAGTTTTTGACATGTTAAACGATTTTCCCTTTTGCCTAGCTTCGCGATGTCACCGGAGACTCTTCCATATTTGGTAGTTCGAGGAAAACTAAAACCGAACTCGATAGTTCCTTCTCTCGCGAAGTTGTTCATTTTTGCAACCTTGGATCTCCTCAAGGTCCTTTCAAGGACGTATGCTGAACTCATTTCTTTCTTTCTGTCCTTTCATAATATCACAACAAAAATATGATATTCCATGTAAAAAAACACAAAGTGACCTTGAAAGAGCCTTGAAAAGTTAACTTTTTTTGTCACAGTGACATTCTCCATGGAAAATGATGATGAAATTCCCCTGCATCTTTGCCCACGAGTTATATCAAACAGCACTTACCGTGGGGCATCCTGTACAACCTTAAGTAGAATGAGTTGAAAATGGTCAGACAGTATCATAACTAGGCTACGGTTATAATCTCCTTTACTGATATTCGTGCAAAATAGATTATCTTGCAGCTCAATTTTAAGAAACAGTAGTTAAATTTCGTCTAGTTTCGCAAAGTCACAGGAGACTTTTTGTGTGTTGCTGCTGGAAAACTCGATAATTGCTTCTTTCGAGAAGTTTGCGTTTTATGGGCGAAATATCGATTTTCCTTTTACATGGTTTTAATGATTGTGGTTCAGAGAACATCCCTGTAAAGTGGATTTGAGAAGTTTCCGGTATTAACAAAGTTATTGCCGGAATGAGTGCACCCTCCGCTATAACAAGAAATAATAAAAGGGTTCGGAACTTGAGTAACGACTGTAGTTGCTTTTGTGGGTATAGTGTCTATCATAATAGGGTCGTTCAAATAGTACATTCTTAAAAAAGATAAGCTCTTTAATACCGGACCATACAACTGGGATTTATTTGAGAACTTAAAACAATTGTTTGTGAAGAAGAAATTTTGTCGGAAAATACAAAAATTCTATTTTGTATAAAATTAAACTTCACCTGAGGGAATCAGAAATTTTCTTAAAACGTAATTCTATAGACTTTGACGAGTCGATGTCCAAAGTCCAAGTTTTCATTTTGGGAATCCAGTGGTTCAAAAGTTACGCATATTTAATGTTCAGCGATTTTCAGTAGGTAAGGGTGCCACCATGTTGGTATACCGTGATGACGATTTATTGAAAAACGATACTAAAAAGAATATTTACGGAAACATTCCTAGGAAATTAATTGATCATAAAGAAGAACGGCACAGTTTTTCGAGTTCTCTTCGCGAGAATTATTTGCAAGCGATTTTGTAGGATTTCGCAGAGGCACTTTCTAGGAGTACATTGAAATCCGAACGGAGCTATCTATAGAATTTATCGAAAATTACTTAGATTCGAATTAAGTCGGAATCGTCACACGCGAGGAATAATTGATGGTGGGCTCGGAAGCGTTTCAAGAGGGATCGGTATTAATCGTCAGTTCTCAATCTTGCTCGTTAATGTGCCGAGGTCACTCGTACAAAAAAGTCAAAACCACTGAAAAAGAGAAACCGAACACGCAGAGGGTGAAAACGCGAGAGAAAAAGGGAGAGAGAGAGAGTTCGGTCTGGGGATGGAGCGAAATAGGGGTGCGAATTTCTTATTAAAGGATAGTCACGGATCGCTGGCAAGATTTTTCCATGCGGACAGTTTTTTAACAAGATGCAGTTTTTACGGCCGGTTACAACAACAGTTTAATCCGCGGTAATCGATGGCTTTCGTAACGCTGTCGATTTTAAACGAATTAAACGGCATTCGTTCGATATCGTATTTCAATAGATATTTTCTGCTTTTATATTCATGGAATTCGCGTGATTTTAAAAAATAAATATCCTCGCTTAGGAAAGTGCTTTCACCTCCGGGAAACTGAAAAAGAGAGGCGAGAGAGAAAAAGTATCTAGTGAAAAAATTGCAACATTTTCACTATCCACAAAAAAAAGCATGTTTTACACGAGGAAATTTTACCCTTTTTTTTTAATTCAATAAAGTGTTTAGTATTTTTATCAAGTTGTTTGTTGATTTTGTTGAGTGCTGTTAGCAGCATACTGCAAATTTCGATATTAAAACATACAGAAAACTAAAACTAACAAATGGAGGAGTATAAGTCAACACACATTGCCATTCAATATGTTGAAGCACGATATTGAACTAAATAAATGCTCGCGTAGGTACATAAATGTTTCATTGAAAACAAAATCCTGCACAGAGTGGCGCTCGGCGCCGAATAACATGTACAAACGGGCAGTGGCATTTTCCATGTAAATATAAATAAACAGAAAAAGGAATAACATTTTTTCGTTTGACGCCTCGTTTCGAGAAAATCTGTTTGACGTTCCGTGCTATAATATGTATATGCAGCAAGTAGAATGGGTCGGCCGTGATCAGACATATCAGACAATTCTTATCGTTTTCTCGAAATCAAAGCTTCGGATTATTTTCTCATGAGGACTCACCTCGTGGCCGCTTGTACACGTTATTCGGTCGCACCCTGTTAAGGGCGATGGAGCAGTGCATAACGCTCAAGCATGCATTGTCTATAAACGATAACGTACTTGTTGCGTCTACAGCCTCATAAAACCGTCGACATTGGAACAGTAGACGAACATCATTTGCTTTACTGATAGTATACACGTTCACGGTATTTTATTCGATGTACTGTCCGTTTGAAAATGTGAAAAAATGTAACAGCGAGAAGTTTGAATAGACCGCAGTTGTTATGCGTTTACAAAATCTGCGGATATACAGAGTACAATGAAACGAACAATTTCGCGCCAATTTTGTATAGTTTTTACATCACTATCGTAACAATGCAGCTCGTAACCAAACAAATTTCCTATCACGGCGTTTCCAAATTTTGTAAGGGATGGGAAATTCAGTGATCAAATATTTTTCGCAGCTACCGTGTATACATCCTTCTTCTGGACCGTGTTATTTCAAAATCGTGTAAAATAAGAGTTGGATGTGCCAGGAGAAAATTTTTATTGTGCACAAAAATTCGCAAGAGGAAGAATAAAAATCGGGACGACAAACGGCGCTGGAAAAATGTTCTACGTCCACGTGTGTATGTGTGTGTGTGTCGAAAGGGTCTACGAACGGCAGTTGCGCACAATTAGAATTCCCCGTGGATTTGCATTGAAGGCGGACAACGGGCGACACTTAACTTGCGTGACAAGCTTTTTCGCATTGAACGGGTTGCACGCCGGCCGAATGGGAAACGAACGAACACAGGAAGAAACTTTCCGTCATTTAGCGTCACCGGTGTCTGCCGCGTCTCCAACTTCACCGACGAAAAAATATGTCGCGTCGCCATTTGCATTAAACAGCCAGCCCGCATTTGCATTCGAGCGGAAACGGCGCGCTCGAGACTCGCCTGAAATTTCGCTGCGTTTCGTTCGATCTCCTCCTTTATTTTTCTCCCTTTCTTTGGCCTCGAGTCCTACGTTCGATTTTACGAGACTCGAATCGGAATTCGCGACTGCAACTCGATTGCCAGATGAATCCACCGGGCTGGGATAATTACGTAGCTTTTCACGATTTAATGAAACGTCTACGATTTAATCTTGAAACTGACAGTGAAAAATCGAGTTCCGAGAATGCTTTTTAAAAGCATGTTTCGATATGTTTCTTAAGGGGTTTAAGTAGAATGAGCAGAAAGTGGTCAGACAGTAGTCGAACTGTCCATCTTCTTTTAATAGTTGTTGGTTTTGGTAGATTTGTCTGACGATAATAATAATTGTTATTGTACTGTTCAGAAATTATTTTTATCGTTTTTATTGTGCTCAGCATTTTTTATTATACCTTCCCCTATACATTCGTTTTCTTCGAATATCTTATTCGAAGAAACATTCTACTCTACATTGGATTGACTTCACCTCAAATCAGAAGTTTTTAACTTTTTAAAATGCAATCCAGTAGAGATCGTAGTGAGATAAATCCGAAAATCCAAGTTTTAATCTTAGGAATTCAGCCGAATTGACTCTCTTGGTTAGAAATGACTTGGACAATTGCTATTTTGCCTAAAGCTCTAAGTCGTCAATTTTCAAGAAAAATCTGAGGAAACTTTATAAAGTAAGTGGCGAAATCTCAGGAACGTTGAAGTACCAAATAGCATCAAAATAAAGCAAAAACTGCTTTCATCCGTCAATTGATCCAATCTTTTTCTCCTTCTCCCTCAATCTGCTAAAACGACTCGTAAGCGAGTGCCACGCTTCTAAGAAGGAGAAGCCCTAAAAGATTCTTTTCAAGGATCCTGCACGTTGTCCTCGGCGGATATCGATCTGGAGCTTCAAGGTTGGTAGGACAATTTTCGATCGTAATTTTCCCCCTTTTTGCCCCCATTTAGTATAGAAGCAGCTTCCGAGTTCTCATAGAAATTTTTTCACATAGCGTCGGTTTCGTTGTTGCGTCGAGTGGACTCGATCATGCGACACCTAAGATGGACGAGCGGTTCTCGAGATGAAGGCATCGATATCGTGAAATAAATTGCAGCTAAAAGCCATTCACAGTCTGTCGAATTTATTTGACCACTTCGGAAAATGGACACCTGCTGAGTGCCCCGCACGAGAAAGTACATGGGGCCCCTTAGTCACGTCGCGTCGGCTCTTTTATACGTTGGAAAATGAAGTTCGAGATTTACACGATTCGATTTGTACAGTGGAATTTCTGTGTCTTGCGGAACTTTGGTCAAAATGTTACAAAATAATTTTAAAATGATGGAAATGATCAAAATTGATGGGAATGTCCTCAAAAAATATTTTCGAGGAATATTTACAATGTATTCAAATTCAAACAATGTCAGAAAAAGTGTTTAGTGTTTAAAACTATCAACTTATTGAACAAGTAAAACTATTGAATTTATTTTCTACTGAATGGTGACGTTCTCAATTATTGGATTGCTGATATTTATAATACAATGTTTATTGAATAGGTATGATCTCCGAATTTATTAGCTAATAGATTGCAACAGAGAATTAAGTATAATCTATTAGACGTAGGATGAAGAATAGAATATTATAAATAGGCTGCGGATCTTTATGCTATTTTCATTGGTAATAGCATCTGTAGCTTCAAAATAGATCAAAATCGTACTAAGTTCTGTCGAATTTAATACTCCAGCATTTTTTGAACATTTTTATAAGGCATAAATTCATAAAGATGCACAGTCTAATTATAAAATATGGAGGGAAGAGATAAAAGCAACAAAGTAGTAGGGTAGGACAATAGATGTAACAGGACCCTACTATAAAAATGGCGTTCTTTCGGTTTCAAACTACGATAATTATATTTTCTACCTTTGAGGAGCAAAAATTCCTTCTTTCGTATACCAGTACACAAGAATGTAATTATGACCGAGTAAGATAAAGAAGAAGAAGAAGAAGGTAGAAGAAAAAATATAAGAACAGGGGTTACAACGTCGGAATTTCGAATTTCGGAGAGGAGACGAAGGAGAGCTCTACCTTTTCCCGAGAGTTTCCGCTTGATTACCATCGTGTTATTATGAACGATTACGCGCCGCTGTTCAACATTTTTCCATTAACTTGATTATACCGTGGTGTGGTCGATGCGTTTAATCGATCTCCGCATATTAATTACAGGTCATCGGCCGGCGTCACGCGAACGTGACTTTGTTGCCGCTCGAATGTAGAATATTAATCCGAGGGAAGAAGTATTCCCTGATATGCTGTCGTGGACTAGCAAAAATCATTTCTCGATAATAAAAGTGCCACATTCGATTCAATACATACTTTTTAGTAAAAAATAATCTGTCGAATAAATTTATTAAAAAATGTCGAAAGAATCATTTGCCAAATGAAAAAATACTTTTCAACAGTAAAAAAGCTGTTTATTTACCTTGTTGAAAATTGTCTTATTAAAAGAATCGTTTACAAAATGAAAAAATATTGTCGAACAGAAAAATATCACTCAAAAAAGATCATTTGCTAAATGAAGAAATATTTTTTAAAAGGAATAAAAATGTCCACTTGATTTCCGTTCTTTCCAATCGATGAAAATGTTGATCTTGCAACAGATCCGCAATTCACCGACGAAGATTGACCAAATGTAAAAAAATTGATTTTTCCATCGATCCAGTCGACGAATCCGTCGAAGATAGATTTTTGGACAGAAAGCTCAGCATTCCTATCGACACAGGGTTCTCGGAATTGTTCATGTCAACGTGAAAGCAGTCTGCAGATGACAAGGACACAGTGTGCAGCGCTGTCAGCTCCTTCGGAACGAGCCAGCGGCTGAAGCGTCGCTCATTTCGGGCGAGGATCGGGCGTAGGTACGTTGAGCGACGTTATTCCGTCGCGTTTCACGGAAATATTATATTAACCATGTCAACACCGCCTCCCCAAAACGGGGATCATAATATTTGCTTTCGCCTTCGTGTTCCGGCAGCTGGAATTTACGTTCGCGCGTGGAAATCCGGAGGCACGCAGGATCAACGTAGACGCGAGCAACCTTCGTCGTCGCAACATAATTTTTCAGTAGAATTAGGCGTTCCTGCCAACTGAATAATTTGTTTGCAGATTGCGCTTCAAATTTACCCCTCGACACAAAAATAAAATCACAATTCGATGTTGCCAAAGGTGTCTTTTCTTTTCAAAAACTTGCCATTTGTGAATTTATGCACAAAAGTACCATAATTTCTAGAATCAGAATTGGGCACTCAGAAGTAACCCATTCATTTTTGTTAAGTAAAAAATAAAAGATGATCTGCGATATATGTAAAGTACCAGTTAATATAAATCACCTTATACTGGAATGCAACAAATATGAAAATGAAAGGAAAAATGCTAAATTCCTTGGATACCCCATTCTGTTAGGTTCTGAGGAACACATTGTCGGTCTTGCCCAATATATCAAAGACACTAAAATGTACAAAATATTATAAGAAAATGTACCGTGTTGCTAATGACCTTTGATGTTAAAGCAACATTAAATAAATAAATTTTAAAAAAATTGAAAAATAATTGTGATTAATGGTTACTCCGATAGAAGTATTTGTTCGCAAGGAATATAATAGACGCCTTTGTCCTTTGCAACTACAGTGGCTCACTGTATGTAACTTCGAATTACATAAACTTTCAGGACTAATTGAACGTTGTCCCTAAGCAGCTAGAACATTTTAAATGGTCGCAACATTCTAATCGGAAACAGTTTATCAAACTTGCAATCAGAAAAACAGCGAGATACAGTTTGCGATGTTAGATAATAATTGCGAGCCGCGCATTTGTATTTATAAATATTTTATCGACTCGTACGATCGTACGGCAATCTCAATACGCCCGCTACGTACGCGAATAATATGTTTTTAAAATGAAACATCGTCGACACCGCGATTGTACTGCGGATTTTTGCGCATTTATGGCGTGGTACATGTATACACAACCACAATTTTATTTCTAACGGTAATTTACTTACACTTCGATGCAATTGAACATTGCTATTGGTGCTTCATTACAATTTTAGTATTGAAAGAATTTTTATTTTATATTTTCCACGAAGAATTTCCCGGCTGATAGAGCAATTTAATTTTTGTTTACTCGTGAAATGAACTTGAAAATAAAGCTTCGCATAAATATCCATCGCGATGATATGATTGTGTTATTTAAACGAGGAAACTCTAAATTTATGTTATTTAAACGAGTAAATTATGGGATCGTTTAAAGCAATTCTTCCGGGCAATCGCGTATTTAATTCTGGGGTAATTGTTCGAGGAACAATTACGCTTAACAGCAATTCAGAAAAATATTTTTTAACCTCACATATAAAATTGTTCGTAATGATCATTCGTTTTCGTCGTAAATTAACGACCAGAATAAACAAAAGTTCAAAAATAAAAGAACAATTAAACCCCACAGCAATAAAGATAATGACTTGTATTTTCGAGGATGTCGCTTCTAAATCTATTCCAGATTTAGAAGAATATTTAATTTTGAGATAAAACAAAAATACAAAAATATGACGAGTAAACACCGGAGTATATTTGGCTATCGCATCGAATTAAACATTCCCCGACAAGAAAAATATTAAACAAATATCGGAATCGACGTTGCTGCCACGTTCCATCGAGATGCCATGCCGGGGACATATTTGACCATAGATCGACTCGCGATTCGAATAAACGTCATCAGGTATTCCATCGTCGAGGAAACGAAAACATTCCGACGAATCGTTTGTTGCAGGTTTTCGCGCACGCCCTTTGTCCTTTGCTGTGGAAATATTTATTCGCGACGAACCGAAGGAGAGGTCGAAAAATCGACGACGTAAAAAGAAAACAAGCGAACAGAATGATCGGCGCGCAAACTAAATATAAAATATCGTGGTAAATGCGTTCCCCTCTGGAAACCGACGGGGAAAAAAGAAGCGAAAAATATGGCAGCGAGAGCTCGAGCTGAAATTCGACCATCGTTAATCGAAGTTCGGACGTCGCCGGTTGAAAATCGATGGCCAAACTGTTGTGCACATGTAAATGCAAGTAATTGCAAGTCCCGTTTATTTGTCGCGAAAAACCGAACTCCTGTAATTTCGATAATATATTCCTCTCTCGTTACCGGCATTTTGTTTTCTGCCTTAATTACATCTTATGCATTTTTATCGCAATTTCTAGACCGCGAATTCGTTTGCAGATTCTGCATAAATTCAACTCGTTTGCGTACGCATTAATTAAAATTCGATTCGTCCAAAAATGCCATTTATTTTTCAATTTATCATTGCTGTAAGCTGGGCAACGAAATTTCATCCGTACTTAAAATAGAAATGTTATTGCGGGAAATTCAATAACAAATTAATACATTTTTTCTATTATTTCACATTGAAAGTTTGTGCCCTGGAAATATCGATAATTTTTAAATAATATTTAAAAGAGATTTATATATATAAAGAAAATTTTAGGTGCTTTATAGATTTGTTACGAATTTATTCGTTTAGAAAATGGGGTTTTCGTATTAATTTGCAAACAGAAGCAATAACATGATCAACATTTACTCAAACAGGTTTCCACAGAATATTGTTATAATTATGTAATATTGAATCTAGCTATACACTTTCTATCTAAACTATATACACTTTCGTTAACTTCCCTCTACACAGACCACTTTCCCAAACACAACCGCGTGTAATAAGTTTCGGAAACTCGTTAAACTCGAGGCTCGTCGGGCCAGGGCTCGGGCAATATGCAATAAATTTTTATTTCAGCCCGGCGCACCGGGCAGATATTTTTTTTATCGCGATCTCCGTAAGAGTAACCGGCGATGGTCTTTCAAATATTGATTACAGGATTCCATTTCCTTGGCCGGCATTATTTGCGACGCGGCACGGTAACGATGATAAGGCCGGAAGTGAAGTGGTTCTCCGTGGATGGACAAAGCATTAAAGGATGTCAGAGAGAATCCCAATGGGCGGGACGTTTCGTTACGTTGTACGCTTTTTAATTCTAACAAGGAAATTGGCTGTCGCAAATAACGGTGTTTGCGGTCCACCGTTTCAAAATGTACTCTTATTATCTTTCTTGTAACAGGAGACGCATTTTTCATGAGGTTTGTAAATAGTGTATTGTAAATATTGTAAATATAAGTCGATCGAGGGATGCGTTATGAAGATGGCATTAAAAATTTCCTTTTACGTTGAAGTGGATTAAAAAGAATAAAAAGACGTGGTTTGACTGAAAATGTTATTATTTTATCCAGTATGCAACCCGTATTGCAAATTAATCATTTGATTAAATAAAGAATTGATTACAGAAAGAATGAAAAATTAAATACAAATAATTGATCTGTTTGTTTCATTATTTAGGGGATGAAATCATTGCGAGATGTTCAAACAGGGTAAATGATATTGAAGAATTATTCTAGAGTTCCAATATAATCAGGAATAAATAACAAACTCTACTACTAATTCGATTCAATAGATTATTAATACACCTAATAAATTGTCAAAATGAATGTTAATAAAACCACCACTATCACAACAGCAGAGTGGCGCAGTGGAAGCGTGCTGGGCCCATAACCCAGAGGTCCGTGGATCGAAACCACGCTCTGCTAAGAAATGAGGAATCATTATTTTTGTTGAACAATGATACCTTACAAATTATTAATCTTTTTTCTCGATAGAAGTGTCTAATTTTTTTTTTTTAATGAGCAATTTCTGAGAAATAATACAATTCTTTCTCGCACCCTCTGATAAAAACTACATAAAATAAATACGTAAAAATTACCGATTATTTTTTCCCTTAATTATAAATTATTAGTTAACTGTAAAGAATATCTAAAAATTGCTTAATATTTTTGCCGTTAATTAACTCAATCGCGTTAGTTACTGACAATAACTCGACGTGTGAATGAGCTATGCCACTAAAGGGAAACACGTGACAAACAATGACAGAAAATTAGGCAACACGATTGTTTATGGTGTTGTGAGCAAGCAGTAAACCGCTTTGATAGCTCGTTAGCGTTTCGCGGAACCATAAAATCACGAGAAAACTAACCAGTAACAGGTCACGCGGCTTCAGCCTTGACCTAATCCCTCTCATCTAAATAGAGGGCGAAACTAACCTCGTGGAACGCGCGTGCGACGAGGAATTTCGCACTAACTTTAATCCCATATTATCTTAGAACTTTCTTGCTAAATTAGGGACAAATTACTTGTCACCCTTCAGAAGTACCGCCACAATTTTATACAATCTTCCTAATTGCGTAAACTACCCTTTAAAAATCAAACTAAAATTTTCACAATTTTATACAATCTTCCTAATTGCGTAAACTACCCTTTAAAAATCAAACTAAAATTTTCTGCGACAATTACAAGGTCTTGGGAAGTAAAAACTTATTTCCTCCAACAACTCTAATAAGTTGATGATAATTCGATTTTTATGCATTACGAAAAAGATATATAGATCAACTGCAGAACTTTAAAAAATATTTAAAGTATTTGAAAACACTATTGCATTATTTCCAACCTATTAAAATGATTAAAAGAGTATGAATTATCGGAACCGTAGAAACCTGAGTGATTATTTAGTAAAATGGTTCCGAAGTAGGAAGTTGAGGGTTACAAAGGGAGTGAAAGGTCCGGAGTCGGGTCACACAAGTTCCAATTCAACCTTTCTGTACGAAACTTCTATATAGGGGGTTTTTAACTTCTTCGATCCGGCGCGGCGCATTCGCACGGGAATTTTCTTTGAGCGAGGTACCGCTGACGGAAGCCCCGGAAGTACGAAGTTTATGACCTCGGCTGCTTGTGAAGTCTCGCCACATATGGTGAGTCGCCATATTCACGTGTGAAAAGTGGTCCTTGATTCCAATTCCGTGTACACTACATTTATTCTTTAATATTTCTCATAGGGTATTTTTACTTCTATTAGAGTTTACCAATTCAATAGGTAATGGGTAAAGTTTTTTTAAAAATTGGATCTTAGAAAGGTCATATTTAAAAAATTTTCATTGCCGTCATATAGATAAAAAATTTGTTTAACATCTAAAAAGAAACCAATTTTGAAAAAGTTTTCACCCTTAATATTTTACCCCCGATTGTATACTCCTATAATTTAACAATATTGAAGGTAAACATCGTGATAGAAACTTTCAGGACAGCTTTCGCATTTCAGCGAGGACCTGTGTCGATAGTGAGCGTGTTAAACAGTTGTTACACTGAGCGAAACTCTGAAGGATCGCACCTTTTTCCTGGTCGCTTCTCCGCGACTCTAAAGAATTTGTAAAGGGGGTTCTTTGTGAGGCAATGCGAATAAGTTTTCCGTTGCCCTTGCAGGCGAATCCGACACGGCGTTTTTAACGACTGCGAGAGAAGTTACGTAAAACGTCTGGCTTTGTCGGGGCGGAAGAATTTACGTAATTATTTGCGTAAGCCTGAGACCGGCGAAAAAACTGGAACGAATGAAAGAGAAACGGCCGGGGCCGGTAGAAAAATGTCGTTCCCTCTTCGGTGATTAATATTAAACAACGCGAAAGAAACCGTAATATTCAAAAAGAAAGAAACAGGCTTGAGAGTCTCCGGGAAAAATTACGTGCGGAATGCTTAAAAGGTCCTGTCTTTCAATATGGCGTGGGAAAGGTTAAGCACAGTTACGTGCGAAATAATTGCACAAAGAGGAATCCGACTGTTACAGAAATATTGCGAAAATGGTCACAGAAAAATACTGACTAATGGTCCAACCAATTGTCTCAGACTTTTAGTGCTCGTACTAAATTAATTTGAGATTAACATACGGTTAGAGAGTAACGTATTTTAACCCTTAGCATTCGAGTGGCGCCTCTGAGGCGTCACTAACAATTTCTGTACTATTATTTAAAATATTGTTTACATTATTAGATATGACGGTGTCTAACCAATTATTAAACATTTATGAAGTATAATATCAATTTATGAAGTATAATATAGAATAATATCAATATAAATAATATCTAATATAGAATTATATGAATTATTCAATATTATGAAGTATAATATCAATTTCACATCTACAAAATTTTAAAAATCGTAGAGAATGGGAATATTCTAGGTCAGAAGAAACGTTTCATTTTCGAGTTGAAATATCTCCGAATGCAAAGAGTTAGTGCTTTTTATATACGTATAAAATAATTGCAGAGGGAAGTAACTGCGATAGAAATATTACAAAAATGCTGAGAAAAATGTACTTTAAACTCCACCCAGCTCGGTTAACAGTTAAGCGTCCATCGAACCCTGGCGCGAGTACACAGACCAAGCCCAGAATAGTCGTCTCCATTACAGGGCGTTGAGCAGGGCAAACTATACCGACAAACAATTTCGCCAGCCCCAGTGTGTTCCCGTTCGATCGTTCCTAAACACGGACGCTGACGATATTTTCGTCGCGCAAACAATAGGCGCTAAGGGCTGGAGACAGAAACAAAAAGTATAAGTTGACAAAAAAGAGATGTAGTAATGGATGGCTGCAATTGGAAACAGTGAAAATATTATATTTTATATTTTATTATATTATTTATTATATTTTATTATATTATTTTTATTATATTATTATTATTTATTTTATTATATTATTATATTTGAAAATATTATATTATTTGAGCCTGTAAATGTAACACCTTCAACCTTCTAACATTATTATATTATATTATATTATAAAAATTCGTAGTCTAGTCGTGAGCAGATCCATGCAAAATAAAAGTTGTAACAGAAGCTGTATAGTGTCGTCTATTTTCTTTAATAATTTTAGCGAGCTGGAAATAATATTTTAATACTCTTTTAATCACCCTACTGTTTTAAATGTCATTTACTTGTTTTATCATTGATGCATAAAATCCGCAGTAATGGACTTTCAAATTATTCTAGTTAGCTTGTTTCATTAAAATATCGTTAATAAAAACATGATCACAAAAATTTTGTAAAAATTCTGCAGGATTATTAAAAAAAAAACCACAGACAACCACTTTCTACAACAGATTCCGTCGAGAGAACGGAAACAATTCAGAATATCCAAATTGCATATAAAAATTGATCACACATTAAGGAATACTACTTTTACCGAAGCCGTTTCACCGACAGATTCTGAAAGCATATTTCCGCCTCACCGCTAGCCAAAAATGTTAACACGATTGCATTCCAGCATCGCGAAATAATTTCAAAAGTACTTTCCAGTTCACGGAGTTCGCCCGAAAGTCAGACTTCGACGAAAAATTCTTGAACAATGGTTCCGACGAGCGTGGCTTGGCAAGTGCGCTGTTGAAGATTGACAAAGCCTTTGAGTCGTCCCGTAGAAATGAAATTCACTCGTCAGCCTTGGCTCATGAATTTCATCGATCGACGAATCGCACCGTTGCTCGAGGAATTATACGGTGGAGCTCGTTCGATCGCAATTACGAGGAGAGAAACAGGGCGACAGCCGTTGCAAAAAGGGAACAGAGAGAGATAGAAAGGGAACAGAGAGAGAGACTCACACAGAGAGAAATAGAAAACCAGAGAGATAAAAAGGGACAGGACGTTTCGTTCCTGGGGACGGAGACCGGATCACAGTCTCGGGAAAACCAACAAACGGCGGACGTGACGCAATCGTAAATCGGTTCCCGCGTACCCGGAAAGCTCCATCGTCCCGCGAGAAGGTTGTCGCGATTCCGGATGGGAATTGCCCGGCTCTCACAATTACCCATGGGGATTTGCACGGTGCGTTTTTCACCTGAGACGCGATCACGTTTTCCGTTTGAGACACTCTCCGCAGGTCCACGCATTTAATTCCGAAAGCTGCAAATAAATAAATTAAATCATTTCATTATTCTACTAACTGATAAAAATCGCAGTTGCATAAAAAATAACTGTTAAGTTAAGCTAAGCTAAGAGGCACATTAAACCATTATGTAATACGCTAATGGAATTCATGTATTGAAATAAATAAATAATATAAAGGGTTAAAGATGGCACACATACAGATTAAGTTATTATCAGCATCGTCCCGCGAACCGCGTTATAATATTTCCGGTTTAACGAGGCTTTTAAAAAAACAATGACGCAATCAGCACGGCTAGCCGCCGGGGGTCGTAACGGTGTAACAATCAATTCGGTCTTTTACAGCTTCATTAACGCGGCGAACCGGGGGGTTGAACAGACTGTTGGACACCCCGGGACCAGACACGGTTCATAGTAGTAAACCCGCAGGAAATATTCCCGGCGTAAAAGTCGCGAGCGGTTCAACGTGCAATTAAATTCCGACGCTGGTTTCGGTCGGTCAGCGATACGCGCACCCTCATAGTTCAATTAAACGATTTAATTAGCATATTTCGCTGGTAGCGCGTGTAACACAGACCTGCAAACGGTTACACGACTGGGAACAGGTACCATGAGAAAACCTTTCCCGTTCATCGGTGGACAACGCGAGGGCGGAAAAGCGGTCGAATCGATCGTCCGGAACTTTATTATCGTGACTGGGGTAATAAAATTTTCTACAACGCACGATACACTGATCCCCGCTGCGTCCTCGCCGCCATTTTAATTTCCCACGTCCTCGGCTCTTATCGGAGCCGATCGCGGAATTATCGCGAAGGCAAAGGTGACTTTCGCGGTCGCGTTGCTTTTGTTTTCTTTCCTCCGATCGGTGAGCGATTAAATTATCAGTGGTGCAAACTTAGTGTCACGCTTGTGTGAGTGTGGTTAAGTGCGTCAGCGTTACCGTAATTGTCAACGACGGAGAAATTTTTGAATCATTTTGTAAACATACAAACGAAGGAGAGGCTGTTGTTACAGAATATTTTATGCGGTTACTTTTGAAGAATTTACGAGGGTTGATAAAATGCAGCAACTTTGTATAAAGATGCAGCTAGAATAAAATTAATCAGAATTAACTTTGTCAGTGAACGAACACTTTTAGGAAACGACGTTTAAAACTTTTCCTTCCAAAGCGAACAATCCACAAATTACTTCGTCCGTCTACTCCAGCAGCCATCACAGAAGTTACATCACGGCGACTATAACAGTGTCCGCGGAGTGTCTATTGCATAACCAAGTGGATCTTAATAAAATTGCATAAAATTACATAAAGCTACTAAAGAACTCCCAGTAAAACGGTTTAATACAGCTATCAGATTTGCAAAATTTTTGAGTATTCCGAAGTCTGCGACGCTGCTCCAGAGTCTACCGCTTTATTAGGATTTTATTTAAATTTTCCAGTGGAGACAAGGAATTCGTCAAGTATATGTGACGGATGAGACTCATCTCATATTTATGAAACATAAATTTGCTTTCTCGTAGAATTTTTTAGTGTTATTAATCTAGGTAGGGTTGTTTTCGTGGGGCCAGTGACGTATACTTCTTTTTATCAGTGGGTGCGCAGAGGACATATGAAGTAAAATATTTTCCATCGCAGTTGATCTTGAATGATTAAAGTATCCTATTAGATAGTATACATAGAAAAATATACTATTCCATTAAAAAAGCGGAGTTGTCCTTGACATGTTCTCTACACGTCCACTTACAGAAAAATGAGAGATTTCAGTCTGGGAATAGTGAAGATTGCACCAACATAGATTTTCAATTGCAATATTTCGTGAAACTGCATTACCTTTGTTGAGCATTTTTGAAAATAAAAAATGCAAATTGGACGATGAAGATTTCACTATAAAAACAGTGGACAGTGAAAATGGACCAACAGAAGATCCGTATTGCAAGATATTTCATAAAAGTGCATTTCACTTCGTCCAGAACTTTAAAATGCAAATTGTAGAATGCGATTTCTCAATAACAAGAGCAAACACCATACCAACAGAGATTTCCAATCGCGATATTGCATAAAACAGCATTTTATTTCGCTGAGAACTTCGGAACACCAAAAATACAAATTGTTCGCCGTCAGTTGATGTTAAATCTGCAATTCAATCAACTTCGTTCCATTTTAACGAAGTTAGGATTATACAGTGTCGGCCAGTCGATATAACAACATTATTTTATAAATTAATCATTCTGCTAGTGTAAAACGTAAAATATTTCGTGACACGTTCAAATCCGATTCTCACCGTGTAACTGAATCGAATAAGCTGTATAAATGCAGTTATAAATTCGATCAAGGTTATATAGGATTCGCAGTTATGACGCCATAACTCTGTCATCTTATTTCTTCCGAGAATATGAATGCTCGGCGTCTGTTCCAATCGTATATTCTCCATATTAAATTGCTACAGCTTATTTGCCAACCCTCCCTTCAATTTTCTTTCTACAAGGAAAATATTTACTCCAATTTTATTTCTCTTGTACACAAAAGCCATATTGTTTCTTCAAAGTGATGAAGGATAAATAAAAAAGGTGTACCACTT
>CM052324.1:3783083-3899042 GCA_028455615.1 Lasioglossum zephyrum | reverse complement strand
TTCCACCATTGTATTGGATTTTCAGTAAAAATAGAGTCCTTCGAATATGTACAAATTTAAAAAGGTGACAACCACAGTTTGGAGGTATTAAAATTTCATTTCTGATGAACGATTAAACATTCTTCCATTCTCGCAGTCCTCTTACAGTTCCATTAGCTTTATTGACTCCGTCGAAATCGATACTTAGCCCGCGTAATATGGCAAACATACTCTGTACATTAAATTCTGTCGTTTATTTACAGCTACCAGATATTTCACTCTCTGTTCCCGACGCGAAGCATATTGGCCACATACAACTTTCACTGAAAATAAAGAGACATGACGTGAGTAATTAATAACCAAAGTGAATCTTCATTATACCGTCTTTTAAGTTTAATGTACCTAATCTGTTCTCCGAAATTAATCGCCGAAGTTTTGAAGTCGAGCTTCTGGATCCTGCGTCGTATCTGCGAGCATGTTCAACCACTCTAATCTTCTTTTAACAATCTTGAACCGGGTGGCACTTTGTTTATCTTGCCGAAACGGATTTATTCAGTTATATACATGGACAAAGTTTCATCGAGATCGGAAAATGCACAAAAAATCATTGAAAGATGTAAAAATCTTCTAAAATGGCTCATAAATCTCAATCGATTTCAATGAAACTGGTTAGATTTACAAAAAGTATGATTTCAATTTTCGTTATAGGCGCAGATAAAATATTAAAAATCGTGGCGTTCGCTTTTTTCTTCACAATTTCGACTAGATTGCGGATTTTATGCATTTATGATAAAAATGGGCAGATTAAAAAAATGTGAAGAATTTAAATATACTACCATATTCGTTTTATCCTATTAAACATATTCAACAAGAAATTAAATATATATTTCACCCCAGCTTGTTGCAATTCAGGTAGAAATTTTTTATGTTGCATAAAGATACGCAGTCTAATAAGTATATAATTATTTTTATACTTAACGGATAAACATTGAATACGACCGAATTTGTGTTAGTATAAGCAAATACAACCAACAAACCAAAATCGGCAAACTTGGCACCACAAGTCCAGTCTGCTTCCGAATCACCAGCAATCCGTTTCTAATATCTGTGGAAGCAACCATCGCATCGGTCGCCTAATATATCGCCAAGCACCGAGGCCGTTGTCAAACAACTCGGAAACTCCTTTCAACAAACTCAAACCAATGGAACTAACCCATCAGTTCAAACGCGTTGCAGCCTGAATGCTCGCGAATCCCCGAATCCAACGACGCGCTTTCTATCCGCTAACTTCCGTGCGAATCTACAAACGAGCGAACCGCAGACAAACCGTGTTCCCCATCCGTCGAGAGCTAGTACCGAGGCGACGACGACGGGCCGAATCCGTCAAACGGAGTTGAAACGCTCTCCCAAATCAACGCTCGATTCAGTTGGCACCGATTTCCACAGTGAATCGCGTCCATTTCGGACGTGCCTTCGCTCTCGCAGTTGCCAAAATTTCATCTGATAACAAGCTAATCGCGCCCGGATTGAACTCTAACGGTTAATCCGATTATCAATTACTTTCGACGATCGTTGGCCCAGAACCAGCCTTTAATTATTTCGATCGTGATTGTAGGTCACAATCGGCGAATGTCTCCGAAACGCTTTGTTTCGTTCTGGAATTGAAGCTCTGGTATCGTCCACATAAATATTTATAAATATACTTTGTGGGGTAGTAGATTTCCACGAGGTCTTATCCCCAAGAAATTAAAAATTTTAAAAATTGACACGATTCTACGGAATTCATAGTTCATACTTCCAAAAATAATGACCTGTTAAGGGGTGACTGTACTTCACTAGGTTATGTATTAACTCCTAACAAAGTGGCGAATTTAAAACTTGATATGAATCTCTAGACAAAAAAATGTCTAGACATTCTTTGTACTTTTAAAAACTGTTTAGGGGTTGATGGACTTCCATTTTAAAAAAATTCTTGAATATGTTTGACACTATCATTTCCACTGTTGAAACGTTTTATCAACCCCTTGATTAAAACGTTTTTATCCACAAAAATGTCGTAGAAGGGAAAGGAAAATTTATATTCATTGTATGACTATATTTATTTTAATACTTAAATATTGAATTACAAACGAATGAAATTTTTTTTCATTTAAAGAGAAAGGCGCGACATTCGTATTTGTTAGACTTTATTAAAAATCTTCATGACGAGTATGACTCGTTAAAATACAGCAAGGGGTTAAGCATGATGTGTAGGAAAATTTTGAAGGTAGGGGTAGTTTTCAGAAATCGGTATGATCGTGATGCCTGATGGGTTGTAGGCCGTTTTCCGGACGCACACCTGCGCAGTGCGTGTGCACCTGCCAGTCGGCCAGCAGCCGCGTGTATATACGTCGGTCAGGTGAGTATTGATCGTCGGGAGCGTGCAGGGACGAGCAGGGAAGAACGGACGAGAGTGCAAGCTTCCGCGCGGCAATGCCCGGGCGGAAACGCCGAGGGGGTTGAAAACGGGTTGAAAAGAGGGGCGCGGGTTCGCGGACGGAAATCGAGGACGCTTCGCCTGTCGTCTTCGCGGGGGTAGAGCAACAGGCTTGGTAGAAAGAGGGAGGAACAAATGCAGTCTCCTATCTGTCGATCCTTGCTGTTCCTTGTATGTTTGCTGCAACGCTGCAGATTTTATGCATTTAATAATGCGTTGCTCGTCCCACGAGGCAATCGTAAAAATTAGATAAAATCAATTACGTACATAGTGGAGTTGCAATAAATATTAACAAATACAATAATAGATGCAATGAGTGTTACAAAATATGTTTGATATCTTGTTCATTTTTGCTCTCTAGGATACTGTATTTACGTCTGTTCATTAACCTATTTTGATTGTTTGACTTGGTACTACTCGTTTCGCTGTAGTTGTCGCATTTACTTTGGCTCTTCAAGCTGTTCTATTTACCCGATCTAATGTATTCGTTTTAGTTGTTCTATTTGTTCTTGAACTCCTTGATCTCATTTATATAATTAACTGTGCTTTTTATGCTGATTTCGTTTATTTTAGTCAATTTTGGAGTGTGTCTTTTTACACTATTGCGTGTTTGTTGCTAGATGAAACCAGTGACCATTAAAAAATGAGCCACAGATAAGAGTAAGTAAAGTTACGTGTCTGATAGTAGTAATTTTTGTTGTGATATGACAAATGTCTTTTTGCGTCAGGTCTAAGCTGGAACTCGTCGATCTCAATGACGAGAGGAGACAGATTTCCATCGAGGCAAGATCCGTGGCGAAGGCCATTTTTTGAGCAGCCATCGCATTCACGGGGATGTTTTATTCAAGCCGGCGTGAAGTTTTTAAATTGGCCGTTGGTCGGGGGCTGACCCTGAGGATGTCGGAGGTATCGATTCCGAAGTTACGCCGCCGGGAGACACTGAATAAAAGGATCAAGGCTGTCCTACTAACGCGACGCAGGAGCGATTCGGGTCAGCGACGCTGCTAAGTATAGTCGCGACGGTCGCGCCCCTCGAACATCTTCGCTTTCTATCGTACTGATTTATTTTTAATCCTGTTTGTTTACCATCCCACGATCGGACCTCTCTAATCCACGCCTCTAACATAATAGACAATTTTGCAGATCCTCCTGGTCCTTCCAGGAAGGATTCATTTATTAGCATCTTTTAGTAAGATTGCTTTATTGCTGATAAAAGAAACTACAAATAGGAATAAAATGTTGTACTGTAAAGTTGTAGGCTTATAAAATAGCAATTTTCTAAATAAAAATTGTTTCTCTTTTCTAATATATTTAAAAGGTTGAAAATAATGTAACAATACTTTTAGATTCTTCTATAATGTTTTTACTGTTTTAAATTAAACCTACACATTTTTATTATGAATATTTATTATTCATGAATTTACTCTAGCAAGTATTTGCAACTGTTGAACGTCTCACAGCGTTAACAGATTAATTTCAGACGCCATCACTTTTAGTGAACCATTTCAGAATGTACACTGAGGGGTTTACGACATGCTCGAACGAGTCCCCGTAACAATAAAGAGGATCCGGTATCAGGTGAGGCTCAGCTGTCCCCGAATCTCGGTTTATGATGTCCAGGGATCGAATTAATGGACGGCGGGGTCGTCGGGTTTCTCGATTACCTGGTCCTGGGTCGCAACAGAGAACTAGAACGTTGTAGCAGCATGAGAGCGTCCTCTCCTTCAGGACTGTAGGAGGCACGCTGCGAAGGAGCCAAAATCAATTAACTGATAAGAGGGAGAGAGAGTAGCGTCTCGCGTGATCGAGAGTATTATCCTCCCCCCAGAAGTTGAAGATCCACCATCGCTGTGCAGGTGGTGGCTTCCACCCTGTAGGAGAGTTTAAAAGAAGATTAAAATCAATTTAATATCCTGTCTGAATAAACAGCAGAGCCTGTCAGCGATCGACAAACCAGGTGAGAAAGAATAAGACCGGCTGCGATAAGCAGAAACTCAATTAACGCGGCCGTAGAATCCCTTGGGAGTTTAAAAAGAATCGACTTTCCTCCACGTTCTTATAGAACGATGACTTTTATCACGGTTGACTTGCTCCTTGCTTAAAGGAATATCAAATTTTAATTAATTCACGTTATCCTGTTGCTTGCCCTCCTTGAGAAACTCACGATCGTCCGTTGCAAGAACGAAATTATGAATTTTATACATGCAAATTTTTGTATACAGAGAAAAGAATTTCATGAAATCAATGAATATAAAAATCCCAATCGTTTTATTATAGAAAAATTGATTTTGTCCTGTTTCGAAACAATTAACACGTTGTGTTTCATAATTTCGATCTTCCGAATAAGAAATTATTCAAATATTAATATTAATTAAAAAGGGAATTAATCGTTAATAATTAAACTACAGATTCTTTTCACTTGCACAAAATGCCGCAACAAAAACGTTTTATATTCACCATCAAAAATCGTTTAGCGAATGAAATGAAATTCTTCCTCATTCTGTCATCCATTTGTCAAGAAATATGAAATCATGTTTCATTAGTTTAGTGGTCGTAAACAAATTTATGTGTCAAGACCTTAGACATTCTAAGGTCGAGATCATATTGTAGTAGCGTGGAAAGTTGAGTTTAGGATGTCGCGACCACGTGAGGATAAGAATTACATTATACTAATTGAGTAATTATAAAAGAAGTAATTATAAATCCATAAAATACAAAAATGTCATTCGTATTCTCCATGAAACAATTTTTCGGCGTCCAAATTTTTGCCTCGTTCTATAATTCGTTAGAATAATGTACAAAAATGGGAATGCACGCGCTAACAATCTATTGATGAGTTTCTAAACGCACTCTCGCGATGGAAACTGCAACGAAGTCCATCAGCAAATTGGAAATAGAAGGCAAGGGGGGTGGGCAGGGTTTGCCGCCATCAAGGTCCGCATAAAAAGAGCCAGCTCCGTCGTTCAAGCGTTCATAAAGCAATTAAGAGTCGAACGATGGTTCTTGCTGTCCTCAACTGTTGCACCAGGTCACTGTAAACAGCAGCAACAGGCGTCGTCGAGTGGCGGCCGCGACCCCGCTGTCGCGAGAATTGCATCGAGGCTTGCATATTACATGGCGGGCAAGTTGCAGCGGTGTCAATCATTCGAATCGATCGTGCCCTCTAACGCTTCAATCAGCTGCAGATGATTCTTAATGTATACGCCTGATCAGCTAGCGTTCGCCACTCTGACTCTTTATTTAGACAGCTATACGTCAAAATACCGCCGTGAGCGCATTCTTTATGCAACGAAACTGCATGTACATTTCAAGCAGTAAAATCGACTTATAAAAGAGAATTTGGAGAATATTTTTTAAAATTTTCCGCATCGATTACGACGAACAGGAATTGAATAAAAGTGAATCTCACTTTTAATCATTCTAAAGGTTAAAAAAGGTGCATTATATTAGTAGATTAGTCGTAAATGGTGTATGTCCATTTCAAGCAGTAAAATCGACTTATAACAGAGAATTTAGAGAATATTTTTAAAAATTTTCCACACCGATTACGACGAACAGGAATTGAATAAAAGTGAATCTCACTTTTAATCATTCTAAAGGTTAAAAAAGGTGCATTATATTAGTAGATTAGTCGTAAATGGTGTATTTTTGCTTCTCAACAATTTGTTCACTATTTATATGTGTAAAAATCTACCTTTTCAATTTTGGTAAAATCGAATGGGATTGTTTGAGTGTATATCGAAAAAATATTCGAATAGTTTGAAGATTCGTAAAATCATTCAGAGGTCAGATTATTTTTCCGGATATTGCCCTGGATACTCTTTGATATATTTTTATGCTTGTTACGACGGAGAGATAGATGTATCAGCAGGATATTTTCGATATTAATTACAAGCGGCACAAAGAGCACAGCTTTGCTCGAGAGAGGGAGAGAGAGACCGTTGTCCGTGTAAATAACGAGAAACGCCAAAAGGAGCGCAACAATAACTCCACGGGCAAGTTTCGTTGGAAGTTGCGAATTGGTTGCCGAGACCGTGCTCTCTTCTCTTCTCGTCTCTTTGTTCAGCGGAGATTTAGGGGATCCGTTAAAGAGCACCGGTGGCTCTGTTTATAAGGCCTTGAAAAAAAATGAGGGAACTTCCGAAGAGTTGTTGCTTCGGGGCGCGCCCTTAAATTGTTGCGTTTAACTGGGTTCTCGAGAGTGTACGAGTGTTTGATCAACAAAAAGCTTGCACCTTTGCTTGCTCCAAGCTGAATCATACGATAGGTGATCCAATGTAATAGTCACGCTACGTCACAAACGAAAAATTATTTTATAGTCCAGGAATTTTATGAACGTAACGAAAAGTTACTGAGGTAGTTTATTTTTATTCATTCTTCGCATTTAATTTCATCAAGAAATAGTTTCTTACAATAATTTCTAGAAACAAACGATCCAAATGATCTCTCAAATAATAATAAAAAATTTTAATTTATTTAATTTTAGAAAAATTCTTTAAATATAGTAAGTAATATATTGAAATAACAATTCCACGGATTTGAGGGTGAACACTTTTCTCGAGCGCAAGAGATCCGCGGTAGATTTATAAAATACAGGGGCAAGCGTGCACAAGCAGTGTTCTTATCGAAATCAATTTCTCCGTAGATGATCTACAAGAATGGGAATTTGCATGTAGATCCGGCTACCGTAGACGACGCGACGCAGCCCGGAGTTATCTCACAGCTGAGAGCTTCCCGCGTGCTCAAGAATGTATTCAACGATTCACCGAATAAAATTGGCTCGGCGAGCTGGCTCGCTGTGAAATATGGAATAATCGATTTCACGCTGGACGTAATTCATTTCCTCCGTGACGCGAAAGTCGATATGATTAGATACTAAATCACAATGTGGCGCATGGCGAACGTTCGCGCGAGAAGAATGATGGAAATAAAAACGATGACGCTCCTGTGGTAGGTAAACAAGAATATCGTTTGGAAACTGTCTTACCCTAAACGATTGAGATACAAGTTTTTCCAACCTGATTCTCAAACATGAAGCATTACAACGCTTCTCTACTTCACTTTTTGCTTTTGCATCTTTATTAAATTTAATCCTCTTATTTTCTGTCTAGGCCAATAAGAATTCTTCTTTAATCCTCAGATCAATAATGGTCTTCCTACTATTGAATTGATATCAAATAAGATTGAATGAAGACTATTTTATCCACCGAAAACGTGAGTCTGGCGTCGTGCATTTGAAAAGATTAATGGGATGCTAGAGACACTCCGCGTAATTGGCCTAGGGCCAATAATTTACGTTCTTTGTACTATTGGACAGGCAGGGTAAGATTGAATGAGGAAAATTTTATTCAAAGTAAACGTAAGTCTATCATCACTCGTTTAAGAAGATTAATGACTGCTAGAGAGCCTCTACTAGATTACCCGAGGATTGGTAATCTAGGTTCTTTCGATTACTAGACAGTCACAAAGTGCATTTCCATCTCGTCTCGGTTCATTTTCAAGAATCGTATTTCGCATAAAATATTTGGCGCCTAGTAGTAAAATATTTTTGAATAGAACGTCTTCCGGTGGTTTAGAAGGCAGTTCCAGGGCCGTTTTAAGGGATCGCGTTTAATGACATCGTTTGTGCCCGTGCTCCTTCCATAGTCCTCGACTATCGGCCCCTAATGAACGGTTGGGCGCTGCTGCACCCGTCTCTGCATTGGCCCTCCGCTCGGCCTTAATCGATCCTTATCGCGTCCGATAGCTTTGCGGCCCTCGAACTTCCAAAGTGCGCGCTTCGCGGTCCGTCTTCGGAAGTTCGACGGGGAAACCTTGCGTCTTCTCCTTAATAGCGACTGATTGGCTTCTGGCCACTATATTCCTCTGCAGTCGATTAATTGCTGGCTGTCCGCTAAATCAACTCCACCAAACAATTTATTCATTTCACTTCTTTGTTCTCGAATTGGACTAGCTAGATACAAGTCAACAGTGGCCGAATGGAATTAATGAGAACTAGATGGAACTATAGGGTTAAAGTACGGATGATGTATGTATGTATTGTATGTGTGGGTGTTAATAAGCAACCCTATATATGATTGAATTCATAATAAAATTCCATAATTGTTTTTGTTATGTTGTATTTGTTAGACAGAATAGATATCTAAATCTTGTTTTAGCTTAATTCAATTCGTGTTTCTTTGTTAATTTAAGGACAAATGGTAACTCTCATTTATGTTAAAACCTGTATTATATTTCATTTAGTTGTGTGATTAATCGGGATGATTAATCGTCAGGATGGCCGAACTATAGGGTTAAAGTACGGATGATGTATGTATGTATTGTATGTGTGGGTGTTAATGAGCAACCCTATATATGATTCAATTCATAATAACAAAGAATCGAAATTAACAGAAGAGTTATTAGAAATACGATCGCCGACGAAACACAAAAAGAAGATCAGATCGTCCTTTTAATTCTTTATAATTAACAACGGCTTGGCTTTTCGCTTACAAAATCAATTGGAACCAGACGTCAGAATCAGTCACACGCTGTCGATCCACGTGGAAAATCGTGATTTAACGAATCTAATTTCCTCGTGCAGCAGCGGATCTGTCGTTAGCCCATCTTCGGATTCCAGTACGGGAAGTGCAGCGCCGTTTAGTGGCTTGCAATTATGCGACGGAGAACTCTCAGCGTTTCCAACGCGTTACGTACGAGCGCCCATTTGCGTTGCCCGCACGTGTACACATATGTTATACTTTACAGCTTCATGACCATTATGCTCGTCCGCTAAAGCTCGCTCAGCACCCAGCGCACACACACATACAGAAGGTCGGTTCTTCAAGGGTCGCGCGACCTTGACACGACGCCGGCATACTCGCGTCCGCGCGTGCCCTTTCAATTCGCATGCTCGCAAACACACATACACACAGAGCACCTCAGTCGCGTTCTTTGCGGACGGTTGTACAAACTCGCTGAATTATACATGGGGAAACACGGCTAAGGCACTACGCGTCGAACAACAGGGAAATTAAATCGTTGCGGCAGAATTACAGATGATATGCGCGTTCTCCCGCGGCCGGTTATTATTCCCGACCTTCTCGCGTTTTCTGCCCCACGGTGAATTATGTAGTCCCTACCCTGGACCGGTTTGATAGTTCTCTGGGGAAGCGTTCTGCCAGGGTACTTACCGAGCACTAAGTTACCCCCACTGGGAACTCGGCTTACTTAGTCGTCTTTGGACGATTTCTGTTTGGAGATCTTCGTCGTCGGTTTCGTACTTCATTGCCCCGTGTACCGGAATTCAGGGGTTCATGAATGAGGGCCGTGAATGATTGAGCAGGTTCGAGTTTCTGAGATCGTTCTAATCCTTTCGAGGTGGTGGACCTTGATCGATGAGTGGTTTAGGTCGTAGACTTCGTTATCGAGGTCTGACTGTTGGTAGATATCATAGGAGTTGATTCTAACGTGGTCACCAGATCGTAGGATTGTATGATAATGCGAGCTCAACAGCATAGAGAACTTAATTATTGTTGTGGCTTCTGAAACTTGATCCTTGAGCAATCAGATTGGTCAATTTAATCTTATGTCATTGCAAATACCACAGGATTCGATTTGAACCAATACAAATACCAGACACCCGTGATCAAGGATGCAGAAAATAATAATTATTATTATCCCTCTTCGCCGAGTATCGCCGAATGATCGATTTCACATCGAGCCAATCACCATAATTTTTATCATGTGACAAAGCTATTATTTCGAGAAACAGCATTCGAGACTGACGCTCCATTGTAATTTCTGGAATGGAACACGATTTCACAATGTTCTAACCAGTTGAATTATTTTTCAAGTCTATTCATTACCATCGACGTTCAGCTGGTACACCGCGAACTACCACTAACAATGCACGGTTAACGGAGCAGCGTCTTTACGTGTGCGGTGCGGTCTGCGCGTTGTCGCTCGCAAATAAATTATTTGCGACGCACGTCCGCGTCGCCACGAAGGAAACAGCTGTAGTGTGAACTCGAAACTACGTCAGCGGAACAATTCCGCCTTGAAACTTGTTAACCAATCTTACCACTCTGCCCTGCTAACACAATATCAGTCTCGCGGAGCGTTTCATTCAGCGATATGACACATTCATGGGAAGAACAATACTGTCGTTTGGCCATCCATAATTCATATCGAATAAACCGTGTAGCACGATCGATGGAAAACATAGTTGTATAGATGATAATAATAATCGGACAGAAAGTAACATCGACACGATCAACAGGAAAAAAAGAGCTCTCTCGAGATCTCGTTAACTATCCCCGGAACTTCTCCGGGAAGAATATTAATAACATTTTTAAACAGTTTCCAAAGTTTCCGGCGGTTTAATCGAATTCTAAACTGTCGAGAGGATCGAAAACTTTCCGTTGCCTTACAGCTCACAGCCTATTTTTGTTGCCACGATTCTTACGGGCATGTCTGTCCAGCGATTTAATAACCTGCCGTCTATTCCACTTGTCTGACCATGGACGGGTCTTCTCCACTTACTTCTCTTGAAACCCTCGATGCCTTATGTAATCCGCAGCCTATTTATAAAGACACTTAAAAACTTTCCGCGGTGAAAGCCAAGCCGCGCTATACACTCTGCATACTAATTCGTCCACCAACTGCGACAAACAGTCGCGGTAATATCGGTCTGCAATTCGTCCCTATTTATGCAATGTTACAAAGTTTTACGTACCTACAGTGAAACTTTTATTACTATTCTGTCGCAGTTGTAAAAATCGATGCCACGTAGAGCTCTTCCACACACGCTTGTGTATCCTATTATTTAAATTCACTAGCTTGACAGCCTCAAATTACACTTTCACGATCACCTGCTTCGAACAACTTTTTCTTGATGCACAGTTTTCGGAGCTGGTTAAACTATGATTAAAGACAAACTGCAAGACCCAACTTTCTCAAGACTTGCTGAATGTATTCAATAACCTCTCATTTACATGCAGAACAAGAATTGTTAACGCTAGTTTAATTTTCAAGACTGATAACATTAAGGATTATGAACAAAGCCAAGAAAATTGTATAATGGAGGTTGGATATATACAGCTTTGACTACGATCATCACACTTGCATGAAAAAATTACAGGATATTCTCCAAAGATTGCTAAATACATTTGTAAATTTTGAAACCTGTATGTACGTTGGTTCCGTTTAAAAAAATTCGCAAATTCGCACGATTCCTCATCAGCGAAGCCTTCTGGTTGCATTACTGTAGCTTCGAACACAATCACCATGCCTCCACGAAAAAATTACAGCATTTTCTCCAAAGATGGTCAAACACGCCCACAAAGTTTACAATCGATGCGTTCGTCGGTTTCGTTTCAAAAAATTCCCAAATTCGCACGGTTCCTCATCAGCGAAGCCTTCTGGTTGCATTACTACAGCTTCGAACACAATCACCATACCTCCACGAAAAAATTACAGCATTTTCTCCAAAGATTGTCAAACACGCCCACAAAGTTTTCAATCGATGCGTTCGTCGGTTTCGTTTAAAAAAATTTCCAAATCGCACGGTTCCTTATCAGCGAAGCCTTCTGGTTGCATTACTGTAGCTTCGAACACAATCACCATACCTCCACGAAAAAATTACAGCATTTTCTCCAAAGATTGTCAAACACGCCCACAAAGTTCTCAATCGATGCGTTCGTCGGTTTCGTTTTAAAAAATTCCAAATCACATGAGGACCGTGAAGGGTACGCGACCCCCGAGCGGGTTTGTTTAACCAGCTTTCAATCAAAGCGCGAGCAAATTCGATTTGCCCACTTACCGGTGATCTACAGAAATGTACAGATCCGTTGTTTCGCGGGGGATACGTTCCCTGGCGTGTAGCCTGTTGGCAACAAAGAACGGCGCCCGGTGATTCTTTCCGTTTCAAGGAGCCACTTCCGCTCGAGCGGAGAGACGGCTGTCCCTAAGACCGGAAATAGCAGCGGCGAACAAAGGCGTTGCGAAAGTTGCTCGCGGACCTGGAACACTTCGTTAAGAATTGGCAATCCCCTTGGAATCCTTTTAACTCAGAATCCCGCGTTTGGCCGTGGATCCACCCGGGTTCGTGATTGCGATTCGACGAACAATCACGCCGAGGAGATTGTCACGGTGTTTGTTTAGGCGGGGGAACACTTGCCCCGCCGTTCGCCTCCGGCGTGTATAGAGACAATTATTATACACTACCGGGGATCGTAAACATCACCAGCACCCTGCGGATGCTTATGCAAATCTGAGTTTCTACGGACGAATTCCGGAACTGCGATGTTTCACCGGTATACTCAAGGTTTTAGGTCAACTTCACGATTTTTTTAATGGCAAGCGGTAAAAGTTCTCGGTGTCTGACTTTCTTGTACAGGTTCAGTTACGTTCCAGCTGTGCTCCTGAATTTTTCCAGTAGGGTGAGGGCGGAATTGAGGTTTTTATACGGGGTTGAACCTTGAGTGGCTTCGTGCATTTTTATGGCATCGTGGATATTTTTGTGCTCGATTATTTTCCGGTTTCGTCACAGTAAGGATAAGTGTTATGTGCATGTTGCTGTTGAAGTAGAACATTTTTATTTTATATTAAAGTACTTTTTTAACACTCGTAACATATAGAAGGGTTGAAGGAGCAACCACTGTGATCAACTTTCTCAATGTACTCAATTTGATGGTTCTGTACTTTTTGGAATTGTAACATTATGTCGATTTGTGGAATTTTCGGTGATAATGGTTTGGTAGTCAACGTGTTAAATATCAACCCGAACAAGAAGTCAAGCATAAATGTCTAAGAACGCGTGATAATCGATTTTTAAACACAATAGTTTCATGTTTAATTCCAATTATCTTGAAGACAATTAATTAAATTGTCTCATTTAAATCTCCGTCTGAGATCAAACACGTCTTTTCTATTCGATACGTCGAACCAGAATAATGAATAACACAAATTATAAAATATGAAGAACGCAAAATAAATCAATAAGTAACTAATATCGGATCGTCGCGTCGTTACAGTACTATAGACGCGACATTCGACAGAATTCTCACCGCTCGAAGATAACTTCTCCCTACACGTATGCAGCTGCCTGCAACTACGAACGGAGTTATCGATGATGTTTGACTGTTGTCAAAAAGCGGGTAGCAATTTCACAGAAGCGTTTTCCTGTGATCGACCTGTCTGTCAGCTGTCAAGGACCGTTATGATGAAGGTTTCCTCCCGTCATTCGAAAGAGGAATAGCCTGTTGCGGGAGGTCGATCTCTTCGATTGTTTCGAGACAGAACAATGACGAACGCGATCGCGGATATCGAAACGCAAAGCTTCTCCCATGCCGAAGAACCCACCTCTTTGTCTCGGAGTATTTGAAACGGGGACGAAAATGCGCGGCCGCTCTTCCGGATTTATTTCGCCGAGATGAAACGATTCCACGGAAGGGAATTCGGCTGCTCGCGTATTTTGCAACGCTCCGGAACGAGGATCGTGCGGAAGATGAAGGTGGAAACGGGATCAGGAAAGGAGAAACGTCCTGACACCCGCGCACCGCTTCCGGAAACCAGGAAAGATGGTTTTTGTCCTTTTGTCCCGGGGATGGCAAAGGTCGGCTCGCGGTAAAACCTTTACTGCTTCGATTTGCACTTCTGGTAAATACGTGGCGGAGTTTACCTTTCTTCTTTCGGTGGCTTCCGAGAATGTGTGGTCCCAGATTGTGCTGCGGAGCGTTTATGGCTTACACGGTTTTGTTGTGTTTTAACGACGGAGGCAACACGGCGGTCAGCCACTTTTTGCCCGCAGGAGCTGCTGCTGCGAGAAATTACGTTTTTCTCAACGAGGTATTATCAAATTGAAGTTAGCATATCTTCGCATACAATAAGCCAGAAAATGTCGTCGTGGTAAAATCATTGTTTTATTCATTACTAATTTGCAAATTTACTATTCCTCCAGAGCTAAAGAATTTATTCAAGTCACAAATTCCGATCACCAAACGCGATTCACTTGAAGGCTTTTTTCCACCCGACGCAGACCTTCCCAGGGTCCCGGTCGAAAGTTTTCCCGCATCAAATGATTCCCGTGGATTGGAAGAAATGTCTGTGTCGAACGACTGATTCAACCGATGCTAAGAAACGCCATGGGAACTTGTCGAAGCAGAAATTACACCGCGACACGAGTTCGACTCGGGAACGAAGCCAGCGACGTCGGACGGCGAGTGTCCCCTCTGGAAATTGCATCTGCGAGCGTAATCGGCGGCTTAGCACTGTCAGAGATCGGGATTAACTTCTACAGCAGCCCTCGAGCGACTTCGAGAGGAATTAAGGTCTTCCACGGGCTAACGAACTAAAAACTTCTCACGGCGTACATTTCGCGGCTCCCGTAGTCGATTCGACGCGACACGTCGCGACGCACACTCCCCGCAGCATTAATTTATACCATAATATTTCATCGTTCATCTCACGGACAGCCTATCAATCCTGCTGTACGAAAATCCGCCATTAAAGTCTGAACAGAAGCGCGACAAATTCGTCCGTTTATAAAGAAAAATTAATCTCTTCGACGAAATAGTTTTCGCCGTGATCAATCACTTTTACGAGAGCTGCGTCGAACGCCAGGGAAAATCATGCGAACTAATCCTCGACTCGCGAGACTTATAATAAGTTAAACAAAAAGTTTAGTTTAATCGAAATGAGTGCATGTCTGTAGAGCGTGTTTGTTTTAATTGGCTGTAGTAACTTCAATATTGTTAATTGTCTAAGAAATAATTACAGAATAATTTTTTCTCTGACAATGATTTTCAAAGTCCCATTCAAGAGCAATCATTGAATAAAATAATACTTTTATACTGTCTTGTACACAGAGTCGAGTCAAGAAACTCACTGGAACTAGTCTGCTTTCGTCCAAGTAGTACAAGCTTGTATGTAGTCAGACCAGGACACGGTAAAACCTTATACTCCAGCAGTGAACTTTCTTCTCAAACGCTTTTATCACAACCACTGTAACGTTGAAGAAACTTACTATTATTCTTGTTGGAAAAAGGTACATTCTGCAGATGTTCTTGAATAACTATACCAAAACTCGAGTCACGCCAATTAGCATTCTTTCAAAAAATATCTAAAAATTCATAAAATAATGCTCGTTTTATTTAGACGAATTAGTTCGGGAAATGCTTGCTATACTATTATCAACAGGAAGGATGACTTATTTTGCAGATAATGCATCAAGTATCGGGAATTCTGTTTTGTTGGCGAATGGGATCGGGAACTCGAGAAAAGGGGGCACGCAGGCTTTCGCGATGCAACGACGTGGCTGGCCGGAAACGAAAATAAATGCGAGGTCCCCGGGGTGCATACGAATGGAATTGCTCGAGAGCAATTTCCAGGCGGCTTGATGGGATAAAGGCCCGTTGTGACGTTCTCGATGTCCGCCGCCTGTCCTCCATAATAATCGTGGGGACAACTTCCCCCCTCTCCCGAAAACTTTTTCGCAGCTTTCGACCGAGGCTGCTCGCATTTCCGGGTTACCCGGTCTTTCGGCTTCGAGATCGAGTTACCTTAACTTGTTCGCCGTTTAAGGCCGCGATAAAAACGAATGGCACGTGACGTCCGAAGGAGATCCGGTCAGCCCGGCGACTTCTGACGTGGTTAACGAGGACGACAACTGTCCACCATGATTGCTGGTCACTGGGATGCTAACTGGAAGTTGCGAATCAATGGGAAAATTCGAGAAACGGACGCATGAAATTGACAGGTCGTTGTTCATCGGTGGCTTTAATGCGGTGAGCCGAGGACTTTGTTGATGTTTGTTGCAGTTTGAAATGCGAGCTTCACATGTTGTTTTTAGTTGGGTGGATTGGATGTGTAACCTTTGTTGTCAGTAGACTATTGATCTCCATTCAATTTACCATTTCTGTTGGTTATTCTGTGAAAATTGAGTCCGGAGAATTCGTTTCGTTGATCGGAAAATCCTTTGTTGCAAAATTGACTGTTGGCGAAGAATGTCACTAGCTTTTAGTAATTTTATAAATTAGGCACGTTGTGAAAGCACAAAGAGTTGTGGACTAATTGCACGATATTGATTTTGTAGATTGCATACAATTCCATCCTACTTGTCTGATTGCATTTGTATTTGTACTACTTGTCAGATTAGATACGAATCTATATCAGTTGGTTGTACGAGACTATACAACTTGTCGGATTATGTGTGAAACAGTGCTATTTGCCTGGTCGCACGCTGGGTGTATTATTTGGCTAAATATAAATATGGCTACACTATATATTTGCGTACTACTTGTTTGACTATAGACTATGCTGCACTACTCGTCTGATTATACATGAGGCTGTTCTACTTATCTGTTCTACTTGTCTGGCTGCAGAATAGACCGCATAACTTGTCTAATTATTCAACATCATTGCAGCACCATCTGTCTGACTACATAGAGACTGTACTACTTCTCTGAGTATATACGAGACTACATTCTAACTGAATTTGTGGGAAGTCTGTTGTTGAAAATGAATCATTCATCACTCGAAAGGCAACTCTACATTCTTAAACAGTTAACGTCTGTTTTGTTTCGCTAGTTTAACCCCCGACTTCTTCTACTCCCATCGCTCTACTTGCCCTAATTAAGACAGTCTTCATTGTTTTTATCTTCCAAGAGCCAAATAATGTTCTTCTACTCGACAGTTTTTAAAGCAACATAAAACTGATAAAACTTTAAAGAGCAGCTTCGTCTCGTAAACTTTTACCACTGCAGTTGCAAAAGTGTTCATTCCTTATCTTAAACTACCCCAATAGACTCTACATCATTTTATCCAAACTTTAATCACTGCATTTACAAACATGTTTATTTTTTGTCTTAACCATAGTGGATACTACATGATTTTCGAAAAGTTGCAGCTTAATATTGCATATATAATATTCTCTGTTGAGTACTACAGAGGCTACAAATTAGATTATAGCAGGTAGAGTGGTGTAGGAAACTGAACTATACGCTATATTCCGGAATAGAATGAGTCACTGGATGATAGACGTTCGCTCGGTTAATGAATTCGTCGGAAATGAGTCGCTAGATGAGAAATATGAATCAGCTGTCGCCCGTGTTTCGAATATACCCGGACGACGACTATGGTGACGTCCCATGAGGATACTGGCGTCGATCGTGGAGCATGATTTATTATCGAGATACTGTAACGTCAATAGCGGAGGAGCGTTTGTGTAACGGCTTGTCTACCGGACTGACGCCGACGTGTACAGTACATAATTCGGTCATCGAAGGCTGCGTAACGATCGCTTTCATTGTTTGCGAATATCATTCCATGGTTGCTCGCCTGCTAACTCGACTGTTCCTTTCTTTGACGGCGTTGTTTATAACCCGCATGCTGTTCATAATTATGCGCAATTTAAATTGCGGACGTCTCATTATCTTGGACCAGCTAGAATATTCAATACTAGACGTTTCATATGTTTTTTGTTAGAAAATCATTTTTCATTTAAAAATCATGACACACGTTTTCAACTATGTACATTCGTCTAGGAATTCCATAAATTTCATGGGAAAATTCATAAAATTGTGCACGTAACAGCGAGTTAAATAAAACAGGTTTTTGAAATTATTTCTGTAGCAATCAAAAACTGCTATTACGTAAAGCATGCTAACGAAATTCTTTCTTAGAGTATAAATATTTCGACGAAGTGCTACGGAATGACATTTTCAACTTCATTCAGACTAATTTTATCGAGCAATTTTAAGGGTAATTTATCAGTGATCAGATCGAAGTACTTTGTCTCTCCTGAATAATCTTCGACTATTCATCTTTCGCTGCTTCATTGAACGTTATGATTAGTCCGAGAACTTTTATGCTCCTCTAGATCTTTATGGGTCATAAACGCTAAAAAATATGACAATCCTCACTTCCACTGTGGAATAAAAATTCCGAGATGGCACAAACGTTCAGAAAATATTTTAGTAACAATCTACGAAATGATTGAGGATCACCGAGGAACGAGACCGCAGAAAATTTTACTTTATCGAATTATTAAGATCTCGGATTGGAATTCTACTCTCTTCCCCTTACTGATCGGCATTCTGTATTTTCTGGCGACGAAACAGCCGCGTGGGAAGTATCTGAAACTCTTTTGGGGAAATTGGCCACGACTAGCAGTTCGCACGCGTTATGGAGGGAAGCAATGAATGCGGAATGAAGCCCTTGTTCAGTTTTCCCGATGAAGAATATTAATGGGATTTCACCGAGCGAGAATTTCATTGGGCCGGAAAAACAACAGGGCGATAATAAAACTGAAATTCCCGGGCGCGCGCGGCTGCTCGAGGAATTCGGAGTAATTGTTCATAACGGGGGAAGGCTGAGGTTCCAACTCGGCGAGATTAAATATTCGCAAAATATGCCCCTCCCTTGATACCACGTTGTTATTTGGTTATAGTCACGCCAATGATTCGCAAAAATATCGCGCGGGGCCGCGCTAGTAGTATTAGTCCGCGGGAGGTCAGACGCGGTCAATATTTATCGCTCGCATCTCTCTGGAAACTGCGTGCTCTCCGTGATGTAATCTGTCCAAAGCTGTGCTAACAAAATATCTAAATAGTCCATCAGTGACACAGACGCTCGTATAATATAGTTCTTTAATATTTCAATATTCATTAATATTCTTCAAGACCTTCAAATTTTCGATTAAATTAAGGAATATTAACATATTAGTTTCGTTTTTCCAGGATCGTCTTCAGCTCACCGGAACACAATAGTTTCCAATTTTTATTCTACAAACGAACACCAAATTAAGCGACGTGAATAAAAATCGTCGAATGAGGAGAAAAGGAAATTAGCGAGACGGATCTCTTTAATTAACTATGACTCGGGAGAAGAAGTAGCAGTGGCGCCAGGCTGTGTAAGAGCGATTCAGGTGTCCGTTATTGTTGCTAATTGCGCGTTAAGGTGAATGTAACGCGCGTTAAACGTGTCCATAAATTTTCCCCCTTAAATTCTCAGCCGGCTGCGTTTCGAGGGTACGGCCACCGACCGGCCGTAATTCACGGGATGAATAATTTCATTTAATAATCGAGTGCAGCAATAGCAGAGGGAAACTGATTCACGGGCTCGTCGATAGATCCTACCTTTGGAGATTGATTTCTATAGGGGAATTAAATCGGATGGAAACGATATTTCTCTCGTGTCCCGCTAATGGAAACGACAACGTTCAGGAAGACTGGTGAAAGGGGAAGATTACGTCGTCGATGTTATCAGTCAAAATAGGAGCAAGAAGAACGTGAACGGTAGAGGAGATTCTGTCTGCTTCATTGATGAATCATATGTGGTATTTTCTGCAAACGTGAATTTTCTGATCGGGTAGTTTAGATAGTAAATTAATTGTTTCAATATTTTAGCTCTCACACTGCTTGTCTGGCAAAAGGCTATCTTATTCTACTGATTTCTTTTATCTCGCTCAATGTTTCTAGACAGAGTCCTCTACTGAATGTCTGATCATGTACAGACTTATTCTACTTTTGATACAATTTGACTGTTTCTTTAGAAATTAAAATTACTAGCACACAAATAACCAATCCCATTTTAACGTATTTTATCCCGATCAATGTTTCTAGACAGAGTTCTCTACTGAATGTCTGACCATGTACAGGCTTATTCTACTTTTGATGCAATTTGACTGTTTCTTTAGAAATTAAAATTACTAGCACATAAATAGCCAATCCCGTTTTAACATTTCCAACATCTGTTCAGATTTGTGGACCCCAACGGATTTCAAAGTCAGCCCCATTCAAGGTACTTGGTTAATTAATCGCTCCGATCAGAGAGACGTCGATCGGAACTAGTAGATTACTCTGGACCTTCGATTCGGTGTTTCGTCGTAGACGAAGAGCTACACGGGAACCTCGACGGAGCCACGAGTTCCTCGGCGAAACCCGAAAGTAGGTTCACGACCGCACGAAACCCATTACGGCCGTATTTCATCTCGCCGCGCGATAAGGCTAATCACCGAGAAGGATTCGCATGACGGCCGGCCCTTTTCTAATCGGTTATCTAAGTAATTGGCCGGGAAATTAGTCGCTCGACTTCGAGCATAATTTAACCCTGGTTGTACGCAGCGGGATGCAGTTGACCGGCACGTGTGGTCGATGCTTGCGTGGTTCTGAAAGCGCAAGCTTCGTGGTGCTCTCTATCCAATTTTAAAATGTTTCATGATTGCTTCGTGGTTGAAGATATTGTTCTTCCATTATGATACGAAAATATATAAAACGTATACGTAAAAATATTTTGGTTAAACCATTCACTTAAAATTGGGACATTTCTTAATCATTTGATTGAGTTGACAATAGTGCCGCAGTGCCTTTGAATGCTTTAAATATTTTTTATTTTTAATCGTGACTGATGTAAATAATTGCGAGACACTAAAATACGATACATAATGAAGTCTGAATAATTTTCATTCACTATGTTCACCAAGGAAACAATATATGCTTAAATAACTAATGTATTTATTATGTTTTTCAGCAGTCAGGCATTACCAGAGCTATGACCACGCGGCCAGTTATTTCCCGAGGCCCTTCTGACCCCATCGATCACTTACATAACCGATTGGATCAACCTATTAGCATGCCTCCGCAGATGAAAGTATATAGTCAACGACACGCTATCAACGTCTGGTTACGTAACCGTTGCGTTGGCCGGACTTTCGTGAAATCTGAAACGGTTCCGGCCATGTGTCCCATGTTCCCTGTTACAAAATTACTATTCCGTGACTCGAAACTTGATATTAAGCTCGAGTATGAACCCCCGGAGAGAGATCGGGACCGTCGCCGGCCTCCGAGACCAGCTCGTCGTTACACTTGAAGGACGACGAACCCGCTGCGCTCGTACGTTGGACGTTGTCCTTACGTTGCGTTTAATACAGACAGATTAATATCGTGTATCATCCATGGCGGTGAGCCATAGCCATTAAGAGAAGGTCACGTGCCATGGTGAAATTTTCAGACACGCTGGCAACAATTTATATGATCGATTGCTTAGATTATCCTCCTGACTCCTGGAAAACTGGCGGGAAGGCTAACGAGTATTTACGATGGAAAAACGTGTGTTCTCGGTTATGGGGAGGGTGGATAATGGACAACTCGATGGGATGGGGGACACGTCGATGCAGGACACGCCACTTTAGTTAACCCTTGCGGAGCTTTTATTCTGGTCGCCATCGTGCAATGCGGAACATTTGTCATTGGCCTGATACCAATCTTTACGGCTTCCTAATTCTGTCATACGGTCGTCTTTATTGATCTGATGTGGGAGAAATATTGCTTCTGTGGAGTGATGAGCTGTGGACAGTGGTTGATTGGCTGTATGGTGCAATGACAACAGTAGAAGTTTATAGTCAGCGAAATAAGATTAGTGGACAGACAAGTAGCAGGAGATGGTCTGTTTGGCTAATTTTAAGTAATGGAAAATAATCTTAGTCAGATAAGGAGCAGAAGACAGGTTTCATCAACGAAGTGGTATAAGACAGTATTTTGTCAGGCAAGTAGTAGCACACAATCTTTGTCAGACAAGTAGTAGATCATTTTCTTCCGACATATTGTGTCGCACAAGTAGTAGAAGACATATCACAGGCAAGTAGTGGGAGGCAATATTTTTCATATTAATAATTGGAGACTGTATTGAACCAGACATAAGTAGAAGTAGACTGTCTCGACTCAGACAAGTAGCAGAAGACAATCTTGTTAAAGGCTACGAGTAGAAAGCAGTCTTACGGAAAGCAAGTGGTAGACGAATGTCTAAACTATAGCTGGTGGTAAAAAACATTTCTAATAAAACTTACTCGGTTTTAGGAGAGACATCTTACGTTGGTCACGGATGTTCTGTACTGAAAAATTTATTAATGTACTGAAAAACAGATTTAAATACAAAATTCAAAGTAACGGTAATGAATTACCAACCTGCTTTATGAAAAAATTCGAGACAGGAATATATGTATAAGCACATGTTGTTTCAGTGTTTAATTTAATTTCTGATCGAACCTTTGCGCCGAGATCATCAATGCTGCTTGTTTGAAATATTTTTATCAGCTAAAGTTTGGGACAGGATCGCGTGCGAAACTTCAACTGGGATACCCTGTACAAATTAATTAACATGAAATGAAAATCAGCCATGTTTAAAGTGTCATCGCAGGATGCAACACGCATCTACTTGTGAGAAGCACGCGACGGTTAGCGAAGTGTCCTGCGAGGTATGCACTAGTAGTATGAGTCGTTGTACGGGCAGACAAGTGGTAGTACAGCGCGAGGCGGGCAAGTGGAATACCAACGTGACAAGACCAACACGTTTCCGTGAGTTTCGGGGACAGCGAGTAGTATCAAGCGAGCGGATTCGAGCGTGCCGGTAGCGCGAGATCGATACGGGACGGTTGGTTGTACACGCGCCGCGAAATTCTGCACGCGAAAGCCAACGAGAAACGAGAGGGAACCGCTCCGGGCAGCCCTTGAAGAACGCGGGCAACGCATTGATCCCGCGAGGCGGACTTCTGCAGGTTTTCCCCGCTCTCGTTGCCATCTCCTCGTCAGAGCCTTCCTTGTAAATTAATCTCTATTAATATCTCGGGCACGCTCGGCCCGCGGACTCCGCGCGGAATTTCAGTCGCCGCTCGTCAACACACGCCTCGCTCTACTTATTGAATTTCCCTCTTTGCTTGAAATTTTTCATTTGCCCCCGTGTTTCATCCCCTTCCCTCGCCCCTTCCACCCATTGTCCGGCGGAGAGATTAAAGGATTTCGTCGCGAGCGGAACGTTCCTTTCCATTGCTGTTTTATGAAATTTCAGAGCATTTTCTACGAACTCCTTCTCCGGTCGTCACACTTGCGGCTCTTTCTTTG
Organism: Lasioglossum zephyrum; assembly: GCA_028455615.1. Lineage (NCBI taxonomy): Eukaryota > Metazoa > Arthropoda > Insecta > Hymenoptera > Halictidae > Lasioglossum > Lasioglossum zephyrum. The sequence continues at coordinate 3,875,711 of CM052324.1, read as the reverse complement.
TACCTGTTAAATAAAATCACGAAAAATTACGTTGTCCGAATTAGAAAATTTCCTTTGACATCAGCCACAATTTTAAGGGACATAGTTTGTACAATATTTTTTGCAGTTAACAAGTATTCTAATCTTGATCTCACGTCCATCTTATTTTCCAGGTTACGGACCTCCCCTAGAAAATAACATCTGATATTTTGATATATGTAATTAACCAATGTCTTTTGTTTTAAAATGCATTCCAGTTAAAGAGCCTTAAAGTGAACTAACCAGGTAATCTGAAGGATCTAGATCTGAAGACTCGATAGAGGTAAGAATTTCCTGATGCCACCTCTTAAACATGAATGACGAGTTAATTCGTCATTCGTGTTTGCCAGCACTTTTTCACACCCACCATCAACGAGTAATTCCTCCTCTTTGTATAATTACATCGTACCTTCGTAGGATGTTTTTTCCAGTATAAAAAAATATCTGAATTTGAAATTCACAATCGCATACTTAATATCAGTTGGATAGTTGGAATTGTTCGTCGAGAGTTGCACGGATTAGTTCGCTCCTTGAATTTATTGTCGACAGCGGCTAGATTGTCCGAGTCTCTATACTACTTGTGCGGATACCACCCCTATTCTACTCGCATGACTACGTGCTATCCGTTTCTTGTCGTTCGAACAGATACGACCCTCATTCTATTTGTCCGACCGCTGAAGGCTCTATTCTACCTGTCTGAGCAAGAACACTGTACCAATCTACTCTTCACCCATTATCTACCCTGAATGGGTCAATGCCAGTCTTACGTTGTTCTTTATTCCCAAAGATTCGTCATCTGGCTCGTGGATCTATAAACCTGGCAAATAGATTCGGAAAATCATAATGCGAATTTTCCGAGATGAGATCCCTTAAATTCATTGTTCTCTTGAATCCCATTGTCATAAAATACAAACATTTTTCTCGTGCGGATTTAATCCGTCAGGATTATAATATAATTTCATTTTCTCCTGACTGATTACTGTAATTTATGCTGTGCCTCAGTAGGAATGAAACAATAGTGCTGAATTCATTGAGTGAAGTATAAATGTTTTTAGATGATGGAAATTTGCATTTCGTTTTCTGCATAGACTGATGTTCAAATATTTTGAATTTCATTTCTAAGGGTATAGATATAGTGGAAGGGTGATGAAAGAACATCAGTGCACATAAAATAAAACTCACCGCATCGTTCTTCTCTACACAACATGGAAAGTTCAAGGAACTATTTGAAATTTAATTATTAACCCACTATTTCAGGATACTATTTTATATTTCATTTTGAAAGTACTATTTTAAGGTACACTATATCGAATTTCTCTTTTAATGTATCTCTCCTGAAGGAGCTATTTTCAATTTCATTTTTAATGTACAATATTAAGGTACTACTCCGGGTTTCATTTTTAATGTATCTCTTCGAAGAATTATTTTAAATCTCCTCTTCGACGTCCCATTTCAAGGTGCTATTTTGAGTTCCGTTTATAAGGAACTATTTCGAACTCCTCAAATATTAAATAAATGAGATGCTAAACTCACTTTCGGCCGAACGAAATAGAACAATTCCACCTAACTCAACCGTCGAGCAACAAATTGTCGGGACTTTAATCTTCCAACGGATGGGGTTTATCGTGGATCAGGCCGCTGTTAAATTAATGAAGTTCCGAGGCGGATCATCCGGGATGCGGTTAGTCGAAAAGTCGAAATTCTATATCGGCTTCATAACGCGTGTTTAATGAACCTGTGCGCGCCGGTACGGTTCGCGCGTCTCCAATCAGGTTTTTATGAGCGGATTAATAGGACGAAGGGATCAGCCGGGTCTCTTCGGTGGAAAATCGAGCGGAGGAATTAGGGAAAGTTTGTCGAGTGGCTCCTCGAGTTACGGGCCCGAAATTCGCCCAGTGCCTCCGGATTTCGGTTCACAGGGAATATTAATAAGCCCCGGACCTGTCGAAAGTCTCGAATATCCTCGAAACTTGAATCTCATGGCGGGCCGTGCATCAATTGTCCGACTGGAAACATTGTGACACCGTAATCCTTACGAGGTGAGGACAGCCGCGTCGAGCTCGCGAAATTGAAGTTCGCCTAATCTTTAAGCCCCGACGACAGCGCATCGTGTATGGTGATTTGCGTTACGCTTATCCGGTAATCTTGCCATTAGATTTACATGTACCGCGTAGTATTTACGTTTAACTTATCAATACATGTAATATTTTTTAATTTTACTTATCGATACAACACATTATTAATACGTTTTACTTATTAACCATTCACTGCATGATTTCTTTTAATTTGGATGAAAATAATTGAAGGAAGATCAGGTTTTGTGTTTTGCTTAAGGGAACGAAAATTGAAAAAAATTAAAACAACATTTTCGGAAAAATAAACATAGTAAGAAAACAGATTCTTAATTTACTATATACCAGCGAAGGGTTATTACTTATTTATGCGAATACAAAATGCATAAAAACGTTCCTTTTATCGATAGTTACCAAATATGTATATCTTTATTGATTCCCCTTAGGGTTACAATCTCCTTAACTTTCCCTGTAAACATATCCTCCACTTTTCACCAAAGGAAATATTATATACACTTTCTGGGGGTTGATTCTTGGCACATGATTGTTATTAGCAGCCAGTGGATCTTGATGCAAAATTAAATTTTCTACCCCAATTTCAACAAACCGCAAGTGGTACAAATGCATGTCTAGTCAGATGATTCAAGTGAGAAGTTATGTGCACACCAAGTACAATGAATGAACACTACAGCGAGCAAGTTATATGGTATGATTTACACTTGGCAAGTAGAATAGAAGAACCTTTGTTCAGAGAAGTAGTATGAACGGATAATAATGTTTGACGTAAAATAATATTCAGAAAAACGAACGTTCTAGTGCATTATGGGGTTGTTGCAACTTATAAGCCTTTCTCAGATTAATATTTCTATGCCTGATTTCAGTGGAAATTCTAGGAACAGCGAGAAAGTTTCTGCGTATTGCACGCGTTATTCGTACTCGGTCCACCGGGAAATCGGGCAAATTTTATACTTCCGGTCGACATCTAGGGCTCGAAAGCTCAACAACGGTGCTAAACCGGAACAGCGTGACATCAGCTCCGGGGAAGTCGTGAAATCGACGACGAAACCGCGTTACAACGGCAGGAGATACCGAGTGATTACGTTAAACACGGTGATTCGGCGTTAGGGGACGCGTCACAAAGCGTGGGACGCGACTGGAATTCGGATTAAAGGAGCAACCGGGCCGATTAATTACAAGGACACGGTGTGCCCGATGCTTTTGGGATAGTTGTATTAGCATACATTAGCCCCTTGCTTTTAACCTGATTCCCAAACACGCGGGTTCTGATTAAATAACTTGTTTTGTTTCCTTTCCGGCACGGAGTTTCTAACTCCCGAAATTAAAGCTGAGGTCGAACATAACGGAAATTAGGGGAACGATGACAAATGCGTACTGGTCACCTAAATTTTGCCTGTAAATGAATTCGTTGCCATTTATTATACGCAAACGTCGTACGCAACTGGACAAACCGATGGAAATGAGTTTTCGGAGCTTAGTGAAAACATAAGAGTATCCAATCAAATTGTTGTTATTTTAAAAGAACGTTTTTCTTTCACAATTTTTTTAAACAAATGCCGTGTTTTCATAGTAGGTCACTTTTTAAAAAATTGTGCATGAAATTTCCACTAACTTCATCAAAAAAAATATTCCTGTCTGCTTCATTGGCGAAAAATGTTTTTTGTTTAAATTCCATATATGTGCTCTTTGAAAGTCTAACTATTTTCGTGTGGGGACATTTACTATTCTACGCGTCCCATTTAAACTCTCCCACTTAAATTTTATTAACTCGAGGGGTGGACCAGAAGGAGGCTGTGTGGAAGATACGATGTTCCGGAAGATTCCATTTCGCGGCGAAACAGAAGTTCCATTGTATCGAAATTCCCGCAAAGAATATCTCAAGAAACGAACCCGCGAAGCCGTCGTAAATACGTCGAACAAAGTTCCAGGGGAAATTCGATTTCTACGTTCTCCCGTATCATCCTGGCCGCGAAGCCACGTCCCGGACGCGGGACGTGTATCGAATGCAAAACGAAAACCGCACGTGTAACCGGGAACGAGAATTTCGCCATTCGTCGACGGAGAAAGACGGATAGGGAAAGTATTTAGTCGTGCGGAGGGAACTCGATAATGGAAGTTACTTCAATTGCAGATTTCTGCATAAAATCGCCACGAACCGTTGGGAATGCTGAGAATCCTCCGACGCCATTAGCAACTGTGAGTAAAACGGAAATTCTCGACAAACAGAAATTTTAATCCGAGAAAGGAATATTGGAAATATTTCGGAATTTATTCAGTCTGATTTATTTCACTGGATTCATTTATTCCAGTGTATAATATTGCGAAGAGTTAAACAAAAAAACAAAGAAATTTAATTGTCTAAATAATCTATGTGTCAGTTTTTGCTCAGTCAAGTAGTATAGGTCAGCCTCTGGTCAGACAAGTGCGAGAGAATATTATCTTGTGATGTGCAAGAGCAGAAAAATCTCCACAGTCTATTGATTAAACTTCATTCTTGGACAGGAAGACTTTCACGAGCCTCTCATTTTCCTGTCCTTGCTCAGCCAAGTAGTATAAACCAGTCCATGGCCAGGCAGAAAGTCCAAGACAGAATCTGACGACTCAAGAAGCACATTGTTGCTATCGTTCCGACTGTTACGCCTCGTTTGGTGTCTAAAACAAGGCTCGGTCATGCATCGGATGGAAACTGAGAATCGCACGTGTAACCGGCAGTGAGGATCCGGATTTGATAGAGTCGGTGGCCATTCATCGACCGAGCAGATCGTTCCGGGTAGCTGGATCGTCGGAGCTCGTTAATTCAATTCGAGCGGCGGGCTCTCCGGCTGCTAGCGCAACGTATGAAAATCGAGGCAGCTTGTTCGCCTCGCCTCGGCGGTGGATATTCAGCCCGAGGAACAATCAGATCTTCTCCGGCGATTGTTGACGCCGTTACACCAGTCCAGACGGGTCCACATTCGACCGAATAAAGGGAACATGACGAGCGAAGACGCCTCGGACTCAATACTTTGCCTAGGAAGCTGCGAAGCTCGAGAGACCCTGAACACACTCTCCGAGGAAACTGTTAGTTTCACAACGAATGCAATTTTGGAACGAATTGACGCTTAATCAACTTGTGATGCTTTAAGGAAACCCAAATTTTCGGCAATCTTAGAAGTGACGGTCGAGATAGAGCGACGCTGTACCTCTGGATAGGTGACGATCTGTTTAAAAAAGTGGACCACAAAATTGGCCTTGACCTATTTACAAAGTCAAACATTTTTTTATCGCATCATGTAGTACTCATCGCGAAAAATAAAAGTACAATGAAGAATTACTTCATTGTACACTACATAAAATTAATAAGTAATTAATAATTAATAATTATAAATCAGAAAAAAAAAAAAGATAAAGAATTTTCCTATATAATTTTCCTATATAATAAAGATTTTCCTGGTATTCTACCCGCGGAAGCCGGACCAGGTAGAACAGAAAGGAGCAGAATGGAGAAACGTGAGTTACTCACGATCGTCTTCAAAGTAGAAGTACAGGGTCGAAGTGAAACGACACAGTGTTGCGAGTCAAAGTGAAGAACGTTACTACGGGACACTGTTCCCAACGAGAAGGCGTGTCGTAGAACCTTCGGGCCAGGTGCTTCGAATGCCGGCTGCGATCCCCACCGACAAGGATCTCAGGAATTTCGGTCACGGTGCCATTCCACTCGAATCTAATTCCGTCGGAACGCGTTCCGGGGAAGTATACTTAATTCCGGCCTCGCCGGTGAAGTCTGCCTAATACCCGCCAACTGTGATCTCCATATTCAAGTGTTCGCGAGGATGTAGCTGGGAATTCAGGGGTATTCTGGTGTAACATGTCTGAAAAATTATCAACCTTGCACGCATCAGAAATATGCTCACAAGATATCATCGTGTGTCAGAAAATAACGAAACTATAGCTCGTTTAGCATGACTTATTATAGCAAACGAACTCAAATATTGTGTACGTCTTCAGTGTATCTATTGTAATTTTTACAACCTCTTAAAGACAATGATAAATCGAAGAAAAATTTAAATCGTATTTAGAGTGCCACCATTTTTTTAATTTTCACGATCTGTAAACGTTTGTAACTCATTGTAACTTTGACTATAATCAACGAGAGCAGTCGCCTGGAAGAGGCCTGTCCGTATTCATCGGCCGCCACGTTCTACTGTCCGATAAGTTGTCAATTATTTCCCTACGGAGATTCGCGCCGTCTTCGCTATCTGCGTTCTCGTCTTGCCGTTTCGGGCGAATCTACTGTCTGTACGCGTCAAGTAGAATATGTGTGTTCGCGAAAAGTCCTGGTTCCCAGTCCGTCGTCGGACGAACGCGCTGCGTGGACTAAAAGGTTGTGTCATATTTGAGCGTCTAGTAAAGGGAGTTGGTCGCGGAACGATAAATTCACGCGAGCCAGACTCTGGGACATATCATATATAATTGACACATATCTACAAAACGGATTTCTTAAATTTTCAACGTAGGCCTAAAAAAGTTTAATACAGACAACTTTTAGCATTTTCTCTGCAATTCCAAGCAGGTTGAATTTTTTCAAAATGTCTTTTTCACGTCATGTAGTAAACTAACTGTTCCAACTTGTAAAAAAATTCCTGTCGTATGAAAATGTTCCCTAAGTCGAGGAAAACAACCCGAGCTGCGAAAAGTAGAAAAAGTCGGTGGAAAAATCGCGTCGCGTCCGACTCTAACAAGCAGCTTCTCCTCCGAGTTTGAAATTCTCCTCTCCCAGCTCGATTAGCCCAATCCCGGAGGGGTTGGTGACAAATCCCCGTCCGGAGGGTAGGTTTATTTTGGCGAAGAGATCGCGGAATTTCGACCACCGTGTATTCGGTGTTGCCTGATCAAATAAACGTGCAGAACTTGGCTAATTCTCGGCCGTCACCGACTTCCGTTGTCTTCGATTGCAGCCAGGAACGATATCTACGAGCTGATGAAAACTTTCCCAGCGTGAGACGATTCTGAATTTTTTAAATTAGGTTAAAGGAGTACGAGAGGTGATAACGGTGGCTGTAAACGCTATTATTTGGTCACGTGACGCGGATGGTTCCCTATCTCCAGCTTTATTCGTGAATTTTCACGATGTTCGCTCTGTTACTATTCATGAAATTTTTACTCCTCTTTTTGCTCCCCGTTTCTCTACTCGTGAATTGTTACCCTTCCAGTTATTTTACTCTCTCTCTATTTTTCTCCCAGTCCTCTAGTCATGCACAAGTTTTGGATGTCAACATTTACTTGTTTATTTTTCTCACTCTCTATTTATGAGTGCTTTTCATTCTATATACATTTTTTATCTATTTGTTTATACTCATAAACGCTTTTTTATTTGTTTAATATATACTATAAACTTGTGTCGCACTCTATCTCTTTCTGCGTGTCTGTATCGACTGATACACTTTTTTACTCTATACCCATTTTGAAGATTGTCTTTCCCCCACCTCTATATCTGCCTATAAACGCTTCTGTATTATTTCACCTCCTTCTATATCGTTACCCCTCTAGTCATATACATTTCTGCAACGGTGTCTGCTTTAGACAGTCTCACTCTACTTAGAAACCCTTAGCCCAACTCTATTCCCTTCTGCCTGCCTCTCTCGACTCATAAACATTTCTCCTGCATTCTATCCCTTTCTGACTGTTTCTCCCCAGTCATAAACACTTGTCTCTAACTGTTTCTGACTGTCTATCCCCAGTCATAAATACTTGTCTCTAACTGTTTTTGACTGTCTCCTCCTAGTCATAAACACTTGTCCCTGCCGCAACCTCTTTCTGTTTCTCTCTCCCTATTCACAAATATGTATATTACACAGCAGGTATTACAGAATACGTTTACATCGTATTTATGGAACGAACATCGTTTTCTTCAACACTTCTTTATGCAAATTTAATTGTCCGATTCTAGATAATCCAACGAACTGATTTAATTTCATATTCGTTGTTCTCCACACTATTTATCTTTGTTTTCGGAAGACATTTCGCCGTACAGCAGTGCATTGTCTAGTTCCTGTAACTACTTTACGCAACCCGTTTCCCCAGGCAATTCCAGTGAATACGGAGGACCATAAATCTGAAAATAAAACTCATTTCGTCTACTTTGTGTGACAGCTCTCCACCCTTCGTTCACACGTTAATGTTATCTGTGACACCAAAGTTCATCTAAATATATTGGGTGAGATTAAAATGAAATTAAGATTAAATGAAAATTAAGACGGAGTTGATTTAAAGTTGCGTTAAAAGTTAAGCAAATACCATTTTTTTTTAAATTTCGCAAATGGTGTGAACAAACATCTTAATCATTAGACTGCAGATTTTTAGTTGACTGTACATGTTACAGCAACGTAGAAACGATAACAATAAAATCGAACTCTAGATCGATAAAATTAAATTAGAACGTGAATATTCGCTTATTTTTATTCTATTCACAAGAAGATATTTCATCCAATGAATCATTTTTCGAATTGATTCTCCCCAGTTCGATGATGTTTCATATAACACGCGAACGTTCTACAAGTATCAACAGGAAGAAACACCGGAAACCATCAGAGTCCAGTAACGATCAACAATCAAATCAAGTAGCAGATCACATTCGCGGATCAGTGGGTAAGCAGTGAAGACCCTAAAGAAACCAACAAACCGGAAACACTCCCGACGACGTAATTTCGGAGTAGCAAGAGATATCTAGTGAGAGGTAGCTCCTCGAGCATCAAGCTATCGATACAAAAGAGATCGCGTGGGCGATGAAAAAAGCTTCCCTCGGTTTTCCCCTGCTCTCAAATCTAATTACAAGTGCACTCCGCCGGAGTATCGGCTTGTTCGACTTTTCGATTTTGTTCCGCGTCAATGGACGATAGGATTTAACAGATACAACGCTCTACCTTGACGAAACAACAACAACACATATAAGCGAGTCCCTTATAGTCCAACAATTATTACTACCGAGTTAGAAAGAGAACTCGTAGCATTTCTAAATTAAAATTCAAAGATTAAACTAAGATTCATAGGTTTCTTCAATAACATGATAATTTTTGAACCTACGGTAGACACATGGAATTGTTTATGAAACTTTAAAGATTTTGTTTAAGAGAATAGTTGGACTGAAATCTATAGTTTCTTTGAGACTTTTGTGTCTCAGGATGCAATGAAAAGAATGTTTGATCTTTATGCAAAATGAAAATTGACTGCATCGATTGCAAGAAATAGAAAACAAATTGAGTGTTATTTCTTCGAGACATCATATATTGGCATTTTCAATTTTTAAAATTTTCCAACTATTTTGAATTTTCTTTACTGAATTTTATTATAAATGCATAAAGATCCGCAGTCTAATAGTATGTCTGATTTGGGCATTAGTTCGACTACTTACGGAAACGGGTTTGATTCCGTTCCCAGTTCGTCAGTATTCCTGGCTTTCTCTCTTCCTATTCTCTTTTCATATTTTTTCCTGCACTTTGAAGCTCGTCGGGGACGCTTTGAATCGCGATATTTTTCCGCTCGCAGCGAGAAAAAGAAGAAGAGAGCACGATGAAAATTCTCGTGTCTATACGGCTCGGTCGACTCGCGGAAAATCGAGTGTCCGATTGAACCGCCCAGGTGGATCGGAATTGGTCCAAGATCCTTTTTTTCTAGCCCGTCGCTTTCAGCGATCCTTCCAACGCGCTTCGGCTCAGGACGCGGCAAATATTGGAACATAGTTCAGAATATCTGCCCCACGTTTCTTGCGCGATTAAACGGACAAATATTCCGTGCGACGACTGCTGCTAAAATTTCACGATCGATAGAGTTACCCCTGTCGCAATTTCGCCCCTTTGTCTAATCCTGATTACTGTATTTAAAGGATTGTTGAAAATATTTTGTGCGATTTTAGAGGAACATCATTTCTGTTTTGGTCTCATGAGGTTTATGATTGAAAATAGGATCTCTTTCCTCGTATTTCACTTGCGAAGAAATGCGAAAGAGCATTGCCCAAACTTAAACGTGTAATTTTGACTATTTTTAATTGATAAAAATCACACATACTTGAAATCCCTATAAATATGTATGCAAATTCCCAAGATGAAAGATTCAATAGTTGTTCTGTAAAAATTCTGTGCAGAGATGGCCTCGAAAATCTGAATGCCCCCATAAGCACTCGGCGATCGTATGAAGCAGCCAGTGAAGTGGCAGAGCTGAATCGCGAGGATCAGCAATGTTTCTTTCGTGCCAATCTCATTGGCGTAGTCAGGAGTGAAATGATATCTCGTAAATCGCTTTCGTGTTTGCCACGTTTTTCCTTGTTTTCGTTGTATCTCCTCGCTCTCGACGCACTAGTTAAGTTAATAGTCGCGACCGAGGCTCGTCGTGTATACGAGATATAATGGGACAACGTCAGCCACCGGTGAGATATTAAGATTTATGGTAATTTATTCTGTAATCACGAACGAGAGCAAGGAGGCGCGCTCACGTTTCTGTATTTGTTATCGCGAGTTCGAGCCCGCCATTACCGAGCTGTACTTTGGCTAATCTGATGCTTTTAAATCGTTATGAGGGACCGGCGACGAACTGTGTTAGTCCTCGAGTTTCGTATCGAACGTTCATATCTGCTTGCCAGTCGAAGATTTGCTGTGTCGACACTTCATCCCCTTGGCAGAGTTTGGGAAAATTGTTTCTTTAATTGTTGCCCCAGGAAAAATGAATCAAATTTAACATTAATGGTACAGAATATAGTTTCGTAATGTCTGTAAATTTTTAAAGCTTGTATTAACAAAAGTTATTTCTCGTTTTATTATGATTGTAAAGTATTTTTTAATCCAGGAAACTTTCATTTCAGGACTTATAAAGTAATGTCTAAAAATGAATATTTGATGTCGAGCTTTACAATCTTATAACATTTACGACAGGAAATTGTTAATCAAATTGACCTAAATTAGAAGATATAGGTAATAAGGGAATTATAAAGTAATTAGTTTTTATGAAATTATTTTGCGAAACACACGATGTTTTCTAATCAGAGTGCTTCTTGTCAGCGTTAATTGAAATAAGAAAGTGAAATTTAAAAGAAAATGCAAAGTAGAGGCAAGTTTAATAAAGGCGGATTTGTGTCAAAGGATTAAGTTCTTGTCTTTTTAATCCATACTCTTTAAGGATTTGCGTTCTCTATCCCGTCAGTCTGAATAATCAGGAGCAATTCTGCTTGGAAGTGAATATCAATAGGAAAGAAGAATTGTATATTGGAGAAAGAATTGTAGAGAAGCGATAAAGTGGATGAACATTATCGTGAAGAATTTGTTACGGAGTAATAGTGTTGTAAAAATAAAGTTCTCTGAATTTTTTGCAGAACTAATTAATATACTTTTACACGAACGTCTAAGAATAACATTTTTCCGATTCAATGCACTTTTTGCAACAAGACAATAACATAAATATTAATAATTCCTGATAGCGTATATTAAAGTTCACGATGGTCATTCATAACCAATGCTACAAGATATATGTAAAAATTATTCATAATTCTGTGTCACTTAATAAAAATATTAAACTCTTGCACTCTCTTCAGAAATAGTTACACAAATAACAATGCTGCATCTATTTCTGCTTGACACTTGAAAACAATAAATTGTAGTCATAATTTTACAATTTCCGGGGATACATTTTACAAACAGAAAGAAATCAAATATTTCACTGTACCTGGAAACAATAAATTTTCAATTTGTCGAACGTGTGAGAGCTAAAAACGAGTAAAAATTTATTATCAAGATAAACAAAATGAAGCCACTAATCCACCATCGAAACAAACGTCACTTAGATCTAAAAAATTCCCAATGAAATATAGAAAATTCGAGCAGTTTACAATAAAAAAAATATCTCGATTCAATCTTCTCTGCGAGACACGACAATTTCATATGCTCCAATCGAATATCCGCAACAAAGATAACACTAAAATACAAGAGCAGCGTTATTCGGGACATGGGAGCTTAAACGACTGAATCCGCGTCCGGACGGGTCACAGATACCCGCCATCGTGTACCCGAACGGGTCGCAACAACGTAGAATTCGTGATTGTGTTCCCTCGCGATTCCCTCGAATCGGAATCGATAATCGGATGGACGGATAACATGATTCTGCGAAACGGGTAGACGGGTACAAAACCTGTCCGTGACGGGTGCGCATCTATGACAGTGCTATATAAAATAGAATTATTATATATTCGCAAAAATAATTATTTACTTTCCCGTTACTCGAAATAATATTTGCAGTTTTTATTTAATTTTATACTACCCAAAGACATTTAATTTTGAAATGTTCTGACACATTAATCCTTAGACGGCGAACCTTTACTGCAATTATAAAATTGATGGTGATGAGAACTGTAACTTCAGAATCTGGTCTAACAAAAAATTGTGGTGCATAAAAATAACACTTTACTTATCCAGATTTGGTTATTAAATAAAATGCCGATGAATACGTCATTACGATTTCAATAATCAAAAAACCTGGAACCTATAATTTTAATATAATAGAATTTAATTTTATAATAAAATTGTGGTGCATAAAAATAGAAATATTTATCAACAGCTATTCTTACTGCTTCTTACTATTATAGCATACAAAAAATGTTCCTGCTGTCATTTTAATGGTGTAATTCCACAATTGTAACATTCAAAGTACATTAATCAACTTGGACCAAGTAATTCCACGTTAAACCCACCCAGTTGCGTTGAAAGGTTTAAATTAGAGTAACCCAATGACTATTCTCAGTACATCTTACTGGAAATGTAGCAAGCTCTGATATGTGGGCCAGTGAATTTGCAGTTGCGCATCCGGACTCGCCGAATTGGTATTCATGGGCGTCCTGCACTCGCAAAAATGCTCGATAATAAAACGAACGGCCACTCCGTTCGTGCTACGCATGCGTCCCCAATCGGCTGCCGTTTTTTCGACAACGATGTTGCCGGAGGGTTCGGAATTGTTGCGGTATCAAGCTCGCCGGTTAATATCGCGGCGATATTTCACGACAACAGTTTGCCCGGATGCGAGTTTCGCTTACCTACTGGGCCTGGATGGACTGCGAAACGCGATCTGCAATCAAAGAAGAGATTTATTAGTCCCCAGGATCTGTCCTCCTCGTTAATTATTTGCTTTTGTTCACGGGGCGCTAGGGTTTCGATAAAGTGCGCAGTCCGCTAAGCTTAATGGGCTTTTTGATTAAAAGTTAGTCGCATTGACGGGCTCGTTCAAAGGGAAAGAGGATTTAGTGTTTCATTAGATAATCCGTTCTTTAATTAGTGGGACCCCTGTGTCGGTGAAGTCTGGTTTTTGAATGGGAGCAAGGAACCGGTACAATAGTTTGAGTATTTCTGCTGTCACGCATTTAATTAGTATCAGCATTTTTGTCATAAATGCAAAAGAATATGCAGTCTTATACAGTGGTTGTTATATTTGCATATACACTGTCCAAATAAAAATTTACTGACTACAGACAATAGATATCAGTGGCCCATAAAAGTGTTGTTCTGCACAAGAATGAAGTTTCATTCGTGACCAGAGATTGAACTATACTATTGCCAGAGCAAATACTGGCAAACAAGTGTTCCAGAAGTTGTTCGTGTACAAGAATAAGGTTTAAACAATAGATTGTGAGTTTCTCTGTGTTCGTCAATCACAAGATACTGTCTTGCTTCACTCGTCGGACGAAGGACCGACCTATACTACTTGCCTGACAAAGGAACATATTCAGTTGATACAAACCGATTTTGATGAAACTTATGTGTGATATAGTTCTTCGAAAAATATCAGAGAAGTGTTTTTTTATCGACGACCATCCACTCGGAAGGGGTGGAAACAGCCCTCACATAAGTTTCATCAAACTCGGTTTGTATCAACTGAATACGTTCCCTTGTGAGTAAAGACTGGCGAATAAAAATAATCTTATAAAAATGCCAGAGTAATAATACCAACAATCACAAAATAAAAAATTTGATACCATTCACTTCACCAATTAGCTCCGAATTTAACAATTTTACTTTGTCGACTATAAGATCTGATCCAGCTCTCGCCGAGCAACTACACTCAATACCACCACTATCTGTCCTCCATTCTGAGCATTCAGCAGGGTCGGGCACTCAATTTCAATACGGAGTACGAGCGAACGAGACGAGAAAGCGCAACGAGTCTCGCCTTTATTCGCGAAAGGCAACGGAAGCCCTTTCGCCCTGCGGAATTCGATTCGACGTTCCGCGAGGCGTCAAGACGCGGGTCCCACTCGCGGCTAGTCAGGTCGCGACCCGTTCTTCCCGGCGAAGCGAAAATCGTTGTACCTCGGCTCGGCATTCGTGGCCGATGGATCGGAATGGATGCCCGCGCCGATACACGCAGCGCTTGATCCTCGGTGACGACGACAACGCGACGTCGCGTCCAAATGGATCCGCGTTTAACGTCAGCCCCGTTACCCACTCGAATTGATCCCCAGCACCGTAAACGTTCTATCTGGGTCGCAGTTCGAAAAAAATCCCTTTTCCTCCAGCTCTCATCGACGAACGACCCGTGTAAAAGTTTAAGCACTGCCACGTGAGAATGACGCTCGTCTACCGGACTAGCTGGATTTTCCGGATTTACTCTAACGTTCAGCTGATCTGAGCGGCGGTTTCCCTTGCTATGGAGAATAGCTGTAATTAGCCGTTTTGTGTAGAAAAAGAATATAACATAATTCTGTACCTCTGGATAGGTGGAGAACTGTGAAAAAAATTGACCACAAACTTGACCCTTTTCTCAAGCCCTTTTTAACTTTTTTCGAAGGAACTATAGGTCTCCAGTTATAACTGTTCTCTTAGGAAACAACTTATTGCAAATATCTATAGGGTGTCTAAAAATTGTACAAAGAAAAAATTCTTTATACGACTAAACTCCTCCTAATCGCATTCCACAAAAATTTCTATTCTCGCACCATCTACTTCAAACGAAATAAATTCCCAAAGGGGCTCCATGCATTATACAATTCCGCAGAAAACCGCCTTTAATAAAAGATCCATCGCTTCCGTATCGAGCGAAGTTCCATCACGGTTCTCGTGCGGCGGCCTTTAAAAAAAAACTGCCGTCCATCACGGGGCGCACATAAAGTTCCGGGCGACACTCCATTACCATCGAGGACAGACAGGAGAGCAACGAGAAAGAGAGAGTGGCCATCCACCGACCAACGATCTCTTGGTCTCTCGGTTACGTGAAATTTGCTCGAGCGGGTCGGCAGCCGACGACGCAGAAACCCGGCCGTTGTGCGCGTTAATAATTATCGATCGTGGGTGTCAGAAGTTAAACGAGTAGCCAGAGCGACGTCCCTTTGTTGGGCTCCCGTGTGCTCGGCGAATCGGATCAGCCCGATTGCACACCCTTTCCTATGAACACAATAGTGCTTAAATTTGCTACATCCATTACACTTAAATTTTCACCGCCCCACTCTTCCTCCATCATTGTCTCAATCTCAGCTGAGCCAAACTACTAGAGGCATGGAGATGTACTTTAAAGACGGTGCCACGAGCGTGAAAGGTAATTATTAATATATTTAAAAATCAGTGTTTTTTTTCTACCTTTTCAAAAGTAGTATCAGTGAGGTGCTCAGATTAAAACTGACCCCAAAAACACGACTCAAATCGGACCACTTTTATAGACTCGATAAAACAACATAATTAAAAACATACGTGTATTTCCTACTCGTAAAATTTATAAAATTAGCCCGTATACGTGTTCGGACTTATTTTACTCGGAAGTATCTCAGCAATCCATCGGTACCACTTTTGAGACGGTAATACAAAAATTAGTGAATTAGAATATTTTTTATTTTCAATCTTTAAAATAAGAAATATTAAAAATATTTTTAATATTATTTATTTATTAATATTGTTTAATATTAAATTTTTTTATCATGTTTCTCTTACTTTGTCTAGCTCGAGTCGATTCCGAACGCTGTTGTGTTTACCTGGCGAGCAACGCACGCGACGGATACTCGTTTCGTCCAGACTTAATCGGGCCGAGCTAGACTACGGACAATTAATCATACAACGACGACCCGAATCGGCGGGCGCATTCGTCCCAGCGACGTTTTTATCTACGCGACATGATCCTCTCTAACGAGTCAGCCCGGTAGTAATTCTTCCCGCGGATGAAAGTTGTGCTTTATGAACATCGAAACACCGTGCTCGCCCAGGATCCCCTCCAGCCTTCGCGGAAAACGGATTATAAATCACCGCAACCAGAGCTAACCCGGTTAGTGTACTCGTTGGAGAACTATTTTTTGTTGGGATGATGCTTGCAAACTCGATTGTGCCAGGTTGAGTTAAAAAGTAGCTGAATAGCAAATTTTTTAATTTTAAGATGTTGCCTGTGTTCAAATTGTTATTATTTCATAAAAGAGCCTTGGATGGAAGTTCGATAGATGGTAGCCTCATGGTGCATTTTATATTGATGCAAAGTTGAAGGTCTACCCCTCATTCAACGTTTAATAAAATAATAAAACGACTAAAATAAATCGCACATCAACTTTCAAAGTGGCGTTGCAAAGGGGAAGCTGTAATCTCCAAATTTGTGTTAGTCTGAATCCTGAAAAAAAAATTTCAATGATTTTACAGACCTTCTAATTTACAAACAATATTACTTTTTGTTGCTTATTGCCATTATTGCAACAATGTTTTGTCTGGTTAACAAATCAGGTATATAGTAAACTAAGAATGTGTTTTCTTACTATTCTAAATTATGTTTATTATTCTGAAAATGTTGTTTTAATTTTCTTCAATATTTTTCCCTCAAATAAAACACAAAAACTGACCTCCCTTGAATTTTCTCTTCCCAATTTAAAAACTCGTGCAGTGAAGGGTTAATACTCTAATTCTGAACTTAAACTCGTGACCTAAACATTTGACCCAAAGTACATCTCCGGGAACAAAAATCCGTATGCTCATCTCAAATATTGACGTCGGCTAAAATCGTAGAGAGAGAGAGAGAGGGCGAGACAGAAGACGAGTGAGTTCCCAAAGGACCTCGGTTGACAGCAAATTCATTTCGAAAATAGCTGGCAGCGGCAAGTGTTTCGTGGCGGACTCGGTCTCCGACTTTGCCGAGCGGATATTCCGTGGACTAATATCGCAGGACGCGCGGAATATTTCAGGTTAACGAGGTAGGAGGGATCGGGATCCATTTTGCCGACCACAAAGCCCGCATACACGACCGGCAGAAACTTGCCCAGAGTTTACCTACCCTTCTGCCCGGTGCTTCTTGATCGTAATAGACTTGCAAACCATCAAAGCGTCGAGTATCGTTCGCGAGGAAGACTCTTCTCTCTCGTCGACTGAGACGGCTGGCTACAAGATAGACGTGATTCGTGGATATATTACGTTTCTGCGACCGCTTTTGCCTGCCTGACCTCTGATGACTATTAACAACATCTTCCTACAGGAATGGGTTTTTTTTATTCTTGTTAATTCTATGGTCGAGAGAATCCTCTCGTCCTTTCAACGATCGAGGTTGCCCGCGATTTCATAATATGTGGCCAACCCAATTTACCCTTTTTAATTGGCGATTCCTATTGCAAGTGCTCGTATTATAAATATGACACCCTTCAGTTATAATTTGAGATGTTAAATGTTTGAAAATTTGTACGGGAAAGCATACTGAAATTAACTGGACGATGCTCATTAAACTTGAGTCAAATTAGTATGAGCTGATGGTCAGGTTGCATAGATTTTTCAAAACAACTTTGAGCCATTAAACTCAGGGCCGTTCCTACCGGGTGTACGAATACTGAAGAAAGAGAAGAATTGAGAGTATAAAATTAATAGTATAAAATATATAATATTACCTATTCGCGTTTCAACAACATCGTTATATCGCTCAATGAATAAAATTATTAATGAGGCTGTACACCTAGGAACAGCCCTGATTAAACTAATAGGTATATTCAATAACATCATAATTTTGATACACCATGTAAAGGTTTTCAATTGAACATTTTTCGTAAAGGTTTTCAATGGTGAAATGCCGATCCGCTTGAAGTTAGAAATACCGTTACTCACTGTCACAGAAGATGCACACACGCAGTCTCGATAAACAATTTTTCGCGTTGTAAGGGAGTCCACCGTCTCATCATCGTTACAGCCTATTTACGATCAAATTTACGGCTGTCTACGAAACGAATCTCCGAGGCCACGGCGACGTCAGCAAAGGCACAGCCCCGCCACGCCAGTTTCGTATATTTCGAGATAAGTTCGTTAGCGACAACATTAGCGTGGCGACGGTTATCAATGCCTCGGTATCGTCGACGTCGCTGTCATTTTTCCCCGTCGTTCATCGATATTCCGACGAACGTTTCCAGGGACGAACTGCAATCTCTCGGTGTTATCGAACGCGATGCGAAACGATGCGGCCCCGAAACGGGCCGTCGTCTTTTCCGAGGGAAATCAATTCATCGAGAGGAGCACGGTTGCGAGATAGCATCCCTTCGAACTTCGAACAGGGCGCTGTGCAGGGACGATGGAAACGCGTAATGGTGCGTTCAGAAAGTTTAAGGGTATCCCATTAATCTTACCATCTTCAACATTAAAAGCCAAAACGAAGCAGGTCTACGCAAAACCACGCAGGAACAAATTAAATTGATAGTTATTGTATTATAATATATTATAATATATATTATACATATATATTATATGTTATGGTATTATAGTTATTGTATAATAGAAAAATATCTTTCCATGACGAGTATAATCGAGATAGACATCAAAAGGGTTAAATGTTTGCTCACGCTCGTTAGTTTGTTTCAAACGCACGATGAGATGGTGAATAAAACAACAGGAAACAGAGTTGGGAGGAAGGAAACGGATGAATAAGTGATCGGACAAATGGTCGAAGGAGATCTATGGGGTGGTGAACACCTGGGGGATCTACCGTGTGGGGAGTGGTAGAAAATAAACGTGGGGTGGCATCGTTGGACTCAGGGGGTGGATCGTTGGGCTCATGGACCCGTCAAAACTGATATATAGGTATATTACTAGGTATATATAATATGTACCTTCTGATAGTCTTGTTCTCAAGTACATACAATAATTGTCCGAGTTTGTTGAAGCTTTTTTTGGGGTCCAGAGTAACCAGTAAATTATAGATTTCGAAAAATAATCATTTTCTGAATGATTGTGGAAAAGAAGTGGCAAATGTTTTATTAATAATTTGAAACAGTTGAAAATAATGTGCACCCTCACTCTTCACATTTTTCCTCTTAATTTAATTTCTCATGGGAGTTACATTAGCTTTAATAATTCTTTAGTGATTTATTGTGAGGATTGAATCCATCAGTAATTTATTGTGTAATATTAACTTTGAAATAATCATATGAATTCTCCAATAATTGATCTTGTAATACCATGTAGCTCCGAAGTAATTATTTGAATTCTTCAGCAACTTTATTGTGCCATATTAATATCGTAGTAATTATTGATACTATTTAATTTGTTTCGTAATATTGATTCTCGATATAATTATCTGAATACCTCAATAATTTACGATGCAATATTAACCTTCTCTAAAAGCCATGACACGCATTCAGTTATACTTTGAAAAGCCTGGAACAATATTGACTGTGAAAGATATTCATATATATTAATATTAATTGAACTACAGAAAATTCTTTAGATAAATGAACGTCATATCGTGAAAAATGTTTTGCATTTCAAACTGCGTTGCTTTTTCTGTATTTAGATATTGTTCGTTAATAAAGATGACAAATAAAATGATGGATTCTCTTGAACTTCGGGGCAACATTACCGGGAAAATTCGAATGAATATATTAATTAATATGGAAATTTGTATTCCTCGTAAACAATGGAATAATTAATCACTTTTGTTATTTATACCACCTATACTTTATGATCCTGAATATTACTAAACGCTGAAAACGCTCTTCATCCCCAATTTTTATAGTAAAGAGGAAAAATCGAAATACTCTCCAAATCTAAAATTTATTAAAAATCGTCATCCTTATGCCAATAAAATGTTTAATTTTAATCTTCACTTCCACATCAGTCTACCGAGGGATGAAGTAACATTCAAATTTGAAATGACAAAAATGAAATATAGTACATCTTAAAAAACATCACTAAAATAAAATTGTTATATCTAGCAGCAGTGGCCATCATAAAGTTTCTGCAATAAAGATAGAGAAATGAAACTGCAAATTTAAAATGAACAGTACATCTCCCAGAGAAATCAGTATATTCTGCAGAATAAGAAATCATCAAAAACATCATCCTCTCTAAAATTTCCAATGCTAATATTCACTTGCAAACTGCAAAAAAAAAAAGAGAAAACTGAATTTAGAATTTAAAAGACCAGAGATACGGTGCATCCCGAGTGGCAATAGGTTCTTCAAAGCCAAGAATCATTGAAATCAGCGTGCTTATTAATTTTTCCGCCACCGACAGCGACAGCAGAGAGAAAAACAGTGGCTCCCGAGGCAACTGCACTCGAATTGGAAATTAAATCGTGAATGCGAGCAACGAGCATACTGCACGTGCCCCGTGGATGGAAAGTGGAGGCGAATACAGCAGTAGCTGCGTTTCCACGGTTTCTAGGTGAACTGGTAAAGAGTAACCGGAGGAAAGCCCATTACCATACGTTATTCTCTTCGTCGCTTCCCTTTTATTCACTGCGTCCTTCTCTTTCTCTACGTTTACACCACTGTTCGAAAATACTCGGACACTTGGAGCCTAATCAGACGCTCTTCATTATTATTCCCATTAATTACTCCTATTTTCAATGAACAGTAAGTTGAATGCAATAAAACTACACTTCATAGACACGGCACTGATGTGTGATACGTTAAATAATGATAAAAGCAGTGAATTAAAGTTGTTTTTAATACGGGAATGAAATCTCACAATTTTTTATGCAACCATTTAACTCAAAATATGTTTATGATAAAATGGAAGGATTTTCTCTTATTTTCAATGAACAGTGAGTTGAATGCAATAAAACTACACTTCATAGACACTGCACAGATGTGCAATATGTTAAATAATGATGAAAGCAGTGAATTAAAGTTGTTTTAACACGGGAATGAAATCTCAGAATTTTTTATGCAACCATGTCACTCAAAATATGTTCATGATAAAATGGAAGGATTTATTGCAATTAGAAAATCAGTTTCGAAAACACTTCCACGTGACCTCTGTAATAAATTTACATTACAATCGCGGTAGAGTAAATCCTGGCTCGCTGTGAATCTGGCAAACTGGAAAATCTGTATCGTCGACGTTGTTCAAATATTCGTTGAAATTTATGTCTTTTATCCACCTAACTCTGTCCATGCATCTGCCTGTTTATCCGCGTACTTGTGCACGCGCGTGTGTTGCGTAGATCGATAAGCGGATTTCGTCGGAACTTGACGCATCGTAACATTTTCGGGCGTGTAGCCTCGCTTGTACGTTTTCGCATAGTTTCTGTTCGAAATTCGCCGAAATCAATTTTGATGCTGTTGAGTTTTGCATGTTTGCTAAAATGTTGAGGGATGAAACTCGTAACGGAATATTTGTACTCCGCGATTTATTTATTAATTTGTTTCGACCGGCAGGAAATTTCTAAATTTGTATATTTGATGCTACATTATTGAACATAGGTAACGACAACTTTTTTCATAAATTTTTCATAGTTTTAAGAGTAATTTTGACTACACCATGGTAGGTTCAGCTGTGCCACGACAACGAAATTAGTTTAACATCAATTTAATCATTTTTGTTAATTCAATTTTCAATAATTTTAATATAAATTATTTTCGTATTTTCAAAATATATCGAAGATAACCCATTGAAGCCTCGTCATACACAGTTTCACAAAGTACATAAGCAATACAGTTCGATTTGATTTTAATTCAGTTGAAACGTGAAATATAAATTGGGTAAATTGAAACTTTGTGGAACAAATAACGATAAATATTTATATAAATATTTTTTTTATTAAAACCGCGGCGGTGATGTTTGCGATCAGTGCAGTTTGGTTTTATTTTAACTCGTTTGACGGCGAGCGAAACATGAATTGGGTAAATGCGAATATCGAACTCTCGTACAGAAATGTAAATTCACGTGAACTTTCGCGACTGGTATAATGATATAACCATTTCTAGGTGGGAGAGAAAACCTCCATCACGCTGCCCGCGACGATTTGCACGGTCGATCGAATAATCGCAGTATCCCATCGAAGTTTCATTGGCTCCGTGATATACCGACGCGCGATATCCATCGAGTTTTTCGCGTGGGAGCGCGAGCCACATTTTCTTCTCCCAAAAAAAGATTCAATATTTTCATTTACACCATGAATCGGCGTTTTGCTGAAATTTACCGACACTCCCGGCAGGTTCGCGCAAATATTTGCGATCGTCTCGACGGTTCGCGTGAAAAAACAATTTTCGCTCGTAGCATTTTTCCGCGAGCCCCATTGTTATCTGCTCGATGTGTATTGAATTCGGCAAGTAACGTTTACGAACATTTTTATGTGAGTTTCAGGGTGATGGAGTATCTTGAGGGACCTGTAGACGTTTTCTTTTCGAGGACTCTGAATGTTTCATCACGGTCATTTATTATCCATGATCTTCGTGACTACGGTTCTCGGAAGTACACGAAATTCGTGCTGTATAGACATAGTTTACTAAATTCACTTTTGTTAGTATTCCCTCAAGTAGTTCAGTGGCGGGAGTTGTGCGACAGGAAATTAATTGACTGGTACCTAGAACAATTTTTATCCGATATTTATCGATTGAATAAACTAAACTGTGGATTTTCGTTGAGAATTAAATATTTTCGTCGTAAATTCCTTCTTTAACAATTTTATATATTTGATTGTAACTCAGTGGATTTATAGAATATTATCTCAAAGCTGAAATAAATCGTCGATTAATTGAATACGATAAAAATACGATGGAACTCAATTTAACAATTCCGGAAATAGTATCTCCATCCAAATAATATTTTCTCGAAGCTAAAATAAATTGTCAATCGATTAAATACGATAAAAAAGCAATGAGACTCTATTTAAAAATGGCAAAAATATCCACAATTCACCTTTGAGCTGGCTTTTAATTAAATCTTTTAAATTTGATCATGCAGTACATTGAAATAAGATGTTAATAAAATAAGAGAATAGTTCCTTTGCGACAATATTGATTAACCAGCTCATTCCTCTTAGTTCAGATGTATTTATGTATTATGTTTCCTTCAATTCTAATTGTGTTCATAGTAAATAACTTTGTTATCTGATCTTTGGGTTAATTGATTATTTAAAGTATATTTAAAAACTCCCACACAATGTAAATAAGAACGTTATGCCAAACTGAAATTTTATGGAAAACATTTTCCAGTTGACACTAATGGCGCTATCTACAGGATGCTATACAAGGGACAGTGTCTTGACAATTTTTGGAAGAATATTTAAAGAAGAATCGGCTCAGATTCGCCCACGCGAGGAAATCCTTTTTGTTCGCCGTGAAGATCTGCGGGAATATCTCCTCGGTTCTCGAAGATCGGGCTTGTGTAAAGGGTCGACGGTCCACAAACACGAGCCCCGATAGAATCGGGTGCTCTCGGTCCCGAAAGAGTCATGATTCATGTTCAAGGAGGCGAGCACAGCCGCGAGAGACGAAGAAAGATCGCCCGGCCGTATCTTTCACGCTTTCCCGGCGCGAGAACGCCGACCTACTTTACCTGGAGACTGGAAGGATCCATTTCTCGCGAGCCCAGAGGAAGCGAGAGATCACGGGGCCGTGGATCGTTTCGCTAATAACGCTTTTGTGGCTCTCCCACGGTGCTTAGAGCAGACCACGATCGCTACGTGCGCGACAAACCGACCCCGGCAGGTCTTCAGAACAAAACGCACTGTGCAATCGCTGGAAAATGGCGTCCCATTCTTCCACGGTCATGGAATGTATCGAATACTGGGAGAGCAATTGAAATCATTCATAGAATCGGCTGAGATGTCGACAATGATGTTTTAAAAGCAGGAAATTTCTTTTACTTTGTAATAAAATTTCGATCTTCAGCTATTTTTATGAACATACGAATTAATATGAAATTTTGTATATGTTTGTAGGATACCTTTGGCTTGCTAATTGAATTTTTTCAGTCCTACTTACTTAAAAATACAGTTTTTATAGTCCATAGATTAGAACGCTGCCCAAAATCGCAGCAGTGTTAGTTTTTACCTAAAAATGTTTAGACTATTTCGGAATTAATCAAACAATAAGAAACCTATCATCTTGCCTGTATGTTTAACGATAAATGGACTGTTTCTTTTTATTAATTTTTGTCAATTAGTTCCAAGAGTTTCGTGTAATTCTCGAAAATTGTTGTCATTTAAATTGTGATAATGTTTATTTATTATGTCCATATTTGAGATTGAACAGTACATTAAATTAAACATGACAGAAAATCCTGTCAACTATTTTATTATTGTCTACTTTTGATTTGTATTCTCAAGGAAAATGTCTTTTCTTTTCTTCTCTGAACATATTTGTAATACACGTATTTTGTTCTTTTCAGAAAACGAAACGTATTTGGAATACCTTTCTCATGGCATGCCATGGCAGAATCTATTGATACCCCTCGAAACACATTTCACTGGACCAGGTAATATATTTCTTTTACGATTATGCCGCGTCAGAGTGACACTGCCATATATGGAAAAAATGTTGTCGCCCTCACAAAATTTTTCATATAGAACCACCTTTTTCACGTAAATTCCTCTCACGGAAAAATTCCGTTCCTCGCGGCCAGTAATTTAACACTTTGCCTGTCGGCTTGTTCACGAATGAATGACATCTTTGCGCCCGATACTGAATATTAAATACCTATATAGCGAAACATTCGATGGAACCCGATTTATTAAAATTTTTCATATATTCTCAAATTCCTCGCGACAGGTCAAACGTGGTCCGTGATAAAATATCGCTGACGTATAATTATTAAATTCACAGTGTTACGTTCAGCGTAGCGAATTCTCTACAATTTTTTATAAAATATCGTGAACCGAATTATTGATGCGAGAAATCGCTGCTGCTAACATTTCTTGACGGTATTGTAAAGATAAAAATGAGAAGCTCATTCGTTTCTTTGTACAGTGTTACTTTTCCCGACAACTGAAGATTAGGGTGTGAACTTTGCACAATTTATGGCACTTGCTGTCACGATGAACATAGTCAAATGGACAGTTTTATTAAAATTTTACCATATCTCCACTCTCAGTATAGAATAAAAAAACATACCTCTGTTGAATCTTAAATGTAAAAATGAATTAGAAAAAGTTATAAAAATCCAGATTGACATAATAATTCCCATTCTATAAAGGCCACTAAGCAAAATTTCTCTTACACACTTATTGTAATGCATACAAAAATTGGATCCTCCTAATTTTTCATAATAACATTCCAATTTATCATAAAATAAATTCTATTTAAGTTCTCTAACTTATAAAAATTTTTCAAAATTTAGAACAACCTGGGTTGGCACAAAAATTCCCATTCTATCAAATCCTAGCTATAACCAAAATTTTACTTATGCCATCCTAACCCTATTCTAACTATTTTATGGAGTCTGAAAATTTTCGACCCCGTACGGATATTTTACGAGGTTGCTGAATCAATCAGTGTCGATTAATATTGATCTGAACGTAGAGTTCACAATAACAATCAAAAATCGAGCAACATTCACAAGAGGCTCACGTATGGGTTTGAGTGGATTCGTAAAACGTTGCTCGAAATATGTAATAGCAGCTGTTTAAGGTTAATTCGAGTCAGATCGAGGGTCTGATCCGGATTTGAAGCCAAAACCGTAACAAGGATTCGATCGATGGCTCTAGAAGCGATATGTGTACACGTGTCTCTCGTTCGAGCACGCCGAAATGCGCCAGGGGAATGCGAGCCAGACCTTCCAGTTCACAAATATCTTCGTTACTGGAGTTACTGACCACCAGTTTCGCCGCAATACCGAACATAACTGATCCCCGCCGATCCTCGCGTTCCCGGCGAAGCCGAAATGTTTCTGGAGTCCTCCGAATACATATCGTTCATTGAGCTTTTAAGGCTCCACGCATCGCACAACTCAGCATTGGTTCAAATGCTAGTTGAAAACAGAAAAATATTTTCCACTAAAGAAGCAAAACTTATGTACGTAAAAATCCTTTACGAACTAATTCTCAATTCATTTCTAACTCACACACTCTTCTTTATCCAATTTCACTCTAATGAATCATTAAAACGATGCATCTAGATCTAATTCATTAAATAAGCCGATGGGTATTCAAACCGAATTTTCTAACAAACGAGTCCGTTCACAGAAAAATTACATCGTAAATGTTCTGCTCACCAAATTCTAAAGAACCACTTTCTTCAGCTACTTTATAGGACACAGGCTTCCCCACATTATTCTCGTGGTCCCGAAAGCTAATTTCCAGCCCGTGGAGAAAGAAACCACAGGATCGGGGTTTCATGCAATTCATTTATCGCCGCAATTCCCTTTCTCAGGATCATAGTCCTAGATCGATACAATCCCGATGGAACAAGCCGGGATTTCAAATGAGACCGCAGGCCGAGGTTTGCTAGCGCAAGCTGTCAGAATATTGACGTGTAGTCGGTGGTGCAGGAAGCACGCTGGATATGCAAACTGGATCAGGACACTTCGGATTGGACAACCCGACCCTGTCGGACATCCCGGAATACCAGCAAGGATTTTCCCTCCGGCCTGATCTCCTCTCCTTGGACCCACCCACAAACCCTCTTCCCGACCTCCGTCTCTGTTTGCCTTTCCCTAACCGTATGGTCCTTTTGTCTCTTCGACCGTGTGTTATTGTTATGAGTTCATCCCTTACGGTTCCCTTCATATTACAGCTGCTCTTCTTCCAGATTCTGAATCCTTTTTGTTTCGGAGCTGCATGTTGATTTTCCTAACCGAAAAAGCCTTTCATTGTTTCAGCTTTTAACGGGGTCAAGTAATCACTCGAGAAGAAATCGAGTATGTTTGACTGTGTGGTTGGTTACTTAATTTTGAAGGTAACCCTTTTTCAATATGGCTACTTGAGGAATTTTGGACTCTTTTTCGGCATAAGGCAGCTAGGAATTATTCCGAAATTATTATATGGTTTAGTTTAAATTTTGGAAAATTAGGGAATTGAAAATTTGGGAAACTCGTCAGACGATTACTGGATAGTAAGTCGATTACTTTATCAACGTATAAATTAAATACAAATATATCTAGGAATTATTCCGAAATTATTATATGTTTTAGTTTAAATTTTGGAAAATTAGGGGATTGAAAATTTGGTAAACTCGTCAGACGGTTACTGGATACTAAGTCGATTACTTTATCAACGTATAAATTAAATACAAATATGGCAGGTTTTTGGAAACAGATGTCTGAGTCAGTCTACATAATGTCAAAGCGGCTATTATTTTAAATGTGACGTACATTTGGCGATAAATTCAAAATCGCTTCGACACGATCGTCGAGCCAGCGGCTTGGTAACAAGATTTGAAGCTTCGTGTTCCAGGTGAAGACCCTCGGGTTCCCTACCTCGATATATCGGCGTTTCCCGCGGCAAAGACGATTTCGAAAACAATGTTTGCGCGGGCAGACCGTTCCTCCGTGGTGAATTCCCTTCGGAAATCTGCGAATATTCGGTATTCACGATGCCAGAAAAACAGAGCGGTCAACGTGTCATCAGCGATTTTCCTCTCAATTATTCGCGCGGCTTGTGCGGAACACGAAATTACTTTCCCAACGATGTGCGTTTCCCTCTTGAGAACGTAATTCCCAGAGTACTCTCCTCGGAAATGAGTCTCCTTTGACAGAGAAACGCAAACGGTTCCCGTGTTTTCGGAACGCTTCCTATTCTGTCACTCCACGGGCAATGGATTAAACAATTCAGCAACCGTTCTTTGGCAGAAGTTTGAGACGAAAAATTCACGAGAAGATTCGCGGAAGTTCGGGCGTTTCGAAAAATCTGAAAGCAATTAGAAAACGCAGGAAACTTAAATTGAGCCCGGGTAGTGCTCGGAATCAACTCGCGAAAGGGAATTAAATCTGAGTTTGAAACTCGAAGCTACCAGACACTGTGGTGTAAGCTTCAAGAGCAATTTATTTTTTAGACATCTTCGTCGCAGTCCTAAGAAATTTGAAAGCCTTGCGAAACATTATAGAGTTCAAGTAAAAAAACTGCAAAGCCTATATGATATTGCATAACCTAGAAGAAGTAGTTAGGAAACGCGACAAACTTAAATTAAGCCCGGTGGTGATCGGAGTCAACTGGCGCGGCTCGCGAAACGGAATTAAATGTTATTCGAGTTTGGAATTTCTTCGGAAGGGTCTATGAAAATGTCAATTAGCATAATCTGGGTCGTGTTAGCGCGAATAAATTTCTGCTCGTTGAATTCGAGGCGAGCGAGATTTTTCTTCGGTTCGTCCTTCGAGGGGATTAAGCTGCAGTTTCTCAGCTAATAACACGGGATTATATTTTTTTGCGTGCGTCGGGAAGGTGAAGGTCGGATGTAAATGCAATGCAAATAGCAGGGAAACAGCTGCGGCGAGCTTTGAACAGGTGACAGCGGTTCCATCTCGTCTTCCTTCTGTTTTCTGAAGCACGGCGGCCATCACTCGAAGCCTTTATCTTCGCCCAAGAGTCGAGAGAATAATTCTTTGCTCGCGTTCTCTTGTTTGCAGACTTCGCAGCCCCCTCTTTTCTCTCTCTCTTTTCTTCCATTTCCTCCATCCCGCAGGAAAGCGAGGCACTTTCTCGGTTTTTACGTTCCCCGGCTACTTCGTGGTTGCGTGCTTCAACGAACGACTGTCGAGCCTCCATTTTATTTTTTAATCTTCCAAATGTTTCGTCCCCAGCGTGGGAAGCCCAGTGCGGGAAAAGCCGAGGTAATGCATCTTTAATGCCGTGTAACGCGACGCGGGAGAACCGCGCGACGACCCTGATACTTTTATAAGCACCCCTTCGAAACTATCCGGTTAAACTACCCGGAGTGGCTATTTCGGACACCTCTTCAAACGTAATTTTTGGGACGTGGTTGAGAAATTGATTGCCTACCTTGCGAAAGGTCGATTTCATGGAGAACATTCATTTTTTAGTGTCCTTCGCTTGTTTGAAAGACGTTTCAGAGAAGGTTCCTCTGAATACTTTTATAGTACATCATTTCTGAGAAGATTCCTCTCGAATCTTTCGTTTTACGAGAACACCTGGAAGTTTTTATTCTCAGGATTTTTATGTGCACGGTTTTTGGAGAATTCTGCGACAGAATTCGTTTGTACACTTACTTCCTCGTTATCTAGGTGGAATTATATTTTCATTCACACCCAAGGATTTTTCTTGTTCCTCGTTTGTACTGCCTCGCTTGCTTTTCTTTACTCACGGATAGTATATTCCTGTTTTTTCCTTGACACCTGACAAGCTTCTTGCCCTATTTTGTATAATTCCACTTCGTGTTTATATTGATCAGTCCAGATCTGACCTCTGCTTTGTTTTTCATTTTCACTTCTCGACATATTTTCATAAGTTTCTCACTGACTCTACAAGTATCATTGTTTTTTTTAAATTTTCTTTTTATTATCAAGTAGTGTCCACCAAATAATTTCTCAGACAGTGCTCGTACAACATTGTCTCCCAATTGTGTTTTGCAATGCTCGACTCGGAAAAAGTATTCTCGTGTCAATTAATAGATTGCATTTTACATTTGACTTTGATCATTGCTAAGCTACTTTCTCAGGCAACACTCGTACAATTCCGCTTTCTGATCACGTTAGCGTCTCTTTCACCGGATTCCCGTCGGCGAACATTTCCCAACTTCTTGTCTCGTTAACACACTTACCATCCCCTTACCATGTTTGCCGAACGACTGACCCTTTTTAATAATGCACACTGGGACCTGTCCTCGTTCGCTTCTCCTCCACCGACTTCGACAACTGTTTCATAGTAATGGACATCACCTCCCCCGCACGACTTGAACTCATAGCAATATACCCCCAGGCCTCTTTCAGATAATTAATCCCCTCTAAATCCACGAACTTCACTGATCGCTCACAATTTTACGGAAAATACCTTCTACACAAAGCTACCTCAAAAAATTTTACAGTATCCAATTTATCACGTTTATGACGTCCTATCAGTATACGCGTTCTACTTCTCGCTTGCCCTTTATTAAAGTTTCCATAAAACAGCCCCGTAAAAATAATCGGAAACCCTGTCAGCCCTTTTTCATCGTTACCGAACCCTTTTGGCTCTACTTCAATCTACCCCTGCAATTTTCGGGACGAGCTCAAGAACATCGCGTTTAATCGATCATTTTAGACGGTATCGACAAGGATTTTGTTCAGGAGAAAATATTTTTTAACTCTGGTGAGAATTTGAGCCATCGATATATAATGTTATAATTTTTTAAGAGCTATGGTCTTAAAGTATAAGTTTTGTCTATACTGTTCCAACTAATCATATGTCTGTATTAAAATATTTGTGTATCTCTAATAACCACATTCTATTTTGTAATTATTATATTCTGTTTTGTATGTGGTATATTTCGTTTTTTTTTTGTAATTATGTTGAAATAAATCTCATAAAAATTTATTTATATGCTTCGAAGCCTTTTACAATTTTTGTCCATTTTTTTTAAATTATCGGTCGAGGTGAGTCCAATGTGAGGAGATTCAAACGAGCATAATAATTCATTTTTTAATTGACGAACTAACTTTGCGGTTTCTCAGACGTTAAACAAACTTTTACGGTATGAAGGTTCATAGATGCAGGAAGGAAAGCTGTGGTTTTCCAGCGTCCTAATCCTGCAAAGGGGACCACGGAGGGATCGATCGCATGCTAAATGCACCGGAAGTCAAGACCGAGCGCTCATAACACTCTGATCGCACTTCTCCGAACGATGTCTCCTCCAGTTCGATATTCTGTCGCCCTATCGGCGATATTTCGCGCCGAGTCGAGTCACATAAATGCGTGGCTCCGTTCAAGTGCGTTCGACTGTATCCAACATCATGGGAAAGATCCGAGTAATGCATGCGATCTCTATTTCAGATGCCTGCGATCGACGCTTCCATGATTTGAATGAACTCTTACGCTTTTTCTTGCGCTCGAACGATCTCCCGTTTCGATCTCACAATTTTTGACCGTTGACCTTATGGTAGCTCGCGATTGATAAATAAATGTCACTTGTTGAATCGACCGTGTTACGACGTCATACGAGGAGTTCGATGGATGCAACAAGTTACGATGTTGTTCGCGTGATGGGAATCGGTTCCCGAGATCTCTTCTTCTCTGATTCTTGCGTGCTCCGTTCGAAGTGGATTGAAAAAGTATGGTTGCAATTCGATTTTAAGAGGTTCGGGGCCGGATGCAGTTAGTTAGAAACTAGAATCAATGCAATTATTATATTTTAATATTGACTCTTCATATGGAAGATTACAAAAGCCATAATTTAAATTAGCTAAACATTTATATTAATTTTAATAGAAAATTGTTTTTGAACATTAATTTCTTTCATAAACAATCCAATGTTTGGTGTATACCTTTAATTACATCATGTGATTATTAATTTCAATTGATTCTATTAAGAACAATTGATAGATTGAAGTGTCTAGAAGAAGTACCTTCAACAAATACGTTTCAGAAACTTGATAAAACAATCGGTATGAAATTCAACGCTTAAACAATGTTTCGCGAACAGGTTACGGAGGACCTGGAGTATGTGAGGAAAATAGGGGAGGTTGGAAAATGTGTTTGGAGAAAGTCTCTAGAAGCTGTAGGATGTCGAGAGCTGGAAAATAAGGGAAACTTTACTAAAATTGTGTTCTTCAATTGGCGAGAGGATCACAGAATATGAAACATTCGAAGAACTTAGGGAATTGAGACTGTGGAAAATAGAAAAACTTCTCCAAAATAGATACTCGTTCAAAAAGTGAAAAAATTTCAAATCCTCGCAGCATATTGTAGAGTCTACGAAAAAATTGTAGTGTCAAAGAAAAGACCATAGAACCCACGAAAAAATGGTGAGACTTATTGTTAGGGACAGCTTGAAGAGCCTGTAAAAAACGTTATGAAGCTCAAGGAAAACTTGTACAACCCAGAAAAAAATCATTTGTTCATTACTCCTGCAATGATAAAATTTTCCAGTCGACCAGACGTCATGTTGTGATTTTTCAAGATGGAGGTAATTTTTATGCAATTGAGAACGCGCAAGAATCTGTGGAAAGCAGTTTCGAGCCGTTAGAAAATCGGACATTTCCCGTGTAACAATCTAGCAGAACGAAATAATAGAACTCATAGTTTCGTCCGCGTCAAGTTAGACCACGTTCTCCATGGTCCTCTCGCAGCGTGGCTCAGCCAGCTGTATTTGAAAAGGCCGGAAGTTTGCCCCCGGGGCCGCGGAAAAGTTGCCCCGGGAAATGCTCTCGTCGGCCCGCTTTCCATTCCCATCTTCCGTTGAAACTTGCATCGTGCCGCATGGAAAATGTAGGCACGCGCCCCGCGCACTCGCTCGCATCAACCGCAACTTCCGGTCTCCATTTACGAGATGGCGGCGCTTCACACTTCACGGAGAACCCGCTGACGAACTCTAAGCCGAAGCGCTTGATACGCTGCGCGAACCTGACGAATTTCTTACATGACGATTTGATCACATGCTTATTAGCTTAATTTTGTGGATTTTTATAAACATTGTGGTATATTGTCTGTTCGAATCCTGTACGACTTTTGTTACGATTTTCCTTGAGCAAATACAGCGACTATATATTTATTCATTTCAGCACAAGTTTCATTGATCCAGTAAATGGAACAGTTGTGCTACGTTTTTACGTGGAATTATTTTGTTTTTCTTTCACGCCTCAGGATTTTCTTTTATATTTTTATCCCGTCTCTTGTTATTCTTTTACTGTCAAGTGAAATATTCCGTTTTTTCTTCGACCCCTGACCTTCTTGCTTTCTTCTTTTCTTCCAACCAACCTTATTCTATCGTTTCTACTCGGCAACGTAAGTTTTAAGTTTTCGACAATCCTTGTACTAGTTTTCTCTCTTATTTCTTAGCTCGCCCCATTTTTTTAATGAACCTTTTCCGTATTTCCCCTCTGTTTATATTTTTTGGTTCTCTTCTATCTCCTTTTAATGCGATATTGTTTCTTGGCATAACGTTTAAATGTAAACAGGCATATCGATAAGACTTCTACCTACAGTGTCTCAACACTTAAATCATTAATAGTTCGGTTAGCATAATGCTCCTAAACAAAGGCATGGAAAACAACGCAAGAGGAAAACCAAATGAGAAAATACGATGAAACGGTATTTGTTTCCCGATGACGGGGCAAAATTCATTTACTTCCGCCATTACTCTTCATCTAATGGTTTGTCATCGCGCCTCTAAAAATAGCTTTTCCGTTCGGGAATAAACGTAACAAGAATAAAAGACCGTAAACAAGTTTGCATACGACGATGCACCATCGATCCGGCGGAATTACGATCGACGATCTGCTGTCCGCCCCCTTCTGGTTTAGCTAAGGGGTTGTTTACCCGGTCGGACTTGGTCGGCGGCAGCGGGGGGATGGATCGAGTCGACGACGAAAGAGACAGGGGGATGAACGGGATCGAGGAATATTGTCGACGTCCACGGAAATTTCCCTTCGTCTAGTTTTCCACCGTCGACGCAGCCCCGTGTTCCAATTCAATTCGCCCGAACGAACTGGAATTTTCTGTACGGCGGAACACTTAACGGGGATCGAATTCTGCATTTCCCACGCGTTCGTTTCGCCGATGTTACGTCGTCGTCGTTCGGTTACACGCCAGTCGATATCCGCGCCGCTTCGAATTACCCTGACGCCATTTCCTGGCCTAATTCGGTCCATTTCGACCATAGTCTGCCACCTGGACATTGACGCCCACCGTTGGACTACGGGGACGGCGAAATTTCAGTCGAAAATACTAGGGGTTAGAACATGCACACTTTTAATAATTAATTAATTGGTTATCGATCGTAATTTTATCTTCAGGATATTACAAATTTTTAAACATCAAACATCCCGTGTACAAGGCAGGGTCCGCTAGATAGTCTTACTGATGAGTCCTCTAGCGGGTCTAGGACGAAACACCTCCTTTCTTTTAAAATTGATTAAAACATTTTAATAGCTAACGTGGTTCTCGAACCTGAAGATTCAAATCCGAATCCAGAGTTTAGTATCTCACAAATATGCACATTTTTGTTTGAAACAGAGTTTATCCGAAGGGGTGGTAGATCAAAATAATCGTGAATTATTTTAATCTTTTCGTTCGCCATTTTCTTGGTTCTTATGTAATTTATAAATATTGGAATTTCTGTGAACGCAGTACCAGTGATAAAATAAGGGTAAGAATAAGTGATAAAAGAACACCTTGGCTATTTTTAATGTTGTCCTTTCAAGAGTTACACGCGTTAGAGACGGGTCGAGGCTTTCACATTTACTGCGGGTAAGACGAGTTAACCTCTTGATGGATAGCGGCACATGTCACACTCCAGCGAGAAAATAGAGACGCGTGAAGAATCTTCAATGTTCATTTTGTTGCTCGCTGCATCCTTGAGTACATGGTTTCGCCATCGGAAAAAATGTCAGATGTACCATACTGCTGCACCAAGCAAGATCAATTAATTATCGTGAGACAGAAATGAATTTCATTCTCTTGCCGAGAATGTCATTCTTGAGCTCTTCGTTGTCCAGTTTTCAGTTTGTAATTTCATGGTAAAATTGAATTATTTCGCCTTTGATACGTTCATATTTTGCTTCCATTTTATTTGCTTTATTTTTCTGTCCACTTTATTTGAATTAGAAAACGTAGGACTGAAGGGGAACTAGAGTCACCTGTGTTTGTAAAAGAAATCCTGAAAGAGGTCAATTCGTCCTTAGGAGTTAGCGATCGCATGCGAAGGAAGCGTTTCTCATAAATGACCTCTTTGCAGCTTAGGTTACAGGGTGGCTTGCATTGGATTGCTCTTCTTTCGCCATTCGCTTCGCTCACTACATGAAGGTTCATGTAGTCAAATCTCCATATCGACTTCGTCAGTTGAACTTGCACCTTATAATATTTATTTGTGTGTTACCTAACCTAACCTGACCCTCCATGCAACCTTAACAAATAATAGCGTGTACTGGGTGCTTCAAAATTACATCTCGCGACTATCATGCTGACTCTGCACCTCCAGATAGGTGATTTGTTTAAAAAAATGCACTACAAATTTCATCTTATGCTCAATATTTATTACAATTATTGTCAAAGAAGAACAGGGGATGTTCCTCGAGTTTCCTGAACAATCGGCGAAATTTATTCACGTCGTTTTAAATTTCGTTACGAAGAGAAAGAAATCTCGATCTTTTCCTCATTTGCTCGAGATATAGTGCTCAAAAAACATGCTACCTGGAAACCAGGGAAAACGTGGTTTTATCTCTGTCCCCAGATCCTCCGTGTTCTCGGTATCCGCGCGAATGTTATCGTGGTCGAATCGAATTTATTTTCCCCCAGGTGCCAGCGAAAAAACTCGCTCAACAAACAAAGGCATAAACGAACTACGCGGAGATAAATGTGTATCCAAGATACCGGGAACATGCTTACCGTTTCTGGGGAGAGCGGTTCGTTTCACCCTCCCAGCCAGAAAAAACTTTAAACATACCCCGTAATCGTTAAATTCGTCTTGACTGTGCAAATGAAACGAGAGTGAAACATCAAACGTATGGAAAAGAGGAAAACTAGTCAAATGAATCTTGAAAAACGAGATTAAACGAACTGTTTGATATCCCGCGCAGAAAGAAACGTTCTGTTTCAAGTTTCAATCCTTTAACGACGTTTAGAGTTACGGGAACAATTTGCATTTGTACATTTTGCATTTTATCCTCACATTTTGTACGTTTCGCCGCATTAAAAAGTTTTGAAAGTGTTAGCGTGCGAACATTATATAAAAATATTAAGAATTAAGCGTAGGTAGATTTCCATGTAAAAATTGTTTTAACGTACTCGTGCAACGTGTCGTGGCCACATAGTTTAGTCTTGGGATTAAAAAAAATGTTTACATTAACAAATGAAACAAATATCTATGCAACTATGTACCATATAGTCGACGCAGGAAATTTGAATTTCCTATAAAAATCCGTAGACTAATCAATAGATAGTATCTTGTCCCACTTGTCTGACTACAGGCCGACCCATACTACTCGCTTTAATAACTGCTGAGGTATAGGAGTTGCTCGTGAAAGTATTTATATAGACAAATGTGAATATTAATCTTCTATTTTCTTCTATTTTTTAATATTTTGAAATCATGCATTTATATTTTTACCATTAAACTTTGCGTGGATCGACGAGGCGAATTTTATGGATTTATGATAAAAACGAGTAGATCGAATGACCAATATGAAAAACGTCTGTTCTGGCAAAGTACGTTCGAAAAGATCAATGTAACGGATAAGTGTCCACAAAAAGTACTGTGAAATTTGAAAATCGTCAAATAAAGAATCCGTAATTCGTCATTTTGAGGATATTCCCACAGTACAAAATTCTATTTCGGCGGTTCCTGTGATGAAGTGATTCGCAGCAATCGTTCGGCATTAGGGGAAGTTGGCCCTGGCCGCAAATTACACAATTATATCCGCGTGATAAGCGCCGTTGCAGAATTTCTTCGGGCCGTTAACAAACCACTGGGATTAGAGGAGCAAGTTTCCCGCGAACTATGATAAAGCTGGCCGGAACATATTCGCCGGCGTGGCGAAACGCGTCCTGATCGATCCGGCCCGGGTGTACCGCCACTTTAGATCGGATCTAGCCGGGTCGAGTTATGCCAACGATAAGAACCATAGTACTGCGACCTTGTTTGCCACCGTGCGCGATTTTCGGGGCTCGTCACATGACGAATTAGCGAGCGATTACCAGGCCAAGCGCTCGTTAATCGGTTGTTCTATTCTCTATGCTTCGTCCTCCCCTTCACCGACACGATCCTTTTGACGGAAAACGCATTCGCCGACTTTGATCGGAACCGGAAAACTCCGGGAAAAGCTTTGACGTTCGCCGAGGATTTTTATGAAAAAACCCCCGAGGGAAACGGTCAGCCAGATGTTTCCACCGAAGATTTATGAATGTTCTTTGTGCTAGCGACGCTAAAAATCTGATGGACGGCCGATTAATTTTTCTACGAACATGCATATTTGTATACTACTCATTTTTTAGTAAGTTTTCACACGCGCAAA
Source organism: Lasioglossum zephyrum (assembly GCA_028455615.1). Taxonomy (NCBI): domain Eukaryota; kingdom Metazoa; phylum Arthropoda; class Insecta; order Hymenoptera; family Halictidae; genus Lasioglossum; species Lasioglossum zephyrum. Next base: position 3,838,336 of record CM052324.1, on the reverse strand, counting down.
AGGGTGATTGATTCATTCTTTTTTGCCTGGCAGGACGGTAATGGACAGCCCTTTGTGGGGCAACCACGTTCTATGCACTTTGATCGCGACTGCTTTGCTGAATTATTACAGAGGGATCAGGGACTTTTCTGAACGGCTGTTACTTTGTGGGATAAAATGTTACACTGACCTGATTTTACTCATTTTAAGTAGCGAGGTTTGAATTTAATTTTTTAAAGTATGCTTTTTTTCTTGTTATGAAGCAGAGTGATCGACTGAAGATTTTTCAAAGCGATTTTATAAAAAAGAAGTCTCGTCTTTGTATAAAATTTTTGGAACATCGTTCAATAATCTGAATTCATTAAACTTCGAAACAAAAGCAACTTCAGTTTCTCGATGTAATATATACCAAAAAATTAACTTTCTACGGCGCAAAAGTGGACACTTCACTCTTCACAACGAGCTCAGGAAAAATGTTGTACGATTTTTTCCCACGTAGTTACACGAGCTCAAAAATGAACGATTTTTCACAACTTTTTTAATACACGTTCAGGAAGCATGTTCAACGAAATATAAATGTAAATTAAGTGCACACCACGCTGCTATAATGTTGATAGAGAAATAAAAGTATAAAGAGTCTGCGAACGTGTAATTGCATACTAAAAAATCATCCCCATAGCATTTTTTCTGCTGGCCCACCTGTAGCTGATTATTATTAGAATTTTTACATTAGTCTTTTAATAAAGTGGTTTCCCAGGCGCACCAATAAAAATTCCATTATTTGTTAACGACTTCAGGTCCGTTTCTATGTAAATCGAGCACCGGTGAGAATTCATTAATATTTTTTTCCCAACATCCTAGGCCAATTATTATGCAACGAAATAATGAAAATGAAATTCTTCTTGACTATCCTTTTTATTACATTGCCAGCTGTTTTAAACATTCATCGAACCACATTCTGTGCATAATAATTTATGCACACAAAAAATCATTTACATTTATCCTTGTTCAACATCAACAAATAAGCTCTTTAGTGGAAATTTTAAGAAGTTTCAAACATTTGTCAAAATTTAATCAAAGAAAGTGCGCGAATAGAGTAACTCGGGTCGTAAATGAGCGAATAATCGGATAATTTCACGATCGCGGGCCGATTCGCTTGGTTTTCGATGCTCGTCGCACACTTATTCGCTCGTCGTCGCAGTAAATGCAATTCCGCGCCGCGTTTCGTCGCCGGGAAACCAGCTCGTCACTTAGTTTCAGTTTTATCGTTCCAGTCTGCTCTCGTGCTAACAAGGGAAACGAACCCCGGCAAATGAACGACGCTTGTTTACGCCCCCGCAATTTCTGTCGGCGGCGTTTCTTCCGTCTGCGACGCGTGCGAAACACGCTCCGAACTTCCGATTGAGCTGAATTTAAACGATACCGCATGAGAGGGTCGGCAAGTTTCGTCCAGGTTGGAGAACAAAGTTGATAAATTGTTAATTTCTCCACTATCGAAACTAGAGTCTCAACTTCTGGTTTGAATACCCGAAATTATCTTTCTGGTACTGAGAGACCGATGAATGTCGGATTTTATTTGTTTGTGGGAACGATGTATGTCTAAAAAATTTCTATGTGTCGTTATCAGATTGTAAAAAATTTGTTTCTTTATTTAAACTCTTCAGGGAAGAATTTTTTATAAACAGATCACCCGATTTTGTGGAGAATTTAAATTGGCTTGATGAAGAAATAAATAACTTCCTCAGGAAGAAGTCAGGAAATGTGAATATTCTTGAAGAAGTAAATAATTTTATTATGAACTCTTTTCATCATTTTTACTGTTTTATACATCTCTTACTAACTTTCGTGAAAAATGCATAAAATTCGGAGTTTGTTGCAGAGGAAGGTATGGAAAGGTATTTCGTCGTGAAAAGTTATAAATGTAGTGGAAGTTTTTAATTTTACGGTGAAATAAACTGAATGTTATGTGGAACATTTTCTTGGTTGGCTATCTGAGACGGACAAGAATTCCGGGTATGTATCTAAACTGGAATGTAAAGTTCTTCTCGTTCTACTCCTATATCGAAGAATTTCCAACCCCTATCCACCCCAAGGGATGTAAAATGTCGGTACGTATTTCGTGTACAAGAGAGAACGTTGAATTCTTGATCTCCCCCTCCCCACATGTAAATCCTTTCAACCCCTGCTTGCAGCATACGGTGTAAAATATCTGTGTGAATTTATTTCTGAACCTGATCTGACAGGTCTGTAAGGGATGTAAAATATCTGTAACATATGAAATCGTTAATTACTTGTCGTACTCGTCATAAAGACTTCAACAAAATCTAACAAACACCAACCTTTTGCCTTTCTTTTTTGATAAAATAAAGTTTGATTCGTTTGTAAGCAATATCTAAGCATTAAAATATATTTAGCCATACAAAAATATAAAGCTTCTTTTTTCTTCTATAACATTTTTGGGAATAAATACATTTTAATCACCGTAACTATAAAGAAAATGGTACAACAAGGGATTAATTGATACATTACAGATCTAAATGAATTTAATAAATGAATTTCAACCCCTATCTCAAGTAAAGAAAGAAATTTTGTGTAGAAAGTCCAAATAAATGTCAGATTTGAATAACTTTTAAGCCACTCAACAACCCCCAACTCAAATAAGAGTAGTGAAACGCTCGACGCTCGAAATTTTGTGTAAAACGTCCAAATAAATTTCAGATTGGAAGAAAAACAAGGTTCGCAACTCTTTTCAACCCCCATTTAAAATAAGGGTAGTGAAACGCTGGGCCACCCGCGAACGCACAACTTCAGGGCGTCAATCAGGGTTTTTTTAGAGGGCAATAGCTCGGTATCAAAGGATCTGCGTCCCCGTCGTGTCGTTTCAGCAACGAATTCTCAAGCTCGAACGTGTTAGCGTCCAACACGGACTCAAATATATTCAATATGGAGGACAAGGTCAACCGAGGGTTGCGGCGAGGCAAAGAACCGTGGCAAATAAATCGAGACTCGTGACTTCTGCCATTTTGCCCCGGCCGCAGCAACAGGTACAGCCTCGTTTCTTTTCAAAGTGGAATGCATTGATAATTGGCGTCGCCCGTTGCCAAGAGTTGCCGCCGGAAGTATTTTGGGGATAGATAACGGATAACATCGCTGCGAAACTTTCACACTGTGTCTGCCAACTTTGCCCACCTCCACAAAACCCTCTAAATCAGAGTAATTCGACGATATTGCTTGTTACACCCTGCACATCTGCAATCGAATTTTCGCGAACAACTTTATTTATTTTTTCACCACAGTTGAAAAACATACCCCTCCAAAAATATATAACTTATGCAGTTTTTATTATTTTTTCTTGAAATAAAAACACATGTGTACTTCAACTAAACGGTGCAATAGTTTTCTTGAAAGAAATTACTGAAAACCGTAATACCCTTTAACGAATTGTAGTGAAATCAACGGTTCCACGGATTGTTTACATTGCACCTGGGGATTAATTTTTCCGGCTCACCTTGACCGCGTTGCAGCTCAATTATCACGGATTTCGAAGGACTTGGAGGCGGCGTAACGAGGGAGCGGCCGAAAGGCAATTGCAACGCACGCAATTAAAACGATCATCGAATTGGTTGGGTCGATAGGTTTGTCGCGGCATATCGATATCCGGTCCAATTGTAGGCGGTATGTATTTTCCGTGCAATTAGAGGTAATTGCGCCGTTAACTCTATTTCATGCTAATTGTGCGCGCGCCCTCCAGCACTCGTGTGTGCGCAGGTGTTAGAAAATATCGTCGCCCGCCCCATAATCCTCTCTTTACGTTATCGGGGTATACTCGGGGGCTGATGCGCATCCTCGTTAATTAACCATCACGATATATCACCATAATAAATTCTGCCGTGTTTCAATTTATCCGATTCATTCACCACCACAGTGGTGTGAACATTTCATTAAAATTTTGTATGCCATAAGTAGGGATGCAATTATTTATTTACAGTGAACATTCGATTTCTGTGTTAATTTATTTAGTGTAGAAGAGAGATGTTGTTCAATTTTTATTTTAATCAATATATTGTTGAATAGAATTTTTGAATTTGATGAAAAAATCTTAGAGGGTGGTTGTATAGGGGAAAAATATTTTTTCGAATGGTTTTAGTCAATTCAACTTGTAACAAAATGTATTAAAATCGTGCTATTTAATATTTTATCATCGTTGTTCTTAAATTATGGCACTGAGGGTGCATAAAATTGTGGGCAATTAAATAAATTCCTATGGTGTCATGGAATTTTGGAGAATCAAGAAAAATATCTCGGATCAAGTTTTAATTCATATTTATGATAGATCTCATGAAAAATATTTTTCAACTAAACATGTCTTCAACTTTGATTTTGCCTTCCAACATTAGTGTATCCAACGAAACATTACATTTAAAATAGCATCCACAATTGAGTCCCATTGAATAAATACTTTTTTTCACGTACTAAGCAAACCATTAATTTTTATATTTGCAGATAAAATTTAATCACATGTTCAAAGCGATCGTCAACGTTTCCAGGTTGTGTTATTTGTGGACCAGCCTGTAGAACGACAAGAACGCGCTGCAGACGTGAGAGAACCGACTGAAGTACAATTGATCGATCCCCGGCGTTGAAGTTCGCGACCAAAGATGGTTTGTTCCCGGCTACGAAGGCGAATCGCCTAAATAGCAGATCGTAAGTTAGCGGTACGCGAAGACTTAACAATCTGGAACGGGGTTAAGCGTCTCGTTCCACAGCGACGCGGTGTAATTCCCTTCGAATCACGGCACTCTGCTTCATTACGAGAACCCCTAACCAGAACTTCGTAATTTCGTCCGTCTCGTACCACCAATATTACAACTTCTCCATTACTTGTGACACGACCGGCTAACTCAAGTTTTGTTATTTAATTTACCCGAAAAATTATCACGTCCCTCTTACCAAGGCCTCCAAAAAATAAAAATTTAATTCTACACTTGTGTGTGCTGTAAGCAACCATTAAAAATATTTATGTTCCAGAGATTCTACTTGTACATACCATTATTTATTTTCCTCTAACAATAAGGTATTTTTAAATTACGTGGCAGGTGGTAAACCGGAGGTCCATTTTCCCGACAAAATATTACGAATTCAAACATCTCCAGGAACTTTAAAAAATTCTTTTCGCGATAAAACTGCCATGGACTTGAAGATTGAAACCTTCCCCTTACAACAATACCTTAAGAATTGATGTACGATTTTTTTCCACAGTTTTATAGATAAAAAATGAGGTCCCAGTTCGGTGATATAAAGTCCCCAAGGTACATCCTACGTCACTGTAAAGTTGCCAGCACACCTTTCATTTAATCTTTAATAAAACGACCAGAAAAAATCGTACATCAAGCTTTTTTTATGTCGTTCTAAGGGAGATTAGAATCTTTCAATCTACGGAAGATTTATTCCCGGAAAAAATGATCCATTGTTTTTAGAGAAGTTTCAATCGATAGCATTTTCGTGGGAAAATAAGTCTTTAGTTTTCCACTTAAAATTCTATAGAACTAGATGGCGACAATGGCAAATCTTTTAAGTGTAAGAAAACGTTTGCTGAACATTTTTGCTGCAGCAGTACTTTATAACGTTCCTACTGTGTATTTTCTGCGAGTGATCTCCCAGCAAGCGAAAGAAAAATTTTCCCTCATTCCGGGGTTCATGTAATAATTTAAAAAATGAAAATATGCACAGAGATCTGCGGTTCGGTTATGAATATTCAACATTTACAGTAAACATACACACCGACATCGAATATATACTATATAGGATGAGAACTTCTTCTGGTGGGATATTATTAGCAAGAAAGCAAGTCTTGCGAGCACGACTATAAAATAAATCGTATGCCTGAGGTTAAATAAGAAGCATGTTGAGAGAAGAACGGAGGCTTGAGGTAGATCGTCTGGAGGAAGGTTGACAAAGCTTGAGATGATAGTTGGAAACTGCTCGTATTATCTCAGCATCAAATGGGACGTCTGAAATTTGATTTACGAATATTGCGGGAAGTAGAAAATAAAAGTTAAAGGTCTAGAAAGTAGTTGGAAATAGAATATCTACTAGAAACTAGAAAGTTACAAACAAATAGAAAACTAGAGAAAACATAAAAATATAAAATAACGTAGGTTGCAATATGAGACAGAAAATAAACAGTGGCGAAATACATTGTCACGCAAAACCGTTCCTTTAACTCAATCCCGTGCGTCCAAGAATTAATTATCGAGAATAAGAGTGGAACAGGAGCTAATTACCCTGACAAACGATTTCATCCCATAAAGGGGAGCATTAAATCCCCGCTCAAAGCTTGCAATTTTATTTATATTTTTATTTGCGATTATACTGTTACAGACGAGAGGCGGCAGCGTTAACTGAAAAAAGAAAAGCACGGGAGCATTCTGCTCGTTCCGACGAAGAAAAATGGAAATATTGCCTGTTAATTAGCTCGATTAACCAGTCTCCTGTATCCGGGGTAACGGGAGATGGAAATTTCTTTACGGGCCGTGCGCTTTTGCCGGCGTCAAATATCAGCGCCGGCTCTTTATAGAACTCGTAAATGTCAAAGCACCCCGAACGAAATGTCAAAATGTTCCAGGGTTAGAGTCTTGTGCTTTGATCCCTTCGGATCTCGTGGGCTGCGTTTGAGTTCACCCCCTCATGCTCGAGCACATTTCAAATATATTCCAAAATACACTGTGAGCGCCGAATAAAACCGGCGAATCTCAGACTCGGAATTGTTGACTGCACAAGTGTCTTATTTGTTCGCATTTAAAGTGAATTTTTACGTGATGTCTTCTCTATATCGAATTTTTATCGTACACCTAGAATTGCAATTTTAAAAGAATTTTTATTTCGTTACCACTCAACATACCAAGAATAGAGGGTGTACGTGTTGCTTTATAAAAATTATGACAAAGTGTATAGTGATAGATTGTTGAAATGGAAGCTGAAATTTGGAAGGAGTGTAAGAGGCTGATTTACAAGGCTCGATGAAGGATAATGAAATCATTAGAAGAACGCGGTACCTGGCTGTTCTCGAGCGCAACATCCTCATTAACGCAACAACTCGCTTCCCTGACGTTTTCCGGTCTTATTAAAAGCCAGAAGCTTGTTTCTTAATTACTCCGGACGGAGTCGTGGAATTGAATGAACCCTCTAAACGCGCGATCCCTCCGAAAATAATGAAATATTGTTGTAACCCTCGTACATTACTAAGTCTTGGAAAATTCTTTATTTTCAAACAATTTTACATTTTAATAATTAATGGATAATTATAAACATAAGAATCGTTTCATTTCATTGCTTGGAATTCAACATCTTAAATCGAGACTACTTTTTGTTTAGCATTTTAGCCAAGTTCTCTCACGAGTGCACAATTAATCACAATGCGATAGTCGAATCGTAATTCGCAAATTAGCTCGGCTGATCACGAAGCGACTGGATCTTGTGATCCAGCCTAATTATTACGTACATCGTTAGCCTACCCCCGTCTAGTCACGCATACACGTACAGAGAGAACGGAGTAGTTTCAGCAAGTTGCATCGTTGCATGCATCGTGCGAACAGTGGATCGTTCGAAACACCTGGCGGATGACAACCACGTGCGCTGAAAACTGCAATCAGATTCCCCACGGACGCATTTCCGTCTTTTCATTTTCCTGTTTGACACCCGGTGGTGCCAGTTCCTTAGATGCACCGTGAGCAACGTCTGGTGCATTTTAAGCAGTTTACACTATGCTCGCCGCGCAACAAGTAAATACACTTGTCCGGATATCCGAACTTCCATAGAGCATTAATTATTCTCTAATCCGATTTTTTACAACAAATCCGACGATCATACAGCTTCCGAAGTACAATACTCTAATTATTATCTTCACTACCAAGACTTCTTTACCATTAGAATTAAATTATTCACAACTAGTGTGCCTGAAAGTTATTAAAAATCAGGTGTGAAAACTAAAGTCAGTAGACTGTGATTTTTAGGACCGGGGTCTACATGCAGGGACTTTCAGGGTCTACGCGCACGGACTCCAGCGAAGCCTCTCATTCATTTCCAACACTTTTCTCCGAAATCATACTATTACTGTACTATTCCACTTTGAGAAAAATATGTTTAGCATATCCTGAATGGCGGACCAAGCAATTTCAGTATTCCAAGGCCACCTAACTTTGCCAAAATCGTCGAAATTGGCGAAAGCCGAACCGTTTCCTCGCAGATACAATACGAGGCCAAGTGATTCGAAAGTTTTTGAACAGCACTCGCGAGACTTGTTGCTCCGTTAATCGACCAGCACTTTTCCCGTGTATTTCCTCCCTCTCTCGATAGTAAATTTCGATTCGAGAGGCGGATAATTTGAAAAGTTTCGAGATCGCGTTTTTCCATCTCCTACGGAAGAGCATTTCTTCGAAGCGACTCGTGGGCGAATACCTTCTGCCATTTTCTCAGAGTCATTTTTTCGAAGGAGTTACGCGCAGTCGACGGATATCGTTCGAGAGATCGATATTCCGTTTCCCTCCGTGAGCAGTCACCGAAGCGGTGATCATCGATAAGCGTTTCTACGATGACGCTCCCTGTTGCCAAGATATATGACAACGTTTCTGAAAGCACGATTTTTGATAAGAAAAACGATAGTACCGCAGCTGAGTTGCCAAATCGTAAAACTTTATCGAGAGAGAGAAAGAGACACAGATAGAAAGAGAAGGAGAGAGTTGTACATTCCCGACCGTAAAATTCGCGAAACTACGTTCCGGAAATTGGCTGATGGAGTTCCGAAATTAACACATCTACTGCCGGACGCACACATCCAAAAATTTCTACGGAAACGTATGTAGTTTATTTAGGAAAAGCCGGCCTGAGGCTTGACGTTTATCACTGTGATTACTCTGTCAACGTTTTCGGTTCCTGTTGGTTCTAATAAAGTTCGGGTACGCGAGAGTTTGTAACAGAGTTTTATTTTTGTACTTCGAAATTGTGCCGCTCGATTATGACCGAGTCCAATTTCGAAGGTTTCACAAGGTGGCGAGGCATTTTGGGGAAGCTGTAAAATTTGTAATGCTAAACTTTCCGGCCGAATCAACTACTAATCCATTAACTGGCTCGGCGAGAGTGGATTTTTTTACGACTTTGGTCCACATTTCCTTCCAGAAGTCTATTCTATTTTGCAGATTAAGGTCGTCAATAAACTTCGAGTCTTCAAGCAAAATGAAATTGGGGATCAGTTTATAGATTCCAGTTGAATGCTCAGTTAAGACTTGTTTGGCGTTGTAAAATGTTAATGGACAACTGAGCTCTGGAATTTATTTATAGTTCTATTTATTTAATTAGTTTAAGTTACGTTCACAACTCAAGAATTGTTGTGGCATATCTTCGACAAATTTTTCACCACTCAAGTTTCCTCGCAGTTATTCCGAATGTTCGAAGAAGGTCCAGAATGGGCAAAACAGCGTTCGCACTTAATTTGATTCGTTGCTTTCACGCTTGGGCAGGTCCCGAAAACAGCAACGCAGCGTGGCAGTCAGTAACTCGTTTTACTATCAGCAGCGAGTTCTCGGCAACGGCTCCTCGAAAAACGGGAAGTTTTTAAGGGGCGTGCATCGACGAACGAGGTCCTAGCTGAATGATTGCCTGGGATGTAATTGCAATAAAACGGTTAATGTTCTCCGCGAGAAAACAGCGGCGTTTACGTCCGGTTGGCGGCGTAACGCGATGAACTTCGAGAGCGGCAGTAACCTTTTAAAGTTTTAAACGTCGCGAGACGAGCTCTCAGGGTGTCACCGGTGTTCCCGTTCAACGTAATTACACCGTGGAGTATCGAGGGACGAAAAAACACCCCATTACCGCGAACACGGCCCGGCACAGTGCTCGAGCGAACGCCCTCCGGCGATTCTAATATGCCCGGAGTGGAGCTCTCGACGGAACTTACGCCGATTAACTCACAGAAGAGAGAATCCTTTTTTTCAACAAACTTAAATTTCACTCGGCCCGAGCAACCCACTTCGATATTCCCTCACGAAAGTTCTCGTCGATTCTCGCGTTAATTGTCTTCGATTGCGATTGGTTGATCAATCATTCAAGCTGGAAGTTGCGAGGTGGAGGCTACGGGGACCACGCGCACGGTCTCCCGGGGTTCACACGCAAGGTTTCATGCGCTCTGGGACATGGTTGCTTGGACTTTGTTTTGTTAAGCTCGTTTTACAGCACTTCGCCGATTGGTTTTCGCGAGTTTAATTTGATGGTGGACGGTAAGCGTGTATATTCGTAATCTTTTTTTAAAGAAATGTAATGAACGCTCGGATAGTTTTGTTGAAACTCAAATAAGAAAATTTAAAATTTAATTTCGAATGTCCACACTTATGTATAAGTTTAGTAATTGTATAATAAAAAAATCTTGAACTGGTCATTTCACCGACGAGGTTGAATCTAGTATTGAAAACACAATGGATCATTATTTACCAGGTAAATCCCAGAATATCCTTCGGAAGTCGCTGTATTATCCTTTGAATGAGCGAAACAGTAACTCACAGAGTATCTAACAGACTTGCTGACTTCCCCAACAGTATTGTTGACCGTGTGATAATCTAATGCAGCTTCCCAAAAGAGAGACTCATCAATTTCTCGGTGTGGGACTTGTCCCACACTCGACTTAATACGCGTCAAATATCGGCGAGCGGGAAATGATTTACGGATTCGCCCAGAAATGTCGCCGGTGAATTCGCGTCCTCGGAGAATTTAATTTCTGTGAAGTAACGGGGACGGAATTACACCGTGAAAACTAATTATGCGAACGGGAAGGGGGACGTCGCTCGGCATGTAAATATACATTTTCGCCCGGGTACCGGGACCGTGGATTTTCCACGACCGTTTTCCGAATCTTCGCCGGGGACGCCTTTCCGCTGCACAGAATTTTCTCAGGCCAGCAGGACTCCTCCCCGGAAAACTCCACTTCAACTTCGTGCCACTGTAGACCTTCTCCACTGAGCCACCGGGTCCACGAGAATACTTGTTTGCTCTTTAAAACGCGATTTCGGGGCGCGAACCGCTCGAGATACCGGTTCAAGCTTTTGCCAGTACATTTTGCACCGAACAAATATTGTGCTAACGTATTTGTTGTTTAACCCTTTGGGACCCGTTAAATCGGGGAGAGAGAGCTGTAATTGTTATTGAAAATTCCGTGGAAAATTATATCGTCCCTTAGGAGAAACAGTACAATTAATATGTAGTACTGAGTTAAATTGAAAAATGTGAAAATTTTTAATTATTATTCCTGAAGCTCCAGAATTTATTTACAACATCGATTGTTCAGTGAAATCGCATATTACTTGTTTGATCAACTCAGGCACACGTTACTTGCTTGATTAGATGAAATGTTTGTCTGACCAGTGACGTCGTATACTACTTTACACGATTATTGACGGCTTATATTCCTTATAACGAGATCCAAATTTTACGCATTTGTAATAAAATTGAGAAGATGAAATACAGCAATAATAAGAACATTATTACACACACACATTAAAATGCGACTCGTCTCCTCTGAAACAGATACAGGGGATTTTTATTTCATCCAGTCTACTAGACATTAAAATATTTTGAAACATTTCTGTTCATGTTTTTTATATTATCAACGTATTAAAATTATTAACAGTGAAAATGAATTTTTATTCGACTCGTTTCCTCTGCAAAGGATGCAGAAAATGTTCACCTTGCTCCCGTTATATAATATGATTTAAAAAAATGTTTAACTACTCCTTTCATTAAATTACCATTAAATTTAAAAGCATAAAACTTCCACTGCAATTTTTCAATGCAGAAAAAGCAAATTTCTTTCGAATCTAAGTCTGCCGTAAACATTCGACTAGCCACAGGCCCGAAATAGACTTTAATATTTTTTCAAGCAACCTAGCTGTGCAGGAGGTTGGGGGCAACCGGATCACGTACAAATATTAAAAATCTCCGCTCTTTCAATTCCCAAGACCGGCCAAATGAAACTTTCCTTCGCGTTATTTTAACCGGGCCGCGGTATTTTTGCTGGATGTTTTGTTCCCAGCGTGAACGTTGAAGGATGTCTATTCTCCGGCGAATAAACGTTAACAGGTTCATCGAAATTTCCTCGCGGATCCGGTCGGCAACAAAGCGGATTTTAAAACGTTCCGTATAATCCAGCTTTGCTTGTACTCATGACGGCTCGTTTTATTTCGATTTTAATTCATCAGAACGAGACCCGGTGTGCGCGGTGGTCTTCGGGTCCGGCGGTTTAATTCATCGCCGAGTGGAAAAGCAACGGGTGGCCGCGAAACGAGAATTACCGTGTCCGTAAACCGGAATCATTTTCCAGCAGCTATGCATATTTCGACGTCTATTTCTATCTCTCCCACGGAAGTCTCCGGAGATTCGAAAACACCGAACGCTCCTCTGCAACGAAGTTGCGCGTTCCGGGTCGTCGGACTACTTCGTTTGCCGGATTCAAGGAAGTCGGAGAATGCATTTTTATCTTAACAAGTTCGGTGAAGTTCCTGGGAATCTCGAAACTGCGAGAGGGCTCTTGCTCCTTTGGTCTTGGAAGGAGAAATAATAACAGGAGGTTGAGGCGCATGAATCTATTACGATTGCACGGAGTTCGTGATTTTGTAATTATAATGGAGATCTAGAGGAATTCGGGAATTTACGAGAGACGCAATATTCCGTGCATTGCGTGTTAGAAAAGTTTAAAGAATTTTTAATTTTTAGCTGGGTGAAATTCTCAGCTCCTTGCCGTAACATTTTCTTTACAGTCACAAGAATGTCGTAGAAGAAAAAGGAAAATTTATATTCTTTTTGTGGATGTTATTTTATTTTCATCCTGGCTCTAATTATTTTTAAATTACGGTGGTAGATTGTTAGGGACAGAAATGATTTTCGGTCTAACTTATGTTACCTTGTTATACAAGCTTCTTATTTTATTTTTAACTCACTAAAATTATCTAGGTCAGAAATAAATTTTTATTTATGTAGGATACTTAAAAAATACGAAGTTCAACTGAATTCGAACATTTGGATTTTGTTAATTTGTGCAGCATTTATAGAAAAATCTCGGTGCGATCACAGCCAAGATAAAAAAGATGTCAATAAAATTTGCATCTCTTGCTAAAGATAGAAATGGTGACTTTATTCGGTATTCCATCTTCAAGGATCAGTTAGTGAATGATTTTGAAAAAAACGAGTAGAATCAATCTCTACGGCTGCGAAATCGCTATCGCGTGAACGTATACAGGTTGTTCGACGGGTCTCGGCTTTTCTGGCTTTCCGGTGTCGTGTCACGAAGGGTCGTTAATCAAATTTCCGTGGAAACGCAACCTGCGCCCATAAATCGTCTCCAGTCGAATTTTCTTTGCAGTACTGTTACGAGAAGCATTGCTGTCTGTGATTGGAATTCGCCGACGGTTCCATTAAACATCTTTTTACTTCAGTTCTTCTATTTAAGTCGTTTAGTTCAAATCTCAATTCTTAAATGTTAAAGAAGAGAGCAATCTACGGTAATTTTGCTGTTTGTCAACAAGCCTGGCTTTGTAATATCCTGAAGATAAATTACGATCGATAACCAATTAATTAATTATTAAGCCTGGCTAATTTTTCAACTTGTCAACAACGATAGGCACTCTTGTTATTTGTCAATGAGGAATTTAACATATTCATGAAACCGAATCTGAAATACACATCTGACAAATCCAATAATTACACCAATCACTCGTACCAATTACAAGAAATCTATCCAGCGTGAGCGACAAATTACATTTCCCACCGATACATCTTCCTGAAAAAGAAACCCTGTCGTCCCTACAGGACTGTCGTCGCCACCCCTAAAGGAAACAAGACACACGAGCTGTCCCAGTTTTTCCTGCCCACATCTTCTGTAATCAATGTCCCTAATATCCTGACTAAACAGTATCCCTTTCTTTGCATTGCGGCCACCCACTGATCCTCCAGGACAACATTCCCAGCACGTACCGCGTAGACAAGCTTCTCCACGGTTTTTACCATAGCATCGATCCGATTCCTACGTGCCTCCTCTCGCTCTCCTGGCCACGCTTTTCATTTTTTTTTCGCTTTGCTCGCACCTTGGGTGCAAGATTTATTGCCCCTAGCCGACCATCGTGACCGACGAAACGGATTCGACGTGAGGAAAAAAGGAGAGAACACGTAGAATCGATACCAACATACAACCACGTACCTCCGCACATCAGAGAGCCGGATTAATTTCGACCCGGCCGATTTTCACGCATTCTGCGTGTCAACATACCCGGAAATGTAGCATTCCCCGGGGGGTCTCCAACGCGCATTTGTTACTCGAGGCATGAACAAACTTCTGCAATAACGTTTCCGATTCTTCTCCGAGAGATCGACGAGCAATTCGATAATCTTTGGTGTATTATCTGCATCAATTGTAAAATTAATTTTAGCTAAATAATGTGTGCTGCAGTGTGAAACGCAGAATTCTCGCGTGTGGATTCCGGAATCCGTCATTGTGGCCCTAGGAAGAATAATTCAACCCTTCTTTAAAGGTCGTTGAAAAAATTTTCACAACAATCATATCACTGTAAAAAAGTGAAATAAGGGTAGTCAATGAAAGGGTGAGTGAATCGAAGAAAGGGCCCTCACCACCGCCCCTCAAAGCTCCTGTTCTTCTTGTTAATATAAAAAAAGGGTAGTCAATGAAAGAAAGCCATCATAAAAGTATATCATAACCCCACCTGTGAAATTCCTCGTCTAATATAACCATAGCCCCAAAAATAACTAATCATCAAGTCCGACAAATTAATTCTACACTTCGTTTTGCACTGTCATAATTTGCTCTGCGTAAAGCGGTTAAGCGTCGGGCGATTGAATCCTTAATACCGGTGAATATTTACCGAGCTCCGCGATTCATCATGTCTCGAAGATACAGTTCCTCCCATTAATTGCTCCGAATCTCTTGATTTATTAGTCGCTGGTGGGGGGGGGGGGGGGACAGCTAGGAATGAGAGATTTGCGGTGAACTGCCACGTTCGCTCTTTTTCCGTAATTTTCTTACTCGCTCGGTTAATAACTGCGTCCCTCCGACTGGTTGGCCTTTGTAAATTTATTATCATCGTTAGATATCGTACGTAATATACTCTCTCCCTTGTTCTCCTTCTTCACCATTCTCTTCTCGTTTTTCCCTGGTAGGGACACCGATGTTAATTGGACTGTTTTCTGGAAATAATGTAAGAAAGAGGCTACGAAATGAACCTTGACTTTCAATTTCAAAGTCAAAAGGTCGACGAATTCTTTTATTGCATATCACTCTACTCGCCACCAGGATAAGAAGTACGGAAAGAAGCATGGGTCAAAACTCGACCGTTCTTTTAAAAAATTATGGAATAGTTTTTCATCCCTCAGTCAGGTGGAGCTTCTATCAGATGATTGTATAAGTTCGTGCCCGATTTTTGTAGATCCATCTTTTTCTAATTGTAGCAAAGAATGGTGACTACATCATTGATTAATAAAGCTGTATTCTTTAAAATTTAAACATTGAATTTTATTTTCAAATCGGGCACGAACTTGCAATCATCTGATATAACGTGCTGCTGATGAAGACATTAGAAATTATTTCTATGAAGACATTAGAAAAATTAATGTGTAATTTTATTTGTGTAGAAATAATTGATATAATACATAAGGGTAGAGTCATTAAATTTTAGCTAATACGAAATTGACAGTGTCCAGTTCCTTTTGCACGAAGTCTCGCACATCGAAAGTGAAAAATTGTAAATTCGCCTTTAGGCGAGTCTGTCAGTGAAAAATGTGCGTGTCCTCTGGGTTCGGGACGCGTCCTGGCCACAAACCGAATGTTCCACAGCCGAACGAACCGCGCAAACATTGTCGCGTGATTTTTCATTCGCTCTCCGAACGGTGAAATCTGTGACTCTCACCGGTAATAAATATTTGTTTGCCTCCGCATTGAGTATAATTCACGCGACACGGATTCGTTTGCTAACATTTATCTGGCACGCCGTGCTCATAAATGTAAACTGCTGATACGACCCGATTCGCGATCACGCCGCCGATAAAGTGTCGTGTGCAACGCTCTACCTGTCAGAGAACGGATCCCGACATGTCGCCCGGAAATTAATTCTACCGACGCGATTGCAAATGCTTTTTCTACCGATTTATCGTTCGCGTACTTTATTAGCTGCTGTCCATCGTCGTTTGTTAGTTTGTATTTTTTACGGGGTGAATTGTTTGTTTTAGCATTTGTCGTGCAGTTAATTTTACAGTTGCTGCGATGATTGTTTAGAGTCGAAATTTAATTGATTCTGAAAAATTATCACTGAATTGCACACGATTTTTACTCTGGAACGTGGAGCAATTTTTTGACAAATTAATTTCGAAACTACTCTTGTAAATCCTTTTTAATTTGTTTTTCTCTTCTTTGTTTCATTAGCTTTTATTCATCGAATTCGCAAACTGCAAGTCATTAAAATTGCCCATTGTAGTGAACATCTTTTTACCCGTGGTCGAATGGACGAAATCCACGTAATTTATTTATGACGATGTGAATTTTATAATTGTTAGAGTTCTTGAAAAGAATATTACTTCTCCAATTCTCACAGTACTTCAATTCAACCAGTTTATTCTTTGTGAACTCCATTAGCTGTACCGCATTCTATCTTCGAACCGGAAGTCCACAGAGTCCTTCACATTACAATACAGTTTAACCGGCAAAGTTCTACGCTATTCATTTATAAGAAAATGAATTATACAATTGCTAGGATTTTGTGAAAGGAAAATTAATTCCTTAATTCCTACCGTAAATCCTCCTTTAAGCAGTTTATCTTGCCAGTACTTTATTAGCTATTTCTCATCTTGCCTTCAAACCGGAAGTCCTCAGAAATCTTTACTATATTGCACTGCAATTTAAGCGAATGAAGTTCTACGCGATTCATGAATAAATAATTATACAATCGCTAAAGTTTGTGGGAAGAAAATTAATTTCTTCATTCGAATAAATATATTTTCTTAGCCAGCTATACTTCTTGCAATTTATCGGCCGATTCTCACCTTGCCCGCTAACCGGAAGTCGTCAGGAAAAGTTCTCGAGTAAAATTCGCAAAAATAAAATTAATGTTAGAATTCCAACATTACTTTTCAACCTAGTGATCATTTTCACTGCTCAAGCTGTATTTCATCTCCAAACCGGAGGTCATCCGGAATCCCCATTGCACTATAAGTTTAGGATGGCTTGAAATGTTTCTAAACCTTCTACGGTACTCACGTACATCAGAACAGTTTATAAAGGCAGAATAAAATTTTTAACCAACTTTATGTTTATCCCTATCATTTTCCGTTCCGCGTGTCCAAACATGAAAAATGAAAAAACCTGTCTCTTCACCTCATAACTCAGGCGCTTTTCATCCCCTAATCCCGAGAAACGTCTCCGCTATAGAAAACTGTCAGCAGCGAATGGAAAATCGCAGCTCCATCGAGCGCGGTCCAAGAGCACGGTTTCAGCAAGGCTGGTTTGCTGTAACATTGTGCTACATTTTCGATATTTATGGTAATCCCTGGCAAGAATCCTGCGAGCTGTTACACGGCCTATTGATATGGTAATGGGCGGCTCGAATCGGCAGCAAAAGCACATTCAAGAGCGCGTTTCACAAGCCTCAACCCGTTGGTACCAGGGTTTCCGGTATTCAACAAGTATCTTGTGTACTGGTACGATGTGGTCTTCGTGGCCTAACAACCTTCTTCACTTGGGAAGCTTAAATTATTCCAGCTAATTAAGTATATAATACTCTACATTATCTAGAAAATTTTTTATCGATTATATAATAGAATCATTTTAACTCCTTGCCCTACAATATCGTTTTAGACTCATGATGAAGATTCGGAACAGAATCTAGTAAATATGTATGCTATTCATTTCCTTTAAACCGAAATAAAATTCTACTTTGGTGTTGTTAATGTACAGCTATTAGAGAATATACAGGGTGAGTCACCTAACGTTGCCAACTGGAATATCTTTGTTGTGTTTAAAGATACGTTAAATGACTGAAGTGATTCTTTTTTAGAGATATCAAAGTCACCTTCATTATTTTAAATGGAAACACCCTTTTTTAAATACCTGCAATGATAGTCCCTTTCATTAGGAATTCAATGAATATAATTACTCAAAGTAATTTAAGGGCACGGACAGAAAATATAGACAATACAAATAAGTTCTAATGATTGAAACCGTAAAATAAATCGTGGGGCAAGGTTAATCCGAAAAATGTTGCCAATACGTCGATAAAAATCTTATAAAAGAGCGTAACAATTCAGTCCCGAAATGCTGACAAATACTGAAGCATTGTCGTACAGTGAAACAATACGACTCTGTCCAAGAATGATCGAGCAAATGAAACTGAATTAAGGCGGGACGAAACCAGGAAAAGTTAGCCAGATTGAAAGGGCGAATTCACAGACTCGAGTACAAGGATCGTAGCCTTCTTAGAGGATTAATTTCGCCTTAATTAAAATCGCGTTCTCGGCGAGAACGAAGGGGCTCCTTCGATCCAGATGGGATCTGTGATTCAAAGCGTCGTTCGCGCGATATATCGGTCACGACGCTTTCGATAAAGCCTGCTGGTAATCGATTCGCTGGAAGGGTTGCTCGTCCTCGGGAAGATAAACACGGCTGCGTTGAGCCGAGAGAAAGTGCGCGAGGACGCGGGAAACGTGAGCGGAATGTTTTCCGACCTTCTTCTTAATCCGTATTGGAATTTCTTCAGGGCTCTGAGAAACCCTGAGGACTGTCTTCAAATATCCTTGTCCCAGTATGGGCAATTTTATGTTCGATTCTGACCGCGGCTAATGCGACTGTGAAACAATGGGTTCCAAGCAGCGGCTTGTGTGGAGGACGAGGATGTTCGAGGATGTAAAATATAATATTTTGTAACTCTAGAAATATTAAAAAGTGAGTGATGATTTTGTTTTACTTGTTAGTGACAGACCCTGAAGACTTCCGGTTTGTGTGGGCATGCAGAATGAGGAATCTGATCACGAAAAAGTAGTTAGGTGAATTTTTTATTGTTAATTATTAATCATATTTTGTATCCTGGTAACGAGTATAAAAGAGGTCATTTGGTCTTTGAAGTCTTGTTAGTCTCTTAAAAATGATGGACTATGATGACTTTCGTTTTAAGGCTTGAAAGATGACTATTTTCCGTTAGCTTATATTATATATTACTTTATAATTCAAATTATTAACCATTTTTTTTATTATCTATACCGAAATAAATAAATTAAATAATTCCCGATAGATACATTTTTATCATTAATTAGAAATATCTAATTAATGTATTAAATAAAAAATATATTTAAATATTTTAAAAATGCTGGTATCTATTAATTACTAAACATTTGCTATATTGTATGAGGTATTATATCAATTTCATATGTACCAAATTTTAAAAATCGTAGAGAATGGAAATATTTTAGGTCGGAAGAAATGTTTGAGTTAAAGTAGCTCCAAGTGCAAAGGGTTAAAAAATCCTGTTGAGTAAAAGTGACCGGTAGCCTCAGGAAGATGTGTTCCAACTCTTGTCGGAGCTCTAAGCGACAAAGTCGGTGATTAGAAGCACGCCCCAAAGGACACGTTTTCTCGGACGTCTGGGTTGAAAGTCTGTCAATGGGCGGATCGATCGATCGGATCGCGGTAATGCCGGATGAGGATAGGCGGCTTCTGACGCCAGAGATTTCGAGCGTATCGCCCACGCCATCGCCTCCGAATAGACCCACGACCCCATAGATTGCGAAAGATGATTCATGGTGGACTTAACGAGCAACGCGTTGACGTCTGTTTGATAATTCCGTCCGGCGACGCGGATGAATTTAACGCGGTTACGAGGCACGAACGAAATACAGCTGGCAATTATTTGGTGCCCGCCAACTCGATCCTGCTAATTAGCACGACTAACAATTTAATCAGCCCCATGGCGGGGCTAATCATTTCGTTCGGCTACCCTACTGGTCCGCGGCAACTTCAACTGGAACGAATATCGAACGACTCTGTGTTTAATCGGGACCGGTTATTTATCTTTCCCGATCGCTCCTCAGTGAATTCCTAATTAACGTTCACAGGCACGGGCGATTCGAAACTATTGCCCGGCTGGCGTAATTATTTATGACGTTTTTTAGATTTATTTCTGGCTCCCTCTGGTTATTTTAGTCCAGGCTCTTTTCAGTCCGAGATTAATTTATGACGTCATAGTACATATTTTTAAGTGATTTATTATTACTCTGCTCCACTCTTTCTATTCTCAGAATACTTCAGAATTAGTAATGTTTTTTTTCATATATGTGGTTAGATTATTTGTTATCAGATAAGCTTGGTGTTATCAAAATGGCGACGTTCGAATCATTGTTTTATACATTTTCGAACCTAGTTTTTTAATTTCAACGTAAATATTTTTTTTAAGAAACCAATATAAGTGAAATATTAGAATTTCATAGAAATCTACTTAAAATTGAAGAAACAGCTGTGATGTATTGTTGTAAAAGTTTGACGCAAACAATTAATTGAACATTGTTGCACAGTATCGAGTACAATTCGAATGCACGAGGGCGCAACTTATGCATTAATGTACGAGTGGGAGGGGGAGAGGCACGTTCCACTTTTAATCATTTAAAAATCTCCTCGCGGAAAAATATGAATTCCAATTGGATCGTAACCGACCACAAAGGACGCGGCAAATTCTGGACCCAGTTATGAATATTTCACACGGCTCCTCAAAAGAATACTTGAAAATCACAATCTGTTTGGACGCGAAGAGTTAATCGGCCTTGAATATTTTCAAACTTCCCACGGTAGGAATTTACATTTCGGCGTTCCCTTCGCTCGGAAGAGGACCCGAACTGTAACAACAACAACAACTTTGCGCTATACTTCATCCGTCACTGAACCAGGACGTATAATCCTGGCATTGGATGTTACCTTACTTTCGGAACCGGAAGCCAAAAGACAAACAAAATGATACAGAGGGACAGCTCGAGTCGGTAACTTCTGTTTCAAGAGAATACATTGTTTATATTCGATATAAGAATCGATCGATTGTTTGAAGTGCACTGGGGTGGAGTGTATATGAAATTAGGAGGGCTTTGTGTCATCGTTTCATCTGTTTCGAACTTGTTCGTAAAATACAGCCTTCTAAATCATGTCATAGAAAACAGAAAACAAGTTGCAAACTACTTCACGGATTTTGGCGAATAGTTTTTTATTCTATTCTATTCTATAAAGAATTAGAGTATGTATAAATTTAAGACTGCGAAGACCGTTTTATATTACTATAAATAAATTTGAAAAAATTATAAGTTGAATATCAGGGGACCAAACGTTTGAAAAAAAATATGAGCATGTACTTCGAAGCTCTGCCTACGAAATGAGTCTAGACTTGACTCTGGATCTTCATAATTGACGTCACAATTAATTCGCAACTGCAGTTATCAATTATTGTAATTTATTTTAGCGCTGCCGTGAAAATAAATGTAAGTAAACACAGTAGCTATTGCAGCAACAATTGCTTATTCGTTTGGTGCATGGTGCACACGGAAGTCAACCAAACAACGTGCATATACGAATATTTCGAGTACAAGGGCAGCTCTAGGATTCATCGTTGTTTGATCTCATTACGAATTGCTCGACTCGCTTGAGCGTGCTGTTCGACCTGTTTTCGAATAATTTACGACACGCGTCAGCTGGCGTTTCGCATCGAAACGCTAGCTAATAATTCGCTTTGTTCTACAGGCTCGCATTGTTCCTCTGATACGTTTTCCGTCTCGCTCCCCCGCGATCGCGGCACGCGACGATTTGATTTCACGGATGGAGTCATTGACAACAGCCGATATGGGATACTGATTCGGCTCGGTTCCCATTCGATATCCAATTTTTTTCTCTCTCTCTTTCTCTCTCTAGCTGATCGGTCCGTTGATTTCACGATAATTGGAATTATCCCTATATTGTTTTAATAGCAGATAAACACCCCCGCCCAGAGATTCGTTCACGCTTTTAAAACCAATTTCCGCTTCGCGCGACTGTTACTCGAATATTCCGCATTGCATATACGGACTCGTGTTTACAGGAAATTGATTAACATCTGATGAAAAATGCTGAAAAAAGAGGCCACAGTTTGGAACGTTAGTGGGGCATTTTAATTATTTTGTCTACATTTATTTCTTTTTCTTAACCCTTCACTGGTTTAATACAGTCTCTCATGACACGAACAAAATAAACTTGTGAATGTGCTATTACCACTCCGATTTCAATGATTTCAATGATCTCAACTTTTTTAGAACGTTTGGACTATTTAGTCATCAATTATCTTAATATTAACTTCATTGGGACTGATGTAAATATAAAAATATGTGTGCCGTATGTGTCTGTTGATTTTCTGTTGTATACATTTCATGACATTTGAAATGTCAATAAAAGATGCCCTATAGAAATTCAGTGAAAAAATTCTAAAATTGAAAGAATTTTTGTAACGATAGGAACAAAGTTCATCGTGTGGGAGCACTAATATTTTAATAAAATGAAAAGCTAAACCATTCTGGTTCCCATTAAAATTTCAATGATATCTACCTAAAAATCATTACATTTTAATACATTTTAATTAAGCAGGATTTAAGAATTCTGTGGTGTTATTTTCAACTCATGAAAGAAAGAAAATAAAATTGACGTAGAAGGTATTGATTTTGCATTTATGCATTTACGGTAGAAGCGAGATGATGTAATTGAAACCGGTAAAGAGATTACCTAAAAATACCAATATGCGAATCTTCCACTAGCTGGTGTAGAAAACGTCATATCTGAAAGCATAAACCCATCGCTACATTAAAACCCGCGAGTCTCGCAATCATTAAACTCGACCAGACAATATAGAACATGAAAGAGAAACGTTAAAAAAATCCTACAATCATTAATAATTTTATGCATTCCATGCATTGCTGACAGAAAATTAATAGGTCGAATATAAAACTGGAAAAACATTAATTTTTATTTTATTCTTCTTCTTATTTTATTTTTTATTCTTCCCCTGAATGAGATCCACACAAAAATATTATTTACACTACAAACACGTCTGCGAATTCATATCCTATCTAATTTATTCTACTAGCAAATTATCCTATCTGACAACTAATTCATTAATGTCATTGAAAAGAATTATTATATTTTTATAAGTTTCAATATATATTTCTAGATTATTTATTATTAGACTGTGGATATTTATACATTTATAGTAAAATGGAAAAGATGAAGTACAAAATTGTTGAAATGTTTTTAAAATTGAAGATGTCAATATGTGATTTCTTCTCTATTAAAATTATTAAGGGAAGAAATAACATCCGATTTAGTTTCTATTATTATTTTGCATAAAAGAACTAAATTATGAAATAAGTTACAAACTCCATTCTCAAGGAACTAATAACAATCGTGAATAATGTTGCTCGTTTACACGATCGAAGTAAGGGTGACTCGAAACGCTGAAAACTGAACGGTCAACGAGTTAAAAATAAATCGAGGAGAGTCACGATCGGAAAATGTGACAGCACCATCAAATCATGAACTCATGTGGGTCAGCGTGAGGGATGTTCATTTTAATCTCGTAAAGTATCACCTGTTACACGAAGAAGAGACAGAGAGAGAGAGAGAGAGAGAGAACGTGGGCGTCGGCAATAAAAGCTCGCGATTCCGGAAATAATACGCAGCGTAGCGTATCGACGAAATTAACCGTTCGACGGATGCTGTAGACGAAAACCCGGTTTGCTATTCGATCGATATTAACTCTCCGGTTCTCCGATAAGAGTTATCACCGGCTGTTATTGGTGGCATCGACTTGTTCCGGGCCCATCCTCTCTCGTAGCAATAGCAGTAGGTGGTAGTAAACGCGAATAAGAATCGTCTCGGGGCTCACCGTCGCGTCGGTCCAGCGAATTTCGGATCAAACAGAGTGCCGCCAACGGAGCCGTCGATTTGTCACCGAAGTCAAATCCTTCCACCGATCTTCCCTCCGCTCCGCTACTTCTATTCTATTCCCAGATTAGAGCTGGATCCCCGCGATCCCCTTTCAATGGCCGACAGGATATCCTTTGATGGACTTTGCATTTCGAAACGGCTTCAACCGACCAGCACCCTCGAAAAGCACTCGACTTGTCGATTCCTGTTCAAGCATTTTTGAACGAGGTGTGGATGAAATGCCCGTGAATTGTATTTTTTTTTTCTCTCGCTTGTTGCGGTAATGATGGACATGTCATGATTCAGACGTGGGAGCAAGAGTCTTATATATAGTGGTTCACCAAGTTTAATGATCGCGAGAATCGCAAGGTTTATGTAATGTTGGCTTTAAGACTTCTAAGATGAAGTTTTGGTTATTGCCAGGCTAAGTGTGTGCCTAGACATCTAGTACGGTATCGATGTTAAATGAAAATGTATTTTCTTTTTCCTATCTCAAAATGTCGAAAACAATAAAAGAACGATCTTAAAATTTTTTAATGCTTTTCAATTTTATATACCATCTATTCATTTTGATCGTAAATAATTAGAGAATTAGGGATACAATTAAAACAAGATTCCATGAAAATGGACCGTGAAAATGGGTCGCCAAACGTCGATTTTCACGCACGAGAGTGCAACGATTAAAATTGGTTGGGAGTATTATAAACACACCGGCAGCGTTCCGAAGTAAATACAGCAGACCTAGCGCGGTTGCAATGTTTATTAACGAGCACGGAGATTTCTATTGCCAGACCATCTCGTTTATCCCGGTGAAGCCATTGTTCTCTTTGTATCATTCACCGAGCACGAGATAATGAAGCGTTTAAAGGCACCCCAGTACTCGATAGTAAATTTCGCGTCTTAACTCTCCATTCACCCTTGAGACACTTAAAAAGAGTAAACGTTTCGGCTGAGCAAACTGAAACACTGTGATTCGACAACAGTGTAACAGCGGCATACATTTGGAAACTGGACTCGTTGAACAATTGAACTCTGAATCGCAGAATTAGTCATGTACACTTTACACTTCCACTTAGTTCAACCATACTTACAACTACTGAGCCAGGTGAAATGTGTGACTAATTTTCGATCTTTTTATTCCACTACTACTGAATCTGTGGGACACTTTTGCATAAAATTATTACATCATGTTCCATTGCACCATATCGAATAACATCAAATGTATTTTTGCAAAGTGTTTACTTCATCAAAAAATTGGGATTTAATTACTTTCATAGTTTCAGTGTTAGCGCACTAGGTAAGACACTAGTTGATGCTTAAGACGAATTAGACACTAGTTTAAAAGTCACGCACCAATTTAAAAGTGTTTCATATTGGCTAGAATCACATTAGCTGAAATTCAACAAGACACCAGACTCCAACTGAGAAACCAAGTCTTCAAACAATCATCTTAATCATGAAATAAATTCATTAACACCCAACGAAGATCAGAAAGAGAACATTGTAAACTAAAATACCATTCACAAACTCATCACTTGGACCAGTAAATCTCGCCCAAACCGCAGCACATCCGGTAATACTGGGAAAAACGAATACCAGATTTACCAACCAATTGATCTGGTAGAGCGACAGTTACCTGGTCAACTCATTACTCACTCGTTAAACTTGTCAATCGCACCGGTATTATGTCACTCAGTTATACATTCGCTAACAAACGTATCTCCTGACCATCCCAATTATAGCATTGTTCGAAACCCAAAAACCAATCCCTCCATCAAGCCTCAATGTCTCGACCAGAGCGACAGCTACCTGTCCAAGTTATCAATCACTAAACAGTAAGGACATCACCACTCACTCACTAGCCCAACCACCTCAATTTCATTAAAAGTACACAAAAGCTAATAGAAGCAATCAAAACCCAAAAACCAATGTCCCCATCAGAACGATAGCTACCTACCGAAGTTATCCATCACTTGGTAAATTTATTAACCAGGGTAGTATTATGTCATTCAGTTAGATCAGTGCCATTCACTCACTAATTCATCACCCAACCATCCCTATCTCTCCCAAAATACACAAAAGGGTATAGCACTGATTAAACCCCAAAACCCAATGTCCTCGTCAGAATGATAGCTACCTACCGAAGTTATTCATCACTTGGTAAATTTATTAACCAGGCTAGTATTATGTCATTCAGTTAGATCAGTGCCATTCACTCACTAATTCGTCACCCAACCATCCCTATCTCTCCTAAAATACACAAAAGGGTATAGTTGATTAAATCCCAAAACCCAATGTCCTTATTCTGATGATAGCTACCTACCCAAGTT
Source organism: Lasioglossum zephyrum (assembly GCA_028455615.1). Lineage (NCBI taxonomy): Eukaryota > Metazoa > Arthropoda > Insecta > Hymenoptera > Halictidae > Lasioglossum > Lasioglossum zephyrum. Next base: position 3,812,011 of record CM052324.1, on the reverse strand, counting down.
ATCTATCACTTGTTAATGATCCCTATCTCTCCCAAAGTACCCAAGCCTGTGTAGCACTGATCAAATCCCAAAACCCAATGTCCCCAACAAAACGATAGCTACCTATCCAAGTTATCTATCACGTGTTAATGAGCCCTATCTCTCCCAAGGTACACAAAAGCTAATAGCACTGATCAAAACCAATGTCCCGTCAGAGCGATAGCTACCTAGCCAAGTCATCAATCACTCGTTAAACTTTCTAGTCGCGTTAGTGTTATGTCATTGGGTTAGGTCACTCAGTGTCCCCTAAAACCGGGGTTACAGAGCCTGTTGCGACGGAGAATCTCGTAGACGCGTACCTGTTACGCCGTCGGGACGACGGATCCCGTTTTCCCGCGTCGTCCCGCAGCTCCGGGGACGTCGACGCTCCTCTGCGACGACGCTCGACGACGCTCCTCTGCGACGTAAACACCAGGGGCGGGTAAACAACGGGGCTCGAATGAGACACGGGTCGTTGAGGGAGAAAAAAAAACCAAGGGCAGAGAGTAGACGACAGAGGGTTGTTCACCGGTTTCGTGGAACCGCGGGTTTGCACTGCCGGACGGACGCGACCGTTCTCGCGTCGCGACGCCGCTCTGACGGACGCCGGCGTCTCGTCGCCTCGACCCGGCCGTACCAGGCCTCGCACCCTCTCCGAACACCCCTTCCAAACGATGTACACTCCTCCTCTCCAGAGGACGGGCGCAGGCGTGCCGCAGCCGCAGGTAACGCGCCGCGACGCCTGAACGCGGCCACCTACACACGACGATACTGACGAACAGCCCTAGCCTCGTGCCGGGAATGACGCGGGTAAACGCGTGCGGATGCACCGGGAACCGCCGGTTTCTTCAGCCGAGAAGATCCGAAGGGGTTGCGGGGTGAGTTTTGGAGGTAAATGGGTAGATCTTTGGTCGGTGGTGGTGTCTTTGAGGATGATAGAATGAGTATAGGGTGCACCATTGTATTGCAGAGGAATTGTATGAACTCTCTAGGGCTTGTTGTACCGAGAGCTGAGAGGTCAATGATCTTGCACGATATTTGGGAACATACAATCTACAAAAAAATATTAAAATTAGAGTTAAAAATTAAATTATTTATTTAATGCTTTAAACCAGATGTGCTTTATATAGCATATTCAATACATGAATTCCATTAGCGTATTACATAATGGCTTAATGTGCCTCTTAGCTTAACTTAACAGTAATTTTTTATTCAAAAAATTTAATTCAATGAAATTAAATTTTTAGTGCACAACGCTTAATAAAATCGAAAATGATTAGCAGACCTTTAATATCTGGACCTCATAGGAAGCATCTTATACAGGTTGGAAAAATTAAATTATTATTTATTTTAGAAATGTAATCTACATCCGCCAGATTTACGGGTGACGAAACACAGGTTCGAGCGTCTGAAGTTTTTAAGTGTGCCATTTTAGGTAGACGGGTCTGAAAACGGTCCCTGAAATCGTCTGCAACCTTGGCTACTCTTAAATTTTATTAGCGCCTTAGATTTATACGGTACTCAAAACGAGGCAGGACCAGGGAATTGCGAGAATTTAAGTGTGGTCAGGCTCGTAAATGTGGTTGGGAACGGCTTCATGAGGGGTTGAACGCGCGACATGGGGGCGTAATTGTTTCCCTTTGGTTGCTGGTTAGCCGAGGGTTCGTTTTATGAATCTTTCGAATTATAGCACCATTTTGTCTACTACATTGAGCGTCGGTTGACTCTTGTCAAAAGCGTCCACCCGCGAGGTTTAAAACTGGAGACTAAACAATATATCCAAATTGGATCGCACGGTACATAAATTTGTGTACTATTCAGGGCAAATTTCGTTTTAGTTTCTTCTCGCGAAATGTTCAATACATGTATACAAAATTGAAAAATTTCATACGAAAATTTGAATATTATTCAGTGGAAATTTATTTTGATTTATTCATACACCATGTATTAATGCTGTAGTTCTTGTAATATACGTACATTGATAAGGATATATTGATGACGGTATATTGGTTCCATGTTTTATTTTGCATAAATATGCGCAGTATAGTAATGACGGCATCACGCTTCATCGGGGGTTCATTGTATTTTCAAATATGGCGGACTAGGAAAATCTCGGGACCCGATTAGAACGATCGCGCGACAGATGATCGATCCGAGGAAAATTAAATTGGATCCATTGTGTCCCGTCCCTCTCATTGATTTTCCGCAAGGTGAGCAACAATAGGGAAATGACACGGCCACGATACGGGCTCTCATTACGTTGCTACAGGTGAACACGTCGCGAAATATTGTTGAAATCGCGTCACGGTAACCGTATTTGCGTCCCGATATACCTGCATACATACACTACGGGACAGTGGATCATTTGCGCGTCCCTCTAACGAAGCCCATATTTAACAGCCCGCTCCACTGTAAATAGTTATTAAAACGAGCTTGCCTACTTGCTGATTAAAATTTCTTTGCAAGCGTTCCAACGAAACTCACGCACTAGTGCACTGCGACGTTCTACCAGGTTGTGTGGATCTGGCATAATTTCTGTTGCAATTACCTCCGCTTCTGCGCTAAATATTCCGGTGAAAGTTAAACAACCACCGAAACAGATTTTGGAAATTTGTGGGTATAGGAAAACAGTTACAAGCTGCTATACGATTTTTTACTTGAAAAGCAGAAACACTTTTGTTTAACTGAAAATACATGGGCGAAGGAAATTCTTAGGAGAAGTGGTACATATTTATGTAAATAGTAACTGTACACATAAAGCTAATTAATTTAGACTTGAAGAATCGGTTTATACAGAATCATCAAAAATGGAAGGAGGCTTGACACGTCAAGATTCTTTGCTCGCTCGTAGGAAACTGTTTATTTTACAAATATTCATGGTAACATAGATTTGTTAACAAAACGCTAACGCAACGCATAAATCAATAAAATTATATATAACAGCATAAATCAATAACAGGTAAACATATGAGTGAAATAATCATCGATACGGTGGTATAAACATTCTTACAAAAATTGTGTAATAAAATCATTGAAATATGGATTTTAAAGATAGTACATGTGAATATTTCTTTTTTAAGGGATCCGAGTGGGATTCGTCGATGAGTTCCGGAAAAACCGGGCGTAATAATCCCGAAAACAGGGAAGAGTACCAATCTACAACCATTGTAATCGGCAGAGGGAAGCCTAAGAGCCGATACGAGCATCGGAACGGCTTTATTTTCATTTTCTTTCATCCGGAATGGAACTCTGCGTTCCCGCGGTTCCTTCGGTTGCCGATAAACGGCGGGCGAGGCTGGCGTATTCTTTCCGCTTCTAGGACGAGCGTCTCGAAGCCGCTTCATTAAATCTTTCCCAGAAGCCCCCGGCTTGTTCACTGGAAAACCGACTTTGGTACCGCTTCTTCTCCCTTTTCCGTCCTCCTTTTCTCAATTCTCTCCCGGCAACCCCTAATACCGCGAATAATACCCAGCAACGTTTCTTTTCGTTAAGCAACAGCTAAAGGAACGAAGGAAACACTGTTTCGGAAATTCACCTCCGCGAAAGCATCGTCGCCGCAGCTTGCGATTGACGGAATCGCCGAATTAATTTCTCTCGACAATTTTTAAATAATCGTGTTCATGAGGCAACAGATGTTACACTTTTTAAGACTTAATTTATCTATAAAGTACAATCTATGTGCTCGGAAGAAAAACAGGTTCACTCTACCTTGCAGTAATTTATCATTTTAATTAATGAACCTACAGATTCAGTTAATTTTCAAATGTCCACTAAATATTTTCTTTAATAAAAATATAATCTGATCTAGTACACAAGAAAATTGTTTTAAGGATACAAAATTGTAGACCTTTTCAAAAATGCAAAATTGCTCGACAAAAAATGTAGATGACTGTAAAAATACAAAACTGTATATTTCTAATTACCTCGGTTATATATAATTGTTAAAAATCGTTCAATAATATACAACGAGATTGAATGAACTCTTCACAGAGAAAATCGTAAAATATTAAACGAGCGACCTTAAATTCCCTGTATACCCATAATGGTTTCGCTTATAAATAAATTGAACAGAACAATTGGATTAATGACCACTGTTTGTCACGTGAAAGCTGTGTACGCTATTACTGTCGAACTGGAAAAACTATGTACTTGAACGAGACGTCGGATACTTTTTCTCAAATATTCTCTCAATTATATCGTCGTACATGGAGCATGAAGAACATGATTGTAAACTGTAGTCTCCCTCTTTCCAGGACATTTCAAGGAAGCCCGTCATTATGTCAGCTTTGTGTGTCGGTTTATTGCGACCCTCGGTGATTGAATTGTATGGCCAAGTTATCGCCCACCTGAGGATCGGCCTTTAAACTTCCCACGCTGCGAGCGATCGTGATTAACGACAGAATGTTCTCTGAGATTGCAGGGGAGTGCTTTGCCCGGATTTCATCCAACTTTTGACACATGTTTTAATAAAGGGTGCTGGACCAGATTCTCAGATGACAGTCATCTGTCTTTGAGCTTGAAAGAGATCAAAGGGGCTGAGGACTTTGGATGACGTTTTGTTCGCATCAATTTCATTTTAACAGTCATGGTCCTTTCAATAGGCCATTGAAACACCTACACCTGTAAAATAATCGATTTTATTGTTTGCCTTAAGAAATATTTAATGACAAGGAATACAAAAGGGATACAAAAAATGTATTATAGGGTCTACATAAAATGTAGAAGTCGCAAGTCGGACCTGTTAACAAAATTTAGAATCTAAAAAGTGTTTAGAGGTTACAAACAAAAGAGTAAGACCCAGTGGTAAATTTTAGGGTCTCCATAGAAAGTGTAGAGCCTCCAAAGTTTTTAAAAATTTGGCACCAAATTTAGGAGCCTAATGTTTTTCGGATTTTCACCGTGGTAATTTTCTTGACGCTTTCTTTTCCTCTTAAAGTAGATTTCTTAGCTTTACCACTGTGCCTGCTGTGTATCATAACTTTTTGTATACTACGTATACTTTTTATGACGGCGGCTTTCCAGCGAGATCTCTTGTGTTTACATGAACCTGGTTCGAGACACCGAAATGGAGCCCGTGTTCACAAATGTTAGTGTCCTCCTCCAGACTTCAAACGAAAAGGAAAAAGGCATTAAGAAAATGAATCGACAGAACGGGGCGCAGAAAAGCTCCGAGAAGTGAGTGGAACCGTAGAAAGCGAAAGTACACGAATTCGTCGTGAGCAAACGTACAATGAAACTGGCGAAGTACACAGGAAACATTAGAAAACGAAACATGCTATGTAGAAAGTTAAAAGAAGTCGCAAAGTAGAAACACACGAAAAGAAGAAAGTATTAAGATGTAAAATGTGTACAAAACTTGACCAGGGTAGCCTGTGTAAGACGGTGAAAAGTAATAGAATCAAAACTTCGATGAAAAAGAGGAGAACCTGGCTGTCAGGATGGTATTATTCTTATCAGACTCGCATTACGGTGGTCGCAAGCTCTTGGAACTTTTATATTCCTCGCAACTTCTACCCACACCATTTCACAAGCTTTCAAGGACCACTGAATTGTCTTGCTGCGTTGTTTCTTGAAATTTGATCCCACTTCCCATTGATTGTACTCTGTTTTCGCGGGGGAAGATACTCTGTTTTTACAACTTTTCTTGAATTCCGTTTCCGGAGCCAACTACTTCTCTATTTAAATTTTTCTCAGGGTTGTGGAGCGTAGTTTGCAGGTGTTGCCAATCTTTTTTTCGAGCGCTACAATTTTTCTGTGGTCCTTAAAATTGGTTTGCTAGCCCTAGAAGTTTTCTGTGGCCCCTAAATTTTTTTACGAGCCCTACAATTTTTCTGTGGCCAATACAATTGACTTGCACCCTTTAAAACGTTCCTATTTTCAGTTAAAATTTATTAGCAAATCCTACAATTTTTATGTGCGTCCACAATTTTTTTGCCTTCCTTACGATTTTACTGTAACCCCTAAAATTTCCTTGCATCCCCACAATGAAACTCAAAAAAATGTTTGCTTGCTGAATCCGTTGAAGGCGACCCCTAATGTTCATCTTCCCACACAACATACAAAGCGATACGTGACTCAGAGCCGTTGCGGTGGTTTTATTGCATCATACATTTGAGTCGTCCCCGCATGTCGAAGACAGAGAGCTTGCGGCTTTCCTCGTGCGGTACGTGCTACCCGTGTCTTAAACAGAAAGCCGAGATCTCGCTGGGAATTCGACTAAACCCTTTCGCGCCTTCCAAAAACAACGGAACAAGAGAAAAAAGAAAGCTGAGAAGAGTATCGAAGCTTGCGCTTAACGCCAACAGCTGGGAACAAGTGGAGAATATTATCCACATCACCAGAGCAAATCCGGGGACGAAAATAACACGGAACGTGGACGGTATCAACCTTCATCCCCTCGGATCCCTTTACATACCTTCGCATTTCCTTGTCCCACGGTTGACTGGTATCTGCAAAAGCTTTTTTCGACGACGGCTCAGCCGAAACCGCAAGCTCCGATATCTTCGAAGCGTGTTCCTCGACTCCAAATTCGGCTCTGCAGGCTTCCCAACTAAAATATTAAGCTGTGTCCACACTGAAACATCGAACAACTTTTTGGAGCCGCTTGTTCGCTTCTACTTGATAGGCAACAAAATTAACCGCTCATTTAAAAAATTATGATATAACATGTCTCTTAAAACACGCAAATAAAATCAGTTTGATAATGAAAAAACGTTATCATCATTTTTTAAAAGAACGATTGTCCTTATCATGAGTAAAACACGATGCAGTAAAACAATTTTGATCTTGTAATTCAAGGTCACAGTTAATTTTGCGCCACCTATCTTACATTAATTTCTACAGACCAAGTACATATCGAAATTCAAAGATAAAATTTATTTAAGAAAATAAGTTACCTCAACAAAATGACAATTTATTTCATTCTTGAACTTGAATTTAAAAGCGGCTCGAACTTCCGTTCTATATGCTAAAAGGAAAGAGCATAATAATGATTGATTTAATTAACTAATTCGTATGCACAGCGTTGTTCTCGATACACGCCGAAGATTACTCTAAAAAAGTGATGACATTTGGCGAGTAGGGGTATTGAACACGCGAAGGGTGTCAGCGTGCGTTAATTAACTCGTTAGAGGTGCGTCAAATGGGATCCGAGTATCAGAAATAAACAGGTGTCGAGGGAAATTACCTCTCGCGCTGACTGCGCTAGCCGATTCTTTTCGCTTCGGTATAACGGAGCCCGTTGGCGCGAAAAATAATCGGGAACGCGAAGCGCTCGAGGACGCTGACAAGGGGGTCGAGCCGGCGAGAAGGTGAAAAGCGGGAATTTCGTGAGCGGAGAGAGAAAATTCGTCGCGAACTCTCTCTCTCTTTGCGTGCATCGGTCCCCGCGTCACCTCGCAATATCCAGCCCAGAATTTCACTCTGCCCGGTTGCTTTTCTCCGTTTCCTCTCGCACACGGCCGACCGTTTTTCTCACCGACCAGCTTTTTACCTCTCTATCGTCGCGGCCCTCCCTCACCTCGGAAAATTGGAAATCCTGAAAGACCTGCGTCAGATTATTGAAATTCCTAGCGGAACGCAACCGGCCACGAAATACTTGGCCGATTCCGAATATTGCCGCTTATAACGCATCGATAATTAATTGGTCCTTGTTAATTCACCCATGATCTGTTATAGAATATTTTGGAACGCGATCTACCAGAGGGAGGCAGTAAGAAATATTTGTACCAACCATTTTAATGTTTATTGAATCAGAATATAATGGTTAACATTAATGGTTAACAACAGCAAAATTGCTGTAGTTTATGTGATCGAACCGTGCGCCGAAATCATAGCTAAAATTATTATAACCTAAAATTGCGATCGAGAAGAATTTCACATATATAATGGTTAACCCCTTGGTCAACGATTTATTTTACAGTTTCAGTGATTAGAATTTTTTTTGTAGATCGTAATTTCCTAAAAAAGGAGAATATTGATATAAATTGTATTCCTATAGCTGTGTATTAACAGAAACAAAATAGAATTTTATTTCGGTTTAAAGGAAATTTTTAAGGCAAGGGGTTAATAAATTATTACGCAAAAATAAAATTTCTGCCTTGTTTTTGTTGACGCCCTTAAAGCTATTTTAATTTTTCATTATTTGAAATTTCCGCTTCTCATTTTTGTCATAAATTCATAAAATCCTCAGTCTAGTAAGAAGCTCCTTTAATGTCGAATGCACAGTGTCATACTACTTGCCTGACCAATTAACTCGTGCACTACTTGTTTGACTAGAGGAGACAGAATATCTCTGACTGACTAATGACGTTATATACTACTTGCTCGAGGAATGAAATCTTAAAACTTGAGAAACTTTTTCTTTAAAACATATAACTTCTAAATTTGTTAATGATGCACCATCGCTGGGTCAGCCTGTACCTCTGACCTCGAAGACCACGTCGAGACACAGTTTACATTTTTTAATCGTTACTCTCAGGTGTTTTAACGCGGTACACATTGTTCTTTATGGCATTCAGAACGCATTCGCGCGGAAATTAAAAAAAAGAAAGGATGCTATAGTAAACTGTTTACCATGCAGACGAGGATACTTTTAAACGTGAAACAGCAACGGCACAAGTTTGCTCCGCGTGGAACGAAAACAATATGAACCATTTTACTTCTGACTCGATTGCAAAATAAACTTATTCGATATTACCGTGTCCAGTGTACGACCCTTTAATTATTCATCATCGTGCACAATCATGTACAATTAATGTGCGACTTAACACCGCATAAACATTGCTATTTAATGATCGAGTCTGTTTAATTAATCGATTCCGAACAATTTCCTAATTAACACCTTAATATTCAATTTTATTCACGGTTGTAATAATTAAAATGGCTTTTTTATGTAACAACTGTTTTTTACGAATCATATTGAACTGAAACCTCAATAAATTTTCCCCGGGCCAATATCAATAATAAATGGATTCAGCGGTCAGCTCGCTCATTTCCCGTGTAAACAATAGTAATATTGAAAAAGTATCGACAGAGGGAGGTGAAGGAAAAACATTGGACCTCTCCACGTACTTTCCTCGTCGAAACTTTCTCTCGAACTCTTTAATTCACTTTCATTCCCGGGGCATCTCGAGCTCCTAATCAATCTCGAAGACCCGTATCGAATCGATCGGGCTCATCCGATGGATTTTCCAAAGAACAACCGAGTTCCCGGTGCTGTACGATTCTCGACGATCGACGAACATCGGTGAAGATCCCTAGTCGGCAGAAAATTAATAACTTTCAAAACTAATTTCTTAAAGAACACACGAAGCTGAATCGATTAATGAAAAAGAATACATTGTTGTTAAAAAAATCGAAGTGATCTTCATTTTTGTTATTTCGTAAACATCTTTTTTTTAATTCTTTTAAATGTATTTGTTTCTAGAATTGTATGATGAATTCAAACGTCTAGCCAAAATTGTGGGCAGCATATTACAAACTAGATCATATTACTTCTATTTTATGACGAAAATTTTTTCACATTTCATATCTCGAAAATTGAACTTTTAGCATTGTCTCTGTGCGACGGCAGCAATGTCGAATTGAATCCGATCGTACGCGCGCGCGTTCACATGTTTCCTTATTTCACTTCTCCCTTTGCCCGAGTCGGCCTAAAGTGGGACAATAACGGGCCGTTCTCTCTTATGGCGGAAGAGCAAACCTTCGTATCGCGTCCCTCGATCAATGATCCTCGTCAGAAACCGCCGAAAACCTCTCTTTGGATCGCGATAACTTCTACTTGACTATCTACTTCGTGTTTCCACATCCTTGCTGGAAGAAACCTGATTCCTGCAGGGTAAACTGAATTTCGTACTTTGTTTTCACATCTGGATTATTTTTAGCATTTCTTTGAGATTTAAGTGAATTTTTTGGTGAATTTATAGCTTCCTTTTAGCACTTGAATTCTTATTACAAAGTTTGTAGATTTCTGTGGAATGTCAATTTCAATAGACTAGAGATTCTCAACAATTTCATTATGTTTCGAATTTTAAACTTGTACTATAATGTATGATACCGTACCCAGTATTGATCAGGAACCGTTAATTTTCAATGTCTTCATACATATACCGATCAATAATAGTCATAGTTATAGAATCTGCTAAAATATACAGTAGATGAGCAGCTGCGAATTTGATGCATTTATAGCATACCCGGTGTCTAAAAATGTTTTAAAAACTTTTGACAGACGTAAATTGATATAAAAGCAACTACTTTATTGATTTGCAATCTTTACGAGTCCATAAAAATTCGCATAGAAATCATCATTGTGTTCAGAAGCAATTTGATATAATAAATGACGAAACGTGGAACCACATAAGGACTATACATAAAAAATTTAACTAACTAAACGAATAAAATAAAATTGTAGAAACCTAAATTAACATGAAAGGATACAGTAAAGATCTACAGCGAGTGTAGCCGACAATAATCGTAAGAAGGAAACGATGATTACGAAGATAAATTCAGAAGAAGGTAGTAAAACGTCGGATCGAGACGCATTAAACAGATAATTTTACACGCAAACGTTTTTAAGCTTCATTGCACCGAGACTCGCATATCTAGCAAAACAAGCGTATAAAAGTAAGCATACAGGTTGTCCCAAAAATATTGTACTTCCTTGATGTAACTTCTTCCTTTGCGTAAAAGTTCTTCGAAGCTTTGTTAAGGAGTTACGAACGAAATGCACGGACCAATCAGAGCACAGTTTGGTTGACAATGTTCATACACAATGTGAATAATTTTTTAACAAAACCTCGGAATACATTTTCGCAAAGGAAAAAGTGTATTCAATGATCTCAAGAATAAATCCCTTCTAGGAAATACTACATTTTTGAGACATCCTGTATAAAAGTTTGACATGACGGTTAAAATTTCTACTGGCAGCGTTATCTTGTTTATGTTACGTGTAGCTGCAACTGATGCATCAAAGTTCTCCGGTTTTAATATTCGGAAGAACACTCTGCGGAGGAGTGTCGCGAAACACTATGAGCTTCTGATAAAAATATACGACGGCCATTGAGGAAAACGACGCCTGACCTCGATGTCTGTTTAACGTCGACGTCTAAAATGAAATTTTTTCTGTTCAGTCACGCTTCGACGAATCGAAAAGGCCATTCGTCCCACGGTTGAAGAAATTAGTAGAAATTTAACACATCGGCACCGTCGCGCGTCGATTAAATCAAATCGACGAGGCAGATTCTCAAGGAAAAAGGAAATTTTACTGGGTTCTACATTTCCATATTTAATTACGAAGATTTCATTGGTGTGCTGATTCAATTTCTGCTTCGTACTGCACACTGCTGCATGATAATTTGGGGATTTTTAATACAGAGAATTTGACGTGATACTAATTTATATAATATTGATATTGATATAGTTGATAAGTCAACCAAGTACTTATTTAAAAAAAAATGGAATTACATTTTTTTAAAATTTTATAACAGCAACTTTATAAATATAATAATATTAGTTTCTAATATAAGTGATATAAAATAGTTTTGTCACGCAAAAACTCCGAGTAAGCGAAGCGAACAGGGGTCGAAGCCCCCTAGTTTATAATATTAATTTATATTATAGTAGGAGCAGAGAAGGGTTGAAAATATTTAGGATCACTAAGTAGCCAGCTGTTTCCCACTTGCTCTCCCAATGTATTTCAAATATTCTGAAAAATTAATTGGAGATGTATACGACACCCTTATGCAATTATTATTTTTCATCAATTACTACTTCAGAGGAAAAAAATTGTATTACTGTTATAGGCTTGGGACACGTAAGAAAATGCAATCTCTAAGCCTCTTAAATCATGTAATTGGGTTAGCGACTGTAATGGAGACGAAAATGACATGCAACGGTCTCCGAGACGTGACTATGCATTTCCTCGGTGCTCTAAGAATTTTCTGATTGCTTTCGTAACACTTAAATTTCGTCACAAAATTAATTGGCGTTGTATATGATATTTTTGTACATTATTATAATTTCTGGTTACTACTGAAGCATTAGAACATTCAAAATATAAATAATTAAATTTCTTATATCTCTTCTTCTTTCTATCCCTTAAACCCCATTGCGAAATCTGCATTTTTCTCACTTTTCTGAGTTTTTACGTCCAGTATTTTCAACTTACAGATCCGAATTAATTCCGGTATGTGTATCTGGATGTTTTCATAATTTTCGCATATTTCTAACTATTCATAACTATCCTTTTGGTTGAGATAGAGGATTAAAATTTTACACATGTTTTTTACAGTATCGTTTAATTTTGATCCACGGGTATTTTTGACCCTGTATGTGACTTATTCGTAGTATTATCATTTTTGTGGGACACTGTTCAAGCACGAAGAAGCAATGCTAGTGGTGTGAGGCGGAAATACGAATCGGTAAGAAAGTAGAATCTTTTGAAAAATGCTCGGCAACGTTGTCCAGGCATGACCATGCATTTCTTCAGTGGCCGAAAAATTTTACGGTGCTCGAGAGAGAAAGAAAGAGAGCGAGAGATAGATAGAGAGAGAGACTGGCCGGGGACGGGTGCGTCACGTAGATAACTATGACGGGTGTATGGATGTGTGTGGCGAGGATCGAGCAACGGCAGTTCCATTCAGCGGAGCTTATTGCTGCCGTTACACCGTATGAATATTGCATGCAACGGGCAGACGCGTCGTACACAGCGCCTATCTCCTCGAGCAGCGACGCGTACCTTCGCGTCTATTTATGACGACTGAAAGCCGTGCCGGAACGGATCCTCCTAGGTCCCATAGCCGACCCACCCTCCGTTATGGTTGCCGATAGGTCCGCGCCCTCTATACGTCTGTTAAACCTTTGTTACACTTTGTACGCCCAGCCACCGAGTCTGACGTTATTCGTGACCTCCATTTATTATGAAAAAAGAATCAGTTCTTGAAATGGTTTTCAGAAATGTGTTTTTATAAAAGGCAATGTTGTAAATGCAAATATAGTGGGTTGTTCTTTATTATTATACATTTTCTGAAAGGTAACACTTTCGCCAATATTCACCATTTTCCGGAAACTTTCCGAACAACCGAATAAATGGATCGTAAAATCTCGAAGCCCGGTGTTCCGTCCTAACGGAAACAATACAATGGAGTCTCTGTCGAACCGTTTTTAATGGCGAGCTCGTGACTGAAAGTTTCTTACAAGGATTAGGCTAAATTTGTCATCTGGAGACCACTCCAGACGTCACACAAAAAAAACTGGTTTATTGCAGGCATTCTTTCACAGTTTATTGTCACTTGACCCTCGCGAGCGGTTGCCATAAGTACGGTCTCCGGATAACAGTCTCCAGACCTGCCATAAACAAGGTTCGACAGCTCCCCACTTCTTCTTCCTAAGGCCTCAACAGGGCTATAGGGAGAAACTCTAAACAAGCACAAGCTTTCTAATTGGAAAATAGTCTCTAGGACAGAACCAATCAGAAACTAACAAATGTACTACGATTCTCACAATTGGTTACTCCCCCCTCGTATCTCCTAAGGCCAACCTCTCTTTCACGAGGAGCCTGATCTACCTCGCGTGGAGGGTGGAAGTCAAGTTCACGGCAAGTTAGTTCGTTTTTCACGGCCTAACGAGTGATATTCATCACACCTCCACCGAGTGCGTTTTTGACAATACGGATCACATCAGTCTGATCCGCGCGCGTCTAAGGCAGGATCTGTTAGAACAGCCTTACCGACGAGTTCTCTAACAGATCTGGAACGAAACGCGATTCTTCCTCTCCATCCCTTTATATCACAAAAACTAGTTACCCAAAATTAATTTCGCGGGTAATAAATACCATTCGCAAACACACATACGCGAGTGAACACCATTTTCCGGAAACTTTCCGAACAACCGAATAAACGGATCGTAAAATCTCGAAGCTCGGCTTTCGAAAGACAATGGTTTCTTAGATCAGATCTAGAAAAAAAACGACGCTAAGATGCCATCTTACCGAGTCTCTGCTATTTCCCAGGGGGAGCGTTTAAATTACAGTTAACAGTGTCACGCGTCTTATCGTTCCAAGAAGAGTGACGGTAATTGCCGCGCGACTGGCACCGGCCCGTATTTAAACGACGACTACGAAAATCCGACGCAACGCTCCGTTTCCTGTTGGCGTAATATCGCGTTTACCCACCGAAGACGGAAATTCACTGATTTCCTGGTGGCTCTATGAATCGTTAAACTCGGGAGCGACCCAACGGTTCCTATATTTCCAATTGCGCGGAACGGTGCGTGGATTAATCTGATTAATGGAATTCCTACGAGACCGTCTCCCGAAAGTGGAAGTAAATGTACACTACCTACGCGTAATTATTACCATTCCCACGACTCCCTCAATTTAACCAAATCTGCGTCGAGATCCACGATGGAATCCGTGTTTCTCGTTGTTGAGTAATGAGGGGTTCAAAGTTAGCTTGATCGAATTTATGTTTGTGTCAAAGGATTTTTTTAGTGACATATTGCAGGATAAAAAATTGACCCTTGCACAGTCCTTGAAATAATTTAATCTTTGCTAATATCCTTCTGGTTTAAGACTGTTGGTTGTCAAATTATTTGATCCAAATACATATTTTTGTAGGACCAGATTAAATAGTAAAAAGGGACTAAACAAAATTGTTCTTTTCGCATACCTTGTATATTGATCTTATTACGAATTAATTTACTAAAACGTAACACTTGAGGAATCATCGAATTCAAGATGGAATAACTCTTTTACTAAGTCTTTCAGGAGTACTTTTCTCAAGATCGTTTCTGCACGAATTTTAAGAATTTATTCTTGGAAAACTATTGAACCTTTCACATTGGGATTGTGCACATATATTTATTGCTATTTGAAATACACGTGTGATTTTTTTCAAGTGAAAATAATCAATATTATACACGCTATAAATGTTTATATACTCATAACTGCATAATCCACATTCAGTAGATTCAGTTCGCCACGAGTCAGACTCGGAGGTATAGAATAAGCGGTAGAAAAACAACCAGGTAAATGAATTCTAATTTTTACGTGACGACCTAATGAACATGGGAGCTCATCGTGTAGGCAATAGCTTAATTGTATACAGCGTGTAATCTCGTGTCACGTTACCTCTAATGGCCGAGCGTTACAGCGTCCGATAGACTATCTTTTAAACTGCGCTCGACCGGCAAAATTAGCGGATTTTCTGCGATAAACGTTGGTGTCCGAACGCGTTCCCGCCGAAACAGGTTCGATAAGCCGAGGGACGAGTTATCGGCAGTTATGGCGGTCCGAGATACGTTTGAACAGCTGAAATTCCATCTTCCAGAATTTCGTTCGTCCCGAAAACGGGTCTAATAAGCCTCTTAGCTGCGAACAGCGTCGTTCCGCGTGTATCCTCGTCGAAGTAACCTTGGTGGGTCGGTTCCTTTATCGGTCGGGGCTGTGTACGCGTCGTAAAGCTCGCGTTTCCATGTAAAGCGGCTCCGGAAAAAATTGATTGGAAGTATGATAACCGGCTTAGCGCGTGGATCACGGATTCTCCCCTTCTATAGATCGAAGCTTCCCAACTCTATGATGAGGTGAAGGATCAGCCGTGATATTTATGTCCGGGATCGATACTGACTTCCCAACTAGGCGATTTAAGACCACGAATGAAAATGGCGGCCACTGGACCAGTGAAAAATCGACGCGTTCTTGTACGCTATGCTGCCCTCCGCTGATTGATTGCGATATCTGAGCTGATACGTTTAATTCGAGTGATAAATGGCGCTTAGAGGGATCGCGCCGTGGGATTTACATTATTTAAATTTCGAAGCGCGTCTGCCGACCGACTGGCGCGCCACCATTTTGGGTTCTTGCGGGGACTACGGTCGTCAACTCTGCGGTGCGTGAATGAAAAATATTTCTGGCAGTTTTTATCAAAATAATTTTAATAGACCTCGGTGTGTGTGTTACATTATAATAAAACGGTTTTTTTTTGTTGCTTTGACTTGTGGTCGACATAACCTCTTTCTTCTGACGGACTATTAGAAAATATGCTAATTTTTATGGTGAAGAACATGTCTTTATAAAATTGGTATTTTAAACACAGGACCTTATTAAAAATTTTTGAACAATTCTTTCAAATATAGTTTAATTAGATATTTAGTATTCTCATATGTGGCTTCTCTAGCCTGTGAAGAACAGCTGGAAGATGTTACATTTGATATCATTGGAATATTTTTCTTATTCATGTTATATATATTCTAAAATATTCTTATAATATTTCCTGTAATCTTTCTTCAGAGCTCATAAAGTCAAAATTATAACTTCGTGTCTACATTCGACTGCAACAACCATTTCGCCCAAGAAAATCAGTTAATAAATCGGAAGACTGCAGAAGGCGATTGCAGCTCGAGGCAGCATGCAAATTCTGTCGTCGACGTTCCTAAATTGAAGCTCATCAATCCGGTCCGCTTGAATATTTCCAGTGTTTCGCGCCGGAATGGCCACTCGAGCCGCGGCGACAATGTAAGAGGCGAACGATCTGCCGAAATGTTAATCGCCCCCTACTCCACCATTTGCATTCGAGACTGTGCGATTAAGAATGATTCAGGAATGCAATTACACCGGGAGACCGTTTGATGTATTATCGTCAAGCGGCCAAACGAAATTTTAACGTCGTCGTTGAACGTAATTTATTTTAACGCAAATACAACAAGTTGTGAAAAAGTCAAGGAAACAATTCTGCTAGCCAGAAAGATTTCCAAGCATCCTTTTTGTCTACGAGATAGTTGTATGTTATTAAATAAAAGTATTTTTAAAATTAGTTTTCTACATTGTTCACAAGTCGTTGATGAGGTGTCATGTTGATGACACCATGAATTTAACATTATTACATCATGAAGACGTATTAAAACATTAACACATTACTATCACGAAGAAAATAACAGTCTTCAACAATTAAAAAAAATTGAAATTGAAAAGAAATTGAAGAATTGAATGTGGTACCATGATGGTGGAAAACAAAATGGCTATCAAAAGGTAAAAATATTTGTATAAATTCCTGTCAATAATGATGAACATGAATATTTCTAATTTTACGTCATTCTGAAGCATAATTTATGTCAAATTTTGGCTTGATTTTTTACGGTGTTTTTGAACAGATCACGATCGGGGTCCACGTTCCAACGACAAATAAGAGTGCCAATACAATGACAGACGGTCCGTGAAACGGGTCGGCCAAGAATGACGGGGCCATTTTGATCCTTCGACCGTGTAACTACCTCTGGAAGATGATTCGCCGGAATTATCAGCGAGGGTCCAACGCTCCAGCAGCGTCGACGGATACCGACTCGAGCAATAAATAAACGGATAACGTCCATTTGTCAGATCCCGAGGAATGAAAGGATTCTCGAAAACTGTTTTCGAATTGATTGCTTCTAATCAGTGGTAGAACTCCGATCACCTTGATTTTCTGAAAAATTCGAACCTCTTACTACCTGACGGATCGTTTCAACTTCGTGCTCCGTCGGTCTGATCCAGTTTCCAACTTCGTCTACTTTCGCTGATATGTTCGTCTTCTCCGTTGAGATTAGGTACGACCATTTATAAGAACGATTAACAAATCGAGTCTTCGACCAAGTAAAAAATTCAATAATTAATAATATTTGCGAGTCCAGAGGACCTAACACATTAAGTCCACCATTGAATTCAGAAGAGATGTGAACTACACAGACCACAAAGGTAGGAGAAATGCAATCA
Organism: Lasioglossum zephyrum; assembly: GCA_028455615.1. Lineage (NCBI taxonomy): Eukaryota > Metazoa > Arthropoda > Insecta > Hymenoptera > Halictidae > Lasioglossum > Lasioglossum zephyrum. The sequence continues at coordinate 3,794,250 of CM052324.1, read as the reverse complement.
AGCCGTTCCATTTCCATGTATCCCGCATTAATGCCACTCCGTCGATAATGAACGGTACGTATAATGTTTCGGTGTACGTCAACGCAATAATACCGTTTCGTTAACGGAAGTCCGAGCTTGAATATTACAATCGTGAAAGCCCCGCAGACGTCTCGCGTCGCCTTGACGCCTCTCCTCGTGGCAGAGACACGACGCAGCGCAACGCCGGGCGTCGTCCAAACGAGCTGACGTCCTGTATACTTTGATATTATTAGCATGCTCAGCTCGGACCGGGAAAATCGTCTCGTCCGCTGTAACAACGCCTCGGCCGAGACCGGCCTCGGGACACATCAGACTGTTGCGGATAATATTTGGATTATTGCGGAACGTCAGGTCGCTCCGAGGCCCGTTGGAACGTCGGGTACTTCTGGGTGTAATTCAGGAAGCGAACGCTCTGACCTGGCTGTTATGGCCGCGGGATATGGAATAAACACACCTCCTGTAGACCCCCGGGCCGGCATATCATGAGAAATCTGGTGTCTTTAGCCGACACCGGAATTGCAGACATGATTTCTTAAATTATTACTGACAAATTTGCTGAACCATTGGCTGGCCAACTGGAGGATACTAAAGGACACTTGATTTATTCATTTCACTGCAACTATTATTTTTGTAATCACTTCCAATTATAAAAATAAGATCTAAAGGTCTCTTTAACCCAGTTGGACGATCTAATTGATTGAAATGAGTCAAGTGATCATTTTATTCGTGTCTCCTTGAACGATCAGTGGAAGCTATGAATGCATAAAGATTCGCAGACTAAGTATACATTTTCTCCCATTAAAATTGGATCTCCAATCGGACGATATTAATTTCTCCTGTTCCACTTGTCTGACTAGAGACCGCCCTCATTCCACTTATTTAGCCACGGACCCACCGTGGACATTAGAAATGTGCTTCAGTGTTTCCAGGGTACCAGCCGACATAATAATCAGCCACCAACTTCCTCAAATTGGATAAAATAATTGTATATGGAAATATAAAGATAAAAAATAAACAAATTATTAAAGTTAAATTTCTATTTTTATAAGTTGTTCCATGAAGAAATGAAATTCAATAGAAAAAATTAAATAGGAATACATAAATAATCCATATATATCCACAGTCTACCAATAATAATGATTTCTCCAGAATCATATTTAATAATTCTGTCCAATTCGCTGCAAGAAGAAGAACTCCTAAAGAACTTCATTATTTTCACAGTTTTTTCTCTTTTTCATTCCGAGCAATTGAAGGCCGACAAAAGATCACTGACAAAGCGAAATATTCATTCCCGTCCAATTTTCGTTCGCCACGATAGGGTATTAATAAGCCGCGAATAGGGTCGGCCATTTTTTCTGAGGAACGTAAGTCTGCAGGATGTTTCCCCGGCACATTGGCTAGTCAAATCAGTCGGTAATCTTCAGGGAACTTTTCCGTACGAGATGGACGATATGCCCGCCTTGAAACTCCGGAACAATCTTTGTAGATAATCTCGCGTGAGTTTCTATCCGGGTTGTGTCGACGTATAAAAGGAAGTGCGAAGTCATGGAAAACTGGTTATTGGAGAACCGAGCGACTTCGTGATCCATGCTGGCACGAGGTAGATTGACTTAATTAGGTTGATTAACCCAGTAAAGGCGAAAGAATGAAACCGAAGAATTATTAAGCAATGTTTCCCTCTGGCAACTTTTTTTTAACCTTCTTCATCGTGGTACTTCGTAAAACAAAGATTTTCAATTCTTTCTTGCTTTTTTGAAATTGTCAAACAATTAGAATACATTACGTACCTGAAAAACTTTATTTTATTAATTAATCGATTTTAATCAATCAAATTACTTTATAATATAGCAATGTATAATGTGATAAAAACAGACGGAATTTTCTTTTAGACCTTATGATTTCTGGTTCTTTATCAGCCATCAAGATCAAACTAATACAAAAACAATGACTGTATATTTCATAAACAAATTTCCCAATAAATTTTGCTGTTCACCAGGCATTAAAAAATTACTTTAAAGTGCAGATAAAACAATTCTTAAAATGATATGCATACACAACGAGCAATAAAATTAATTAGAAAAATTATTCGTAAAGCCCAAAGCGAAAGAAACGGGTCACAATTTATACAAGTTAGCGTAACGTTTGATAGTAATTGCAAACGAATTCTGCCGCACTTCCGAGATATAATTCCATTGCGGCACTTATTTTCYCGTGTCAGCCGCAAGAAACAGAATTTTTTGTTTCACCTCGCTGGAATCCAATTACTTCCGGCCATCTTGGCTTAATCGAAAGCTCGCGTGGAAAGAGGAGCGGGCGTTTTGTTTAACAAATTGGCCGCGATGTACCGCGACGGAACTCGGAACGCGCGTTTAATTATCGTCTTCGAATTACGACCGTAATTGTGCCACACGTACTCACCGAAACGTTTCGGTCGTTTTATCGCGCGTACGGAAAGCAATAACTGCATAGGATGATGTGTGCGATCACGTGCACCAGTCTATCAGACGAGCATTAAAGAATTAATTCCTTTAAAATTACTGGTTTTAAAAATTGTTTCCTTGCAAGATGAAGATCTGTAGATAATTACGATTACACAGCAAATCGTTATGCGAACAAAAAATGTTCTACCCGTTAAAAAATTTCCAAAAATTCAGAAAATGCTCCGTAGAATAAATTCCAATTTCACGCGCGACCTCCGGCAACCATTATTAAATAAAACCGGTGGAAGATTAAAAAATCGAAAAAAGAGCAGCATGCCAACAGTCAACGTTATTAACCGTGTAGGTGGCAAAGTAATTGAAAAAATAAATATAATGTATTTCCACCACCATCGCAACATAAATATAATGTATTTTCACCACCACGAGTCGAGATTATTTCACAATTGTTATTAATTAAAAAAATATTGAGACTTGTCAAGGTTATCGAAAATGGACGCTGGCCCGCGCATTTTTTACAACTCCGTTAATTCCGTGAATTCCTTCACGAAATTTTTACACGTTGCACGCGAATCTGTCGATATAAAAAATGTTCGTAGCCGGTCGATCTTCCGGGAGATCGATGTGGATCGCGCCCGGTCGCTCGTTCGGAGCCGAGCCTGCCGCGAAATCACGGGAATCTGGTGCAAAACGGGCCGCGAATTTGTCGTCCCTTTTTCCTCGAAATCCACCGGGGATTATCGCGTTCCATCAAATCCGGGACGCGGCTCGATACACCTGCTGCTTTCGCGTTGGATAAAATATTACCGCTTTCGCGTGGCTCTACCAACGCTCTCGGAAACCGTTTATCGCAATTAACCCGCCTCGCAGAGGAATCGCGAATTTATACGTCGATCTCGTCCCCGAGAACGTTTGCACCGCAAACAGCGATTCGTCGATCGAGGCCTCGGTAATTGCGCAATTAAAGTAACAGATGTCCCGTTGCTCGAGTTCGGTGCTTAATCGAGCACTGGATTTCTGGGCCCGCGAACGAGCCGGCTTTTTACATTTGCATACCTTCCATTTGTTAAATGGCTCAAGAACTGTATGTTCGATCCTTTTTTTTGTATACCTTCTGTGCATAAAGCGTTCAACGTGCAGTGATAATTTCACAACTGAAGACAGGGACGAACCTCATCTGAGGAAATCGAAAATTTTTATCTTTTTCTTTAATATAATCCTGTAGATTTTGATGAGGAAATGCCGAAATTTCAAGTGTCAATCTTAGGAATCCACTGGTTCACAAGTACTTCGTGATTGAAGTTCAGCGATTCCCACGCTTCTTGATCGGTAAGCATGTTGAGATTTCATCATAAACGAACTAATTTTTAGAAAGTCCAATTTTACGAAAGTCCAATTTTTTTGAATTCTGCATTCAGGAAATTAAACACATGAAGTTCGTTTAAAAAAAGAAATTATCCGGGGATATCGCAACTATCAGTTTTAAACAACGGATTACAGAAGAATAAAGAAACAAAGGGAAGGGATCACGTGACGCGGAACAAAAACGATGGCCGGTTGTTTCCAGTTTTGTGGCGTTGTTTTCCCGTGGTACAGGGAAAAACCAGATTCCCCTCGAAAATCCTGGCGATTCGTTTTCCTTGGCGATTGATTTAGTCACCGGTACGGATTTAATCTTCCGTCGCGCGACGTCGCCAGAATAAGCAGTACCGCAGACAATTTTCTTCACGGGAATCTCGTTTACCGGGTATTATCGATAAACATTGCTTGGGAAATCGAATATTACACTTTTCTGCTGGAATCCGAGATTCAACAATAACTTCCTCTCCTAATTGCAAGCTTACGACCATATTTTAATCACGCAATCCTAGGAACACATTTGTACAACTTATAAATAAAATATCAATTTTCCTACGGTAATGTTAGATACAAAATGAAACACATTTAAAAATAATTGTTTCATTAACTTCTTGGCCCTAAAATATCATGTTAGACTCGTGTTTAAGATTCTGAAGAGAATCTAACGAATATGTAGTATTAATTTCCTTTAATCCAAGATGAAATTTTATTTTGGTTTTGTTAATGAATAGCTATTGGAAAACATGTAGGCATAAAATAGATAGTAAAAGATCACGAACTAGAAAAAAAATTCTAATCACTGAAACCGTAAAATAAATTGTAGGGCGAGGGGTTAACAATTCATTAGGAATTTAATAATATTTATTTCTGGTTAACTGAATGATGAATAAAAATAAATGTATAATAGAATTTTTATGTTGCATAAAATTCCGCAATCTATTAATTCATCAGAAAACTTTTCCTTCGGCATACTAATCAAGGGTTCTGGAATATTGATCGACCGTCCAGGATCCTTGTGGTACATTTCCAAATCAGGCGTGACCTGAATCGCGCAAATTACAGTCGATAAAACAAGATATGAAAATAAGTCGCACACGTCCAATCGTGACGCACGCTTAATATACTCGAAATTGGAAAGATCTTGATCGTGAGCGAACTTTTCTGCTTCCATTATTCATTTTAATTATCGATACGACCCAGAATCGAGTCGCGGGCGACTCGAAATAAACCTGGTATTAAGGAAAGCACAGATTACCGGCGGTTCCGCGAGCCAATGGCGCAAAACGTCGATCGCAATTTTCTCTCGGGTTTCGCGGTTTTTGCGTGGCGTTTTCGGGAACGATACAGAAGCCCGACAACCGGAAATAAAACCAAGGAGAGCACTCGCTGGCCGAGATAGACAGTATCAGGTGTGTTTAACCGGACCTTTCAAAAATATTCTCTCTCCGAGCAGCGGGAGAGAGCGAGACGAGATACTTTTTGCTCGTCCTGCAGCTCGGAAATTGGCTCGTTTATCCGTTACATCAGTTTAAATGCCACAGAAAAAAGGTGAACGAGAAAAAAAAATAAACTAAACCGATTCCCTCTGCCTTTGTAGTTCGTAGCCTCGACGTATACTGAAGATTTTTAGCTGGCTGAAAAATAAAGACAGGTCTGGGTTCTGGGTGGATTGCGCGCGAGGTATAAGCTTGAGGAGATTGTCTTCGGTGGCGTCGTTTCCCAGAGATTATCGAAAATCCTGTCGGTAGACAAGCTTTCTTTCCTTTTCCCAGGGGAGGAATGGTAATCTTCGGGAACACTTTTCTTTTCTTTCGCAAGGGACGACGGTGAACAGGTCTGTGCTATTCTTCACGCGTCATTTACCGCTTTATTGTAATATTGATATGACCCGATCGAGTGAATGGAGTCTGAGGAACGGTTAATCGAGATTCTCGATAATGGCAAAGCTTCTTTGCGAAGGATGCTGTGAGTACTTGAGTAGAGAAGATTAAAACACCAGGCTGCAAATGGGAACGTTCATAATATCTGAAAGATAAATTACGATCGATAAACTAATTAATTATTTAATAGTGTAACTTATTTCGGGAAAACTGTGTCAAATTGACACGAGCGACGGATGGAGGTTAATATGAAGTGGCCAGTATAGTGGAGGAAACTGTAGCATTTATAGTAAGAAAAGGAGAGAGGAACGAAGAGATATAGGAAATGTATACAGGGTCTATCGAAGGGGACGGGGCAGAGGAGGATCGGAGCGGTTGCAAATTTGTAAAACCCAGAAACTCCGAAAATTCGTAATCAGGCCACCTGGAAGCCGGAAAGGAAGATTCACCGATCGGGAATATTAAAAGTTTCCGGCGAGTGGCTGTAAATGAATAGGCCCCGTTCCGGGAACGAGGCGGAATGGAACGTAAACAAAGAGGTGGGCGGATGAAAACCGAAAAAGCAACGAATTCATCGGCGCCGGGCAAAAGAGACCGTTGCACACCGGAAACGCCTGGCTATTCAAGACAACGAAATACAATATTCGGCCGCTCGTTTCCGCCACCCCGGGTTCCCTTTGTTGTGGGAAACCGTCCGCGGTGCCTGGCAGACACACCGCTGCTGAATATCCCTGGTTTTGTTGCGATGGTGTTGCGTGCGAACCATGATCCGCATCGACGGAATTCCGCAGCACAGACGCGACGATGACTTTCCTGTTTCCGGTTGGTGTACGCCACGTGATATGACGAATTTGATATCGTTCGATAAAAAAAATTGGTGGACCGATGATCAATCAACGTTACGATGCCACTTGAATAAACGGGGAATCACATGAAATCAGAGAATCAGGGATATAGAATCTTAATAATTAATTAATTGGTTATCGATCGTAATTTATCTTCAGGATACTACAATTTCTTATTCGCGGGGCAAACGTTCGATCATTTACATAAAAACTGATTAAAATATTTTAATAGCTAACGTGGTTCTCGAACCTGAAGATTCAAATTCGAATCCAGCGTTTAGTATCTCACAAATATGGCTAATTGTTGTTGTAAATGACCGAACCTTTGCGCCGCGAATAAAAAATTGTAATAGAATCTTAATTTTCGAATTTCAAACGTTTTGTTAGTAGGGTATGCGAAGAATGAACTGCGGAAAGGAATGGGAGAAGTTCAGTATCTCATTAATATTTATTGTTAAATTAAAGACACAAAACTACTCAGCGCCTCATGTGAATCTCGAAGTCGAACACACATAAAATTTAGCGTCTATCAAGAACAGTCTTGCGTCACCGTCTCCGCCGATTTCGTCCAATTGTTTCACGAACGACGGACCTATTCTACTTGCCTGACTATTCAGCTTCATATTCCACTAGCCCATCCGAATGGGTGGCTCGACTCTGGTTCCCGCCGCTCTCCTCCATTAATTCTCCGTTACACATAAAATCGAGTTTCCAAGCTCGCGATTTGACGTCGCACGCGAAGAAAGCAATCTCCAATTAAACTTCCGAAAAGGGAAACGTTTCCAGGCACGTCGAAAATCGAATTACAGCACGAGGAAAGCGACGAGGGGCCGCGCGTTCTCCGGCTCTTTATTAGAGAATTACACCGGAGCGACCGGCCGAACGAAGTAAACGCTTCTTGGATTTATTCTTTCAACTTTTCTGCAATATGAGTCTTTCCCCACGGGACGGGGGCGGGTAATCCCTTATTGGAATTTCCTCCTCACCCCACGAGAAAACTTCAACGCAAAATCAACGGACGAGCTGCGAATTTGATCGTTGAAAGCTTACGCAGAATATATTTGCTTGCTCGAGAAAGGAACTACCTATTCACAAATTGAAAAAAGAAATGAATACATCCTTTCAAAGTCGGGTCGAAACGGGACAATTTCCAAGGACAAGAAATATTGCGCTTTAGTATGCTGTCCGTCGTTAAGGATGGAATTGAAAAAGAATCAATCCATTGAACATCGCATCTTAAATTTCCCCATCATTAAGCGGAATATTCCGTACACGATAATTATTGCTGATCACCAAGAACGGCATATTCTGCACACAATAACCCTCGAGCATTCACAATGAAAAGGTTGACGTTCTAACTAAGGATTTTTCCAATAATTTTAGAAAACGAGATAAAAAGCTAACCAAAAACCATATTCTTAAAGAAGCAGAGTGCAGGGGCGTAGAATTTTTCAGTTCCTTTTATCACTTCGTGTCCAAACCTTGGTTTGCTCATCTGAGGCTTTCCAGAGAATTCATTTGCTGGGTTAATAGACTTCGTTCTGGACAGTATCAACTGAGGGCCTCCCTGTTTAAGATTAAACTTGCTAATGACACAAGTTGTCCATGTGGTTTTTTGGTACAGGATCCTAATCATGTGTTATGGCAATGTCCGATCTATGATAATAATAGAGATACTTTGATTGGCAAACTTTGCAACCAGCCATGTGCATGCTGCTAATAATCCCACGTGGGGTTTCACAGCTTAATAAAAAAAACCCTCGAGCATCTCTGATTTATAAAGTGTAAAGAAACGTCGCGATAATCTTCTGCAAACAAAATGGAAAAAATTCTGTGTAAATTCCGACGAGTTGGGAAAATTGTTCTTGGGGGTGGAAGAAAGTTTCCGTGAATAATTGCGGCGGCGAACTCAAAGTGACAAAGAAGAATACCGAAGCAGAGGCCGCGCGTTCTTTTTACCGAAAGACGGCTGCATTTTTGTGTTTTTCTTTGCGGAATCGCGAGCTGCGGTTTCCGTTCGCGTGTTTGAGAATATTACTAACCGTATCCTGTAATCGTTCATTACACGTTAGAACGTGCGAGGATTAGGCATGGACACCATAAAAGATTGATCGCCTATCTCTTTCCCCTCTAAACGAGGTAATACGCGGTTATCAATCATAATCTCGAGTTACGGCCTACTGAAAGGTAAATTTACGACCGGCAGAACCGACTGCCGTTGATACTGATTACTCGGGAATAGTGTTCGAAGGCAAAACGCCCGTTTTCCCATGAGTGTTACGCTAAACCTGTGCCCTGTGGTAAAGGAATTAGGGGCGCAACTTTACGACTTGGGATCATGTGTTTAGTACACGACGACGATATAGTGTCGCTTGGCTGACTGAGGAACTGGGGGGTTTGCTAGGAAAGTAGGAAACACTGCAATTGTTGTTGCCTATCAACATTCGCACGTTAATAATAATAAACTATAATTTTAATCTTTCTACTGTTTTAAAATTCTAAGATTAATGTTAAGGCTTCACCTAAGGGAACCAGAAACTTTTTACTTTTTTAAATATAAATCTTCTATATTTTAGCGAGAAAATGCTAGAAATCCAAGTTTTAACCTAAAATACCCACTAGTTCAAAAGTTATGCGTGTTTGAAGTTCAGCAATTTCCGCGTTTTTTTGACCGATATGGGCGCCCCCCATGTTGATACGCAGTGAGCGTCGCGCGTCATTTAGCAGCGCGATAAATATGCAAATTGATGAGATTTTGACGATGTAAAATGTTCCCTAGTGACAGTTCTTAGAAAATTCTTTCCGCCTCATCGTCCACGAGATTCTTGATATTTCTTGGAATATGAACATACAGGCGTGTTCGCAAATGAAATGCTTCGTTTCAGCGTGAAATACGGGCTCGTGCGCACGTAAACAAGGCGACCACAATTTCCTGTTCTGCCATAACGAGGATATGATTGCTCGGTTTACGACCGCTTCTCGACTGAAGCCCTTTATGAGAAAGAACCGCTCACCGCGAAACCAAGAAACCAACCGTCACGCATCTCAAACTACGGTTCACGTTCGCGGATTCATTCACTCACTTTACTAGTCTGTTGCCCTTCTTGCTCAAATTTTATCATTTTTCTAACTTTGTTCATTAAAAGAGTTTACTGATTTATTCGATTCATGGTATCAAGTAGAAGCAGAATCGCCAGATGAGAAGAGGGATCACGAATTTAGGGGAAAAAGTTGTCCACATTTCGGACATATGTGAAGAAGAAACGCGTCACATATGTTGTAGAAAGAGAAATTAGGGTGGGGACACTAGACTCTGAATAGAAGGTACAAATAATATTCTAAAAGTAGTTTATATTATCCTCGAATTCGCGAAGGGTGAATACAAATACAATTTTTAATTATACTGGGTCGTAACATTTTGTTAGGTTGTCCTCAATATTCTTTTTTCACTTATTAGCGAAGTAAAAAATTGCAAACGAGCAGTTATAGAATTTCGTCGAAAAAAGAGACTGCAAAAATCAGCTTGGAAATGAAGATCGTGAATAATGAAACGGGATATCCACATTTCGGAAAGCAAGAAAGGAAGCTACAGGCAAAGCAGGAATGGAGGAAGGTTAACGAGGCGTACTAACGGAATGCAAGAATAAAACAGGTGTAATAAAGCAGGACAGGGACCGTAATGAAGACAATAAAAGAAGGGCGAGCGCGGCGAGGCACGAAATACGGAGATAACGAGTCTATTTTACGATTAAAAGTTGCATTCCTACACTGCCGGACTCTTTCAGTACCAAGAACTGCCTTCCGAGATTCTCTTGAACCATGCTTTGCGAAGCTTCCAGGACATTCCTGAAGAGAGCAGGCGGTGGTCAGTGTCTTTGATCTTGCAACGGTTATCAGGAGATTCTGGAGGAGCAGACACGTGTCTGGAATTTCGATTGAGTTCATTTTGGAAGACTAGTTAATAAAAATATTAACAATTAAGAGATCTGTTGACGTGAAGCACTTGGCGACCAAGTGTATAATTTTAATTATTGGATTTTTATGCAAAATTTACCATCTGTAATGTTTACGTACAATTCACTGCAATTCGCATCCCCATTATCCGATCAACTTTATCTCTTTTTCAGGAATTATTTAAAAAAAAAGAATTAAAAAAATTTTTCATAAAGTGTAACTAGGGTCCACCCTAATACACACTCATTGTATCCAGGCGAAAAACATGAAGTAATAAATAGATAACAGAAATGTGTATAGTATTATTATTTTATTTCATTTTTCATTTTACTCAAAATATCATTTGAGAAAGTGAAAAGAAAATTTTCCATTCCACCGCTGGCCTGTAACTCAGCCAGAAAATTGATATTTTGCGCAACGACTTTGTATTATAATCACAAAGTCTCGGTCAGAGCCAGACTCATAGTCTCTAGTCATAAATTGTTCATTTTTATGGGTCGTTTTGGTTTAATGGCTCGAGGTGAACCAAATTCTTCGTACCTCCGAGATTCAATAAATGGGTAATTGATTTAGCATCCGGCGGCCGGCTTAGAGTACTTTAATTGAGTTAGTGGCCGGCGAATTTATGCGGGATATGTATTAGCAAACGGCGATCCAGTTACGAAGTAGT
>CM052324.1:3751836-3779857 GCA_028455615.1 Lasioglossum zephyrum | reverse complement strand
GGGATCGAAACGTAGAAAGGTATACTTCTTGTTATAAACTACCTTACGATCGATAATCAACAAACACAAAGAACAAATAGATTAATAAAGTGGTTGTTGTATTTATTATTATTGGTTCGCTTGTGGACATTGAATACGATCGACTATTTCAAATATAGCATGGACTGTAAAGAACGTTAAGAGGAAAAAGAAGAGGAGGAGATCATAATAGTTTGTTTAAACAGCTTTGTTGCGGGATCCGCGATAATTACAGGAAATTTTTTAATTTTCTCAGCTCGTGCTCTGTGCGGTAGCCAAACGTTAATGGAATAGTTAGCGGAGCATGCTAATGGCGGAGAGATTCGAGCCGCCATAAACGGCTGGACCCGTAATCGAGTTTTCCGTTTTCCCTCGCTCGAACTTGTCTATTTAGTTATAATGGCATAATTACAGTGAATCACACTTATCCCAGCGTATTCGGGGATCGCGGAATTTCGAAATTACTCGCCGCTTTACTACCCCTAATCCTATTATCGGTGAGTTCCTGCAATTCCTCCGATTCCTACGTGCACCTCCTGCGAATATCGCGATATCACGTCGCGCACGCAACCCGTATAAACAAAACAACGCGTCATTTGCATCCGGTTGCATAATGCACCACGTGAACGGCGCGTTTGTGGTTTTGTTGGGTCGTCCTGGCGTCGTTCCTTGCATTTTAAGCAAAATCTAGAAAGTTCATAAATATTGGAATAAAAAGTTTGATTGATAGATGGGAAAGCAATATTGAAAAGATAATGAACGACACGCGACTTATGGGATGATCTAAACGGGAAATCCTGTATCCACAAGAACGACTCCACCGCGAAACATTCATCATCTATTATCTGTTAGTCGTCTGTAGAGTCATCAATTATCTATCGCTCGTTATCCAACCTGCATTGTCAAGAACGTCATTTCATTCGGACAATGCATGACGAATGGAAAACGAGCGTACGAATTACGACCCGTCATTTATTTTATTAAGCGAAACTACCGCGTTTGGTCGATGAGTAATTGACAAATGATTCTTTATCCTTTATTCTGTACACGGCCCGTTTCATCCAATTAATAAATTAAGTCGACCGTGTAATGACCGGTGGTTTAAATAATGGATTGTATATGTCGCTCGTTATGTGAACAATGACGATGTATTTATTTCGTGTTACTAATCGTTGGAATACTGTTTTCTTGCTGAGATCCGTCGGCAGACTCTCAAGTGAAATTCGCGTGACCGTAATGGTATTAAAGAACTTTAATTGCGCCATTAAAACAACTCTGTTTCGCAGATCACATATAGTATTGCGCAAAAGAAAGAAGCACCCAGTATAATTATAAGATATAATGGCAAACAATGTCTTTATGTAGAAATTATATTGTATAACATTGAAATTACAATGATTTATTTACATATTCACATATATGATAACATATTCTCAGAACTATTCAATTAAACAACCTTTTTAAAAATGACCGGGTGCTTCTTTCTTTTGCACAGTAGTGTACATACCTCCAAGAACTATTCTACTTGCAATTAGGTGAAATGATCCTAGCAATTGTTTCGTTATGAAATACCTGATTAAGAAAGGTAAACATAGCATGATCAATATGTGAATAGATCAATGTGTGGATGCGGTTTTTATTCAGAAAATTTGTATATATACAAACTTAAGTTACATTAACTTTTGTCTGATATAAATTGTGCCGATTTTTATTCCCTTCCATTTTATAACCGTGGGATGATTTAACAGCATTGAACACATATTCAGTTTACAACCTTTCCAGAGTCGTTTGTTATTAATAATAGCAAATTGACTTCGTTATACACTGAAAATCCACTGCGAAAGAATTCGTTAAAATAATAATAATGAGTTGACACTAATTTGAATTTGAATTTACTAAAAGATGGTGTCACTAGCGCCACTCTACGGACAACTTCGGAATTAGTTTACGCTCGGATTCGTACGGAAATTTGAGATTTGTGAAAAATGCAATGATTTGTTGTAAATAATGTATCCATCGAAGCTATAGATGTACGTGGTAAGTTTCATTACATATTCGATTATTATGAACATTGATCCTCTCAATAATCTCAGTTAATGTTAGCGACCGCGATTTCGCCTAATGTTAACCCTGTGTCCGGGTGGTAAATGTCAATATTAATTCTATTTCTCTATTCTTTGACTTGAAATCAAACTATAGAAAATACAACTACTGTGCGATAACAACATATTACTCATCGCATAGAAGTTTGTCTTTTACAAATAATGCAAACATAATTATTGAAATAAACCACTTGTAACATTTTACAAAACGTCCTTTATTCTCGTCGTTCTTCAAGTAATAAATATTGTGAACCAGAGTATTTCGCATTGAACTATATCTGCGTTTGTTAGATTAATTAATTTACTTTTTCAGTGACCGCAAAAGATCCTTGAATCATCGTTAATTAATCATGGCTGCCGTCAAGAGTGCTGTTCGACGTTTCGTCGGGTATGCAAATGTAACCGTAATTAACATTTTCGCCTAAAACCACGTTCCGCTATTCATGAAGTTTGAGCAATTCCGTCGAATATTCGTTGGAAACGATAGGTATCGATTTACACATACGAAAGGATTTTAATTTAAAAAATACACTTTATGTATATTTACAATTCCGTTCATAATCTTACACGCTTCAAGTAACAAGTACACATGAATATGCTTTCCGAGCAAGAGAATAATTACCATCGCCGTTCCCACAGCTTTCCCTACTTTCGTTTACGCAACATTCTCTCGATGAATATTCACGAGAAGACATTATAAAGCGACACTGAAATTTTGTACCGAACAGAACCAAGAGATTATTCTCTACCGTCTTGTTCCTTATAGCACACTTCACTGAAAATCGCTCGCTCACCTCACTTATACCGTTCAGCGTTATAAATGTATTTTTATGCAAATTTTACAAGCTTGGTATCGTTCGTTGCACATAAATTATAAATAATGACAACAGGATACATGGACCTTATTAATTCTACGATCGGTAATTAAACCTATTATTCAGAACTCGACGTATCATGGGTCGTGAAAAAATTATGCAAAGACCAATAATGCAATTCTACACCTTTGGATCGGTAAAACTCAAGATCAAAATGTTATGAACATTGTTTTGATGATACAATGAATCCAAAGGTGTAGATGAGCTTCTATCGTGACGATACGACTGCGGATTGTATGTATTTATAACACAAATTAGTAAGCAGAATTAAAAAAAAATGAAAACGACTAACAAAAAGAACTTTCGGTACCGGAAATCGCTTTTTAGTATTGGAAAAGCCTAATGGACTTTCATTTTCAAGGAAAATAAGTTTAAAGTTCGGCTCTATCACTGAGAACTGAAGATAACGAACTGATTACTTGTTTTTCTCGAAAATGAAAGATCATTAGGCAAAAAGCCATTAGGGTTTTGCAATACTGGGTACGTACTACGAGATTCATAGTCTCGACCAAAAAAACGATTTCCAGTGTAATAAGTTATCCTTGTAAGACTAGAAATTCATTTCATTCTAGTTCGTATTTGTTGCAGCCGACGCACAAGATTTATAGTGACGATCTTTCCACATAATTTCGATGCAACCTGTGCAGCCCATCAAAAGGACGTCAATAGTCACTGAATTTCGAAAGATGCACACTAGGACTCGGAAAGGATGTCCTCGAGCGTTTTGTCGTCGTGCAAGGGTGAGTGTCCTAATGTAGGATCGCTCTCGAGAAATTCACGGAGCTCAGTTTCCAGATCAGGAACCCCAGAAGCCTCCGTTGTGCCCAGCAGAGACGGTGGTGTTTGGCTGTGAGTCATACCGATCTGTATCTGGATCGGTGGTTGATTAGTATTCACAATACTGATCGGTTGAGCCTGTTGGCTGGTCGGGCTGAGCAAACTAGCGTTCTGAATGGGCGACGGAGTTGACAGCAGATTCGCCGGGACCTGAGTATTGTTCGCTTGCGACAATAGATTATTCTCGGCTACGATCGTTGGGTTGTGTGTAATCGGCTCGACGTCCATGGGCTCTGGACCACCCAGGGGCGCTATCCCCATCGCCCTTCGCAGACCATCAACAGGAGCAATGGCTGATGGGGGTAGCTTCTTTGCTATTTCCGTGAGATTGTCCGTGATCTTGTCTGCCAAAGCCACTTCGTTCTCAGTCGGTTTAGGAACATTTGAAAGGTGAGCGGGTGGCGGAGCTGCTAAACGATCGTGCTGAGCTTGTTTCAGACGGCCGATCATCTGAGACGTGTCGTCCAAGCGGGTCTGCAGGGCAGCGCGTTCCTCATTTAACTTTAACTCGTCGTCTACAAAAGAAAATACAGAATAGGTTAGACATATTACCGCGATAATTACCATGGAACCTAGGATACATTAACTACTATATAATTACCTAGATTCTCCAAAAAGTGGACATCAATTCCCAGTTCTGTTAAGGTCTTCAGTTGGTCAATGTCGACCTTGACATTATCCATAGCAGGAATATTGCGATTCACATCTTGCATCGGCTTCTCTAGCAGATGTTTGATCTTTTCCTCTTCTTCCCTCAGCCGTCGTTTTTCCTCAAGGAATTTCTTGGTTTTTCTGTGATCTCCACCCGTTAAGATATCCAGAAGATCGTCTACCATAGTTAATGTATAATCACAGTCTTTAGCGAAGTCTAGGATCGATTCGGCATATTGTACAGCCGTTTCGTCACCATAGGTCTGGTACACCAGATCGGTTTCCTCTTTCGTTAAGTTGGCGAAGGTAGAATCATAACTTGGCGCATAAGAGCCAAAGGCACCATAGTATAAGGGTTTCACCGGCTTGGACATGTTCCGCCGGTCTTCGCGGAATCCTGCCAACGCGCCCGTGCCATGATTCAGTTTGCCAATGAGCTGACCTAATGACACGGGTCTCTGATTCGTTCCTGGTATCACACCATCCCCTGGTACTATTATTTGTAAACTAGTGGTCCCATCTTTCTTTTGTCTGAGGAAACCCATCTTTGAATTCAGCCTCTTGAGAGATAGCTTTTCTGAGGCCGCTTTCGCAGCGCCGCGCGCCTGCTTCAAGATCTCTTCCGGAGTCATATCGTCGGGAATGGCTTCAAATTTACCTAAATTCGCTAATCTCATCTTTCTCTGGTTCTCCTTCCGAAGCTCCTCCGCCTCTTCATTACGTTCTTCTTGCTCACGTTCGCGTTCGATCTGTTCTTCTGTGATCGGAGCGTCAGGATTATTCGGATCTTCGGTTCCCAATTCGAATCCGAGTTCCTCTTTCGAAATATCTTGCATGTAGGTCAGAACAGGTCTTAGCTGCTTGAGCTTCTCAGGCGTGACCATCTTCAGGCCGACGTGCAACAGCTTCTTCGCTGCTTTGAAATAGATCGTGTCCGGTTGGTTATACGTGGTAGCATTGTCGCACATTAATTTAAAATCGTCTATAAATTCGTTTAGGTTCTGATAGCTATTGTCATCTATCTTTTGCTTTATGGTACTGAAGTCCATGGGACTTGTGATAATCTGAGAGTATCCGGGCGCGATGCTGTCTGTGACCGGCCAAGCAAAGAACTGCTGCGGGTCACGCTTTTCCATTGACCTAAGCAAGTGTTCTAGCAACCGTTGAAGCGGAGTACGCTCCGCAATTTTCCTAAGAACGCATGTTCGGACCTCTCTGTGCGGAGATAGAGAACTGATCTGATTAGTAACACCACCGCCAACTCTGTGTTCTCCACCGGTCGGATGTCTCGGAACTAACAGTTGGTGATTAGGAATCTTTTTGGGGACTTCGGCCAAGCTCTCGTCCGCGTCGCCGACCGACTCTTGGCTGGACTCTTCCCTTCTCCTCTTCTTGTCCTTGTGGTGGTGCTTATGCCTCTTGTCCTTCTTTTTCTTTTTCTTCTTGAGCTTCTTGTGCCCCATATACCTATCGTATTCCGATTCCTGGGTTACAGAGCAGTTAAGACCCATCTGTTGCTGGTAGACACCCAAGTGTTGGGACAACATTGTTGCCTGGCTTGGTTCGTTAACGTACTCTGGAGTGCCGCTGCTACCTCCTACTTTTAGAATGAGCTTTAAAGTTGGGGGTTTGTCCGTGGTTGAATATTGCCCTTCTGTTACAGAGAAAAGAGTAGGTGTTAGTTACAGCTCATCAAAATCGAGTCTGATAATACCAAACGTGTAGAAAAAAAAAATATAAAGCATTGAAAGCTGTAAATAATAATGATTGCAAATCCATGCATGCAATATAAGTGTCTTGCAGAAAATCATACAAAGGTGCAGAATGTTGTTGTAATGTAAAATACAGTGGCAGATGTTGCATCATGTAATCTTGCAGGATCATGAGAAATGTAGTCTTAAATGAATAAAGTCTACAGGATATGAACAAAAGGGTAGAAGGAGATGCCGACAACAATAACAATAATAAAGATGACTTTATAAACAGGACAGTGACCTTGTTTTCACATTCAACAAACTGGAAGCGAGATGGAAGTAGCTTGTTTCAAACTAAATAAACCTTGAGAGAAGTATGCAATAAAATAATTCTTGTCTAGAATTATAGTATATTGTATTGCAGGAATGATCGGGAAGGAGCACTTGTTTAAATCTTAAAAATACCTCACGAGGAGGTAAAGCAAAAGCACGAAGGGCCGTTGTCGCCATAATATATAACAGCCAAGGGAACTAAGTGATTGAAGTGCAACAGACAAGTCAATGTAACTGGAGAAGAAACAATGAATATTTTACAACCGAAAATAGACGACTTCAATACGCTTGAAGCGACAAAGATCTTGTTGCACTTCAACTGATCTTAACAGACAAAAAAAAAGTACTGATAGGGTTTTGGGGCATTCGAGTAATTTCGGAAGCACAGCTAGTTTCTGTCGTGCAACCAGTCCATGTCCGTTGTTACACGTCACTTACTTCCCTGTCGCACCTGTCGCTGTGGAACCTTCGTTTATACTTTTGAATCCACCTCACTTCTACTCCAACCCTCACTCTCAGTTTGTCCTTGGTGAAAACGCAGTCAATATTCCTGTGCATCATTAAACGATGAGTACAAGAAGGATTCCAATGAAAATGTTAGAGAGAATATAATAATTGTGCGCGATCCCTGGGTTCAGGGTACGAACGCTGTACAAGAAGCTACTTCTGATGGTACTCTTTTCATTCGAATCCTCGTGCAGTCAACGCGAGCATTGACAGAAGATGATGAAATATCGTGATATCGTAATCAGTGCGACATGTTAACAATTATTCGGATGTACACCAACAATAGCAAACGACCAGCTGAATATCGAGTGAAGTGAGGGCAATCGAGAAAAGACCCGTTAGCACGATGCGTCACGCGGCCAGGAGCGAAGCAACGTAAACAATATGCAAACGTCTCGATAACACCGGGAAACGTGATAACGAGTTGTCAGTCGCGGGAAATCAAATTCGATCGACGGATATTGAGTAAAACGATACTATCGTGTATATACTCGAGGCGCCGTTTGAATTCCGAAGGCGCGTTCCGAAGACGTTCGAGCCACTGTGCGATACGGTGCGGATACGGTTATGTCTATGGTGACCATACGATAACGCGACGACCTACGGTGCCGTGGCGACGTCGAAAAACATTGAACATCGGCGAGATACGACAAGATGATTGAGATATGCCGGAATCTAGCCCGGTCCTCTCACCTTCGTGCCTCTCACGCTTGTGCTTTTTGTGCTTCTTCGAACCCATGGTTTGCACGTCCGGCGACAGTTTCACGGATTATTCTAACCGGCGAAGAGTAAACACTACGTCGTGAACCACCACGGAACGCGGTTTGCGAGTCTACCGCGCTCCGTTACGTGTGTAGACAGTACGGCGGCGGCCATTGAAGACGTCACAGAACTCCAAGCCGTTATGGTGGATGCACGTCTCCCGTTTTCCCCCGCCCGGACACCATTATTCACCAGCTGCACTATCATGGCGGCGCGTCACTCGGAACCGCGCGCGATTCAAACGATAGAAGCGTTACAACCACTCTGTAAATTTGTTTTAGTTCTCAACATGAAATTTGGAGGAATGCGAATGATTATGGAGGTGATCATTAATTATATAACGTGAAGCAAGTAGAACTAGGTACGATTAGAAGTAGAACCATATACAGTCCCTCCACAGGTCACTATCATGGCGGCACACTGTTCGAAAGTGGCGCGCTTTTTCATCTGTGCATTATTTCGTAAGATGAAATTTGAATGAAATTTGAATTAATTGTGAAATACTGATGACAAATCGAAAGGAATTAAGCACGGCTTGTTCGTAATATTGAAATGCAACTGCTGCACAACATCTCAGAAGTTACAATCATGTTGTCACGTCGCGAAGACTGGCGCGCGATTCAAACTCATCTGAATGTCGATGCATTGTTTCGTCTGCTTTTTGTTTCACAGAATGAAATTTGATAAAATGCGAATATAATCGGAGATGATTATTAATTATTCAGCACCAATCAA
Organism: Lasioglossum zephyrum; assembly: GCA_028455615.1. Classification (NCBI taxonomy): domain Eukaryota; kingdom Metazoa; phylum Arthropoda; class Insecta; order Hymenoptera; family Halictidae; genus Lasioglossum; species Lasioglossum zephyrum. The sequence continues at coordinate 3,771,343 of CM052324.1, read as the reverse complement.
GTGAAATTGATTGCGACTAATTCGTAAAATGTAAATGCAACTGGTGCATAATACCTGAGAAGCTATCATGGTGGCACGCTGCAAATATTGGCGCGCGATTCGAACTGTTTCAAGCGTCGATGCACAAGAGACGTCGCGATGACCCCGCGAGTTGCCTTTCTCAATGGAAAACGTGAAACTGAACAAAACGAGGAACGTTTACACCTCCCACTAGTTTACGATATTTAAACAAGAGCGTAACGGAAACGGTCTCCGTTACACCGGCATCCCGGTATCACCACAATGCACCCGATGTCATATTTCTGTCGGTTCAATGAATTCCGCCCAGAGCTACTCGAGCGCATCCAATTAACCTGTTAACCGGCAGATTTTATCGACCATGGACACACACACACATACACAAAGGACACAGAGAAACACGATCGAAGATGATTAACAAGATCCGAACCATTGTATACCGGCGATAAGTTGGCTGTGCAGCTTGCCGCGAGCATTACTGGCACTGATCCCTTCCGAGAACAACGAGAAATATTCAGTTGCATACAAACTAGGAGAATGAGGACACCAAGGGACGCTTTACGACCCGCATCTCATCGGGTTAATCCCCTCTCGAAGACGGAAGTGCAGCTAATGCTCCGGGATGAGTAGGAGCAAATCGGATCCCGGTCGAGTGCAACTCGAACAACCTCGAAGAATCCCGTTCGTTGATGGAAGGATGGACTGACCGGTAGGAGGGAATGCATCTACGACTGGACAGGGACGCGGCGTTGTGTACGGGGCTTTAAAGGCGAAAGAGGCGCTTCCTAACCTACAAGAGACGCTTCGAGTAGCAGCACTTACCGTCCGGCGAACGAAACACTCGACCGTATTCACAGGCACGCTCTTCGAACCGCTGGGGATGCTGGACACCGGGTAGCTCGGGTGTATAGACGGAGGGTCGGGTCGCTTGGGCTGCGTCGACGTCGACGGCGACGCGATTAAAGGGGCTACGATCAGCTGTTTCGATAAAACGCCGAGAGAGCGACGAAGAGGGCGACCAGCCGAGAGAGAGAAAACCTCTTCGATGGCTCCCGGGATCCCAGGAAAAAAAATGAGCGTCGCGTACCAACGGGAGAGGCGTTTCTGTTCTTCTGGCCTCTGCTTGTAGACCAAGCCTCGACGAACACAGACGGTGCTACACAGCTCGGTATCCGACTCCCAGTCCCTTTAAACTGGCAGCACGCGATCCACAGACTACCATGTCCTCCTTGTTCCCACTTCGCCGACACGGGAAACCGCAAATCCGCGAGATTCCCTCCGGCTAGATCGCCACTGCACGGGCGTCGACCATTTTCTCACCGGTTTGATGATTGGATCGAGGCCGGTACGTTCAGCGGGTTCAGCCGAAGCCGATTCACAACGGTTACGAAACGACCGGGCGTGTACCGGACCGAGCACTGCCGAGGAACACTCGAACCTGTCGCATACTCGGCCACCGAACGCCGAGAGATATTAATGACGTGCATACGCCGCATTGTTCCATCGAACAAAAGGGATGCCGCGCGACAATGGTCGACTTCAAGGACTGGGATTCGAACGATACCCGGGGAATCTTCGGTGTAACTTCGCTCTGACGGAGCTACGCTTGCAGTATCTGCATCTTTCTCTATCTACCTATCTCTCTCGCTCTCTCTTTCTCTCTTGGTGCGACGTTGCTTTTGATCCTTTGTGGTCTTAGGGCTCGATAGGGACCGAGAACTGCTGGAATATCGATTTTGAGTCTTTTGAGACTCCTGCGAGCCACCTTCGTTCCGATTAACTGTGATAGGATCTGTTGTAGTAGCAACAGGAAACCAAAGATGATATAATAGCCAGAACTCGGATGTTTATGCAAATTTTCAGAAATCCTATAAGCAAAGAATTTCTTTCGTCCATGTGGGGATCTTTCTGAGTCGAAATGGAGTAAATACCTAAATACCATTTTGCAACTTCTGCACTCGTTCAATATAAACGTTTTTACGTATTTCACTGACTTACGATGATAGCACAATGAATTATGACTTTAAATGGCGACAGAAAATTATTAGACTTCCTGCATGCGAAATACAAGACCGTCATTACTAGTGACCCTGGTAGCGATTATGTTAATTTTACCAGCATTGTTATTTGCAGCTTGTATCGTACAACATTCAAGAAGTTAAAGCGATTTCTCTGTTACACTTTTCAGTATTGTGCACGGAACGTTTTGTAAAATACTGTGAAGACATTACTCAATGGTCGCAGTAAATGTGTCGAACAATACATGCTGAGTCTAAAAATATTTCTTACATTCTTCGAGGTACGAAAACTGTGCAATAATAGACGTCTTCCTTTAAATTAAAAACTTCAGCAATATTTTGTAGAACACTGAAATGAATAATTGCTTGTAATGTGCACTGAGAACTAGAAATTTTGATTAAATCATTTCTAATAATCAAAATGATTCCACAGTCCAATTCTTGCACAACGAAATAAAAAGTTTACAACTTGCAAGATAATTAAAAAAAAAGAGTAAAGTAAAAATGAACAGGTACACGGGTTTCCGTAAAAATAGCCAGGATTTCGGTTTACACTGTTCGGAGGAATCGATTTTCCGTGTAAATCGGGGGATAAAGGTGTAGCCAGGACATTAGCGAATTTATGTTGTGATTCGAGAGTGTTATGGTCCTGCGCTTTATCGTGGCAAAGATAGCTGATGTTATTAAAGTACTTCGGAAGGCTTCATTATCCGATCCAACGTATAAATTGATTTACACGAAGAAAATGCGCGAAGGTACGCATATATTTCACCCGGGCGGCCGCTTTTAACGACACCTTGGCGAAAAGTAATTGCCTGTTCGAGAGATCGTGCGGCGGCGTGCCCGATAAAAGAGCTACTCGCATATCGGCCGTTGGATAGAGTAGCTTTTTACGATCCGTTGCTACGGTTATTACCTCCCGTTGGTAGCCGAATGAATTTTTAAGCCCCCTACCATACAGTACGTGCCCACATATTCGAATCTACGGTGCGACCTTTAATGTCCCCTCTTTTTACGTGGGATCGAGGGATGTAAGAGTGAAATTTGCATTGTGCTGGGTCTGGGAAGACCCATGTAACATTACAACAGGGACTGAGTTTTATAGCAGCTCTAAATGGCTGTCTCTTCATCCTATGAGGGACACGATGATGCAATCCTTGAACCCTTGGCCGGATCACAAAAATTTTTCGGGCATGTCATAAAAAAGATAACTTCTTTTAAGAAGAAAATATTCATTTGTTAATTTTTAATTTGAAGAACATGTTTTTTGTAAATATGTCCTGCAGTCTATTAGAATCCTTTCGATCTTTGTAAAAGACAGTCACTCGAGTGCATGCATCACTGTCTATCTTCCTGATTAATTTGTGCAACGCGAAACACTGCATACGGAATTCGTTGCGACAGATAAGGATTGCGTGATGTAAACAGTCTGATTTGTAATGCACGATGGTGGGTCGACTGATAAAGTCCGTTCACACTAGACACGGAGAAAGACAAATAGAACCCCTTTTTGAGTAATTTCACCAGTTTGAATTTCGCATTTTTGTGCAAAATAAAAATTGCTTATTAACACGTTGGTCACGGTTTGCACTTGGGCATTAACAAAGTTCAGCACCCAAAATAACAAATTTTGACTATGTCGTTATTATGAATTTATTAAAATACGAGACTGTAGGCGTTAGAATAATTTCAACTTATTAAAATCATTCAAATAGGAAATGCAGTTTCCTCCAACTTTCGTTTCACAGAATTGACACGAACAATTTCTATTTTGCAGATTCGGAGTCGACAAATTCAGCAAAACAACTCCAAAATCCATCTATCCGAGCAGTCTTCCGTTTCCTGCTGCCACCTAGAACGGGATCCGTGCAACCGCGACGAAAGTTTCGCGATCGCTCATGCGAACGAACACGTAGTGTAATTCGCATGCATGGGGACGTGTTTATCGGCACTGGTGCAGCGGCCACGTAGGCCTGAAATATGGGGGATAGGGTTTATGAATCATGCGCTCTCTCAGATACGCTAATTCGTCAAGAGCGCATGGAAGTGCAACGTCCCGAATTAAGAACACCGAAACAATCCTTTCGAAAGATCACGATCTACGAAGTCCACGATACGGATCTGTATGTTGCTGTCTGTTGGACAGAGATCCAATTGACAATTACGTGCCCGAGCATTTCGCGGCGGTCGCACTTAAAGAGATTCCGCGATAATCAATACTCTCAGCCGCGTTAACGCCGTGTGTCTCTTTGTATGTGCAAACGTGTCGATGCAACGGGCCACGGACGGTCATTTGCATTGCTAACGAATTACCAACTGCATAACGGCTAGTATTCGCTGGGCTCATAAATGAAGACTTCTTTCGATATACTTTTGCTCGAATTAGCTTTCTGTTGATTCGCAGAAGTTCTGAGAAATGCTGGACTGTGTACTCAGGTGGATGCATCTGGATCTGATCTGCGACTCTGCTTATGCAGTTGCTACATTGGTAGTGTTTTTGCTGAACTAGCACGAGCGTAACATCGCTCTCGACGGCCATGCTATTCAATTTAAAAATTATTTCTGAGGAATTAAACGACATTTTTTTTCTGTTTCAGGCTAAACATTCAACTATCCCTTGGATTTTTAAAAATAATTTGGGATAATTACTACTACCTCTGGATCTTCATCTATATCTTCATCTATATTTTTATGAAATCCGTTGACCCTCGGTTTTCGAGGCTCTGAAATTTCGATAAATATTTTCTGTTCTATACCTAGACATAGATATGTTACTGTATACCTAAATTACCTGATGGATCAAGTACATTATAGTAGTTTAAAAAATGATTGTTAAACTGTGAAGGAAATAAATTTTCGTTTTAAATGACATTACTAAAGCACACACTAGGGGTTGAACGTAGCACTGCACGCGACAAAAAGATGTTGGGTGACTCACCTAGACCGGTTTAAGACCCCAACTCTATTAAACATATACAAGGTGTTCCACATTGAAGCAAACAGCTGCAATATCTACGGCAGCTTATCTCAAACGATAGTGGCATGTAAACAATGATTCAATTCAATTTCACTATGAAGATATCGAGGGAAATATATATACTGATAGCAGTCTAGCATTGGCAATGATCTTCACGATGTTCTGTGGACGGGGTTAATGGAAGCCCTTGCTTGTACCGAGTCGACAGTGTGTTGGTGTCGAATGGAATTTTTGCGAAATGCGAACGAAATGATCGAGTATTAGGTCACTTCAGACTTTTGATAAATGTTCCAAAATTTTTCTTGAATTGCAGCAATATCCAATTTGCAAAATTCAATAAAACGAAGATTTTAATTAGATTACATTGTGTACATTTTATTAGGATTTTATTTCGCATTTTATTAGGAGTATCCTAATTATTAATTCAATTTCTTAATTTTTAATCGGTGACGTTCGCAGTTAGGGATCAGGACCAGCAGTTTAGCAACGACATTTTGGATATGCCACGAACTTTAACTGGCACAATTACGAGCTGTATTTCAGGAGGGTCGTAAGTCGCAGCACAAGGGTGCTCGCATAAAGCAGCAAACTGAACTCGCACTCGGTCGTTCAGCTTCTGAATACAGTGAAAACAGTCTTTCTTATCACTTTGTAGCGTATCTCGTTTGGCAGCAGCGTATATTTATCTGTAATCTGTACGGAACTTGAATTCGTACTGAACGGAGTTAATCACAGCTTATACGTTTTACATTAAGAAATGTGTTCAAACAAACATACTGAACGATAAAATTAACATCGTTTAAAAGTCCGAAGATTTATATCAAATTCCGAAGATTGATATAAATGAATGTTCTTAACGGAGTTGCTATTAATAAATTTTATTGGGTTATTTGTGATTATTTCTTTCAGATAATGAAATGAATCGCACCGTTGACGACTACGTAATGATCTCGCAAAAAAATATATTTCTTAAAATCAAAATAGTTCGCGAGACTTTTTGATCACTCAAACGAGAGAGATAATGCTTTTAATTTTTTAATATTCTGTGGTTATGTGCAAGGCTTCTTCTTTAATATGTAGGAGCTATTTTAATTCTACACGACACCAGTAAAAAATTGCTACGTGAATAAAAGAAGATCTCTCTTGGAACGTTAAACAGTCTTCTGTGAGACTATTTATAGAATGCGGATCTTATGCAGATTTAAGGTTTTTTTCAAAGATTAAGTGGCAAAAACGATAGGTTATTTCAGTACTCCTTTTTTTGTGGAAAGACGTAGAATAAATCTGTATTCGAGAAAGAGCTTATTTTGCAAAGTAGCATTTGCTATAAAATAAAAGATTGACAATCTACTTTTTGTTGCATCCGTGGCAAATTACTCGATTTACTAATATTCCTAAAGTGTGACTATCAAATAGAGAAACGTTATACGACATTTAATGAAACCAGCTACTCTTGAAATAAAAATTTCCACGTAAGTATACACCTTATTATACTAGAAAAGAGAAACATACACACCATACATACGTATTAAATCATCACTGACATAATAATAAATCACTTTCACTATTTTGCAAGTTTTGGAGTCATCGAAGACATTGATATCGACACAAACGAAACTAATTCACTCCTTCAACCAACAAAAATTCAAACCCTCACAAAATCTCCTCAAAAATCCATCACGAACCACATTTCCTCATTATCCACTTACAATATCTAATCATGATTAAATGCACCTCACCCAAACACGTTCCTGATCCAATCTGTTTCCAGCAATACCTCTCTCTCAACGACACAGCATCGGCGTAGCCACCACAGCACACCATGCACCGAGGCGCTCAGCAGTACACCACCAGAACCACATAACGCGCCGTTAACTTCGCCGACGGACGGGCGCAACACAAAGGACTCGGTTTCAATTTCATGAACGATCCTCGCCACGGTGATTCACGTGGCTCGCCCTCCCGGGTCGCCGTTGACAGCCAATGGCGTCCGCTGTCGGGTGGTCGGCGTCGATTGTTACGCTCCTGTCTCTAACAACGGTGCGACGATGGCAGCGGTAGAGCCACGCGTTGGCTCTCGCATTGACGTACTCTCATGCACGCACACGTGGGTACGTGCATCGTCTGGTTTAGTTCGGGTGTCGGCGCCTATGGACGTCTGGCAGAGGCGTCGTAACCGCGGGGGCCCCCTGGCGTATGGGCGTGCAGGGAAACACGCGTGTGTTCCGTGGCTCTCCGCACACATCCGTACACGCACACATATAAAACCCGGCGATCAGGCCGAAGCCACGAGCAGTGCTTGTGACAGCGCAGCCGGCAGTTCCCAAAGCAAAGGCAGCGGCCACGGTAGCGAGCGCCGCGCGGTTCGTTCGTCTCGTATTGTCACGCCGACCTAAGTCAGCGTTACTTACTTCTAACTCCGCTAGCTAGCGACCGTCAGTTCAGCGAGAACTGTGTTGTCAGTAACTGTGTGACTCAAAACTGCATACTATCATTGGTGTTCCTGGAAAACAAAGGCAGCCGATAGCGAGTGCGGTTTGCTCGTTTCGGAGTTCCGACCTGCTACACGTCAGCGTTCCTTACGTCTAACATTAACTAACTTTGTTAGCAAAACTGCGTTGACATTGGTGTTACTGGGAAGCAAAGGCGGTCCCTTGCTTAACCATCAGCTAGCTTTGTCATCTAGGAAACTGTACTCGCTCAACTGGTTTTATCACAAAGCAAGGCAGCGGTCACCATAGTCAATGTCGCGTGGTTCCTTCATTTGGTAGTTTCACGCAGTCCTGATTGAAACCAACAAACCTAGAGTCAAACATCAACTTTGCTAGCTAGTTACATCGGAGGTTCAGCGGGTGTTTACAGTACTTCTAGCACTATTCCAACGCAAGGACATGGTAGCCAAAACTGTATTCACAGTACTACTGCAAAACAAAGACAATGATCACCTTTAGCTAGCGCCACGTGGTGCGTTTATTTCGCAGCGTCACGCAGACTTTTTCGAAGTAACTAACAATAAGTCTTGACAACAACCATCGGTTGGCTTTGCTAGTTATCCGCTGTCTGAAGTATCCATAATTTCATTCACCCCACTATTACTGGCGCTACTACAAAGCAAAGGCAGCAGCCACGTGTTAGCTGCTCTTGGCAACGGTTGTTGACAACAACCATTACTTAACTTTGCTACCCACCTATCATCGGAGGTTCAGCAAGAACTGTATCGACAGTGTGGTTTGTTCGTTTGAATTCAACGATCCTAACTCGACCAACATAGATCTCCGTCAGCTATCCTTCATCGGAGCTTCAGCTCGAACTGTACTGACAGTAGCCGTGCGATTCAAAACTGTACTCCCAGTACTATCACTGGTAATACTACAGTGCACTAGGAGTCACGTGTCTTTCGTGCCGGTGCGTCCCACAGCCGGCTCACCTTTGTGCGAGCGATAAAGGAAAAGAGAGCATCGCGAGAGACACGGTCACCTCCCCTCCTGCCCGCACACATAGTGATTCGCCTCTCTGTGTGTGTATGTGTGTGTGCGAATATAAAAGTGTGTGCAGATAGCGGCGACCCACGTGTTTCTTTCTTTCGCGATTCGTCGTGTTCGACCCTCTCTCTCTCTCTTTCTCTCGCTGTCCGTGTTGATTGTATTCGTGGTTGTTGTCAGAGGCTCTCGTCGCAAAAACCACCGGCCAGAGGCAGCTGACGTTGACTATCATTGGCGAATGGAGAACGCGTTCGCCAATCGACGAAGACGCAAGTGTTGCCCCGGTCACCGTCTAGTTTGTTTACCTTGCACTCGGTCGGAGTAGCAGACGGTGCACACGATTCAGAGACTGTAGGGTGTACACAACGGTGCAAGCGAGAAGTCGACGGTGTGTACAACTTCGTAGAGATAGATTGAAGGTGCACGTAGTGTTTTTTCTGGTGTTGATCACGGGAGTGGACCAGGTTCATAGCGAGGATTATGGAGCGGTTCAGAGTCACGCCGGCTAACAGCGCGCAGTTCGCGCAGCAACAACAATCCTTGGATTATGGTGAGTGAACATTTGGGGATCATGGTATCAGTTGGTTTAACCGGGGCCCTACTCGAGTCAGACTCGTGAATGAAGATTCTGAACTAATAAATATGTTATTAATTTGGAGAAACATAGGCATACAATAAATATCAATTTTGAACATGAAATAGTATAAAGATAAAAAGGATTTACCCCGGTCTTAGTATATTGTCATTAGACCGCGGGTCTTCATGCGAAATGAAAATTTTCTACAAGTGCTGTAGGATAGAGGAGTCACTAAGAAACATTTTTTCAATTCTTTTAATCCTTATAACGTTTCCAGTCACTAATTACCAACTTATTGTAATTGTTAAAGGATGAATCCAATTTTCATTTGATTCCAGAGTCTTGTAATTGAAGACAATTTGAATACACAGTGTAGAACATTCGAGGGGCAAAGAAAATTGGTAGAATTCGAGGGCGAGGGTTGATAGTTCATTACGGGTGGTCGTGTTTGAGAAGATGTGTCGTCCATGTGTGACAGGACAGACTTTTAATGGGAGTGAATCGACTGGCTCCGTTAATTGATTACTTTCGCTGGGCTAAACTGGAAGCCCATTACGACGCCTCCTGGCGTCGGGCGAGGATCGATCGACCTTGACGCGAAAACCTTTAATTCTGTAGGCCTGTTCTGTAGCTAGGCCTGTCGACACGAATTCTGCACCGTCACCGGTTTTACAGAAACGAGTGGAGCGAGCGTGTCGCGTTCTGCAGAAAACTCTTTGTTGTTGGACCCTTCGCTGGTTCGAAGGAAAATCGGTTTTCTACGTCATACGGGCCTGCTTTGCTTTTGAAGAGCTCGGGGGAATCGGTATTTGGAGACTATCTCTCGATACCTGAGACACCGGGGAATAATTGTTTACTCCATTACGAAGGAAACTCTGGGGAAACCTGAGGTTTCGGGCTGACGTGGGAATGGGGAGGGGGCGAACAGGTATTGTGACCTTCGAATAATTCCGGGACTGCTATTCTAAATAATAGAACCGAGGATGGAACGAGCAAACAATGGAGAAGGAACAAAGAGAAAATTGAACGAATTTGTTTTTCTTCATAAATGTATAAAATCCGCTGTCACTTTTAAAATGACGATCACTTTTTTAATGTTGCACCATACTTGGATTTTTCTGAGCAGTTAGAACGATTAGTTAACTACATGATGTGAACAGAAATTTTGAAAGAATTGCAATTATAATGAAAATACTACAAGTTTACAACTTTTTTATACAGGTCTACATTGAGAATTTAAAAATGTTGTAGATCTGTATCAATCATACATACTCTGAAAATTTCGTCGAAGTTAGTGACTAAAATTTTATTAATAGACTTTTTTGCGAATTTGTTTCACAACTAATATTTCTAATTTTTGAAATCAAGATCCCCGATCTTGAAGAACCGTCAACGGCAGACAATTCGTGTGACGGATCGTTTCGGAGTGCGCCAGTTTCGAAGGGAATCGGCATCCCGGAAAATCTCAAACGATCCCTATCGTGTCTGTTAACGTCGGCCAAGTTCGTGCTTGTGCATTCTCGCCGATCCCCGTGTTACCGATATCTCACGTTACCGATCGCTATCAATCGCGAGACACGTCGTCGGATGCCGCACACGAGGTGTGCGTCGACGATCGGCAATAAAATCGCAATGGTTGGGTACGCGTCGATCACGAACACACAAGACGTAAGATGCAACGTAATACCGTTTTCCAGCGGGAACGAGATCGCCGTACACTATTCGATAACGTTGCGAGGACGTTTGATAACCGTCGCTTCGGAGTCGCGTTACCGACTCCCAGATTTTTTCACGCTGACTCAGGAATCTTTGCCGGCTTCACCTTTATTGTCCTTCTGACAGCTTGGTTGTTCAGGTGGAAAACAGACCTTCGGTTCTCTCTTTTGAAAAATTCGTCTTTTGCTGGCGAGGCGGATTTTTATTTATTAAAAATTGTCTGCTAACAGTAGGTGGATTAATTTAATCTCATAAGTGCATAAAAATGAAATGGTTAAAGCAATCTTCAACCCTTAAAACTCGAGTTACGACTCTAAGGTGTCTAAAAATTGCTATATCGTTTCTCGAAATATTGTTGGCATTATTAAATTTGTTTGTATTTAATAAATTATAAGCATAATCCCCGTTAGCATTAATTCGAACACAATCCAGGGTCTTACGACGTTGTTGCTGTTTTCTTTTAATTTTGTTGATAAATTGTGCCTTTGATTGGTCTATCGGTAGAAATTCGGGTCGTTAGCGTAAACCGAAAACAGTTTTGCGTCAGTCGCGGAAGAGAGTTGTCGTCGTGCTAAAGCAAGGGGAATGCTTCTAGCGATGTGTTTACCCTTGATCCGAATTAGCCACGCACTCTCCTCTTCAGCCGTTTCCCTCGAGAAGCTGACGTAGTCTTGTGAGTGGACCGCTTCTATTCCTACGTTTCCACGTCGCATTGTGCGCTAGTCCCCGCCTAATAGGCGTACTTTCCTCCCTCAACCCTTTCTCGATTTTCAATCCTTTTATATTCTTTTCAGACATTTCAAGCACTTATAAAATTCCACCAATACTACGACATCTTCAATTGTACACAAAACTTTAATACACTATGGTTATTGAATGTTTGTTATTAAACTAAAATATTGGAACGTCGTGGATAGCTCATTAACAATTCTTCTTGGAAGTAAAATAACGATGCTAAATTTGGTTATCGTCTAGAACAATTGTTTGATTTCGAAGTTGGGTTTTAAATAAGGGGTTGGAAATTATTTTGCGGATTGTGTGTTATGCGGGTAGTTTATATGCATGACATTTTATTTTCGCGATACGATTCCGAATTAGTGTCTACGAAGCGCACAGTGAGGTGGGAAGATCTATAGATTCTGCAACGCGCGGGAAACGATCAACGATCACTTATGAGCCGCGTCAGAGGCAGCAGAGTCACGCGAAACACCTCGTTCATTCTCGCCCAGCCATTGTTGCACCCCGGCAATATTCAGAGCAGCCGCTCCAAAAATAAAGTATCGATGTAACGTGGCTATTGTCAAGGTCGGCCACCTTGATTCCACCCGGACCACGGAGATTTGATTGGATCAGTGCCTCTCAACCACCCCTGGGGAAATAATCCGCATCCTCTATTGCGAACTGGATCTACTCTGACGCAAACCTCCGTTTCTTTGTTAGCATTCCAGTCGGAGCTTTGTAACGGAATTTTTAAGTAATATCGAAATGCAAACATCATTTGGTTTTCTCACGTTAACTTTAGATGAACATTCGAATCTTGTGACGTCAGATGATTCGCCGCTAATAAAGTCAAATATGTTAAATATAATTTTTACATTTAATTTATTCTGTTCCTTTAGAATGTCTTGTTTCAAATAATTTCTAATTTCAAAATATTGCTATCAAAACGTTAGAGTGAACGTGAACTTACGAAGAACATAGAATTCCTATTTCTTGCACTGCAGCATTCACGACGGTAAAGTAAATGTACAATGCACAGTCTTGTGTCTTAACGTAAATTATTAACGGCAGTAAAGGAAATGTACCAGTAACACAGAATTGCTGTTTCTTGTAATATATTATTAACAATGGCCCTGACGAGCTTAATGGACAAAGGAGTTGCAAGTCAAAGGGTCATTTATTTTCTCAATTGTTATATGACGGGTTGAAGTTGACTCAAAGGTTAATAGCAGTGCTTTCACCGCAATTAATCCCATTTATCTCGTTCATCTCATTTATCAGGAGCTTTAGCTTCGTGAGCGAATCTAAAAAGCGTTCGAGATGGAATAAATTAGCGGTAAAGCCATTCGAGATACAAATTAAAATAATCCATAACGAGATGCACGCGTTCGGAGGTCACCTATCGCTCGTCGACACGCTGAACTCCGGTAATATCGGTCTTTGCACAGCATCCCTTGTAGTACGAGCCATCGTTGACCTAGAAACTAGATTCTGGATGGCGACGGTCGCATGACACGCGTTCATTAAAAATGTTTTTCATTTACCTTCGCGGGAGGGATCGTCAACCCCTAAGCTCGCGTTATGCGCGCATCATAAATATCCGAAAAACCCCATTCCACCAACCCTCCTTCATGCTTATTCTTCTACTCTAGCTCTTTCTCTCAATTTTTGTTTCTTCTACTCGCTCTATCTCTCACAATTTTTGTTTTTTCTATTAACTCTTTCTCGCAATTATGAACAAATAACACACATCAAATCTATGACCACAAATCTATTCTGATACCTAAATTGATTGTTACCCTCATTCCTTATTTAACACGTTACTTTCAGGATCCCTCATAATGTCTCGATTTCCACCCTCTCAGTTTTCTTTTACCTTTTCTTTCTCCCTTGGTTCACATAAGAATCACTCGTGGTCCCTAAGCTCCCTCGGTCTAAGCAAACGATAAATAGCTGAAAGAATTTACTTCACTGATTTTCCCTATCTATTCAGCCTCTATAAAACTAACAATATTTAAATTTTTCATAAATTCTTCTTTTTTCAATTGCATGAGAACCACTCACTCCAAAGCTCCCTGGTTATAAGCAAACGTCAAATTCTAAAACTAACCTGTCCCACTGATACTTTTTCATCCCACCTGCACTCTCCGCACCTCTTACCACCATCACCAGCCAAACACCTCGATTCCCACCCCTCGATCTTCAACCCCCAAAAGACCCGCAACGAAAGAGAACAAGATCATTCTCCTATTTTTTTTCTCTCTCGTTTCGCATGAGAACCACTCGTGGTCCCTCTAGCCGGTCGAAGGCTGAAGTTCGTCGACGAGAAACCCAACGGTTCAGGGCGGGGTGCAAAGGGGCAGCTGCATCCCTGCTACAAAAGCCGAGGCACACCGAGGGGTCGATAATCATGCAACCCCACCCTACCGTTGGTTGTATTTCGCCGTACAGTGTCTGCGATCCGTGCACGTGCTGGACTTGTGCACCAACCACCCTGCACCCCTTTCACCGATATATAAACCAACCGTGTATACTGCATCACCTCTACCCCTCCTCCCTCCATCCCTCTCTGCCCACCCCCGCAACCACCCTCGCGCGCGCGTTATCTGTCGACGAACGTCACGGTTAGGTGGCGTGGAAAACCAGTGGCAACATGTAATACGCGACGCTGTAACGGCTTGTTAATTTTACCGGGACAAAATTAATACCCCGTTATTAACCCCTTAATCAAACCGGGACGAAACGTGTCTAGAGAACGTCCCGCGGACGTTCGGTCGGACGTTCTATTCACGGTTCGTCGGACGTTTCGTTTGTTGCAGCTCAACCCTTTCCTGCGAAATTTGTTTGCTTGGGGTGGTCTCGTGGTGGGGGTAGTTTTTCCATTCCCTAGCGCACGATGCAGCGTACGCTGAAACGTTGATATCGGCGTATGAATAATTAATGCACGAAATGAAAGAACTTTTCACAGTTCTACCCGCTTCGGCCTGAAATCATGTTATGAACGTGGCAAATTTTATGCGGTTACAAAAATTGAATTTATTCGGACTCGTGGACTCATCCACGCTTTTTGATTAAAAAGTAGATGTAATTGGACGAGATACTTTTCTCATGTTATGGTTACAAATTTAATTAGCCATGGAGGCTTAATGTTGATGTTCCACTATTTTTTAATTTTTTAGTATTCGTATGTGTGTAAATTGAAGTACTAAAAATTAGGTCGAAAATTATTGACGTATAAAATAAGGAAAAATTAAATTAGCTATGGAGGCTTAATGTCGATGTTCGACTATTTTTTTAATATTTTAGTATTCGTATATGTGTAAATTGAGGTACTGAAAATTATTGACGTATAAAATAAGGAAAAATGGGAGAGCTGTGGGGGATACAAAAATTACAAAATGGAGGAATGGACTGAAAGAGTGCAAGGGTGGGGTGTACTGTGGAGAATATACACCGCAGGGCAAAGTTTGAAGCGTGTTATGGCAACAGAGAGGACGTAAAGTGTTGCTTCAGTTGATGAGTGTATTCATTGCAAATATTGTTCGATAGTAAAAGTCATAATTTTGAAGTGTTAATTACTGAACTTCAAACCTGACATTATATTTTATTTTCTGTACGTAACAATTTAGATGAAATTTTACTATCTCCAGTTACTGTCTATATTCCTGTCTCTATTTATCAATCCGATAAAACAAGTACATTCAAATTTAAAATAATATTCTGCATCATCTCAAATTTTTTTATTTTTCGAAATGGACCACCATGATCAAAAATGAATTATAAATAAAAAAAAATACGCTTGAAAAGATCATAATAAATTCGAGTACGAGAGAACGTCGCGACGCCACGCGACCCGTGAGCCTCCACGTGATTGCGCCCATTTGTTACTGTATGTTGCTCGGATTGCATATATCGTCTTGTTTACCAAGCAGCAAGACGTCTAATAAGGCTTCGTTCCCGCAGAGATTCCGAAAGTCTCATACACATACGTACACGTGACCCTCCGGTTAACAGAAGTAGTGTTGAAGAAGAGAGGCGAGATTGAAATTTCCCTGGGAATATTTGTCATCGCGGCTCCATGTACAATCAGCCCGTTCTTCTTTCGCTTATGTCACAGTCTAAATAGAAACAGTTTCGCGCAATATATTGCACCCTTTGTCGGGGTGTCACCCGAGAGACGTGGCGCCCTCAGACGAGCGAAACTGGAGCGTGTAGCTTCGGGCGAGGGATAGAAACCCTTTTGCTTTGTCGGGATACGGACTGCTTTCGTTGCGATACACAATACACCAGTCTAAACAATCCTATCTATTATGCCACTCTGTAATTAGCGGACCGGATAATGATCCTTACTAATTATCTTCTTAGTTATACCTACTGTATTCTCTATGTCCGACATTCTGCCGATCAATTTTTTCAGCTGTTGCAATTTCGCATAATTCCTCCAGTGATTCAATAATCACTCGTCTCAAAAATATTTTGCGGAGATTGAAGCTCTTTGAATGAAGATATACAACCCTAATCTTAAGTTAAATTTCTTCTTCTATAGTTACTGTAATTATATGTAATATCATAGTTCAGTTTTAAAAATAAGTTGCACCCAATCTAATCGATTTTCCTTCTGTGAGTTTGCAGTCTTCCACCCCTTCTTTGAGCGATCAATCCCTAATTTCGTCCCTGAAATACTTTATGAGGATTAAGTCCTCGCGAACCATTATACTCTATCATTAATGTACCAGAAAATAATCTCTAATCGTCTACTTAATTATTTCTTTCGTAAATTTTATAAATCGATTTTTCATCCTTACTCTGATAATCTTGAAACATTGGATCTGTAATTATCAACAATATTTTATGAGGACTGCTCTTTCACAAATCCTCTTCGAACTTGCTACACTATCCTAACAACAAGTTTAATGTTGTTTGTCATTATCACAAAAATGGGTAGATGTAATTTAAAACAGTAAAAATATTAGAAGAATTTAAAAATATTGTTATATTATTTTTTCAACTTACAAAACATTAAGAAAGGTAGAAAAAGTTTATTTTGCGTAAAGATCCGTTGTCTAGTTATTACTGAACGAGAAAATAATCATCTTAAATATCGTGCCACTGGTGAGCTAGATTTTCCTCTCTGCCGCATTTTCTTATTATGTTTTGCGCGATTAAATCTCTAGTTTCATTTAAAAAATTCTTTATGGGGATCAGACTCTTCTTTGACAGGATTAAGTTCTTTCTAGGACGAGATACACAATACCCGGTTTTTATCCATATTTCATTACATTTTGTTTGTTACACTGCTGTGCCTTGAGTAAATCTAAACATATTTTTCATTAAAAAATTCTTTTCTGATTCGCACAAATTAGGAACCTCATTTTTCTTTATTGGGTATCTCTCTTCTTCTCTCTAACCGTCTTCTAACAATGGAGCTTGCAATTTCATTAAAAAAATTCTTTACAAGGACTCCTTCAAATTCTTCCTCTATCAAAGATATTTTAACATCATTGATATTAATTTTCCCGAACAAATGACGTGTCTTCTAGGATCCTTTCTTTAAAAATTGGCTAGACTCGGTGACTCAACGTCCTTTTTATAATCCGACTTATACCTGTTTCAATAGCCTGCAACTATAATTTCACTTCAGAAGCCTCTTCTAAGACCGAAAGCTCTCATTTACACCAATCAGGTCTCTCGCAAAAGCCACTTTCATCTGCCAATTTCACACGACAGCACAAACCCCAGTCAATCCTATCAACTTGCCATCCACACGCCGAACAACCCCAAAAAGCAAACTTCGCGAGAACTTTCTTGCACTCGCCATGCTGGCAGTAAGCAAACAAGACCGGAACCGCGAAGTGAATCCTCGATCAATTTCGCCGATCGAGGCCTCTGTTCGGCGTGGTTTGATTTGCATAAAGATCTCGCATATCGTAGAGTCGCGCTCGGTCCAAAGACAATTTTTCGCATTAGCATTCTCTCCTGTTCGACTGCATCGGGTATCCGGGTGAATTGATTCATCCTCGCCGGTCCAACGATCCGGTATCTTACTCGAGCGATCGAGCGTGTAATCACGATTCGAAAACATCCAAGCGAGTGTTTGAACACATCCTATGCTCCCGAGAGGCTATCACGAGCTGCTTTTGACCGACCACTATAATTAATTTCAACTCTGTTCCCGTAGCTGCGAGATAGAAACGGGACCCGGGACGCGTGTGCTCTCTGTGTGAACTGTGTGCGCTGCACGAGGCTACTTCCGAGCCCCTGGAGTTCATCGTTTAATCCATAAACCTGTATATACATACATACCAGGGCTCCTCCGGTCCCACGGCGTCTACAGTTAACCACTTTGTCTATATCCCTTGGCGCGAGTTCCGAGTGTAATGAGTCGGAGGAGAACGAAACGACGACGATCGACGTTCTTTTGTTTTGTTTCAACCAACCATTGTCCCACGCCTGACTTCGAACTTGTTCGAGCAGACTCCCTCCCTTGTTCCGGCGATGGGACAAATCCATTACGTTCTGGAATCTCCTCGAACCATAGATGGACCCCATCCTCTTATTTGTTTCATGTCTGAGGTCACTGGAAGTTGTCGGCTGTAATTGTCTCTCGGAGAAAATGAAAGAAGGGACTTCAATGGTACTAGAATTTTTCCTTTGACTGTACGAATTTATTCAGTGTTAGCACAGATAAAATAGCCATTCCAAAGAGCAAGTATTTTATTAATTTCTTGAATTGCAATAAAATTCAATATGTAATTTTTTTTTATTTAACGTCGTTTTTTTTATTCTTACGTGAGAATTATTTCGCGACGGGACCTATAGTTTAGAATAAAGGTGGGTTCCGAACCACCTTGGGCACCACAGTATTTAGATGGAACATGGGATATTCAATATGTACTTGAACGAGTAAAAGCATCCGGTAAAAATGGAATGCTTCGTGCTCATTAGTAAGAAACGAACTTTCGAGACTTCGTAACGCAACGCTGATGGGGGTGAGCATAAAAGTTTGACGAAGAATTTTTTCGGACACTTCGCCGTCTGCAAACAAGCCTCGGCTTCGCATCGTTAGCACGAAGATCAATGTTTCCCGGCTAAAACAGCAGCGTCGCGAGAGTATTCCGTCTTAGCTTTCGACGAAAGTTCTCCGTCTCGCAGAATCCTCGAGATGTTTCTTACAGACAGAGGCCTGGGGCGGTGGCTGGTACGCGATTAACAGCCCCGACGCTTTCGAAATAAGGGAAACGAGAAGAAAAGAAAGCGTGTACACGCGAGAAGGATGAGGTGACCTAACGAGAAAGCTCTCTCGGAGAGCGCGAAGAACAGAGGCGGCGCGCAAGTTTCGCCAGACCTTTCGCTCTCGGATCGCAGATGGCATTGTGTACACGCCGAGAGGATATGTATTATGCATACGCGTCTGCCCGTAGACGTATGACGGCCGCGTGTGTCTACCATCGTACCGGCCGTATTACCGGCGTACACAGACATTTCGCCGGGCCTGGCACATTGCCAGCCCCACAGATCCCGGGCCTCTCTCTGTTTATCAACAGAGAATTATGCTAACGGGGCCGATCGCGTGTTGCCGGTTCACCATTTGCGTAACGCGCCACACCGACGCGTCGCGACGTCCCCGTATGCTAGAAAATTATTTCGATAGTCGTTTGGACTTGCTCCGAGTTCTTTGGCTTCTGTATTGTTGGATCCCGAGCTTGGCATTTCTGGTACAGACCGTTGAAGTATTGTTGCAGATTTGTTCAACCCTTGCACTGGTTGCTTATACATAGTTGCACTAGACGTGCTCGTATCAATTCAGTGGTTTTACTTTATCAATCTTAGTAATCTTTGAATCATCTCTAGTACTCCTTGAATCAACTGTGGTGGTTTATGAATCAGCCCTGGTCGGTTCAGAGTGGAACTATAGTTTTTGAATCAATCGTGGTAGTTCTTTGACCAATCCTATAGACTTTTGAATCAAATCTAGTTGTTTTAGAATAAACGTAGTAGC
>CM052324.1:3636418-3745425 GCA_028455615.1 Lasioglossum zephyrum | reverse complement strand
GTGACACTGAAGTGAAACATCCTGTATAGCTTTGCATCGGTGCCAAAGTGAGAAAGAGGGAACACGTCGGGCTGCGAAGCGTTAAAAATGATTGGCATGCTCGCGGCATAAATTTTGCGTCACGAGAATTCCAGCGGTCGGGTTCGATCGATAGAACTCCGGGTATTTTGATAGTTGACATGTACGAGCAGTCCGCGATCCATTGCAGAACAGGATCGGTAAATCAGACGATATCTAGCCATCTTATCGCGTGGCCGGTGGATGTCAAGGCCGTTTTCGATAATCATTTAGCATTATGCGGACAACTGCGTGGGTGTAGCGGCGCTCGGACCGTGTAATCGCGTTGTAAAGTACATGCACGGGTCGTGTTTACAAGTATACGATCCGCTAACAGGAAACGGGAACCGGTTGGCTGTGAACGGTCTTTAAAGGGTCTTCTTAAAATATCACCCTACTGCCATTTACACGCTGAACCGGTCTTATTCGTCATAATTAGACTGCGGATTTTATGCACTTATTTAAAAATGAGTAAGCGCAATTTAAAACAGGAGAAACACTTCGTGCATTTGTGGTACCTGCAGATTTATTAAATACAAGGTAGAATTAATATTATTAAAATATGACAATAATCTTAATTTATTGATTAGTAGAATTCTTTGAACAAGTGTGAAGAATTTACAGTTATTTAAAGATCCTCACTTTCCCTGTTTATTTTTAATTAGAAGTGCATTGATCGATGCTTCCCAAAATAGCCTACAGCGTTCTTAATATATTCCTTAGCTTCTTGGTTGTATTTTTATAAAATCTTAGACAGGATGATCTTTCATGGTCGTTGTACGCAGAATATAAAAAATGGAGGCCGGGTATGAAGACGATACGTAAAACGAGAAGTGCCTCTGTTAAAAACATTTAATCTTCTGAATAAATATGGAGGTATAGTGAAAATATAGATTTCCCTATCTTCTTTTATAAATTTTAAATTATTATTAGCATCCTGA
Organism: Lasioglossum zephyrum; assembly: GCA_028455615.1. Taxonomy (NCBI): domain Eukaryota; kingdom Metazoa; phylum Arthropoda; class Insecta; order Hymenoptera; family Halictidae; genus Lasioglossum; species Lasioglossum zephyrum. Next base: position 3,744,427 of record CM052324.1, on the reverse strand, counting down.
CGATTTCAATTAAACAGTGAAATGTACTTAAACTAGAGGGTTCAAAAGAGGTTAGTAATTCCAGTCACACAAAATAGTTCTTATCCTTAATTTTCAAAAAGCTTTAAATAAACAGTCTAATTAGTACAAAATAAATCATGAAGAGTTAAAAGATGGTTGATTATCACAAGTCACAATAAAAATGTGCAAAATAAAGAAGCGCCCAGTATAATTATAAGATATAATGACAAACAATATCTTTATGTAGAAATTGTATTGCACAATGATTGATTTATTTCCTTTTTCAAAACTTACTGTGTTTCTATTTGATTTTTTACGCTTTTCTATTGGATATGACCGGGTGCTTCTTTCTTTTGCACAGCAGTCTATTTCCCCTGAAACAATAACCGAGCGATTCTTATGCCACAGAAAATTTTCGAGTGCGAGATTGGAGTATCGATAGTCGAGCGATTAAATAAGAGGTTCGATGTTTTCGGCATCGCCGGCTCGCGAGTCTCGTTTCTGATATATCAGCCACCGGGTTTCATACTCTCGTTCCGCCTTCGGGGATGGGGAGGCGGGCTGAGCTGGAAACGTATCAGACTGCAATAAATAAGAATCTTACGTGCGCCAGGCATTTTCCAGTTCCCAGTCTCCTCATACTTACAGCTGACGTTCTCCGATAATACGCCGGAACAGAACCTCCTCTCTATACTTACTTACGTGTACGCGACTCTGGGACATTTAATATCCTCTCTCTCTCTCTCTGCTTCCATCCATCCTCTTCTCCCCGTGCTATAAGCGCGGAGAATATTTCATCCCTCTATTATATGCGAGGGAGGAAAAAATGAGGAAAAATGTGAATAAGGGCGACGACATCGGTATTCAACGGTTGCACACGTGGATCGATCCTCGTTCAACCCTTTCGTGCCCTTAAAATGTTCCGCTAGTCCCTTTTTCAACCATTCCACCCTCTGCAGTCATTCAATTATGCTCCCAATATTTTTTCCAACCCTCCTACCCTTACGAAGATATCCAGATGAGAATTTTTCATACTTATTTTGCTTTGGATAAATAATTTATTATCGAAGATGAGGGAAATTCTTTTCGGTAATTATTGTTTGAATTTGTTTTATCGGAATTAATGATATAGTTTTATAGTATGATATTTCATGATTATTAAGAGTTTTGTTACTAATTTATTTTCAGTACTTGTTGCTCTTTATTTATTGCATATGATCATCCCGTATTAAACTATGTATTTCACGTACCTCTAAGTGTATTTTTAAAATTATCAGCTCGCACGCTCGATCTAGATCGAGGTCTGTGGAAAACAATTTGAAAGTCCAGCGGCGTTCGACGCTCCTAATTACAGTAAATCGGACTTCTACCGATAGTCTATCGAGAAAGAATCGAAGATGCACGATCGTACGAACTCGTTATCCAATGTTGGTTTTAAGGGGCACCTCGGTGTAATCGTAGAACTAGAAACCCAGAGGAACAATCATGACTTCCGGTGAGCGAATTATCTAGACTTCCAGATACTTTGCAAGTTTGCTCGGCGAACTGTTCCGCAAGTTCGAGAGGCGGCGAAAGTTCGAACGGCCCAGCCGTGCCCGGGGGTGTTCTCTGTGTGTGTGTCCACTGTTGCCGACATGGAAATTGAACCCGTAATTGTCTCTTTGTTTAGCGGATTTTAATTGAGTTGCGCCGAACTTCACCCCCTACCCCTGCACCATTGCGAGGAAAATAAACGAGTGAATTTAGCCGGCGATAGTCGCTGTCATAAAGGAGGATTACTCACAAGGGAACATGCGGACATGACAGTTTGCCATTCTGAATTTTGCTTGGTAGGATGCTACCATAGATGTGTGCATCTCGTAAATTCTTTGTTTAATCGTGGGCTCTCATTGGGCTGGGTAGTAATTGGTTTATACATTTTTGATGATCGATAAATTCTGATGGTAAAATAATCGACACAGTTCAGTTTTCACAATGCACCATTCTTGTTGTTTGATTATGCATTCTTCTTCAGCTCTTCAAATTATATTGCACGATTATGAAGATAAATACTTTCAATTGTGTTTGTTGATTATCGATCGTAAGGTAGTTTATAACAAGGAGTATAGATGATCTCATTTTTAATTCCTTAAAAAATGATTTTCATCGTGCAATATGGATCCTTTTCAAGAAAGAAGAAACAACAGTGTCTGTAAATTTTTAAAAGAGTTTTCAATTTTAATGTACTGAAAAACAGATTTAAATACAAAATTCAAAATAATGATAATGAATTACCAACCTGCTTTATGAAAAAATTAGAGACAGGAATATATGTATAAGCACATGTTGTTTCAGTGCCGGTACACAGGTTAATAATAATAAATACTTTCCTTTTACAAGAACAAAATTTCGAAGTACTAGAATTTTTAATGGATTTTCAACAGTTTAAATTGAACGCTATCTGATTGGTAAGCACAGACGAATTAAATTCACCGAATTTTAGTTTGATATTCAGAATGGAATTTTACAAAGATAAATTTTGGGTTTGGTAGAATGAAGTTTTTATTTTCAGCGGTTTGTTGAAATAGATTTCGTGAGCATAGTAACCGATTGGATCGGCGAAGAATTATCAGATCGCGCCGGTGAGTTCGATCGTGATTCGCCAGAGCTTCGAAATAGCCTAACCGGGGCGAAGTTCATTGTCTGCGACCTTATTCCGGCTCATATTCCTGAATGCAGGCCTCGGCTGTTAACTGGAGCGCGGCACGCAATTTCTATCCTAGACCTTCGTGCCCGACGTTTCGTTATCGAGCGATCCTTGGCGATAATTGGACGGAGAACCGGCGATCTCGAAACGGTATCGGCTTTTGTTGCCCGGGCTCTGCCTTTGCCGCGTTCGTTTCGCCTCGTCGCTAGCGGAAAGATCTGCTGAATCGCCTATTTTTTGGACCAAGTCGTTCTTTCAGTCACGGGTTGCATTGTCGGCCGAAATACAACTTTATCTACTGTCACTGAGAAATTCCCAGACATCGAGATTCGATCACACACTGCAGAGCTGGTTATCGAAACTAATAATTAGATTGTGGATACAGTTACGACAAAAATGTATTGGCCTAACGCAAAACTATTTTTTAAGTTTAAATTAATTTTTATTTTGCTTATAATTAAATAAAATTTTGTTTCATGTACCTAGTAGCTTGGAGAAATGACAATTAAATGCAATTTTGCTCCGTAAAAAAATTTCGAGGAAGGTCTTCGACTGTGGAATTGCTAATGAAATAGAATTTCCTTCAGAGAAATTGAAACTGTATAGAATCTACTATAGCATTCAAAATAAAATTAGAGAAATTTAAATTGAATTTTATTATTTTTAAATTTTGTTTCCTCCAATTGCTTAGATAAATTGAAGTTGCTCAGAATTTCGATGACGAAAAAAACAGTAACTGAGTTTATGGAAACTGAATTTATAGCAATCGAACTATAAGAGAGCATTTTCTTCAGTTTTGAAAAATGTTTAATAAACCCGTCTCGACGTTAGGACACCTAAAGACGGAATCAATAATTACTACAGCTCTTCCGGAACGAAAAAAAAGTCGCTTGACGACCGTGCTCGTAGATTGAAGACATCATAAAAATTACTGAAGCAGTTCCACGGTGAGCAGTGGCGATCTCCACGCGAGGGGGTGCAATTGTCCTAATTAAATTCACGACGGCGGCTCGCTCCCGCTAAGAAGTTTTAATGAAACGTTAGTGGAACTTTACGGTCGCGAGAAAAGTCGCAGTTTCCGATCCACGGAATGACCAGGCTCATTTCTGTTCGACTCTCAGATGCTTTCAATTCTGAATATAATTTTCCTGTATATTTAATATTTTATTCAAGGAGACTCTTGTTATCGTTTGCGATCACTTGGTATCATCCTTATAAGATTGTCAGTAATAAATGTTGTATCAGTAATAACTGTAATAATTATCAATAAGAAATTCGACATAATTTAGATTCTTTTTATTTCAGATCTACGAAGATTGAACCAATGAAAATAAAAGATTTAAAATTCGTTTAGAAAAATTGCAAATTGCATAAGCAGTGTAATTGTCGGTTTTGGGAAGAACTAAGGCGTTGTGTATTAATAGAGAAACAAGAAAAGGCTTCTTGTGTATTTGCTGGATAAAAAGTTTCCTCCATTAGCCTGGGGGTGGCTAATGGACGAAGAATTTATTTCTCGTGGCATATTTTTTTTAAATTGTTTCAACCACTTACCGGGGAACATGATACTCGGATAAAAAATGTTTGAACTGAGCGTCCATTTCTTCAGCCTGGAAAACAATTTCAAACTTTCATTATTTCCTATATCTGTGTCTCGTTTATAGATTTTTATAATTTCGGACATTTATGTAGGACATCTTCAACCCTTTCACAAATCCTCAAAAATTTCCACGACTCTGTTTACGCACCTTTATATCGTTTGAATGTTCCCAAAACTTGTAACAACTTAGCTCCCACCGCTCTGCTCGATTATTGCCAAAATTTCTACAATCTTGGATTCTCACACTCCCTCGAAGCTTCCGAAAGTTTCAAAATCTCGCACACCTCCGAATCTCTTGGAACTTTTCAAATCTTCCAACATCTTAAACACTTTCAGTGGTTTGGGTTGGGGACTCCATCTTGGGTATCGACAGATCCGTTTTACATATTTTCGCCATTCTCAAAATCTTGAATGCTCTTATCCCTGACAGTAAATTTGAGATTATTCCCAAGATCTTGGGCGATTGTCCAACCCGTGGAAACTCGCAAAATTATGAAAATCGTTGTTCAAGATTTCTGTCCCCAACCCTCTTACTAATCCTCAAATTTTCAAAAACTCTTGTGCTCTTCATCCCAAAAATTCATCCATCTTCAAAGTCATACACCTTAAGAATTTAAAAATCATCAGAATTGCTATTTCAAAACATTTTCAACTTTCTTAAAAATCCTTGAGTATGTCATCTCTTTTTGTACGTTTACAAATGTCTTGGCTCTTCGACTCATTCATCCCCCTAAGAATTTTCCGTACCGTATCCTCCAGAAAATTTTTAAAATGCCTTCAATCTTTCACAAAATTAAAATTCCTTTAACAATTTTTCAAATATCTATTGTATAATATAATCGAAGTCTCCACCCCTTAAAAAATGTTTAATTCGTTGATGTCACACCACGTCGCCCTTCCGGACACATTTGGAACAGCCCTGAAGACAATTTTCTCGCAGTCGCGAGGGCAGCGAGTTCCTCAAACGACCATTTCCTCCCCTCGATGAATTCCACCCACTGGCATCCCCTTGAATTGATTGCTAGCGGGCTCGCAGTTTTCCCGCGGAACAGGGTGTGGCACGAGAGCCACCCTGACCGACAGGCGTCTCGACGTGTGTCAGAGAGAGAGCAAGACCCTGAACTGGATCGAGGTTCATTGGCTGTGACCTTACCGCAGCCTTATTCATAAATGCACCTGGTCTCGATTGTTAAGTGGCGGCGGGCATGCGATCCATCGCGAAACGATAAGCCCTTCTTCTCCCTTCCAGCTTTGAGGGTTGCTCGACATGCGTGTTCGCACGAATACCTTCGAGCAGAAAACTCGCTTCTTCGACCTTCCCGACGTGCGACTCGCGATCAATCGAACCTTGGGATCCTCGGAATTGCTTTCTCGAAGAGCTGCCGGTGGGAAGAGATGCGAGCGGTTCATTCGTTTCTCTTGTTTTGGAATGAGAGATGTCGATCTACCGGTTCTATAATCCAGCCACCTTATCAAAGGAATGTAGAAGAGAAGAAATTGCTTGCTTCTTATCTGCGACGAGTCAAAAATAGCGTACTAGAGACGTTTGAGATAGTTGTTTGTAGTCCTTGCGGATAGACTGCTGATTTTATGATTTTATCGCGAGGGAACATTTAAAATAGAAGGATCATAAGAATTTAAGAATATTCACAGTAAAAGCGCGCTTTCATCTAACAAAAACGTAAAGATCGTCGATACTACGTCATCGATTCTCGGCTGGTCAGTACGCCTGACCGGATGTGCCCTTTTCTTAGATCAAGACTTTACTGTGTTACTACTATCTCGGTACAATTGTTGCCGAATGATATTTTTATTTAGCTCCTGTTTTTTCCAATTAATAAGAGCAATTTCTATGTTATATATACAGTGTGTGGACAAAAGTATCGAGACACTTTTTAAAGAACCATAAGACTTGCATTTTTGTTTTAGAACAAGGACGGAACCTTATGACGTGAAAAAGATATTTTGAAAAAATTTCACAATTTTAAGGAAACTCGGATTGTAGGTCATTTGTTTGTCCGACGAGCCTAAAAACAATTATCGAGTCGAACGGCACTCGCTTAATTTATCTCTAACAAAATGAAATTCCCCGCTAACGAACCTCTGCCGATAGACCCTTTCGGAGTACAACGACGTTGGTAACGTTGACAATGCTCCGACGAGTAAACTGTAAATATCCCCGGCAGTTAGGGCAACGGCGGTAACGCGCAGCGCTCCCACGATGTTTCAGAGAGCGGGCGCCGCTTTCATTAAAACGAGCCGTTCTCGTAAATTTAATTGGACCGAATTTAGTTCTTAAATTCCTGGTCGCGCGTGCCGCGAAAAGGGCGCGGACGCCATTGTGTTGGCTCCTCTCCGTAAACCGTAATAACGAGAATAATAGGCGTCCCCGACACACCTGGTGCTCCCGGAGAACGAGCTTCCGGTTTCATTAGAACCCGCGTAGAAACCCTGTGTAGATCCGTGCTAGGATCGATTTTTTTCTCTCCTCTCCCTCTCTCCCCTCCTTTCTACCACAGCCACCACGGATTTAACGTTGCTTGCACAGCGTTCGGGATTACGCTTCCGCCGAGGCTTTACGCGCTCCGGGCCGATGACGCCGTTTGGCGCGCTCGTTTCCGCGATTTTCCCCGCACCGGTTTCTGAAATTTTTCTTCGCATTTCGACATTTTTTTCATTCTCTCATTTCGTGCGGACATTCATTTTCTGCTTTTATAGATTTTTGTATTGAATATTTTCTTTCATATTGTACTCTTTGATATTTACATTCTGGTATTTAATGTCTTATTTTATACTTTGATTTTATTTTAAGTATTTAATGTTCCTTTGGTATTTTATTCTTTCATTTTATACATTCTTTAATGGTAATATATAATAAATTATATATTAATATAATATAATAAATTAATAAAAAAATAATGTTTTTCGTTATTCTTTGCTTTGAGATTCAAAGTCAATTTTAGGCATATCTTTTTACAAACCGTATATTTTATCAATAAAGTGCGTGTCGATATAGAGGTTCTATAAGTTTGTTAATTGTTGTGCAGACGAATCGCTGGTTGTTACTAAGAGATTTTGTAAAAGTGGGGCTAAATGCGCCATTGAAATTCTCTAGGGGGTTCTAGGTCATTTATAAAAATGTCTTTAATATTTATGAAAGTGAAGATTTCCCGGCTAATCTTGAAGGGGCCATTCTTCAGGGGCTATCAGTTTCGAGCGTGGTACTTTTAATATCCGATTACTCGGGCCAGAGGCTTTCAAGAGCAGCCCGGCGCGCGTACTATTCATCATTCTTGTCCGAAGTCGCTCACGTCGATGAGAATGTTGGTCATGGAACAAGAGAAACTGGCAGTGACTCCGGGCTTTTCTCGTAAAACGAGGAAACTGGGGGAGAGACTCGTTAAGGGTTGCTTTATAGAGAACTGCACTCGTGTCACTGCCATAGGAATGACAGTGAGAGCGAACTGTGATTGGTCCGACTGGTGAAATCAAAAATTTATTTACATTACATAAATAAATTCATATTGTAATGAAAAATTTCATTCAAAAAATTCATTTCGTTGGTAATAGTAGCACATAATGGTCTAATAACATATAAACAGTAATGATTGGATCTCTTGGGCCCCGAAAAATAAATTTTGTAAATAGCCTCGTTTTTAATAAATGTTTAATAAAATTTTAATTAAAATTTTTTTCAAAACTTTGAAGCTGGGGTCTCTAAGACCGCACATTACTTTGCACGGTTAAAAAGAATTGTTAAAAATTTAAACACATATTCTCAATATTTGTATAAAGTAATCTATAACAGTCACTATTATTGCTCCGTAAACCTAGTGTTGAAAACACATTCGGAATCAACTAGCAGATTGAAACACACCCTATAAGGGGTGTTATAGTTTTATAATGACACTGTCCCATTCTACGAAATACCAAAATTAGATTCAACGATCCTAAAACCACTCAAACTATTCTATTCGTAATTTACAATTTCTAATGAATAATTGAATTTCGTCTAGCTTTTTTAGCAATTCTGATCCACAGTGCGAATCATCCCCACGAGACACGGTGTCCGAAATGATAGCCGAAGTGCTTTCGGATGTCCCTCTGATCGGCCATAAACATTGCCGTCGTTAAGCAGTTTTATTCGAAAGTTTATTGCAAATAATACGGCATCCAGCAGCCAGTTTAAGTGACGGGCGTTAACGACGTCCCTCTTTTGGTCTCTGTCAAGGGAATTCCGGCGTAATAATGGCGGAGCATCCACAGAACTTCTTGTCCCCCTCTCTCTTTTCTTTTCTCTCTATTGGGTTTTCGCGAGAACTTCCGAAAGTTCTGCGGACCAGCTCGGACAGGCGACGAACTTCGAATCGAACTTGCTCTCGGATTACCAACCACTTTGTTCCTCGTGAAAGTCGAAAATTTGCTCGTCGTCGCGGGTATTACCGCAGGTCACAGACAAACCACGTTTGAATATTCGAACTCGGTCTTGACAGGCTTTATTATTCTTTCAATTTTTTGTTAACCAACCCTGGAAGTGTGTAGACAAATAGTTTTCATATAACGTATGAATATAATGAATAATATAAAAAAATTATTAAATTGTTCGAATGTCTTTAATGTTTTATATTACTCGTTCTTATCATAAATGTATAAAATCAGCAATCTAATTAATTACCTTTGTGCTGGATGAGAAAACGTTATAAAAATAGAATGTTGTTACGTTGTTGTCAAGCTAGTAAAATTATTAATAGAGAAATGCATGTTTATATATCTGTTTATGATAAATTAACCTGAACAATTTTTGTTTTCCATGAAAATCCACAGTCTATTAACCAACATGTATATTGAATGTGTATATTCATTATATGGTTTAAAATAGTTGATTAATTTTCTGTTGCGTGGACAATGTTGAAATCTTGAAATTTCTGGCTGAAAAGGCAAAGGGTTGATAAAATGTTTTAAGTGTGAAATTGTAGGGGCATGTCTCGCAAGCACATGTCGAAGCGATAGACTCCGATGGAGGAGAATCGTTTCGCGAATAAAAGGCGAAACCGAGCGGTAGTCCGGGGTTTAAAACTGTATTTTCGGAATCGAGCTGGTAAGAGGATTCGTCGATAAAGGGATTTGCCATCTGTGCGCGTGAATAAAAATAAATACGGCGGCCGTATGGTCGTTAGGCCGATTTACCTACCGATGTCCATCTCCTCTCGATGGAAATTGTCTCTTTGACTGCGACTCGATATTTTTCTGTCCGATAACAACCGTAAAAAGACGGGCTTTTGCTCGGTCGGGTGACGTGCCAATCAACGCGCAAATCTAACCGGGTTGCACACAAAACGCCGTGAAAGATTTCACAAACATTTCAACCGACACGATTTTACAAACATTCCAGTCGACGGCGATTTTACAATGATCGATAACATTTTCTTTATTGTCGACAATGATTTTTATGCACGAGGATTTTCCCAATTGTGTCGTACTTCCTTGAAAGGGGTGACTCCTGAGGTCATTTGAAATAACTTTTTACTTTGCAATATTTTTTTCCTCAGCTGCGTTAATAACTCCTTAACGAGGTTAACAGTTTATTCAAATGAGTTCGGGAATACCCCTTGCAAGGAAATGCAACATTTTTCATTTGATTAATATTTTAAAAAATTTTAATCGACAAGGATTCGTTTTTTCTTGTATCTGCGAAAGTTTTCGTCGAAAACAATGTAACAACATTTTAACAATCGAGTGCATAATCGCGATGATAATATATCATCGTCCATTTTTAGGAGGACTCCATATCCAATTGGGGGTGGGATTGTGCTGAAAGTTTCGACTATATGGGCACGCGGGTCGTTAAGCTAAAAGGATAAAATTCGCGGGGTGTGACTCGTTTCCCACTCCCCCTTCCAAATACCCTAATCGATCGGTTTGACACGAACCACCCTAACGGATCGCGATTGGACCGATCGAACATCATGGGGGAAGGGTGCCCTACTGAGCCACCATTGTACACACCATCCGAAACGTTTACATTCGCCACTAAACATCCAGAATGGCCTGTAACAGTCTAATGCCTTGATACGTTAGCAAATTCCGTTGTCGATCGACACAGTAAATGGTCCTTACGCGATGTTATGGCAGGTGGGGCCATTTTTATCGGCAATTGGATTTCTGCGAATTTTCGATTGTGCTGACCAAGGAGCATTCGACAGTGTTCATGGAGCGTAATCATTCTTTATGTGGAAGGGTGCTTTCTAATTCAACGAAACATTTTCCTGTGTAAATTGAAGTAATTAATGGGACCATCTTTTTAAAGAATGATCGTGTTTTAATGTAGTTGGAGATAGGGTAAACGGGAGGATTAAATACCAAAGGCGTGGTTGTTTGGGGTTGATGGAGGCCTTGAAGGGTGTCTTCTTAATGAAGTAGACGAAATTTAGCCTTCGAACCTTGCAGTACTTGCTGAGATCATTTTGTTCGACAGTATTTTCAGACTATTCTAATTATTGGAAATAGAGTACTGTTCAATTAATAAAGATGTGACTATAGGAGTTGTTGATGATGATGTCTAAGAGCACTTCTTATTATAAACTATATAAATTTGATTTTTGGAGTGCACATTTCTACAGAACTCAAATTTAAATGTAATTACAATATATAGTAAATGTGAAAAAACTATTAGCGTGTTCCTTGAACAAATTCAGAAATAATAACTAAACCAAGTCACTCAAAATTCCCCGGAAGCATCTTACTTTCCAACTTAGAAAGTCGCGCGGCCTTCGATCAATTTCGCGACTAACAACTATAATCTCCAGAAATCGTGCCTCGTTGGTAGATAAACCAAGGAACCAAACCAGTTTAAGCTCGTCTTAAAGTAAATCCGCTTAAGGTGCGTTCCCAGATCGACATCCGAACCACAATCTTCCTCCTAAATCATTGAACTTTTCCAATCTCTTATCTTCGAAAATTTAAAAAGCACTTTCGAAGTCCTCTGTCTCTTTCTCTCCGTCTCTTCGCCGGTCATTAATTATCTCGCAATGACTATACTTTTCTGAAACTCAGATAAAACCAGGGGGCGGTAGGGAAGGGAGAGAATAGACTTTATTACTCGTCCTCGGATCCCATGGATCATGAAATATGGGTCAGTGCAGCGATCAAGCGCGACGATACCGCGCCGATGAGGAAACATTGTTTGAACGGAGAGAAGTTGATTTCATTTTAGACGTGTGCGATTTTCATGTGTGCCCAGCTGAAGGTTAGGTGAACCAATTTTTATTACGTTTATGATTTTTTTTTGCTTGCAGTTTGTAATTATTCATTGGAGTTTATCATTTATTTTACCATTTCACGAAATTGGTACATACATATTTACCATTTTACCTAATGGTTACACATTTACGTAATTTTATTTTAGAATTCCATAATCGAAGCATAATTGTAGAATAACAAATTAAATGCACAAAATGGAACATTAGGATTGAGTAACCTGAGGAAACAGTTACCGTAGCATTGTAAAGCCTAAAAGACGTATACTCATTCCAAAGAAAATGAAATACACCTAATACTTATTAGAATTAATAATAATAATTAAGAAATGCATCTAATTCCTAGTTACCTGGTTGACAGAGAAATAGTACCTTAAAATTGTGTGACCTACAGCACATTTCCAGTGCAAAAATAATGAAGTGCATCTAATTCCTTGTTACCTGGTTGACAGAAAAATAGTACCTTAAAATTGTGTGACCTACAGCACATTTCCAGTGCAAAAATAATGAAGTGCATCTAATTCCTTGTTACCTGGTTGACAGAAAAATAGTACCTTAAAATTGTGTGACCTACAGCACATTTCCAGTGCAAAAATAATGAAGTGCATCTAATTCCTTGTTACCTGGTTGACAGAAAAATAGTATCTTAAAATTGTGTGACCTAAATCACATTTGCAGGGCAAAAATAACAAAGTCCATCTAATTCCTTCTTACATGGTTGACAAAGGAATGGTATTTTGGAATTACACGATCTACAGCATATTTTCAGTGCAAAAGGAAAATGAAATGCACTTAATACCTTGTTTCCGACAGAAAAATGGATCGGCAAGCGACCTGCTTTCGAAAAGCCGCGAGACGCGTTTCCGTTCGGTCGCGGTTTATTTCTGGCGATAGAATCGAGCGATTTGTAACTAGCGACATCGAAACCAGCTCGGCCCGTCCAGTCCACGTTGAAATATCGGATCGTACAGGGCGGATACGTTTCCAATCAAATTCCTTGACAGCCGAATAATTGATTCGACGCGGGGAACGTCATCGTGCTTAACATCACCGATGAAAATGGCCAATTAGACCGATTTGTCCCGGGTATATACTGCATTTTTTACCGATTTGCGTTAATCGCTCGCCGAGATTCGATTGCTCCTGCGATATTTATCGGCGGCATTGAGCTCGCGATTAATCTACTAGACTTGCCCGTGGCTACTCTAATAAACTAAAATTGACTGACAAATTTGGCTAAAATTGCGATTAGACAGTCTTCTGTAGATAATTTATTAGAATTGTTTGTTAAATATGGATTGAAATCGGCCTCGCAAAGCTTTTTATAGTAAAATATGTTGTATTGACAAGATGCCAGGCCAGTTGATTTCATTTACCACGACCGGCCATTTGCAGAGGAACGGTGACGTCAACGCGGCACGTTATTAGCCCTCTCGAGAGGGTGCATCGTGCACTCGAACGACGAAGCACCGGAGATTATGCATCGGTCTGAACAAAGCACGTCTCTAAACTGTGTAAATAGCCGGAGACGCACTTGATGCCGCGTGGACCGATGTAGCCCATTGTCAGCTGTGCTAGGTGTACCTGTAATCATGGTGCAACCAGATTAATTTGTCACGAAAAGTAAAATATCAATTTTAAGTAGAATATTTAATGACACGTTCAATGGGATATTAAAAGTAAAGGTAATTTTGAAAAAAATTACAGTTGTGTGTGGTATTAGGTAGAATGTTCATAAATTTTTTCGTAATTTTTTGGTGAGCAGAATAGAAGAAATAATTCATTAAAATGGTGTACCTATAACTTACATAATCTGGCTACACCCTATTATGTTTATTTTGTTATCAACTCCTAATCTGCTCTTCTAATTCTGCAATTGAAAAGTCTCTAATCTGTTAGGCTAGAAGCTCCCCTTAATCAGTTCACTATGTCCATCTACTGTGATGTGTCTACTATTCGTGGCAGCCAGTCGTTGCATCCCTCGGATATCAGGGATGTCAGCGGCCCTCGGACGTCACGGATGCTCGGAATCGTGTCTCCATCCCGCGGTTCCTTCGGGATGTCCGTGGTGAAGTTGCAAAGTACTTGGTTACACCCTAACACCATAGTAATCAAACCTCGGAACAAGTCAGATTAAGCTGAAACACTGATAAAATTGAATCTAGCCCTTCTGTTCAAGAATTTGGAACACTTGTATTCTGAGAATTATTTTGGATCCAAGTTGATCGCAGTTGACATTCAATTTTGATAGAATCTAGTTCTCAATTTATAACTTCTTTAAACGTATTTACCGGATGGTTTGAAATATTATTTCGCAGGTGCACTTATCCAGAGACATTGAAAAATTAATTTTTCTGTTGGATACTTCATTTATTAAAAAATGTCCATTACTCAGCCTCCCCTGAAATTGATAACTACAGACCAAGAGATTAATATCAAGACAGCTGTTTGGCCTCGAGGATTGTGTCTCGACTTCGAAAAGAAAGAGATAAGAAACCAAGTTCTTGAAACTTCAATCTTCTTTTCCCCTTTATTGCTCCTCAGAAAGAAAGTCGCAATAAACAACTAAGCACCATCATTCCAAAAGCAAGGTGTTATAGCTTGATTTAACACATAAGATTTAATTTTTTATCATTCTACAAAGATTGTAGATGGTTCATTGACTGTCTACCAAAGAAGGATTATGTAAACATTCACCATCTTTTTCGTTACATATTTGACCAGACTACGAATAAAAATTTCATTCCCTTTTACTAGAATGTTGATTTCCTTGAACTTCACAGATTTCTGGAGCGGTAACCGCATAAAAATTCCGGGGGCCGCTAATAAATAATGAGAATGTTTCCCTCTCTGTGGTCAGATTTGCAAAACCCCCTCCTTCATGAACAAGTGTGAACAGGAAGAGGGTAAATTTATTCCCGTGAGTTGTAGGGAGCGCGCTTGTAAAGTGAAATAGAGAAATTCAGAGGAAAAATATAGTGTGAGAGGGAGAACGTATGGGAGAAGGGAGGAGAGGGATGGAGAAGCTTGCAAGAGGTTGAAAAATGGAGGAAGCCAGTAGTGAAATGGGGGAACGAAAGCACCGTGAGGGAATTGAAGAAACGGATGAACGTGGTGTACGTGGGTAAGGACGGATGAAGAGGTAAAAACCTTGAAACAAGCGGATCCGTAAAGCGCGACAACGGATCTGGAAAATCTGCAAAGAAAACTGTCGTGCTCGAGGAAAACGCGGGGAGAATATAAACTTGCGGAGACACGACGAGGGGTGAAGAAACCTTTGTACCTCTAAACCATTGAATAGCTTTTGAAATCGATCAACTTCTTAATTGTTGAAAAACAGAATCCGTTTTCCTACCGACAGATTTTTTTGTTCAGTATTTAATACCATTTTGTGTTGAGTTTTTTTCATTACAGTTTAGCCAATTTAAATTTACAATATCGATTATAAAATATGGTATTAAGTGAAGTAATTGTGAATTCTTATTTACGCTATATTATGATAGATTAATTAGTAATTAAATTAGTAAATTATATTTGGCTAAAGTTCTGCGTAACCTACATATAATCTGGTGTCTTTAACTGTCTTAATTAACTCTTTTATCATCGTAAAACTAATTACCCATTTCTGAAGCTACTCTTGCGGGAGGGAAATTTACAGGCGAAAGGGTTGGTGGAAGAAGGGCCCATATCATAAATTGTCATCTGCTACCTTTAATTCAAGCTCTTGAACATTGAAAACTTCCTACGGGAACACATTACAATATTGACTCGCACAACCCCCATAAAATCGACTCGGTTGTATCCAAGCAGACGATTGGTTTCCTCAATTTCCGGACATGGTCCCAAATTTTTGGAAACAAAAATGAACCAATCATAAAGTGTGATCTTCCAGCTTAGAAAATTGCTACGGGAACACGATATAAAATGGACTCGAAGTTAGAAACGTCTCGAACAACCCCCATAAAATCGAGCCAATTTTACCTGAGCTCACAGTAGAGTTTCATGAATTTTTATTGGTGCAGTCTCTGAGAAATTCCATCTCTGAGGCATTCAAAAATTGCTAAAAGAACACATCCCAAAGTCGACTGACTTTTATGGAAGCAATGATCAGTTTTACCAATTCCCCAGTTTAATTTCGCAATCCTCTCGAAGCCTAAACGACACAGCAACAGCCTAGGCAAGCCTAGACCAGCTATGCAGAGCAGAAAGAGAGGGAACAAGGAAGAGAAAGGGTAGCTACACACAGAGAGACGGAGAGGCGGAGTTCCTAACGTGGCGTTAGCGAGCTCGGCAGTGGGGTGGCCGAAGTGGGTGACGGGTTAGGTCGGGTGGGTGGCGGAGGTAGCTATCCGTTGGGGTAGTAGTAGGTGCGCACCCTATGCGGCTACCAGGTGAGTGGGGCAGAGAGAATCAAGGCAGGCAGCCAGGCAGCCAGGCAGCCAACCAACCAACCCAACCCAACCCAACCAACCAACCAACCAACCCCCGGGGGAACAAAAAGCGTAAAACCACTTGTGCATCCTGGGTCTGGGTGGCGTAGTGTGTGTCCTGGAACGGTTCTGTCTCTGGATCCTCGACAGTCAACAGTCAGTCGGCTAGTCGTCGATCCGTCGAGGTCTCTCGGTGGTGTGTCGCCTAGGCGGTGTCTATAACCATTGAAGTTCACCACATCGCATCACATCGCGTCGTCGAGCGTCGCGACGCGCCGATCCCCTTCAGTTCGAATCGGACCGCGAGCCGTGACAGTGTCTCGAGGATCCCGCGCGAGAGGATCCACCGGTATAAATCCTTCTGGATCGCTCGATCGAGGGGACAGGGCTCCCGTTGTTTTCGGACAGAGTGTCGATATAGGGTGAGTGAGAACAGCGGAAAGAGAAACAGACACAACCAGAGAGAGAGAGAACGAAATACATATAGAGAAAGTGGGAGGAAGATAGACAAACAGAGAGATAGATAGAGAGAGGGAGAGAGAGAGGTAGTTGTAGCTAGAGGGAGGAAGCCGGAGGACAGAGGGAGATAGCCAGCTGATGCGAGGAGCATCCTTCATCGATCCGGTGAGCTGTCCGGGCCGAATCTCTGCGATCCACGTGCCACGGATCCATGATCTAGGCAGTCTTGCACCCTTCTACCGGGATTCTATCATTTTTCTCTGAGATCCACGTCTCGCTAGATCTAAGGACCCAACTTCTTGCACCCTTAAACTTCCCTCGATTTTTCTCTGTCTTCTGTTGCTCCCTTTTTTGGGGGAGATAGCTCGCGTTCTCTTGCTCGGGGATCGATGGCTCACTGTTGCGGATTGATGACCTCGTCTGCAATTTTTACGAGCAACCCACCTCTTTGAAAGGGTGCCTGAAGGGGTTGATTCGTCAGACATGTGTGCGAGCATCATTCTCGTTGATTATTTATGACTCTGTTGACTGTCGTTCTTTGTCGGATGGTCTCGTTCAGGTGAGATTTTGATTCTTTCGGTTGGTTCTTTTTGGGGATGATGTTCGGTTGTGTGTTGAACATGGGTGTCGGTTTGTGGTCGAAGCAACGAACCGGCGTAATTGGCTCGGAAGACACGTCGCGATGACTTGTTGCTCGATACCGCCGCTTTTGTTCAGCCTAAATACTCGAAAAATATATACCGCCCCGGCGACTCATCCCTCGCGTTCAACAGCCAATTAACCCCCTCGCCGGCGCTCATTCAGTCGCGCTTTACGGTAATGTGCTCACTGGAGATAGTGCGGGAGAATTCTATGGATGGGCTCATTTTTGCGCTTACCTGCGACCATCTTCCTGGGAATGTGGAGAAAATTAATTTTTAAACAGACAATTTTTATAGATTTTTACCGATTAAAATTTTTTAATAAATTACTTGAGTTCACTCAATTTCGGATTTCAAATCTGAAGGGGTTGAAATTTGGTGGAGAGGGCCAGTGATATAGATGTTTGCTCAAAGTTATTCACGTGTAAATTTAAAATATAATTGGAACGAAGTAAGAAATTATTTCAAGATTTATATGTCGATTGATTTTACACTTTAAGTTTCATTAATTCGTTTCATTTCTAAAGGACTCTGATAACGATAAAATGCTCGCGAAAAGTTCAACAAGTGTTCCAATTTAAAAAGGAACAAAATAGAGATCGATCGGAACTGAATCAGATGTACAATACACGCACGTGCCCTCCGAAAATAGACGGACAACCCCGTCTAGTTAAGATCGGGCCCGCAAATCAACTCCGTCCGAGTAATTTACGATTTCCTGTAGCAGTGACGCGGCTGACTTACTTCCCCTCATTCGTCAAACGTTATGCGCCGTTAAAGGTCATCGGTGACTGGGTGTTGTTGGGTTGCAGCGATAGGGGGCCGGTGTAGTGGTCGATGTTTCGATAAGGGGCGGGGAAATATGTTTGCAAACAATCGCGGCGTGAAAGGTGACGTCGAAATAACGTTTCAGACATTAGCAACAAACGTTTCCTCGTTAATGGGACGGAAAATTGTAGGTTGCCGAAGGTCGGCTCCGCGAACCCACACAACTGTGCTTTAACCGGTTCACCTTCGACCTCTTGCAATTAGAGGGTTCTTTCATCGGAGATAAAATGCTGGACACCAACATCGGACGGTCAAGTTGCAATCCTATTTAAAATTTAATACAATTTTGGTTTTTGCTACATATCGCAGCAATATTCGGACAATATTAAATGGACGATAACTTTTTCAATATTGGACCATACGCCTTGAACATTTTTGTTTGATGAATTGCAAAGAAAATATTAAAAATAGTCTGTTATGTGTGGACCTCTACTGAACGTTTAAAAAATACCTTTTGTAGATTTGTATGAATTATACATATTCTGAAAATTTCATAAAAATCGGTGTATTGGATTTTTTAAATTTTCAATACATGCCCACACGAAAACATCAAGAACAGCAAATTTTAGAAACTTCCGTTGTAATTTCGACGAGTTGCAATTTTTTCAAGAATGTTTTTCCAAACCAACGTTCATGCAGCTGGAAAAAGGACATTCAGAATATATCGTATTTTTCAAAATTTCTATGCTGACGGCCGTTTTGCAGAGCACAAAACTCGACACACTGTTTGCCGCGGGCCGCGACTATTTTCAGTAACGAAAACCTGTTTATTGTTGTCGTTCACCGGGGTTTTCGTAGGTAAAGGGGGTGGAAGGGGGTGATGGAAAAATCGCGCTCTCCTTTTGTCTCTCAAATTCACAGAATTGTCAAAAGCAGTCAGCGAGCTGCACGCGACAGGCCGGCTCTCATCTCGAGCGTATCTGTCCTGTTTCGAAAACCATCTGCGCCCGATAAAGCGGCGCGCGCGTGAAATATCGTTTGCACTAGGAAACGTAACAGTTTTCTATGGTCGGATCGGTGCTGCGCTATTATTCCGGGATCGCGTGTCCCGAAAATTGTTGTCTCTTTTTTTTCTTCTTTGTCCCCGCGGCAAGCCGTATTGCTTTGTCACTTCACTTATCGGCAATTGTTTATTACTTTTCAGAAATGATACTCTACTGAAATTTTCTTAAAACAATATTTTTGAACACTGTTTTATTTTGAACACATTTTATAAAATTGGTTCGAAATGTCACCTGGAAATACAACCCTCTTCCACTGAGGTATTGTTGGAGTTTTATCGAGTTCTACAAATGTACATACACCTGTCTGAAAGTATGTTTCTTCAGCTTCAATTTGAGCCTTTAAAAGTTCGAAAATTTCCACGGAAAAAATTTTAAAGTCCGAACAACTTGATGTTTTACAAGCTAAAATTTTCTTCCAAAGGTAGAGTTACATATGCTTTCTGTGGTCGCTGAACGTTGCGCCATTATTTCAGGTTTTCACGCGTTTCCCGAAAATTTTCGCCCAGTCTTTCTCTGTTTTTTCTCGTTTTTGTTTAGCCCGTGGCGTCGAGGCCAAAAAGAGACAAAAAGGCCGGCGAGGGAAACAATTTTGACTCCAGGCCCGCTCGTCAAGCTGGTTTCCGAAGCCGCCCGTGCTTTCGCACGTCTGTGTAGGTTTTACACGTTGATACAATGTGCCGCATATGGGATCAACGTAGCACCCGATCGATCGATCAGCCTCGCGTTGCTGAAACAGCCGGCCAACATCGTTCCTTTCCGCCGTATCTCATGAATGTCTCTCGGCCAGTCAATCGATTCCTGTGATTCAGTAATTGCATTTCAACCCCCACCCCGTCTCATTTCGTTTCGAGTGGAATGAAAAATTGATCGCTCATTTGCGAACTGATCGAGTTCTTCTTTACTAGATCGGTGACTTTGCGTGGAATTTATGTAGCATCTTCGAAATTGGATAAATTTCTTACGTGAATACATGTGCCTTACAGCGCGATTTTTAAGTTTTAATTTGAACCTTCAAACATTAAAAAATTTCCATAGAAACGTATTTCACAAAATTGTTTCAAATTCATCCCTAAAAATTTTTGTCTGAGAAAACAAGGTCGAGATTTAACAATTTTTAAAAATGATTTCGAATTTTCTCCAAAAATCTAAATAAACCTATCATAAAGCCCAATCTTCAAGCTTTTTATTTGAGTATTCAAAAGTTTGAAAATTCCTACGCGGAAACTGATTTTATATAAAATTGGTTCACATTCACCCCTTAAATTTTTATCTGAAAATGCGAGGTCGAGATTTAACAATTTTTAAAAATGATTTCGAATTTTCTCCAAAAATTTAAATAAACCTATCTTATATAAGGTCCAATCTTGTAGTTTTAATTTGAGTCCTTCAAAATTGGAAAATTCCTACGGGAACTGATTTTAAAATTGGTTCACATTCACCCCTTAAATTTTTATCTGAGGAGACGAGGCTGGGATTTAACGAGGTTTGACCATCAGTGGCAGGTTTGTCATTAATAACGCAAATGATTGGCCACGTGCTCCCCACTCCGAGCAACAATTCATCGTGTGTTGTCCCGATGACACCTTTCCGTGAGATTCCGAGCCACGCCTACGACGTCGGAACTATGCATTCCAGTCGTCGACAAGTTAACTAGTTAGCGAATCACGTTCGCAGCTACCCTGCAAGCAGTAGGTACCCCAGACACCGTTTCCTTGAATGGGGAACTTATCTAGTCGGATTGGGAACGGTTCGTCGAACAAAGTCGTCTCTCGTCTACACGCACCGCGAGAAAATTACACGTGATCGATCACACGCAGGTGTCATCGAACCAGCCGAATGACACAGTTTCTCGGTATCGTGTCCCGGGGAATTAATTTTTCATCGGGAACACGTGTTCCGAGTATCATCTTGTTTTCATTATTAATACCCGTAATCCTGGACACGCTGATATTGTACGTGACCTGTTCTGGAAATATCAATAACAATGCATTTAATCATTACGTAATGGTTACGTAAAATCGCGAAAAATATACTAATTGAATAATGTAACCAGGCTGCGGATTTTTAATGCAAAATAAAACTATTCCGAGTTAGTCGTAAGAAATAAATGAATATATGGTCATTATATAGAAAAGGTCTGCGTACTCTGATTTTGATGAAATTTTTCCTTTTTCAATATAGGAGGTCGCTTTTAGTTTTCGAGATATTTGCAAAAAACTATCGCTAATACTGTATTGAATTTTTCGCATTCCTGCATGCTTCGCGATAGTTTTATGCAAATATCTCAAAAACTAAAAGCGACCCCCTATATTGGAATAGGAAAAAGTTGTTCAGAATGTGTTGCTGCATAACATATTAAAATTTCATCAAAATCGGAGTACACACTTTCTTTTATTTTAACATAAATAGATATAACAGCGCGACAGAGGTAGAAATAAAATTTTAAATAGACTCAATTGAAAAAAAAGAAAACTATCCGATTAAAATGAACGAAGTAATTAGCATGCCAGTAAGAGGACCGAGCAATCAAGCTTTTGTGCATAAACAGAATTATTTATAACAGGACTCTGCCATGAAAAGATTCCTCACGTTACTTTGCTTAATAATACTGTGTTGATCCGCTTTGAAATAATTCGTTTGAGAAGTATTTTTCTATGTCCAGAAATGCCCTGTGAAAAAATAATACACTCATTTCTTTCTGGAAACGAATCTCTAGGAAGACTGTTATGTCGTAACTTTTTTCCATTAACAAGCACTGAAAACGTTTTACAAATTCATAAACGTATTACACATAAACCTGTTATAACTCTATATGTAGAAAAATCTACAAAGCTTTTGTGTTCACATTTTTGTACGCGAGACAATAGTGATTTCTTTTTAGATTCAATTAGCTCTAATTGAAGCTCCCAAACATTGAAATATTTCTACTGGAATCTATTGCGAAATTAATCTGAAGAGTTCCATTATAATCGAGGGAATTACCTCTGAGTTGAGGATCGGGTTTCATCATTTTTCCAATATGATTCTGCATTCTATTTTAGACCGGAATGCATCTATGATAAAGTACGAATTTCTACCTCTAATTGGAGCTCTCAAACATTCAAAAATCCCCACTGGTATTCATTCCAAAATTAATCTGGAGAATCCCCTTAAAATGAAGTGAATTGTGCAGTAGCTGACGGTCGAGTTTTATGATTTTTTCAATCCGATATCGGATTCCATTTCAAGTAAAAATGCATCAATCATAAGTGCGATCTTCCAGCTATATTTGATGCCCTCAAACGTGTAAAAATTTAATTTGGTTCTGATTCACCTTTAAAATAAATATATGAGAAGCCAGGTCGAGATTTATCGATCTTTCAAATAATTTAGAATTGTCTTTTATTTTTAATTTGAGCCCTGAAACTTGCAGAAACTCCTACGGGAACACATTCTCGATTTGATTTGAAAAGAGTTTGAGTTGATGATTAGGATTTCAGATTTTTCAAATATAAATTCGTATATCTATCCGTTTATTTTAAACTCGCGATCAGTAAAATTAAAAAATTCCTATAAAACGTATTCCAACGTGACTGCGAACAATCCCCAGAAAATCCAGGAAAAAGTACATAAACGGTTCGCAAGAAAGATACGAAAACGTACAATGGAAAGAAACGAGTTCCACAACTACTAACTAGAAAAGTGACTTATGTTCCACCCAGCGCAAGAATGAGGCAGCAACGGGGACAAAGTGATTTCCCGGGGATAAGAGTTTCAGCTCGGATTCCTCCGCGCGATGTTCGTCTTCCCGACAACCAACCAACCAACTCTCTCTCGTTCTCTCTTTCTCTCTCTCTCCGATTCGTTTCTGTCGAAGTAATACAGAGTGTCCCATGTTTCCGCTGGCTGAAAGTTTCCGGGCAGCCACGTACGTATGTAAATACGAACTAGGTTCGTTGGTTGCGCAGTGACACACACGCGGGATCGATGATGCGCGTACGAGAACAGAACAGAACAGAAACGAGCGTCGATCAGCGAATGGCAGCGGCCGAGGGGCTTGACCCGGTTACTCGGCTACACCGTGCCCATTATTCGGCTTTTCCTCAAACAGAGAGACCAAATGAAGATTGATCCGCTCTTCGGCAACGATGGAAACGGGAGCGTGCCTCCAGGACGAATTTTGGGAACGCCCTTCCTCTGTCTCAGCCCTTAGATCATCGCTAAAGCGGTTCCTAATCGGTTGTCTTCTGCGCCTTCCCTTCTCGCGTTGATGCTTTTGTCGTTTCTCCAAGGAGAATGGATCTGGGTGTTGTACTGATCGGTTTCAGGATAGATTAGACTTGTCGAGACGAGTCTGACTGACAGGTTAAATAAAATTTTCAGGAATATATCGCAAAATCGATTCAAAGCAACCCCTTAAAATCGAGCCTTTCGTATATCGAGTTCTAATGATTGTCGAACTTGATTTTGCATTTCCTTTTGAACCGAAGTGATCTTATCATTAAGTGCGATTTTCCACCCGTAATTTAAGCCCTCAAATGTTAAAAAATTCCTACGGGATCATATTCTAAATTTGACCCGAAAAGCACTTTTAAAGATCAGGTCAATTTTGTCCGAATTGACGATTAGATTTCATCATTTTTTAAAAATAATTTCGTATTTCTTTTTTTAACATTTTTTGCTTTAATTTAAGCTTTAATAATTAAACTTAATTTTTGCTTTAAGCCTTTTAAAATTGTCGATAATTGTGTCCAAGGTTGGTTTCCATAATTTTTTAAATATGATTTGGTAGTTTCTTTGAAACTGAGATACTAATTCAAGTTCTCAAACGTTGTTTTCTTTGACTCGTCTCGCATCCCTTAGATCATCACTTAAGTCTTCTATGTCTTCTGTTCTCGCATTGATGTTTTGTCGTTTCTCCAAGCTGAATGGATCTAGTTGTTCATTTGCATGTAGAGAGGAGTCTGTTGGTTGAGGAACGTGGTTTTTGCAAGGGTCTATTTATGAATTGAGAAGTTTCCGGGTCCCTAGGTAGCTTGTTCCTTGAAGACAAAGGATGCTAAGAGGATTCTGTGTAATTAGCTGTTTTTTGGAAACGTCTGCATATAAACTCAGGGGTTGAGGATTTTAAGGTGGTACTCTTCCTGTTGACAGGAGATGAGGAGATTTGTTAATAAATATTTTTGGAAGAGCAATTATAGAATTGCAGTGTTCGAATGATTGATTTTCAGTGTTGGAAATTTTACATTTTTCTTCGCAATTTCGACAAATAGGATCATAGAATTTTTTCAAAATTCTGTTTGCCCTTTACTTAGTCAACTAAGTCTTCTCCAACAATTTTAAGAAAATTATGTGATTTTTCAATGCGACCGAAAACTATTTTCCAGGGATTGCCAATTTCTTGAAAAACGAGTTCATAAACAAAAGGATTCATGAATAAACGATCTCTCTTCCTCTCTCTTCTCTCACAATTAAGACCATTCGCTGCCCGTTAAATTTCCTCGAGAATAGTCGTAAAAGTTCTGAGGATTCTCATAATCTCTCTTCGGAAGGCTATGAAAAAGTTTCTGACAGAAGAAACGATTTATAGTCTCAAAATCGTTTCGGGATCTTCAGATGGTCTTGGGACTGTAAATCGTTTCTTGGTTCATCCCAAAGGAACACGGCTCGCTCGAACGATCCTACTGAGGAACATAAGACGTTCGCTAAACTACGGAACCTCAGAAATTGAATCCAAACATCATTTTCTTTTAAACTGCCTGAAACAAACCACTGCGGAGATCAATTCTCTCTTATCATCCAATTGAGCTTCGTCAAACAAAAATATAAAAACAATTCCTTTAATTCGAGCAATTTCTAAACTCCATTGTCTTAATACATAAATACACTACAGTGTAATATTCAATTCATGTCACAATTAAAAAATACAAATTTGAAAAAAAGTTTTGAAAGTGAAGTTCTGATCTCTAAATTATTCACAAAATTCAATTTAAATCGCAATTAAAAAATAGAAAATTTTATTTCACCCTCAAACTGTACTCTGTCAATGAGAATCTTATTTTAAGTCCTCTCCTCCTACGAAACTATCCTATCACACAGAGGGCAACAAAAGCTTCTTTCGTTCGAGAGATGTTGAGAGCCGTGTCCCCTAAAAATTTGTTTTGAATCGCGATCGGCGGTGCAGTTATCGATCGCGGTAGGATCGAGGTGACCCGAGTGCGCGTGAGGAATCTGCAAGGAATCGCGAGGACCCGGTGACAGATCGGAAGAGTGTGCCTCGCTCGGATGTTATCGGGCCTGGTGGCAGTGTCGTGCGGCTGAAAAGCAAGAACCAAGGAACTGATCGACGGTGGAACGGAAGCGGACCGGAGAGATAAGGGAGTGAAACCGGGCTAGAAGAGGACCATGAGCAACTCCGGGGCCATTCCTCTGATCTTGGTGAAGAAGGAGCAGCTCGACGAAGGCAAGTACCCCGTCCGCGTTTAGTCTTTTTCTCATTGTCGAGAGCTGGCGCGATTCTAAGGCCGACGGACAGCCGCGACGTCCTATTGTGTGACGTCCCAAACGGATGTTTCGACCGAACTCGCTCCGCTCCACTCCAAGGAACTCGGCTGCACAGGAAACGACGTTAGAGCGTCTATTATCGATCGGTTCAATAGAGATCTGTGTCACCCGGGCGCGTCTTCGGAGATCGGGAACGTTGATCTGGGACAGGAGAAATTTTTCTTTCGGGGCTGGACACACTTTTTTTCTCGATCGACAGCTTTCTTCTTTTCCCAGCTATTTGTTCCGTCGATGGATGTCCTTTCGCTCACGACTCTGCCGGCGGAATAACTTTTTTTC
Source organism: Lasioglossum zephyrum (assembly GCA_028455615.1). Lineage (NCBI taxonomy): Eukaryota > Metazoa > Arthropoda > Insecta > Hymenoptera > Halictidae > Lasioglossum > Lasioglossum zephyrum. Next base: position 3,718,704 of record CM052324.1, on the reverse strand, counting down.
TACTAGAACTTCGGGATTGAAAATAGTTTTTGAAAATTCAAGCGCCATTTTTCATTTTGGTAGAAATCTATGGCGGGAACTTTCTTTGGAAATTTTGGGGGCGGGATAGTTTATTAATAGAACAATGAGGGCTAAACTTAAATTTCGAGGATAGACAACTTTTTTAGGAAAATCGTAAGGGTGGAATAATTTTTTTATAGAGATTTGAGGGTTGCATCAATTCGAGGATGGAGATTTTGTTCAATTCGAATTGGATGCTAGAATTCTTTGTTGACTGACTTTTAGAGGGTGGAATATATCGGTGAAATTTATTCATAGAATTTTGTGGGTTAATCAAATTTTTCCAGTTGATATTCAGGGTTGATTAATTTCAATGGAAATCAGGAGGTACATCTTTCTACTGAATATTATAGGGTGCGATTTTATTTAGGGAACTTATGAGTGTGTTACAATTTATTAATAGAAATTTGAGGGTTGAAAATTTTCTTCCAGTCGAAATCAGGGGATGGAATTTTTTCTTAATGAAAATCTAGGGGTGGAAATCTCTTTGATGGAAGTTATAGGTGTGGAAAAATGTATTTATAAAAATTAGAGGGTAAAAGAAATTTTGCTATTGGAAATTCACGGGTCATTTTTTTCGACGAGAATTTGTAGGATGATATTTTTTCTCAATGGAAATTTGAGGGTTGAATACTTTTTCCATTGGAAATTTTGTGCATGATTTCTCATGGAAATTTTGGTATCGAGATTTTTTTGAACCGGGATATGGGATGCTAAACAAATTTTCCGTATGAAATGTAGAGATGGAAATTTTCATGGATGAAAAATAGAAGATTGAAAAATTTTTCTCCATCAAAATTCGAATAATGGAAATGAGAGTGGCTTAATTTTTTCCCTATGACAATGTGAGGGTGAAAACTTTTTCCATGAAAATTCCACTAGAAAATTTAGCTAAAAATTCTGTTACGAAGAAACTTTAGTTCGTAAAAATATTCAGGCGATTCCAAATTTCTCTGATTCTTCGATTCCATTACTTTCCAATATAAATTTGCCCTCTAGAAATTTCTCTACATCATTTAAATGAATTTTCCTCTATAAAAATGGTAATAAATTTCCAATGAGAAATCGAAGACTAAATTCCTCAGTGAAAATTCGTGTATAACTTTTTGCGTCTATCATTGCCTTTCTATTTGATGGAGTGCGGCTCTCGAGTAATAATTTTTGTCCGCTCAAAGGAGAAATTGAACATTTATTGACCGATCAACGGAACGTTTGACATTAATACCTCATTATGCATGTTATCGTATGTAGGTTGATGCTATACAACTTCCGAAGAACTTTATGCCCCTGTGACTCGTATCACTTTGTAGCTGGCAGGATCGATACGACCCCTAAGAATATTTCCCGAAGCTGGTCGGTCATTCGAAAATTGTCCGGTGGAAATTCGATTTTCCTTGAACGGGACCAAACTTTGGCGCACTTAACGCGTACAAGACAATTTATTATCGTCCGTCGACGATAAAACGGCCAATGGCGATCGACGAAAAGGGGCTTGTGGGTGGCAGGGAATGGGGAACATGGAACAGGGAACGGGGGGTACGAGGGGGCAGTTTATTTCGATACCGTGTACGAACCTTTTAAGCTAGCTTGACGTGAACGGGCATAGGGTCAGCGCTAGATATCGAGTGCCTTCGGCGGAAAATAGAGCGACTTAAAATAAACATTCGATATCAGTGTCATATCGCCGCGTCGGAGAGCGGCCTTGAATAATCTGAGACGATAATTGCGATTCTGGAAATAAAATCGGCGGTACCGAGCACTGTGTAAATTTAGACCAGCCAATCCCGCAAATTATTTTTCCTAACTTCGCGACATTGTAGAAATGTTACGCTGTTCCGAAAACGGTGTTGGTTACCTCTACAAGCTTTCTGTCTGACCGTCACGTTCTCATTCTACTAATTCGAAGGTCGCTTTTACTTCTCTTCTTGATTGCTCTTGAAATAGTTAGACTGTGTGCTGTGCTTACTTCTCTCTCATGAATTCCACGTTTAACGAAGGTTATCGCCAGGGTCTATCTTGATCCGAAGAATACAAAATGTGTAGGAAAAGTACCTCGAAAAATATGTTTCGGGAAATTGACAAATTATGGTCTTAACGAATACCAATTATTTTCATGGTAATATAAAATGGTATATTTTCCTTATAAAACTATAATATATAGTTACTGTGAAAAGTTTTCTATAATTTTATCTGTCTGTTAATTATGCCTTTTCCTTCCTGTCTACCACGGGATATAGTCTGTTAAAGAGTTGATGGAAGATTTTTTTCTTCAGGGTAATCGATGTCTGACTAAGGCAGTACTCTTCTACTAGTCTGTACAGTTCTGTCTGGCAACATAAATAATTCGTAACGTAAAGTCTTCTTTACCTGAAGTAGTAATATTTTCTAGTATCTCTCGGATCGATGATTTACAAAATAAATATTTAACTGTATTTCTTAAAGTGCTGAGACACTTTTCCCGCACACTTCCTATGACCATAAACATCTTATACCAGTGATTCATTGAAATTGCTTGAAGAAGTCATTCAAGGTATTCTACGTCTGATTAAAACAGACCTATTCTACTGCATCGTATTAGCTCTTGTAATACACTCAACAATTTCGAGTATTAGTTCAACCTTTTTTTTTTAATTAATAGCTTATAAAATTATTCGACTGTGTATTGAAGGTATTGATTCTTCGAACAGTTTCAAAAAGGCACTTTGAATTTACCACAAATCGTGGTGAAAGGGTTAATTGAATCATTGCATTTTCAAATTATATTTTGAAGGTTCACTTACGGGTTAACAACATTAAATATAAGAGCAACTTTTTTCCCTCAGTGGTGTGAATCGAGTTCTCACCGTCTTATTTCACAGCCACGATCGTAATTCCGCGTCTCTTTTGAAGTTTACGTTCAATGTCTGATTAAGACCGTCACATTCTACTGGCGCTCTTTCATCACCATCCTCGTTACGTACTTCCTACATGAGGCTCGTAATACTTTCCAATCTTGGCTACGAGAAATACGATCCCCCTTCTCTTCTCCCACAACCTAACCGACAGCATCTGCGTCTGACTTTGGTCGGCCCATTCCACTGATTCATGCAACGATCGAAATTCCGTTTGGCTGGTCTCTCTGGCTGTTACATTTCCTCGTTCGATGGGTTTCCCCGGGGCGAAATCAGCACCCGTTTCGTCGAGTTAACGCACCGAGCGGTCTTTTCCTTCTGTCGTTCGTACATTACTCTTGTGAAAGCACCGCCCTTTACGATTTTCCTCGCGGAACATACCACCACCTCGCGAGTAAATTCGCGGCGCTCGGCCCGTGTTTCAAGGATCTTCGTAACTAGACTGCGAGTCGTTCAACCAGTCCTCACCGGATATACTCACCTAATTATTCTTTTATTTCCTCGAACCGTTTTATCACGGTGAAATTAATTTCAGAAACCTCCATCCCCCGTTCTATTTTCCATGTTAAATGTCCGATTTTAGAATAAAAAAAATATTAAGTTCGAACGGAATCGAAATTCTTTTATGAATATTCAAAGATAAAATTAAGATATTTATTCGTAGATAATAAATTCATCTTTGAACAACTATTGTAATTCACACTTATGATTTATATTCAGATTCTACGTTAAATGCAAATATTGTTTATATTCGAGAAATTTATAATTTTTTATTTCTTTTTACATTTCATACAGGAGTGTGTCAATAATATTCGTCAATAATCGTATGCAAAATAAATATTATTTCCATTAATTACAAGGTAATGAAATAAAAATCTATTTCTTCTTTTAATCCTTTAAGTAAGTTGATGACAATACGTTGATAGTCTTGTATCGTTTTTATGTTGTCAGTATATCTTGTTTCATGTATTCATTTTCGTAATGAATGCATTAAGTGAAAGATGTAAATTAAAAAGGATGCTGCACTCTACCATTCGTTTCTAAAACATCTATAAAATCACCTGCAATCTATACTACATCTTAAACCAGCCGTGTAAGATATACGTTTCCTCGGTTGCGAGTAACTCAACCCAAGTTAAATCGGTCGATCGTTAATCTTTAAACCAAGAGGAACATAATGCCGACTAGTACACCTTTTACGAGGACTCAGGATCGCGAGGAAACGCGCGCACACACGCCAAGGAATAATAGAGCCGACGTGCGCATTCACACCTGCCAATAGCGAAACGTGGGAATAGAATATTAATCGAAAGTCGCATTAAGCTCTTCAATTGTCTCCCTTGAGAACTTGTTCGGAAAACGGCGACGACGAGATGTTACTGCTTGGCTAAAATAATAGAGGAGCCTTGTGTAGTCGACTCTCTTGCTACTTTAATCGGGGAATCTTAATTACAGTCCGGGGTGAATTCTTCGGTCGTGTTCCTTAATCGTTTCGTCCGTAGTGGTGCCATTTTATTTCATTCAAGGTACAACTTTTCTTCTGCGACTTTTTAAACTATTTTTTGATAGAAAGAATTTAGTTTTTAATTTTTCTTCTCTGTGGCTCGTTTAACCATTTTTTGAAGACGAACTTAATTGGGATAGGGTATTGTACAAATCCTTGTTGAATTCTTTTACAGTGTGTTTTAATTGTTTTATATATACTGGTGTCAGTTTTATATATTTAGTTCTTTTTTCTGAAGTCTGTTTAAATATTTACTTAATGGGAATAAGGTATTGTAAAAATCCTTGTTGAAATATACGACTCTATTTTTAAATTATTTTATTCATACTAGTGCAAAAGTAGAATGTTCATACCCAAAATCTTAAGAAACAGAATTAAACAATGTGTCTAATTCAATCTTCTTTAACTGACCCATTAAATTGACATCAATTTAATATACGAAGAAAAATAATGCGTAACAAACTCTCTCTACAATCGAATAATAATTTTGTTCGTTTCGAACGTTTCCATTATTTCACGAGGAGATATTATATTCAAACATAATGCGTACGCGTGTTCTATAGAGAGAAACATAATGCAAAGCAAACGTATTTCACATGGGTGGAGAGACAGAAGAGACATCAAGCTAGCTTCCATTCTTTGAAATGAAAAGCCATGTTCCTTTCATCTCGAATTTTATAACGAGTATAAAGTTATCTCTTCTCTTCCTGGTGAATAAGTTAAACTTTTATTAAATAACTATCTGTAGGCAACGTTTAAGCAACTATAAAAACCATGAATACTATTTAACTCCTTTTTACAAAATAACAAGACGATGTTGCTATTAACAAAATGTTAACAAATATGGACCTGTCGATGTGCTACCCCCCCTCCGATTTCAATATAAATCATAAAATATGTTCTCCAAGTCACCATTCTACACAACATTTTTCTTTAAATTTTTTAATCTGAACGCAATAATAATTTGCACACCTTTGTCTGGTGTGACTCGATGTCAGAGAAAGAAAAATGTAAATAAAATGGATTCTTTCTTCATTTACTTAATTGTCTTATATTTTATCTAAAACATACATAAGTTCCACAAATATAAATTACAACAAAGTTTGAGAGCTATATTTAATAGAATTGTTTAAAATCGGTAGCAGTCAAGGAACTGTCCTTTAAAATGAATTTCAATCAAAACACTTAAAATAGTAAGGAATTGTTGGCAACAAAATGGAAAAACAATTCGAAGTGCAAATCTGAAGTTAGAATTGCTACATCCCATTTCTGCCAGAATTTCAACTAGAAGTGTAAAGATTGTTCGACGTGGTGGAAAGAAACGAGGCTGAAAATCGTTCGCTTGTCAGGCTGTCGGTCGCGAGGGGGTTAAATGAGCGACAATTGTCCCCGGATTTCGGGGCAGACGCGATACGCGATGACTATAGTTCCGTTTCGCGGTGTGCCACGTGTTGCGCGTTTCTCTTCGAGCGCGGACCCGTGGCCGTGTGCCGTCGAGTACCTTATCGGTAATCCCGATTCTCTCCCCCGTTTCCTCTTCCTGCGAACACGAACGGCACACGCTCGCTTCTTCCACGCCGGGAGAACGCCAGCTGTTCCCACTTTACGGTTGCTGCCTCGACACGAGTCCACGATTCGAACAATGGATGTTATGTCGCGGGACAGTTAATCTCTGACGTGCAGCAACGTGTGCCACATACTCGCCCTGCAACGCAGACTTAAACCCTCCAGAACCACAACCCCGGAACCTGACTCGGTTTTACCATTTTTCCGCGATTTAGGCTCGCGACAACCTGTCTCGGGAAAGTCAATGGAAATTCAAAAAATTATTAAACCTTTGGGACATTCACTGCATACACGCTACTGTGCTAAAAGAAAGACCAGTGTAATTATAAGATATAATGACAAAGAATATCTTTATGTAGAAATTGTATTTTACAATGATAGATTTATTGCATTCAAAGTATTAGATAATCCGCAATAACACATATTCAATTAAATTCGGTTATTTTTTTCTAGTTATACAAATAGTTGATACATGTCTTATCTGACGATGGTCCTTATTAAAAAAAAACAACTATTGTCTGGAAACTTTTTTCCTATACAGAGGGAAATTAGAGGGAAATAGGGTAGCAGAAATATCAATTTTTAATGAGTCGTAAAGAGGAGGCTCCAATCTTCAAGTCTATGGTAATTTCATTTACCAAAAAAATTTTGAAAATTTTCTGGAAACGATTGAATTTGCAGCATTTTTTAAGGAAAATGGGTCACCACTTTTCCACCTGCTAAGTCATGTAAAAATATCTTCAAGCTTTTAAATGAATCAGTATGGTTGTACTCTGTTTTTAAAACAAAATTACCACAATTCAAATGTCGACAAATCTCTTAAGAACGAAAGGAATAAAGCATCTTTTCAATCTGTTCAATCTGGATTTTAATGTTCATGGTTTTCATAATACCCACATGTTTATCCCATATTAATTTAATTTCTGGAACAGGAAATTTCCAGCAAATGTCCCGGTAGTAGCGTTAAATTATTGAAAGTTTAAAGCACTTGGAGGACCAGGACCAAGCCCCCTATCACGGTGCAAATTTCGCTCGAGTGTATATCGCAGTTTCACGAATTCCAGATTATCATAGCTGGTTGCTTAACTGGGTTACGCAGCCGCTTTAATCGCAACAGGGAAGGGCGATGAATGAGTTATGAAAAGTTCAAAGAATGTTTTTGTTTCAATTTTTTGGTAAGTTGACCATTAAGTAAATAACTAGTGCCGCGTTTGAAAAAAATGTTTTGAAGGTGGTGCCCGTTATGAGAACGTCAAAATAAATTTTCATGAAGAAATGAGTAGTGTGAGACTTAATTTATCACAATATGTTTCGAAGTATGAAATACTGTTTCGCACCATTTATTAGGTAGTTCTATTATCCACAGCATGAATATTGTAAGTGTTCTCGAAGTTTCGAGCAGTTTGTACTCGCTTATTGTACGGAGCAGACATTAAATATCTTACGGTTAACAAAACATGAGCCAGTTCTCCGGATAGTTACGTGGTAAGTTGCTACGTCGCCCGCTGTGCACGAAATATTCACGCAGTTAGGGTGTTAATATTAATTCGTTCGCTGTGCTCGTTAAGTGTGAGGATCGAAGGGTTGTTTGGGCCTTGAAGGTTCTTAAGTTCCGCTTCTCCTTCACTCGTGAGATCATTTAGCTATCTTCAACTATCTTCGACACGATCATTTTTGTTCTGTAATTTTATTTACAATTTTATTATCTCTAATATAAAGAACAGTGAATATATAAACGAAATTTTTGCACTTAAATTTTCATAAATAAAGAAAGACCACTTTTCAGTTTAAATACTTTAGTAGAAATTTTCTGTTGAAACTAAGAAAATAAAGTCTTGGAGAAGAAGATACCTTTTCATTTAAATAATTTTGCTGCACCTTCGATATGATCTAATTAGCTAGGAGAATAAATGAAGACTTTTCTCTGTGCAAGAACATCAGTCCATTTCAATAAAAGGAACAATTAAAATGGCACTCATTAAATCATAATTGTCTTGATAAATTACACATTCATAAAAGAATTCTCATAAGCTCCATGCTTCCGAGGTGGAACATTCCAATTTATAATTCAAGGAAAGGAAATCCTGCAGAAAGAGACCTCAACTCTTTAATATTAAGAGGCTTGCAACGCTGCCTTCCGCCACAGCCAAAATATCACATTTCACGAAGTCTACAACTCCGCTTCAATCACTTTAATCTCCAAGGTAGAACATAATCTTGGAATCGCAAAGTTCACAATTTCTTAATTTTGATGAAAAAATATACAAAATATTGAAAGTGACTAGTGTGGACACAAAAGTAATTGTAAAAGTAACAAATTATGTTTATTTGATAAAAGTGACAAAATTGTGTTTATTTATTTGTACAATCTTTATTACATCACGTTTGAGTAGGAGAAAATTCCTCTTTTCGATAAAGTAAACATATTTCCAGTCAATTTTAATATTCTGGGAGGGTTATTGCATAAGTCCGTTATTATCGATGTCGATGCTAACAAGGGAAGCTACCCAATCATTATATAAATTAAATTTTCAATAAATTAAATATCCAAGTTACACTGATTTTTGTTCCATGTTTTCGAAAAGTTGACCTCTAAGGGTTACCTGGCAAAATTAGCTTGACTCCACAATAATGACCAGCGGCTCGATTATTTATAAATCAGCGGTATGGTAGGATTTCCCGTGGCTCGCGTTACGACAACCTAGTTTTTAGCACGGTGGCGAAATGACGTTTGTGGAACCACGATATAATGAGGCCGAGATTTCAAGTGTCACCGGCAGCCTTTTCGAAGCGAAATACCCACCCGATTCCGAGTGGGTCGTTCATTAACGACTGAAACTACTTCTATGCCCGGCTAAAACTCCTACCCGCCCCTCGTCCCATCATCGCCGGCAATCTCTTTTTCTTATTTACACTCGAGACACCCTCGTTCCCGTTCGACCCCCTCGTTTTTCTTGATATTTTCCCGGAGGGGGAGGACGGTTTAAACGATGCTCCTTCCTCGTTTCACCACAGGAAAAGAAAATATTGAGGATGTAGCCCGAAGAAAACTAAGCGATGAACGTTGTTCGATGGTTCTTGCAGCCTTTGACGAGGGAAACGCGATACGGTTTATGGATGGACGCCCCCGAAACGGCTACCCTAATTGCTGGGACCATTAGCGGAGAGATAATCAGCCGATCGCTAGCCGCACGATACGACAATTATTATCGTTTTTTGCTGGGGAATTCTTTTTATTGTTTCTATGGCGTATTTGTCCCGTTATTTTTAGTGCAGAGGAGTTAGGGGATGTTTTTACTTTTTCATGTTGGATTGTGTGACTTCAAAGAGAGCCTGAATCTATGGAATATAATAAACAATTTTTTAGAATGAAGTGTTTTAACTCTTCTTGCTACATTAATAATAATTTTATATGTATTATTCATTTTATATATATGATAATTCGACATATCTTTGTGCTACAAATGCACAGAGACGTGCAGCATACTGTGCATTATATTTGATAGAAATGCATAAAATAATCAGCGCAATTCATGTATATAATCTGTGTTGTGTGAAATGAGTATTCTCCGTGTTCTCGTTGGCATAATAACTGTCATTATTATTCTGCAAGGTGGAGGCGTCTGTTGTTCTGTGTATTGATTTTATATTATATCGTTCGCATCGTTGTTATATCCAATTCATTAAAAACCGTTATTTTTCCGATGCATAATCAAACTTTTATAATTAAATTTCAAAAGATGGAAAGAAAATGAAAAGTCCTTTACTAATTTTAATCAGTTGGAAACATAAAAATACTTAAAAAATTTGACATTTCATACATATATGTTTTTGTCGTGATTGTATAAAATCTTTAAGCAGTAACAAATAAGTCAATAATCACGAGTAAGAAGGTTCAAAGACTCTAAGTGACTGAATCTGAAAATCCTCTGCACGTCCATCCAGATCATTTCCAAAGCTGTTCTCGGATAGCTACCCTTCTCGAAAATTAAACCGAAGGAGCTGCACAAGTTTTTAATCTTCCAAACCCTCTTACCATCCCCCGACTTGCTCAAGATTATCGAATTTTCCAAACTTATAACGACGTCCCAGTATATCGGTCGTTTCTAGGTAATTTCCGATTGTTTTCTAAGAGTACTCAGCGAGAGTATCGAAACTGTTCAGTTGATCGTCAAGTGTGAAACCGAGGGTGGAAAGCGTTAACCACGTCGCAGATATCCGCGCGTCATTGCGAGTTCTGCCACGGAATCCTCTCGGGAGTCCGCCTAATCCGACCTGGAGGGTTTTAGGAAAGATTATCTTCTTGAACGGGGAGCGAGGGTGTTCTGCGAACTTTTAATCCTCCGGAGGTAGCTTCTTTCGCCGCCATTTTTGGGATTTCTCGAAGTTATAGACGGGCTCGAACTTGCATCAAAGAATATTTTCGCGTCATAACTGGCTGTCCAATCAATTACAAGTTTTCTGCCAATTTCAAACCAGAGGAATATTCGTTCAATAGTGCAAATCTCCAACTTAAAATTGTTTTGCTAGAAAACATTTTATAGAGTGCGAATACGATCGGCATGTAATAAAATATCATGCAGAATTTATTTAGGGGGTTGAAATGTAACAGAACATCATACAGAATTTACTTACGGGGTTAAAATGTATAATAACAAACCACACATCGTGTAGAATGTATTTATGGATTTGAAATGTAACAAAACATTGAATAGAATTTTTTTATTAGATTGAAATGTAGCAAAACATTGTATAAAATTTATTTAGGGGTTGAAATGTAATAAAACATCGCATAGAGTTCACCTTACAGTTCATCGTACACAGTTATTTGATCAATGTGCAACAACATTTCATTTATTTGTGAATCCAGATCCTCGTCGAGGGTTTTAGAAGAGATTACCTCATCGAACCAACGAGAGAAGATTGTTCTATACGCTTTTAATCCAACGGATGTTGATACTTTTCCTTCGATTGCATCGATTTTCTCAGATTCGACGAGTTTCCGAGGGGGATTCGCGTTACATCGAATAATATTTTCGCTGGATGGTTATCGAGAGCTCGCCGGTTTCGGTATCCACTTGCGAATGATCGAAACTCGATCCCCGACTCGCGAACGGGGCCAACTGCGCTAATCTCCGAGTCGATTCGAGCGACACTCGCTGCATGGAACGAAGGAGGCGGTTGTTCAAAGCTAGACTCTTGGAATTGGATGACGCTAATTACGCCGGCGATTAATGAATACCCGAAGAGTCTTTCCGGGCCTGTAGACCCGCCTTTTCAGAACGGGAACAAAGTCCGTTTTAGTTGCAACCGCCTAAGGTGTTCCTCTTTCTCTTTTTAAAAATTTACTACGCGTGAGCAAAATTTTAAAGAGAAACTAGAGCTCTTTAAGAAGAACTTTTCTCGGGATTATAAGGAAGTGGCTTTTTGTCAGAAGTGTGCTTCATTGAGAACAAGAACAAAGGCTTCTATCTATGTATACTTTGTATTCAGAGTATTCGTTCTAAATCGAAAAACAAATTAAAATCATTTTGACACTATTCAATTTTTATTGAAAATTGTTGTAATAATGAGAATGTGTGAAATTTTTCTTCTACTTAATTTTTGATGAACTAAACGAGTTTCTATACATACGTTCAGGGATTGAATTTTCAGAACAACAGAGGTGTCTGTTAATTAAACCATTGTGGAAGAAGATCGACACACGTCGATTAGATCCTCGAATTTCAACCGCAATATTCATGGCCAGCTGAATATTCACCGTGGTCGATCCTTAATGCGCTTCGCAAATTCATGTCGCAAACAATAGGTTCACCTGTTTCTGCCAGAATTTGCCTAATCGCGGCGCCAAATTCCAGCGAAGGTATTTGCCTTCGAATTTTCATTCAGCCCTTGTGATTTCGCGAACGGTAATATCGCGGCTGCTTCAATTCGCATCGGTGATCGTTCTCTCCTGAATTCGCTGAAGTTTCATATTTCCAAACGAAATTGCACAATGTATAAAATTTTTCAGCCCGAAAGTTAAAGTCCTACTTTCCTTTTCATAACAATACACATTAAAAATAGAATCACAAAATGTTCTTGGCTTGTATTAATTAGTATTAATTATTTTTATATTTCGTAAATTTTAACGATTATAATAAATATATTATTATAATTCGTAATAACGAATTTCAATAAATCAGTAAAAGATATCAGAAAATTCGTAAAATTTTTGTCGATTTCTTGCAATGTTCTAGGTAAATAGTATTAATAATTTAATTGTTGATTGAGGAGATTCTTCGAAGAGGTGGTCGAACGATCGGTGTCCCTAGAATCTCATAATATCTTGCTGTCCAATCCACTTTTTCTTCACGCGCTCTTTAGCCAGGCGCCATTTTAACACTGGTACACGTAACAGGGATATCAGGCCGGACGATAATAGTTCGCTTTTCAGTTAATGAGCTATTTATAAGTGACAAGCTTCTCGTCGGACCCCTTCCTTCTCCAACGCTACGACTTTCTCTTCGTTTTCCAGGCTCCCTTCAGACCACCTCGTCGATGCCTTTGTTTTTCCTGTTTTCACTCTTTCCGCCGGCCTGGCCGCACGCTCTCGCTCATTGTCCGGTTATTTTTATCCAATTTCCTGTTGTGCACATAATTGATGACCGATCGATGAAGCGGCAACGAGATCTTTATCGCCCGTGGCCTCTTTATTTCCGGCTCGCTCGAAACGAGGACGCTTCCACGACCGCTGATCTTGATCGAGATCGAGATGTACTGCGGGAATCGTCGATGGATCTCTGTGGAACCGTCTTGTCTAGTATTTGGTGGAAGCGTTGTCTCTCTATCTGGAAGTTGATCAACTGCAATTTAAAATTTGAAAAATATCTTGTTTTGTTCGCACCCTTTTATAGGAGAGAAAGGTTGAATAAAATACTAATGCAGATTGTCTTCAATTTCAATCATTATTTTTTGATTTTCGAAGTTCTCAAACAACCAAGCTTACTTCTATCAGATTCATTCCAATCAGTTTCAATTTCAGCGAGTTTCATTCGATCGATCTCAATTTTCTTGAATGCAGATTGACCCGATCCAGGTCCATCGGGCTTCAGACAACGTTGACTTCGTGCAACAGTGGTCAGTCGATCCAACTTCCCCATTTTACACCTCACACTTTAATTTCCTGGAGTCCCCCAAAAACAATCAACTCTGCTTCCATCAAGCTCATCCCACCGACTTTTAATTCCGAGCGAATTTCATTCGGGCAATCTTGATTTTCTTGAATTCCAATTGGTGAGTCTTGATTTCACCGAGTCCCAGGGCAATCCATCTCGATTCCGCCGGCTCGTTGAATGGTCAATCTAGTCGGGCAGTAAATTCTGGACGCTCGATCTTGGTTCGAAGCGAATTTCTAGACAGCCAATCCCGCTTTTCGCCGGTGCTCGCCGCCACCAAAAATAGAGTGGATAATTCGAATGCGGCACCAAACGCGCGCGGATTCCGGCGTGGCAGCCAGAGATTGAAAGTGGCGCTTTTAAAGAGCGTATCAGCAGGGGAGGTGGCAGGTAATTCGTGCCTTCGCCTCTGTGCACAAGGTCAGGAAAATCAATAGAACACAGACAACGAGGTAACGATGCCGCGGTCCGATAGCGGCCGTGGCATGGCGGCACGACATTCCGTTTCGCGGCTTATCGCGTGCGTTTTCCTAAGGTCAGTGACAAAATGGGGCTTGTACCTGTTACGAGCATGGAAATTCTCCTCGGTGAACGCGACGCCTGTATTTCTTGCCCGCCACGGATCTCGCACCGGAGCCTTCTGCATCGCTTATGCGAATTTTCACGGCCTTTGTTACAGCCAATTCCATTCAGGCAAGATTAATGGCTGGAGGTGATCTCCCCAATATTTTTGAAAGTTCTCTAGCTAGGGTATTACATAATTGGTAATGTTCCCTGCTATCAACATTGTAGAAGAAAATTATTTAACATTGTTCCTCTTGACTCGAGACATTGACGAATTTAAAAATTGAAAGGTTACACACCTTTGTACAATTAAGAACAATTTCTTCTTCACAAAGAAAATTTATTTTAAACAAGAAGGCCAGCCATTTTCACAAACTGGGAAAGTAAGGGAAATTCAGCAATTTTTTAATAAATAAATTAAGGCATTAAGACATTAAGCAGTACTTATTGAAACATTGAGTCAAACATCTTAAGCTAGAAACACCTGCCAGCCATTTTTCCAGAACCATTTTCTGCATACACCATGTGCAATATTTACCACATTTATCTTAGTGAAATTTTATCTAACACGCATTTTTTAAATTTTATATTAGGCTAGACAAAAGAGCCAGCTCTTGTCGAAGTCAATTTTGGGAAAACTAATTTCCAAACACTGCAATGATTCACTATGATTAGTTCTTCGCCTTTGTTCGGTGCACCTCAACCATCTGGTTAACAGAAGAACAATTTCCCGGAGGAATAAACTAGCCACGCTCCCCCGAAAATCATTAACTGAAACTTTTTCCCTAAAAAAACTTCTGCAGTTCACGTTGCTTGAAATAATATTAACCAGAATGGTTTCTGAAACTGTTTTATGCTTCTGAAAATGGCTGCGGCTAGTAACCGCGGGTTCTCCTCGTGTATTCATGGCACTTTGGAAGTTCCGAAGTCTAATGGAACGTTTATACTTATAGCGCAGCTTTTCCATAAGGATTTTGTGTTATTCTACTTTCTACAAAACTGCACGAACATCCACAGTTATTATACTGACTGTGGATCGTTATGCATTTATGACGAAACTATTCGAAGTATTCAAAGATATAGAGATATTACTTTCAACGTATTAAAATCATTAACACGTTCACTTGATCATGTATAGGTGACACTATTATTCATCGGGTTTAAAAATTCTCACTGTAACACATTGGAAAAAACTAATTTTTATCGGGATGGAAAGAAGTGAATTGGTTCAAGGACGATAATAAATTTCAAAGTTATAGAGATATTACTTTCAACGCGTATTAAAATCATTAACACGTTAACTTGATCATGTATAGGTGACACTATTATTCATCGGGTTTAAAAATTGTCACTGTAACATATTGGAAAAAACTAATTTTTATCGGGATGGAAAGAAGTGAATTGGTTCAAGGACTATAATAAATTTTGTCTTCCCAGTTTTCATCTCTTTCATTAAATTATATATTTTTTTAAAGTAGTAAGTAGTATTTTATTCCCATTGCGGGGTACATTATCATCTACGCTTCTCATGAGAGAGAGAGAGAGAGAGAGCACACCATTCACTCATTCCTCACACACATTCATTCTGTGGACCCCCGTTTCCGCTGCTCATCCTTTCTCTTATCTCTTCCACTCTCTTCATCCATACCTCCCCTTCTCCTTCCTCCCCTACATTAAATTATATTTATTTTTCTAGATTTTCTGGTAATTTACTTATCTATCATTCTAGCGACGAGTACATTCTTCCTGAATCTCATTTTTCCAAATGAAAATGTCCCAGATTGCCGCATGTCGCAAGAGATTCTCGACCACAAACACAATTGACTGTGAAATGATCTTCCACTTTATTCAGAACGAAGAAGACGTCATTCTCCAGTACATTGGGATTTCAGTCTGAACCACAGATCCAAGTACTTTTATTGTCATTAGAGAGAGTGTGCGAGAGAGAAAGAGAGAGACACTGAGCGGTGGAATCGCAGCAGAAGTTTCGACTGCTGCTTAAATTAATATTACGCAGGAATGAAAATTCCCATGAAAACTTCGGACGCGGAATTGAAAGGCGAGATCGATGTTTACAGGACATTCGAAGACCTCGTCGAGGGTCGCGACTATTCTAATGGACTCAGTCGTCTGATAACGGAGGCCTCGGAGCCCCTGAATAATTCCTGCGACGATTCAATGAATATTAAATCAGCCGTACGACTCTGTTAGGCTAGCAGGCGACAATGTCGCTGATCGACGATGACTGGTTACATTCCTGTCCGCTTATCGGTACGCGATTAAAGGTTTATGCCAGGAAGAATAATGGATAGATCGCGGTATCTCTCTCCGGTCACGCGACCGCTGCCCTGTCCATAACAATATGAAAATACCATGTAAATTGAAAGAGCATTCGCAAATTAGCCGACCAGTTAGTGTATTAAAGGGTTAAACGACTCCTGAAAAATAATTGCTCCGCTAGATATTGATAATAAAGTTAATTCTCTCTATTCTTTAAATTCACGCGATTGTCTGGGACGGATCTACCCGATCTAAGAATCAGCACGGACCCGAGGGGTTTTTTTTTAGATCATGACAAAAAATGGCTAGAACTTGGTCGGACATGTTGTTGATATTTTTATAAAGTAATGTAAAATTCTTCACTTGTGCTCCGCACAGTGGGCCGAATCGAAAAATTTAGGGACATTGATGCATAAGTTTTGAACCGTTTGAGATGTGGGATGTATGGCTATTGGGTCAGAGAATTGACTACCGTTTAACAATGAATGTGCTTTATTGTAGGAGACGGTCACATACACACCCGCGTAGCTCGCGTGACCGCTCTGTACGAATTCCTTAGCCGAACTAACTTACGAACTAGCTGTTCACTCTCAGATGCATTCCACGAAAAGCATTCTTCCTCAATCACACAGTTCGCTTTCAATCTAACCCAGACCAAACAATCTCACCCCAAATTGACACTCGACCCAATCGTCCAAACATCAGCTCGACGCTATCGCGCAGCACGCAACCCGATACATTCATCTCAAACGCACTAATCTTAAAAACTAAACATACGGCGGAAACGTGACGTCAGCTAGTCGCCGCCACAATATATTTGCTTCTGCATTTGACTTCGTCAAAACCCTTCTTACTTTTTTATTGTTCATCAATTCTTAAATGGTGAAGAGAACTCTAAACCCTAATTTTTTTTATATAGAACTTGATAAACAACTTGAAGCAGCATTTGTCTTAACCCTTTGCCGTATCATTTTTATTGCACTTACATGATAAAATTGTCTTTATCCCCAAAAATGTGGAAGGAAAAAGAAAATTTATATTTTTGTATGACTACATTTATTTGAATGCTTCAATATTGATTAAAAACGAATCGAATGTTATTTCATTTAAAAAGAAAGGCGTACGTGTGGAAAGCCAGAGAAGCTGGTTGCGTCTCTCCACGAAGATCCTTCCGGAGCTTTTGATTCAATGTCCCGCTCGTAGAATTTAATTTCCCGGATTTATGGCCGCGATGACAGCGTTAACGTTCCGATGACAACGTAAAACGGGCCGAAAGTGTGCAGAACCGTGACTCGGCTGCAGCTCTACCGTGAAATTTCGACCACTTGCCAAATACTTGGAGCATTCCGATTCCGATGGTCCCGAGGAGACCAGTTGCCAACTGCGCTGGACGTCGGGAACTCGTTTAAACTGGCGTCCCTTGATTCTTCATTCTCCCTTCCGGTCACCGGGATTGAAATTGCCCTTTAAATAATCCTGAACCCTTCTCCCTACACGCTTTACATCACAGAATTTTGCACAACACCTGCGGTACACGCCGCGCAAGTCCGTTGCAATTATTTCTCACGAAGATCCGCAGACCAATCGTAACATAAATGCATAAATTCATGTTACATAGAATAAAAATAAAGTAAAATTACGTTCAGATGGACAGAGACAATTTTATCATGTAAGTTTTTAACAATCCACGCTCGTCATGAAGATTATGAACAAGGTCTAATAAATGTGAATGTTACGCCTTTCTTTTCAAATGAAATGACATTCGATTCGTTTTTAATCAATATTGAAGCATTCAAATAAATGTAGTCATACAAAAATATAAATTTTCTTTTTTCTTCCACATTTTTGGGGATAAAGACAATTTTATCATGTAAATGCAATAAAAATGATACGACAAAGGGTTAAGACAAATGCTGCTTCAAGTTATTCATCAAGTTCTATATAAAAAATTAGAGTTTAGAGTTCTCTTCACCATTTAAGAATTGATGAACAATAAAAAAGTAAGAAGGGTTTTGACGAAGTCAAATGCAGAAGCAAATATATTGTGGCGGCGACTAGCTGACGCCACGTTTCCGCTGTATGTTTAGTTTTTTAAGATTAGTGCGTTTGGGATGAATGTATCGGGTTGCGTGCTGCGCGTAGCGTCGAGCGGATGTTTGGACGATTGGATCGAGTGTCAATTTGGGTTGAGATTGAAAGCGCACTGTGTGATTGAGAAAGAATGCTTTTCGTGGAATGCATCTGAGAGTAGTCTTAAACGGTAGTCAATTCTCTGAGCCAATAGCCATACATCCCACAATATAAAGAAAGAGTTCCATACAAGGAATAAGTGTTCAGTACTTGGAGGATCGCAGTGTTGCATCAATAAGATCGCAGTGTACTGTTTCAAGCACCTTTTGATCGCTTGATGCAGCCCGGTGTTGCGTGTTGCATTGCGTAACGCGAGCGAATCGCTTCGACGTCGATCGCAGCTGCCCGTCACGGCCGTGATTAATTAATCCGAGCTCACCCGTGGACGTTTATTAGCCCAACTATCTTCCGAAATCCCGACAAACCCCTGCGGAATCGAACACATGTACCCCGGAAGTCTCGAACTAAGAAACTACACTTTTAGTCCACAAAATAGCTTAAACTCCATTCGACAATTTTATTAATCAAAATTTCACAAGTGCATTTCTCTCGATAGATTCCTTTCTGTACGGACCCTCTCTCTGTCCCCTCTTTTTAATAATAATCCCATGTGGGGTTTCACAGTTTAATAAAAAAAGTGCATTTCTCATCCTTTAATGCAAGGGTTGCTTTAGTCAAACTTGAGAAATTTCACACGGAAGAATTCAGTAAATTATAAACAATTAGCCCAGTAGCAATCTCGAAGATTTGTACAATATCATATACGAAAAAATACATTTTTCTGTTACCAGTGAATCCCAGAAAACTCGCTTTTCCTCAATGTCTTCGCAGTTGACGAATATAGTTATTTCTATGAAATTTTGAAGACGTAACAGGCATTAAATAATTTCTTTTAAATATTCTGGATAGCAATGTGTTTTATTTGTTTTGTGTATAGTTGATTCAGAGGACCTCTTTTCTTCGATTTGTCGGTGAACGAATGGAACAGTTTTATTCAATGTTTAATTGATTATACGCGCGGGCCGACGCCACGTGCAATTACCGGGCGCACCTGAATCTAATTAATACGCCGATGGTTCGACGTTATTGAAAACAGCGCCGCGCAAATGGTCACCGGCTTCCGTTCAGCAACCGGCGATGGGATATTCGGTTTCATTGGCTCTTGAACACCGTACACGGACGTGTTCCAACACATTCGTCCCTGTCGGGAAACGTGCAAGCAGTAGATGCTTGCACAACCATAAATTACTGTAACCAATTTGCAGAAATAACTCATTCAAATTTATCTTTTCACAACTCGCTGAAAAAAGCAAAGCACTCTTTCGAATAGATTTTGAAAAATACACAAATTTAAAATATTCGATCCCGATCGGTACAAGGGTGGAAAGGATAGTCAACTTCAAGAATTCTGGAAATATCCCATGTGCCATCTAAATACCGTGGTGCCCAAGGTGGTTCGGAACCCACCTGAATAAAAAACCGACGTTAAATAATAATAAAAAAAACTTCAAGAATTCTTTTCCCAAAAAGTACTGGATTATCTTTAATAAATTTTCTTTTACTTTTATTCTATTATTTTTTTGCGGGCAGGAAGAATGAAAGATACTGCCATAAAAACGACTGTCAACTTT
This sequence comes from Lasioglossum zephyrum, assembly GCA_028455615.1. Classification (NCBI taxonomy): domain Eukaryota; kingdom Metazoa; phylum Arthropoda; class Insecta; order Hymenoptera; family Halictidae; genus Lasioglossum; species Lasioglossum zephyrum. Next base: position 3,698,921 of record CM052324.1, on the reverse strand, counting down.
AGGAATCTTTTTCACGAGAACCAGCGATCTTTTCTCAATGTTGTACTAATTTTTACAGAAAGTACGGATGAAAGATAATTTATAGAAGTCCATCTCTTTAATTCTACTCCAATTAAAGAGACACTCAACTTCAGGAATTCTGTTTCGATAATTACCGAACTTCTTTTTATTTCAAAGGGTGCCGTTTCGCAATGTTATACTAATTTCTGCAAGGGATGAAAAACACAGAGACAGTAAATTTAGGTGTAAACGTTGAATTCACGAATGTACGATCGGATCGACAGTCGATGGTTCCGAGGGTGTTCCTTCGCTCGGCGCCGGGGTTCATTCGCTCGTTACGTCAGCTGGAACTATCGATTGCAGTTGAATTTAATTAATTCACAAGCCGCTTATCGCGACGCTGTCGAAACACACGCGGTACGTCGATCCCGTACGACTGTTCATTAATCAGCCGCGAAGGCAATCGTGTGTATTAGCGTTCGCGTGTGTGTCAGTTATGGCGGGGCCCATTGTTCCGTGGTGAAATCGTCTCGTCGAATTAGCAATCGATAGAGACGTAAAAAACCGGCGAAGAAATATCGACAATCGCGTCGAGTCGTGCGTTAACTGCGCCGAGAACAGCCATGCAATTTTACAGCTAAGAACGGCGATAAATCAACCTCTAATTGAATCCTTGTGAAACGAAGCTCTTCATGAACTTGTCATTTTGTTTAACGTTTGATAAACAATAAGATTTATTAGAAAAATTGTCTCTGGAACACGAAGCACAAGAATTTTCAATCTTGTACAACAATTTTATAGTGGTTTATTACATGAATATTTATCATAATGGCAAGGGTTACAATGTCACGTTAAATTTGATATTTTATTATTATAATACTTGCACAAAAGAATACATAATAATTTCCTACGGTATTACTGGTGCATATTCAACTTTGCACACTGCTTATTATAATACGCTCACAAAAGAATAAATATTTATTTAATAATTTCCAACAAAAACATCCTCACCATTTGAACGATTGTAAAACAGAACATTTAAATGGAATGAATTGAATTTTGCAACAATTCAGTGGTAATAAAATATTGGTATCTTGGATCAAGTCCAATGCTCAGCGATCATAGGGGATCAGGACAGAATAGATAGGTGGGATTTGTATCGGAAGTTCGATTTAGCAGTGAGTAATTCGCTGTCACTTCAAGTAGAAAGAACAAGGGTGTAGAAACACAGAGAGAAAGATAGAAATGGTGGGAATGAGAGAGAGAGAGAGAGGGAGGAAGGAGACACGGGGCGGACAAGTTGCGGCCGGGTGAAATTAATTAGCCCGAAAATTAGTTTCTGGAGCCATTGGACACAATGAGCGAAGCACAACGAGGTCGCTATAAATTACTCGCACATGCTGAAGGAGCTCTGCTGCCCGGTCGCATAAACTACTTGCCGGCGACGCCGCTAAACACGGCGAAACTGCGAATTACTGCGATCGGAGAAAGGAAACGTCTTCTCCGCAATTAAAAGCGGACAATGTTCCCCGATACACGGAATCAATTTCCACTTGCTGATGAATTCGTTCATTGTTCGTGCCCCATCATTCTACACTCACCCTTTGCACTCCGAATTATTTTTCAATTTTATTGTCAACAATTCTATACTATTTTAGGTGTTTTATTTAGAGATTACTTCAAAGGACAGTTCCTTGACTGTTACTTATCTTAAAAAATTTTTTTACTAATTATATATTACATGTAGCTGACAAACTTTGTTGTAATTTATATTTCTGGAACTTACATTTGTTTTTAACTACAAGATAAGGTATTAAATAAATAAAGGAAGAACTAAATACATATAAAAAACCGTTTCCTTTATATTTTTCCGTCCTTGATGTCGAGTCACACTCGACAGAGTGTAAAAATAATTGCTATAAGGGCTACATGTTAATCATGATTTTTCTTCTTCGTTCCTGTTGTTGGAAAATTTTCTGAATTCCATTTATCGTCCATTAAAAATCAGTATATAATAAGATAAAGAAATGAAAAGTGCCAGAAATATGTTCTGAAAAATCAATTTTCAAATGGTTTAAAATGAACAGAATTTTTTATAACAGAAAAGATAGCTACAGTACCAATGTTAAATTATTCGACAAATTCTTGTCGCTTTTGTGTACGTTTCTCCACATGATCAACCATAAAAAATTATTATTAGTGCCTCAGAACGTGAAACAATTGAACATCTGTCTGCATAGTAATTTTCGAAATTCAACAGGTGCATGCAGAGCACATAAGCTCGCGTAGGGTTTCTATTTTGGAAATTCCGGTGACGAAAGCTGGCCTCGGTGGTGAGTAGGCGATCGAGCGTGAAACGCGAGGCAATCGATCGCGATCTCGATCCGAATGCAATTTTCTGGGACCACGATTCTCGGCTGGCAGGCTCTGTCCTCAAGTATCGTGGAAAGTGGCGCAAGGTCGACGGTTCTCCATGAAAATTTTCGGTGAGGATCTCTTCCATTATCCTAGCAATATCCGGGGCAGCGTGCGCGGCGGAAAATCGGGTCGGGCCGACCCGGGCGATTCGCTCCCGTCGAGCCAACAAATTGACAAATTGAACCAATCAGGTCCCAATATACGGCAATCGCGAGATGTGCCTTTTTTTTCTCTCTCTCTCTCTCTCCCGGCAATATTTTGCCCGGATACATGCTCTCCCCTATCCCCGAGAGCCGGCCGACACAATAGCGGCAATTTATGCTAGCGTAGCTCCCTCGCCTGGGTGTATTGATAAACGAAAGTTCGGGGCCCCGGTGTTCCGAACAATTTCGGGAATTTCCACGATTCCATCGACCGAAATTCTGGCTTAGTGTCGGTATTGTCCAGTCGATATATTGGTCGAATTTGTTGGAAACGTGTAACAACGAAATCGAGAGAAAGATATCGTAATGGAGAGTCGATATTGTTTAATCGTTCAATAAATGAATAAATAAACGGAAGTAGAAAAATCTTTCCTAGAAAATTATTTTTAATGTTCACTAATTTCTATAGCTGTTTTACTAGAGACCTTGCGTTAGATATTATTATAAAAAATATTAAATATTTTTCCATGCATCTTCATAGTTATTTGCCATAGGTGGAAGGGGATAAATGCGTACTGTTCTAGATTTTCCTCACTCAGTAATGGCTCGAACCAAAAATCCTAAACAAGATTCTGACAATCCAATTAACGGACAAATATTATTTCATCTCCACCTTATTTCTCCACGCCGTTTCCAACTATTTAAAATCACAAGGCACCTTTAAGTTCACGTTAGAAACCACTGAATGGTCCCAGTGCAGTCGCAGTAACTGATAACCGTTTTGAAGAGTCCGGCGACTCGGTTTCGTATGAAATATGTTCGCCAAAGCTATTCCCTTTTCATACTAATAAGTTCCAGGCGAAGGAGCACGTAAGTACATCAGCAGGCATTCGACTAATGTCAGCCGAAGCTTCTCGAAAAGATGAAAGGTGAATTTTGTGTGGAAGGCGACACGAAGTTCTCTCTCTCTCTCTCTCACCGTTACTTTTGCGTTCGACGAGGCGAGAGTGCACGAAATAACCGCGTGACAAAGAGGAAAACCCCCGCAGAGTCGCTGTGTGTTCACCGGAAATGAATCTTTTTCAAATAAGGCTCTCCCCCCGCTTACGCAAATGCTCGCTTTGATACATTTTATACATTTTTCGCGGCACACACGGCCCTGCGGATTTACTCGCGGCGAGTGGAAATGGTGAGCCATGAACAGACGCGGTTATAGGATTCAATTGAATGCCGCGCGCGAACCTGCCGGATATTTCACACTAGGTTTGCGGAGAGGCCATTTTACATTATTTTATCAAAATAAAAAGAACGTGTCAGCCATTTTCAAAACTTCAAACCAATATATTTGTTGAATAACTCCTCATGGAGCCATGTTTACAGGTGCAATAATTGAAAATTATTCATTGTCAGCAGTCACGTCTATATTATCCATAATTATTTCAAAATTTAATTTAAATTCCTTACTCGTGCATTGATTCATTACTACAACTAATTTTGCAAAGCTCTATCATAAATTGTATTCACAAATAAATTCTAATAGTTTTGTAAACTACGATTAAATTTATTCTTTATTTATTAGTGAAATTATATTTTGTGAAAAGCAACGAACAGCCATATACCTAAAAATTTCTTTTGACACTGAGTTATATTCAATTTAAATTGTAAGTGAAACTTAATTTATTAGTAAAATTATATTTTGTGAAAAGCAAGGACCAGCCACGTACCGAAAAATTTTATTTTTAACTTTGCGTTCCATCCAATTTAAATTCCTTACTCAAACATTCATTAATTTCTGAAATTAATTTTTACTTATAAATTTTCTAAAGGTATATCATAAATTGGTTTCATAAATGAAATTTAATTTATTAGTAAAATTATATTTTGTGAAAGGCAAGGACCAGCCACGTACCGAAAAATTTTGTTTGGTATGAATATTTGGGACACAAAGGGTGATAGCCCGTCCTTTATTGAACGCAGGCATTGTTTCATTCGAATTGGATATCGGTGAACACAGTGGCACACTTACAGGGAGGGACGGGCCCAGTGAGACACGCATAATGCACAAGTTTCGCGAGCGCGTAGGGTTATGCAATTCGCTAAACGTGTGTTCATTCGAGGGACGATATTAATTCGCGTCCGGTGACCTGAAATGCCTGTCTCGAACAGACAGCCGATCGAGTAAACAACTAGCCATTACTATTTCGGAATGAACGATTGCTTTGATGTATAATCGGTGCGGGGGTTTCAATGACGTATTAACCCTTTGCACTGTAATTGCGAGGCAGACTTGTGATTTCGTACGGAATCGAGTACGTTATTAATTTCCATTAATCTGGAATACAATTCTATTTTTACAAATTACCCCATCATTAACTTCATTGTTTTTGAAAATATGAAAATATGAAAATATGAAAATATGAAAATATGAAAATATGAAAATATCAAGAGAAACATATTTTTCGAAAAATTATTAATGTAAGAGATATCTGAACTTTAATTTAATTTATAAAGACCTAATTGAATATGTTTTAAAAAATTCAAGGAAAGAGGTTGCAGTTGATGAACGGTGTGAATTACAGTTAGGGGATGATAGATACACGGTTTAGAGCCAGTATCAAGAAGAACAATAGCAAAACATTCGCCCATTGTTATCCTAAATTCACACATTTTCACGCTTCAGTGTTACTCATTCCAGATTTCTTTTCAAATATCTAGAACCACACCCCCTCGAATATGTTTTCATAAATGGATGGCGGAAGAATGGGAGTGATAAATCTTGCAATTTAGACTGAGTATCACGAAGAACAATAACCAACAATTCGTCCATTATTATAGTAAATTATTCACCCATTTTCAAGCTTCAGTGTTCATTTCAGATTCTTTTTCAAATATCTAGGACCACCCTTTTCAATATGTTTTTAAAAACGTGGAGGAAAATATTGGGGATGATTTAGGGCGAGCATCGGGGAGAGCTCGGCAAACAGTTCGTCCATTGTCGCACTAATTTTCCGTCTATTTTCGCCGTCGAGTTCCACCCTTTTCTATTTTCAAGAATCTCCTGGCAAAGTCGGCCTCATCCCCTTGTCGACGAAGAACGAAGAGCTCCGAAAGCGCGAGAGAAAATCATGGAACACGACGGGCGCCCTTAAGGTCGTTTTCGCTTGTGCCGATCTCCCCCTAGCCCTCGGAGACACAGTAAGGCTAACGAGTAGCACCCTCGAGGCCCTGGATAAGTCGGAGCCAACCCCCTTTTTACACCCCCTTTTACACTCCCGCGCGCGTGTTTCGCCGATGAAAGCCGCGGGGCAAAAGTGTGGCAAACTGCCGGGAGTAAGAACGAGGAAAACGCGCGAACAACCCTAACGAAAGGGGGTTAAAGGGGGTGAAGAGGAGGATGCAGAGAGGGTGGAAAATTCTTTGAAAACTTCGCGAAGTCCGCAAAACTGACCTCTTTCGGATCGATCGACCCGATTTCGCAGTCTCACTTCACGGAAATTTACAATTGAGATGAACGACAATAGCGACGCGCTTCTGCGAGCGAATCCTGATTTTTCATTAACACTGGTCCACTTTTAAACAAACTTCCAACTTTTTTCGATGACGTGTGTGCTTCGAATTTTTCTCGAGTTTCGGTGAAAATGCTAATATGTTTTAAAGCGTAGTAAAAAAATTGCAGAGAGGGGTCTCTAAAAATTTGAATGTGTATTAAAACACGCTCGAAGATTGAAAACATGAATTAGAAAAATTTTAAAATGTATTAAAACATGCTGACAAATTGTAGACTTGTTTTCTAAATATTCTAACATGTTTGAAAACATGGTAAAAAATTGCATGAAGGTTTTCAAAGAATTTTAACATACGTTAAAACGTACAATAAAATGAGAAATAAATCATTGCAGGTGTCCAGATCGAAGGAATGGAAAACAGAGTGAATGGAGTGAATACTAAAATGTATTAAAACATGCTGAAAAATTGTAGACCTGTTTTCTAAATATTCGAACATGTATGGAAACATGGTAAAAAATTGCATGAAGGTTTCCAAAGAATTTTAACATACGTTAAAACGTACAATAAAATGAGAAATAAATCGTTGCAAGTGTTTAGATCGAAGCAATGGAAAACAGAGTGAATGGAGCAAAATAAAATTCATTAAAATTTAAGGATCAATTAGCGGGTTTGTTAACTTTCACCGATTGACTCGTCGATCTGGGTTCCCCATTTCCATTCGCAGTTTCGAATTTGACTTGGTCCAGCTTTGATTCGCGGCGTTCGGAAATGAATTTTCCACAGTGTTGATTAAAGTATAACTAACCGAGTTATCGAGGCGGTAAATACTCCGCGAAACGGTGGATATTTAATTAGTTAAGTTCTCTAATTACCTCTGGGCTACTTCGAACAGCTGTCCCGAAAGCTGGAAACTGTAGAGGCGAGTGGGTTTTCGGAGCCACGGGATAAATTGCGCGCCACGATATATTATATAAACAATCCTTTCATGCAAAACTTCCACGGGATAAGAATAATTAATAGCGTGTCCGAATCAGGAAACGAGGGTTGAAACGGCGCGTGTCTAGCCAAGTTTCCCGGCGAGAGATTAAACCACGACACCATCGTCAGAAATGTTTCCGCGCTTTCTGAAAACGCCACGAGAGATCGCGGATTGTCATTTCCGCTTATCTGGCCCTGGGTGTCGCAAATTGTATCCTTAGTGTCCAGGAAAACTCCGAAACTTCCTGTTAACCATTCTTTGCCAGAAAAAATTTATTAAACCGTAATAAATTTTTCACGGGGTCCAAATTAAATTCTTTTGAATAAATGCGATTAATAAAATAGTTAGCGTTGTATCTCGAGGAACACGATTCTGTTAGAATTTATTTAACATTTGAAATAAATGTTGGCTGAAGTTACGCATTTTTAATACACATATTTTATTAATACTTTAAAACTGGCGGAAAAATTTGCTAAGGTTGATTTTACAAAATAAAAAGGGGGTAGGTTGTTTGAAAAGACAATTGGATATTCTCGCAGGGTAGTTTCGAGGAGGAAGAAGGGAAAAAGCCGTATTCGAAATTTTCTTGGAGCAATTCTATGTCGAGGAACGATCGTCGCCTCGCAACCCGTCGCTCTTCTCAGACTTTGCAACCCAGTTTCTCGGCACTCTGGTTTTCGCGAAACTTGAAGCACCACGGCGGGCTGCGGCGACGGCGGCTGACGAATAAATATGCATTCCAACGGTGGCTCGGCGTATACAGGTGGACTTTCTAAATAGAATTGTTTACGGTCTTTCTCAGTTTGCTTGACGAGTTATGAATTGCACGGAGCCCTGGAAGACGGAGGCTCCCGAACTTCCGCGTATAATCCGGCCTCTTGGGAATATGTGCATTACGATGGCATTATTCGACTTCTGCCATGATGCCACGGTTCTTACGACCTCTTTGCTACCCGGCGCGTCACTAAAATGTAGATAGAACAACCTAGATTAGGAAGCTGTTCGATGAAACTGGAATTAATAAGTCCGAAGTTATTGAAATTTTTGTTTGTATATTTCTTTGCATCTCTCAAATCTCGATTTTTTACCTTCCACATTTAAATTAAGTAATAAATTTTTAATCAGTGTTAATACATTTTTCTTCTACGAGTAAAATCAAAACCTGCCCTTTTTTAAGAAGTTGTTAAAAAAAATATTTACTGTACGTTTATATAATGCTTGTCTTCAGGAGCATATGAATTGAATATATTGTAGTATTGTAAATAATAATAGACAATAAATCATATTATTTAAAAGAAAAACAACACAATAAAAGATAACAAAATACTGTTGAATAAAAAGGAAAATTATCACCTTTGGAAAACATCACCTGGACGATGTTTTAATTCTTACGCTATCGTATGTTCATTTTTGTGTTTCTTTATTGCATATTATTCTTTGTTAGAAAATTGTTAACTGCACAAGGAGGATCGATCGTAAGCGTTTTGCCGGTTCCGAGCGGTGTCAAGCGTAAAGTTGGAACGGATTCGAGTCGCGAAGCAAGAGGAACAGAATTATTAGCAGATGGTTGGTTGATTCCGCGGGTCCGAGCGATAGTTCTGGTTTCCTCCGACCCAGATTTAGTTGGAAAGGGTGGCGAGAAGTCGCAGGGACGTTTCCGAGCGCCTTGGCCCCGGCCAATTGCGACCCCTTTCAACCCCCGTCCGGCTTTCACCGGCGTCAGGAGCCTCGTCCGCGGGATGGGTTAAGCAAAACAATGCAGGATTTACTGTCGAAGTCGAAACGAGCATTGTCTGCCGACCTTTGAGAGGGTTCGCGCCTTTTGAAGCCCGCAAACGACGTACTTGTAACGGCACCGTTGCACCCAAGGCGTAATTCGTTCATTTTCTCACTTCTTCGTCGCCTAATCGCGAACCCTTCATTGCCTTCGACCAGTCGATATCGATCTCTCATATAAATCGATCGCCCTGGATTAGCATATCCAGCATGGAGTTCATCACCATGGAGCTCGTGGGATTTTTGTGGTAAATTATTTCTGCAAGGATTTTGTTCGAACATTAAAAATTAATTTCCATGATCAATATATTGGTATAAATTATTTCTGATAAATTAGAATAATTAGTTAAAATGAACGTTACTTATTGAATAGGTTAATTAACGTACGACCAATAATCACAATGAATAAAACGTGTACAATATTTATAAATAGTCTTGTTAATATATTTTCTCCTTGCTAGCGCGAATTACATATGAAATTGATTTAAATAATTCTCGTGTGAATGTTTTATTGCACCGGCAAAAATCAGCAGGCAAATGTACATCGGCGAACGAGGTTTATTGATGGGCGAGAGAGAGAGAGAGAGAGAGAGAGAGAGAGAGAGTTTGCAAATTCTCTCCAATTAAACGACGCCGAAGCACTATCGGAGAAACGATTCCCAAATCGTTTTAGAAGGGGAGGCAGGGCTTCCGTTGTCTCGTCTTAAGCAGAATCGATTATCGATTTCAGGCTGGCACATTCGTCTTCGGCCGTTTCGTCGACGATGGACTTCCGGGGCAAATGAAACGCGAGTCACGTGGACCGATTGCGAGGCACGTTTGATTAGATGAGGCTCCGAATGCTCGGTGCATACAACTGCATACCGTGCCATGGCAACGGCGATTTGTTGGCCGCTGCGATTGCTCGACGATCCACCGATACGATCCAGCTCGAATCTGGCTCAGAAAGGAAAATCGGCGAGCTACAGCGAACGTACATAGTATTCGTACACATTTAAAAAATTTATAATATTTTGAAAATTAGACCCGACGGCTTGAGTTTGTTTTTGAAACGTTAGAAGGATTAGCTTACTAGTTACTGTGTAAACAATTTTTCTTTTAAATTGTTACTCGTTGCAATTGCGAAGAAAAACAATAACACGATTTTCCATTTTTAAAACAATTTTTAAAACATTTTTAAAACATTTTTAAAACATTTTCCATTTTTAAAACAATGAAACGTTAATCTGTGTAAGTAATATTGATGTAGATTGAAATCGGTTGACGCATAAAAAAGCTATGGGCATTGTAATATGTAAAAATCTTTGAATCGTTTGCGAATCATTTAAATCGCAGATTCTTGCAATATTTGTTATTTTCAATCAATCACATTTCCTAACAACTTTGATCGATGTACATCCATGTAAACCATGTGCACCTATATACACCCACTGTAAAAGAAAAAATTACTTCAAATGGCCTCAGCAATCATTCCTTTCAAGGACGTACAACATTTTTGGGACGCCCTGTATTCATTTGAAATTATGAATAGAACAGATGAAATTAATAACACTAAAATTTAAAAAAATGTTCATTCAAGAGCCAGTTCACCCTCCAAGCTCATCGAGATAAAATCGCAGCCATTTCATTCATTACCCCGACGATAGTGATCAAAACATCCCCCACAATTCTTCACTACATTACAGCCATCGATCGAGATAATCGAGTGAGTTTATTCCAGGAACAACAATATCGAATTCAATGTTATCAGCGTATTAAAAATGGCGAAGTTCGCGTTACACGACCAACCGGATGTATGAATAAAAACGAACCGGCTGAATATTTGACTACACGTCGCTCATTGTTTACCTCGGAACGCACCCGTGCGCGCCGCTCAGCAAATTTATTTAACTCCAGATTTACTGTACACGCGATATCACGTATTCATTACCCGTCAACTTTGATCGACAACGATCAATTTTCCATGGGACCATCCTACACCGGAAGTGTGTCCACCTGCGGACCGTAGTGAGTTTCTCACAGCGAATCGCCAATCTGAAAGCACTTCCTAACCGTGTACTCGTCGCACGAATAATAAGTTTAGTCTGAATGTTGTTGTTCCATCATTCTCTTCGGAAACTCTTTCATTTTCTTCGACGAGAACTTTCTTCCGAATTTCCTCCAAAACCTTTTTCCAAAAACTTTTTCTTTTTGCTTTCCACTTTTTCACTTTGTTGCTTCCGTCAACTTTTTGCATCCTCGCGTCCTGGAAGCCAGACAAAATGGCTGCGGATCATTATTTTCTTAACGAGGGAAGTGATCAATTTTGTATTGTATTTATATTATATTTTATACTACAATTAATGTTATTGGCGCTCTTTTAATTAATGTTATTAGTGCGCCAATAACATTAATTGTAGTTTAAACAAATGTCGATCAATATACGGAAAACGGTTATTATATTTTATATTCGTTTTTGTACATTCCGATGAGTTCCTGTTTGTTCAACTGGTTAACAGTGTGGATGTTCACTAGTTATTCAGTGTGATGTCACCCTAACAGTTGTATTAAGGGTTTAGTAGAGCAATTTTCTATGTTAAAAAGAATCGATTGCTTCGGACCTATTCCACTATAATAATAATTGAAATAAAGCAGTCGAGAATCTTCAAAATTTCCAAAGAAAAATTTGAAAATCCTTGGAAGCCGCAGGCTACAGAACCAAGAGGGCTTCGACCCTGGCGAGAGCGAGGCCTAAGGTCTGAATCGCGAGGGTAACAACAATGGAAACGCGCCTCGAGTTCGATTCTCGTTAATAGGCCGACGAAGAGCGAGCTCGGCCGTTCAACTCGAATGGAAACGCGGGCGACGGCCGGCGTCGTTCCCCGACGAAAAAAAAACTGAATCGTCGACGGTAGACGATGCCGATATCGATCGACCGGCCGAGCAATTATCGATGATCGATTGCGGGAAACCGTGGGGGAATGGTAAGGTGAAAGCGCGATAGAAGTTGCTCCCCTCCTATCGATTGATCTTCCTAATTCGATCGGTCGGCCATTCGGTCCTCGGACTTCCTTCTTTTCTCTGCAGATGCATTCCTTTTTTTTCTCGTTCCTTCGGCCGCTATCTACGACCCTCCCCTTTCCGCTAAGTGATTTCTTTCTTGCGAGACCGATCGATTTAATCCCGGTGACGAGTGGTATGGGCCTCGTCTAGACTGCGGTAACAATTAAGCTAAACGCAGGTAGCATGGGTAACTTGATATGAAGCGTCATAGTGTTTGCGTATACGTGAAAGATGTGTCCATGATTTTTGTGAAAATTTTTTATTAATTTTTTTATTAATTCTATATGCTTAATAATTATAAGATATAAATTCATTGAATATATAAAATATCCTCAAATATCATTTGAGGAGCCTGGAAGCTCGATCTCCAATAAACCAATTATTTAATGAGTTATTTAATGAGAAAAGAATTTTTCTCTTAATTATTTATTTATCAAAGTTTTATCATCGCATTCGACACAACTATCTGGTTAAAACGAGTACCCACGCAATACCATTTGGATCATATTTACTCATTTAATCCATGATTCAGAACGATTTTAGGGACAATTGTGTTTGGTAAAATCTTGTTGGACATCGTATGAGAATAATCATTTTTTCACTAACACGACGGTGACACTCAAAGGGTTAACATCCTAATTATTGGATATCGAACAGAATGGACTTAAGAATAGGACATTCGAAGGAACCAATTTACGGTTGGTAAATTGTTCAGCTCCCCTGGGTTGGGGGTGTTCGGTTTCCGAGTTTCAGATAGAGGTAGCCGCAGAGATAATTCGTTCTATCGTTACAAATCAATTGTAAGAATGGTGGGCGTAATGATCTACCCATCGGGACTCGAGAATCACTCTTTAAGGCCTTTGTTTGAGTACCTGGTATTAGATCCGGAACAATGGAACTGCTGAGAGCTGGCTCGCCAGGGGTCGTGGGTCGGAACAATTTGAATAAAAGTATTTTTCCCTCGTGAAAGCAATTTTCGAAAATCTATTGGTTGCTTTTCCCCTACATGCTTCCTTGGAGCCGAGAAATTTAATATGCCTGAGGTGACAGGTTTAAATTAAAATGACATTAATTACATTATAATCTAGACTTCATCCGTCTCTCAATAGTTGATGATTAATTTTCATTGTATCGGCAATCAGAGAAACTGCTGGACTTTACGCACGATTGCATTCTGTGCACGGTGCATACAGTGTGCACAGCATTACGTACGTGCGCGAGCGCGTGTGCAGGCTGACCCTAACAGTCGATGATCGATCAGCCGATCGATCGAATTGGAAACCGCAGGGCGAATATTCCAGCCGACCGAGCGATTCTGAACGGTACGAGACAGGAGCTCGAGAGAATCGGGTTTGTCTTGGAGCCGGCTTGCCATTAAATGTCCCCGAATCGAGGTTCCGTGTGGCAATCAGTTGATTAATCAGTTGCCAATTCGATCGTCGTTCGGCGCCTTGTTCGCCGAGAGCACCCGCCTTGTCTCGGCATTATTCGATTAAACGCCGGATTCCTAAGGGGGTCGTTAAGGAGACACCGCGAGTCGCTAAACTTCAGCGGCTACTTATCTTGGCGAAGATATCGTATGTATCTCTCGGATAGCGATTGAAAGAACAAATATGAAACTTCTCCATTTCTGCTGTTTCATCACTGCAAATGTCACCATCGTATTCGTCTTGTTTTTCTGATTAACCTGACACCAAACACGACATAGTTTCGATCATAACATAAGTAATTTTTATCTCGATCGAAAAAAGCGTTTCTCACGAAAATTTATTGCTACTATCAACCGGTGCAGAGCCGATCATTACAGTCTCAATGCGTCTTTATTTCGCGTAAAAATCGAATAGGGTGGTAAACGTTACATGAAAAACAAAATTAAAGAAGTTGGAATCTTTTGCTTCATGAGCATTGGCACGAGTCTCGCAAGAGAAAAATATTTCGAGTACTTTCAACGGAAGAAAACTTCCTCGAGAAGTTCCTTGATCGTCTAAAATAAGACGTAATCACACAGCTCAGAGGAAAGGGACAGAGACACGACAAACCGCGCCGATAACGATAAAATAAAGCGAGTACCGGGATCGATAGTAATCTTCGGATAAAAACGCCTATGAACGAGCGAACAATAAAATCGAGCATCTGCGCCGCGAGACGCTGCAACAGCCCTCAAATAGGCAAACAGTAACAGACGCAGAGAGGCAGCAGCATCGGAGATAGAGCTAGCAGCTTAAAAGGAAAAACTTCCTCTCTCTCCTTTCGCGGAGTTGGAAAATTCTCAGGAAATACACGACGGAAGATTGAAAGCAATAAACGTTCGCCGGTAATCTCCGAACGTATAAAACCCTCCGGGAAATAAAAAAGGCGGCAGGGAGAAAAAAACCGTGAACTTCGAGAACTCCGGCCACCATAACTTCGAAACTTTGCCCCTCTCCGAGCCGCCAAACTTGTTCCCTACCTCGCATCTTGCGAAAGATTCCCAGTTTTCAATTCTCCCCCTCTCTCTCTACTTATCCCGTAGTTGGGAACGTCGATCCGTCAAACTGGTACCCAGCGAATTATGCGAGTGTTACGGAACGTTCTCTTACGTAAAGTCGCGTGTACGTCTCGGTTGGACCGTTATTGGACGCTTCGTCGGAATAACATCTCGAGGCGACGAGCTATAACTCTAATCCTCTCGTGTCTTCGAGGGGAAGACACGCTCCTCGAGCAGCAGGGGTTGGGGAAGGGGAGCACGTTACCGTGTTACGACACTGCAATTAAGTTTTCGCCCGGCGACGAGCTTAGAACTTGTGTAATCGCGACGCGGAATCTCGCGGCGAATCCGATCGGCCAACCTCTTACTTCCGCAGGGATTTATGGGGTTTAAGGGAAGACTCTGATCCTGGTTCATGGTTTTACATCCTTTTCAGGGTCGTAGAGACCTTTGAAAATTTTTTCGCTCGTCTGCCCTCTCTTTTTCTCCCTGTCAACGCTTACATTGTCAAATAATTGAATCCAATCGAGTCAAAAATAAATAAATAATACTTATTAACTAGTAAAGCTATTAAAAAAAATCACAGTCTAGTCTAAAATATAAACTTCTAAAAACTAAGTATAAAGACCTAATCAAAAAACCTTTCTAGTGGTTCGAATATATAACTGCAGATCATTATGCATCCGAATAAGTAACCGCAATTACTGTTGGGGGTGCAATTTTTACAAAAAATAAATATTCTCCATTCGAAAAGTTTCCAAATACGAGGGTGGGGGCAATTTTTCAAGAATGATATTGGTGGTAGAAAGCATGGAGTTGTAATTTCAGATTAAAAACAGTGATCTTCTACCCGAGACCCCGTCTTGTGTCTCTGCTTCTTTGGAACAGAAAGTCCTCCAAAGATACCATTCGCGAAATTCTACCTGGCATCTTCTTATTTTTCCTCCATATAGAGGAAGTCTTTGAAAGACTTGGAGAACCTTACTTGCACGACGTTTTAGTCTTTCGGTGTTGCTACTGGAAAGCTTTGGAAAACATCTTTGACGCAATCCTAGCTGTCATCTTTTTCCTTTCTCGACGTGGCACAACACTTTATTGTTTGTTCGTAGGTGTGAGAAGTCGCTGTGACACAATCCCTGTCCTCGCCATTTTATTTGCTTCAGACATTCCGTATTTTTGACATAGCCTCAAAAATATTTCTTAGGCGAGGGAAATCTTGACAGTTACGATAGAGAACTCTATGACAGTCATGGAGAGAATAGTGTACGCCCACAGTTTTCTTTCCATGGACCTGAAAATCGTCTTATTAATTTTTCTTACGTGAAGGAAATCTTTAGTAAGACCACAGCCCTCATCATTTCTTCTTCTTATGGGAGTTTTTTTTTGGAGGACATCCCCAGAGAACGTAACTTATTCTCTTTAGATGCTAGAAATTTTCGGCGGACATTTGTGGTCTAGTCTCAATCTTTTTCTCCTTTTTAAGTGGAGTAACTTCATAGAAGACAACTTCTAGAGGACCTAACCTAGACATCAACTTACTTATATTCTTTAAAGGTTAGACATTTTTGGCAGACATTCTGGTCCAATCTCGACCCTCATGTTTTACCTTATTTAGTAGAAGGGATACCTGAAAGACGTTCCCATGAGATCTAACTCTAGAACCGCCCTAAGCCATGATCCTATCTTTTTCTTCGGGTAAAAGAGAACTTTAGATATCATTTTTATTAGGGTATAATAGAATAAAATTCGTTTTTGAATTTTCTTTTGAATAATCCATGATAAAGCTAGTGAATTCAACGAGGTAGACAGGAGTACTGACGAATTTTATGAGGACAGAAATTGCTGGGCATTAAGTCTGTTTCGTTTACGTGAAATTTCCGGCCGACAGGACTCGGCATAGGATTATGGGATTTTTAGTGCTCGTCGGGTACCACAGAAATCAAGAGAACAAAATCCCCGACTCGCTACAGTGGCATAAACTTGTCCTGTTTCCCTGCGGACTCAATAAAGACCGTGTTGATACCGGCAGTCGCTCGACGTTTCCACTACTTAATACCGGTGTTCAACTCTTGATATCTCCCATGAAAGCTTCGCTGTACGTGATGTTTCACACCGCCACATTTTCTCTGTCCTACATACACTTACTCGTAAATGATACGAATTTCCATGCAGTACCTCTCATACGTTTACTCCGGGGCTTTATGCGCCACGAAGTACCGCAGCTGCCATCCTTCTTCTGATTGCTCCTTAAACTGTATGAAACATTGTTGTGCACGAGCATGTTTTTAAAAAGAAGAACACTGTGCTGATTTTTATGTAAATTGAATGTATCATTTTTAAAATATGAGAGACACGAGTGAGATTTTTGTTTCAAATTTACTACTGTTTGTCCCATTCAGTGCAATCCGTAGCCCGATAATTATGCTGACCAGGTCCGTGATAATTTATGCGTGTACTACAGGTGAATTGCAGAGAATATTAATTCCCTCATCAACGCTCTCTAATCAATTGATTAAAGATTAAATGCAGGAGAGAGAGAGAGAGAAAGTGTGTGCGTGCGCGATATTCTCTCTTTCAGTTTATAATTTCAGGATAGGAATCACATTTGAGATCTAAATTAAACATTGCTATTACATCACGGTTTAATAATTTGTATAATAAAATGATTGCAATAGAATATTGCATTTTTCATTTCATGAAAGACATAGTTATGTTCTCGACACTGATCTCCAAAAATCAAGAATTCCATATATATGAAAAAAAAATTATTACTGGATTTTACGAACACCAATAATATCAAAAAATCTCTAAAATAAAAATAAGTCTTGCGAAAAACAACTCGACCAACTCACAGACCCGTGAAACGAACTTCCACGTAGTTCTAGCCCCCCTCCCACCGCGGGCAAAGTCGTCGAAACCCCGCAGTCTAATTATCGCAAAGTCATGTAGCGAGCGTTTCGCCTAATTTCCGTCCCCGAATCCGATTCATTGTCATTCTCTCGCGGTTCCTCGGCACCGGGGGTAGATTGGGGGTTGGGGTATAGCGGGGGTTGGTGGTACCAAGGGTGTCCGAAAAATCGAGGGAGGAGGGGAGGCGTGGTTCGGATCGGATCGAGGCACCTTGTATCCAGGGAATATACCGGGTGCACCGCATGATAATAAAGTACACGTATATGCGCGCGGATTGGAGACGCAGACTCCGCTGTATCGATCCGGCCTGGAAAGAGACGAGAACAGGGGATGAAATCCCGATGAATCGAGAGAGACACGGCCTGAGAGAGTGGCTGGCCTACCGGTCGGAAAAGAGAGAGGGAGGAACGAAGTTGGTGAGAAAGAGGGTGGCGAATAAGTCAGAGAGAGAGAGATAGAGCTGAAGTGTGAGGAAGAGGGAAAGAGTGAGACGAAGAAGGAAGACAAAGAGGGTAGTGAGGGAGTCCAAAGATGGAGGGAGACGAAGACGAGAGAGAAAGAGACTGATGAACCAGTCGGAAGGAGAGAGAATGAGAATGGGATGAACACATAGAGAGAAAGAGGGTAGTGAACTAGTCGGAGAGAGGGGGATGATGGCGTGAGAGAAAGAGGGTGGTGAACCAATCGGAAAGAGAGAGAGAGTCAAGAGATGAAGAAGTGAAAGAAAGAATATCAGTCAGAAAAAGAGTTAGAGCATGAAGAAGTAAGAAAGAGAGGGTAGCCAATTAGTAAAACAGAGTGAAAATTTTGGAATGAGGGAAAAATAGTGTTGAAGCAGTCAAAAAGAAAGAGAGTTGGAAAATAAGTAAGTAAGGGAAAGAGAGTGATACATCAGTCAAAAATAGAGAGAGGGAAAGAAAGAATAAAAGTGAACGGTAGAGGGTGGTAAGCCAGTCAGAAAAAGGGAGATCGAGAACAGAGAGGAAAAGGATCCAGTCAGAAATAGTAAGGGAAACAGATAAAGTGAAGAGAAGGAAATATTGTTAGAGAGAGAAATGAAGAGATTGGAAAGGTGAAAGGAGAAAGAAGATAGAGCCCAGAGACGAGACGAGATAGAAAAGCGGGGTTGGATAGTCTATAGAGCTGCGAGGGTGGGAGAGAAAGATAAAGAGATCGCACGGCCGTAAGTTGGAGCTGGAGATAAGGAGGAAGCAAAAAGGAGAAACACCGAGCAGATATCCTCGCGGACAGCTCTTTGAGAAGAAAAACAGAAACGAAGATCGAGGCGGACGGTCTCTTCAGGAAAAACGGAGTGATGTGTTTGTTGGTGGAAAGGGACTCTATCCAGGACCACAAGGGTTGAGAGGTATTTAGGGGGTGGTAGCACGGTGGATCGCGAATTTCTGAGATTGAGATTGGGGGATGAACGAATTGGATGAAGAGGAGAAAAGGAGGTTGATGTAAATAGTTGCTGCGTTTCTCGATTTTGTTGTTTAAAGGTACCTTCATTTTTGTAAAACATTCTTGTAGTAAATTTCATAACACATTTTTTGAAGACATTCGATGGATTGAATTAATAGATGAACACATTAAATACTTCAGGAATATGTTTGTATATTGACACACCGAAAACAAAAATGAAGTTTGCAAACTGAAATATTTTCTACTAGTCTGTCTATGCAGTGCTGAAGAATCAGGGTGGAAATAAAATATTCTTACACGAAAAATTCTCTCTCAAAAAATGGAAAAAATTGTATTACAGTACGATATTTTTTAAAGTCACACTTTATGGCCGCGTTAGTTTCAGAAACATCGCAGAAAATATTCGCGTTGCTAAATTATGAACCAACACCTCATTAACTTGGTGCGATGCTGAAAAAGTTGTATTAATTCCTGTATATATTTCTTGCATCTTTTTCTGAAATATTTTTATGATTGTCTTTAAAAAATATAGAAAACTAAAACTCAAACAGATTTGAAATTAATTTATTATTTATAAATATATCACAACAAAAATATTTAAAACAAAACAACACTTCAGTGAAAACATTCTAGTTAATGAAATTCACACAGACCCTGTTAAATAATTTGAAATTTTGTGAGTCAGAATTTTCTAAATATTTTGTGAAAATTCTTCAAATCTACGTACATTCCCTATCTTATCAGCGAGCATACTGCGCGTATTATTGTAGTTTCGGGTTCAAGATTCGCGGGAGAAAGAACCGGAAAGGGTGGTTGGGGGTGTAGGAAGAGAAGACGTGGAAGTTTGTTGCGGGGCAGAAGAGGGTCGGGGGTGAGAAACACGATAGTTCGCAGCGAAAAAGAGGAAACAGGGATAGCAGTGCAGAGACAGGTAGTTTGGCGTAAAAGATATAGAAGATGCAAAATGTGTCGGGGTAAATGGGGTGGAAGGGAGACACGAGGCACATGGAACGGGCACGTATCTTCGCGGATCGTTCCACGGGAAAAGTTTCCTCCGTTTTCCCAGGGCAGGAGAAAGACTCGAATCGGATGTCCCCTAATTGTGGAACGTTTTATTAAAGTCTGATCCCCTTAAACGTTCAAATGATGTCAGAGCAAGATACCCAGTCTTGGTCTCGTTGGATGAATGAAAAATGCAGCGGAAACTCGGACTCGGGTCCCCGACAGCTTTGTATTTTTCAGTTATGTTGATCCTTTGCCACGTCTCTTGAGTGCTCTCTTGAATCATTTATCACGTCGATCGGACGACGCGCATCGCAACTTTCCAAATTTCTTTTCTATCTCGTAGTGTGGTCACATTCGGAAGCTAATTCAAAATGCCACTTTTAAAAGTTCTTTTTATTTATCCCTTGACTGTACTTTTATTGTTGATTATTTAACGTGAGAAAGTGCATCTAGATATTACGTACAAGTTTGTATTAATCGATCTTGAAGAATTTATAAAGAATTAAGGTGGATCTTATTTTTTAAGTTGCCTCAATTTCTAACTACAGGTTTAATATGTTACTTAAAATATATTATCTTGTATTCAAGAATTTAATAATAATTGCATTTATTGACTCCTTCTTGAAATTACATTGGAGTGAACGTTTGCGATAATGGTAACAGTGAAGAATGATAATTGTGGGATTCTGGGAATTGAGGGGGAGAAATTGTTTATACTGACTCAAGTATGCCTGGATTCACTTAGGCCATTATTTACGCAGTTCCCTGAATTATAGTTCGTCTAATAATTTCCTCGACGCCGGTCTTATTAGACACAATGTCTACAGTTGCAAATTAAAACGAGCCAACTGAAATTTCCAAGAAATTTGAATTTACTCCACAATTAAGATCCAGATGGTAGAATTTGAATTTACTCGGTAGTTAAGATCGGAGCGGCAGAATTTGAGTTCGGTCTGTAGTTGAGACGCAAATGGTATGAGGTCTGCTTTGAACAAGAAAGAAGTGCGTCAAAGTAACTTGTTTTCTGAAGTATGATTGCGAAAATGTAGAAATCTGCAGTCAGATCTAGACGAATAAAATATTCAGGGGGAATAATGGGAAATAGATGAAATGTAATTTTGTTGTAAATGTTTCTTTAACAAGGATTATTATAATTTTGAGTGTGGAAATAATCTTGTTATGTTCTTCAAACATTAATAAATATCACTCGAAATATCACTTAAAAATTACCCAGAGTTTTTAAATTCTCAAGTCTGGGAAATACATTTTCTATGAAACTCTATGATTAAATCATTATTTTTACAACTAATATTTTTATATTACTAATATTCAATAAACCAATCATAAACCTTTCCCCACTTTCAGGAAAAAATATTGTCTAAAAAATATTTTGATTAAAACATCAAAGCTTTGGTTCCAGCATCTATTTTTACACAAAATGAATTGCACCACTCTTCTTAAAAGCCAATCTATGTACTAAAAAAATTTGAAATTGATCTAGAAGCCAATTCCGCCAAAAGAAATACCAGCTCGCGCCACGTATTTCAGTTGTCGCAAAACGAATCCCTAACAGATCGCGATTAACGTAACGTAATAAAACTGTGAAAAAAACGTGGTTTTACAGGAATATCCAGTCGACGAGTTACACAAAACCGTTGGAAACTGGCTCGGAAGTGGACGTCGAGCGACTAATTGTATTTGTAAGGGTAGTTTCCGGGGTGAACGAGAATGTTCGCTCTCTTTTTTTCCCCGGGCCGTGTCGGTGAAACTGGAAACGAAAGCCGGAGGGGTAGTAAATTCGTTTATTAAAAATATTGCTCGTGTCATCGGGTCGGCCTGGAAACAGTATACTAATGGAGGCACGAACGAGTCGACGAATCCTCCGTCTCGTTACGTCGCGGCGTGTCATTCGTATTTCGTCGTCGTGCCGCTCCATGAAATTTTACCCCCTATATCGGCTCTCTCGAATGACACGTACGTGAACTGGGTCCCTCCGGGTAACAACGTCCTCCTTGAGGCTGGATACGCGTTTCCGCCAGACAATGGATCCTCACGATGTCCACCGTTATCTTCGTTTTCAAGAATTCCGGGCGAACATAAAATTCCGAGCGTGAACCGTACCCTCTTACCACCGTCGCCCGCCACTCCCCGAAACGACCATCATAAATAATATAAGGGATTTAAACATGATGTTTTCCGTCGACGAGTGCCGCATTTTTAGGAGAAATAAATAATTCGTAGGCTGGTTGCATTATACAGGCGAAATAAATGGAAATTTATTGGGCAAGTAGAGAAGCATACAGTACTTTTATGAGTTCAGATGATTTATATGACTCCTATCCTCGCTTCTCCCTATAAAATAATCATATTGGACAATGGATGTTCATCGGGATTAAAAGTAGACAACAAGAGAGACATTATACTGCACACTCAAAAATTAAAATGAACTTCAAATGTTCTCCTAGTGTTTTTTTCTACCGGGAATATATAATGTCATCTGACTACTAGAACAGTATTAAAAATGAACAACTAGTGAAGTCTTACAGCACTTGAAGTAGTTCATATCATTTTGTCTATCGGTATCTACTGTACAAAATAATAATATAATACTATAGGTAAATACCCGAATTAAAAAATGGACAACAAGAGAGGCAGTACAGTACTCTAAAAATTAAACCTAATTACAAACTGCCTTCCTTCAACATTCCCTACTAACAAGCAATACAACCCATTTAGGCTACCTCAAGATAGCAAATCGACAATTAAAGGGGTGCACCAGTAGTTCGAATATTAATTTACACAATCTCACCTGTATCGCTGACATTGTCGTAGCGTTAGGCACGCCAATGGACATCGACGCAGCTCTTGGCAGTGGCTGGCAAACATCCGGCCCGCGTGTGTGTTACCGGTTCAGTGGCGACGGTTCGCATAACGAAATCGAAAGGGTTAAGGTCACGGTTCTGCCAGTTATTTCAGGTGTAGGTTGTTTCCAGCGTACACATAGCACCAGCACGACAGGGGGATATTGATTCGCGGCGCGTCCTGCCGTCCACTAATCCACGCGAAGTCAAGGTGTTCCTGGCCAGACCGCTGCCAGAAGTTGGCAACGTAACAGTCCGTGATTAATCCCGCTGTCGAGCTGTTCTACTACGTTGCAGATAGAACTTGGCAGCCTGGCTTTCCTAATTTCATTCGGAAACTTCCCGTCCGGCTAATGACTCTAAATCATTTGTTCCGAACGACCATGAGCAGCAGAACCAGTCTACGGGCTTAGGGTATGAATTGACGTTGGCACCACTAAGACTGACCATGGTCATTGTCTTTTGAGTTGTGAACGAGTTAGGGTTGTCAATTTTTTAGTCCATTCTGGTTCGTCAGTTTTTGATCCCGTTGTCTGCAATCCAATTTGTCATGTCTGGTAATTCCTTATGATTTTGAAGTCTCCAATTTATTAATCCAATTGATTGTTCGTGATTTGAAGGTGCAGTTGGTCCTTTACAAACGATTGTCTTTACATTGTCCTGGATACAATCCAAGACTTGAACGTTTTACGTTTTCTAGTGTTGTACATTTCAGAGTAACGTTGATTAATTTATCGACTTATCCAACAGCAACGTCCAGGATGTTGATGTTTGTTGATATTGGAACTTATGCGACTGATCGTGTTTATAGTCTATTAAATTGTGCAGGGACCTTGGCAGTCTGGGTACCCTAATTGCCTTCAGAACTTTGTCTTCAGGTTGGTGACTCTGATTGATTTATTGATCTCGTAACATCTACACGCACAGAGAGATTCTGCCCTATATGCACGTAGACACTGTAACTTTTGGAATTGATGGCGGTCGTATTTCACTGTACTGTGAATGAAACTTGGCAGCCTGTGTTTTCCAATTTTCTTCTGAATTTCAAATAGAGCTCGTATACACTGCTTCCTGTAATTTGATTATGGTAATACTCAATTACGAACAAATCGTGGCTGCCAGGAATGTTGATTTCGTTCAAAAAATTTTGCGACGATTTAATTAAATACGATCATTTTTATAACCGGGTTTTCGTTCTCCCGGTAAGATCTTGATAAATAGCGACGCTGTAAGTTCTCCAATTTCATTCCTGAAACTTATCAGACCCAAGTTACTAATTACATTCTTACCTCTCCTTGTAGAGTAGCGATCCTAAAGAATCCCTGGATTCCACGTCGGACCCTTTTAGATTCAGGTGTTCCCTTTGGATATTGATAGATGAAGCCATTGTAAGTTCTGTAATTAATCATGCCGCTATTCTCCGAACGGCGAGGCCGGAATTCGGCAGCTCCAGTTTCCTGAGTACGAAACAGTATCTTGAATTACACCAGGATGTATCCAAAGTGCTGCATATCGTGATCAAAGCAGATCGGTGACCTTTGATATTCAATTGAGCGTCTCCGGTTATCGGAAGGTCGTTTGGTCACGTGGCAATCCCGCATTTGTAAGTAAAACAGCTCGCTAGATCCCAAAAAACTTCTCAAATAAAAAAAGGAAAATGAATGGTGGTGATATGTGCGTCCATCTTGACATTTAAAGAGACATCATATCGCCAGCTCCTAAAGTTCAATTTAAAGCAAAAACATTTTAATAAAAATCATCGAGCAGTTGGAACGTTAATGAGTTTAGAGAAAAATCGATAAAAGTAGATTCCAGAATATTTAAAACATCATGAAAAATTCTTTTCTTGTTTTTATTATTGAGATTGACACTGTGTAGATCGAAGGAAGTATTTCGAACTCGCGAGTTCGTTGCTCGCGGCGAATCGGAAAGCAATCTGTTTCGGCGACCGCGCCCGGTAGGTAAGGCGCGATTTCAATCCGGAAATTCCTGACGTCGGACGGCGAATTCCTCGTCCATTTGCCGCGATTCTACGTCCAACAAGTTCGACGTTCGAGTCACTCGAGGTGTCGCGACGCTTCAGATCGATCGACTTAATTGAACGACAATTGATCGTCGCAGGCATCGTCTCACCGGTTGATCTAGGAAAATTCTACGGGCCGGGGACTACGCTCGATGTTTCAGGCTTAACGGCACTGCTCGACGTCTATGGCATTGTCAACTACACCAATTCTGTTAAAAATAGGTTTATAGCGAAAGGGACAACTAGAGAGGCATTACTGCACTGTCAAAAATTAGTGGATATTGTAAACACCCTTTCCTGAGTGTTCCTTATTAAAAAAATATAATGTAACATGTCTAGTTTAGAAATAGATTCGAGAAGGACAAGTAGAGAGGTAATACTGTACAATCAAAAATTAGTGGACATTGCAATAATTCTTTCCTGAATGTTTCTTATTAAAAAAAATATAATGTAACATGTCTAGTTTAGAGATACATTTAAGAAGGACAAGTAGAGAGGTAATACTGCACTTTCAGAAATTAATTGAGAATGTAAACATTCTTACCTGAATGTTTTGTGTTAAGAATGTGCAATGTAAATTTATACATTGTGAAAGCTTAAAGCAGATCGTTAAAATTTTTCTTGCTTGTTTCTAATTAAGAAAATATAATATAACCCGTCCAGTTTAGAAATACACTAACGAGAAGCAAGTAGAGAGGCATGACTGTACTTTCAAAAAATTAACATTAACCATGAACATTTTTTTTCAAGCATTACGCATGTATTTCTCCGTTGGGAAGAAATTAAATGTTTCTGAAAAATCGAAACGAGATTGCAAGGGAACGGGCTAATCTGATTTTGCAACTGTCGAGGATGACATCGCTGTTACGTTTCGAGGTAGGACAATTTCGAAGTTGCAACCATAACTGTAATCTCGAGAAAGAACCGCGGCCACGGGAAAGTTTCGCGGAGATAGCGAGGGAGCACGCGCGAGACCGCGGCAACTTTTCTTCCAACGAAATTAACTGCGAAACTTTGCTTGCGAAAGGTAAATACTCGGTCTAATTCCCAACTACCATTGAATGTCAAATATTAAACGGAAGCGGACCGTCGCGTCGTCGCTTCGCTCTTTGAGGACTTTAACGATACAAGCGACTTCCGCTCTAGTAAATTGAATATTCGGGGGGGGGGGGGGCATATAATTGTTATTGCATCTGGATCCTGGCGGTACAATTAACCGGGGAAATATGATATCGCGAGTTCACGTTTAACAGACTGTTAATTAATTGCTGGCTGAGGTGGAGCGAATGCAAAGATAGCGTAATCGCTTAACAGAACGAGATCTGACAATTAACGAATCATTACTGTAGCTTGCATAAAATTTATATTAGTCCCGTCAGTCTTGCAGTGCATTCATAAAATATCAGTCATTTAGATAGACAGATTCAGGTCGTCTAATTTATATTACTTTACTTCGTTAATTAAAAAGTTAATAAAAATGGTTACAACCAGCATCCCTATTGTACGATAAAACTTTACATAGCAACGTACCCAACCAATTTCTGGATACTCTCGTTAAAAATTTCAGAAAAATGTAGAATTCTTTTCCTCATGCAAGAAACAACCACTATATTGAAAGAATTGATTGCAACAGCAACGTAAATCGTTTATTTATTATTTTCTACAGCCAAGTTGTTACTGTTCCACAAATTATTCGTTTAAGATTCTCTTTAATGAGCAAGCCAAGGACAAACGGATCCAGAGAGCGGAACGATGCTCCTTCAAAGAGACGCCAGTGTTGCGAATTTTCGCGATCGTTCGCAGATCGGCGCGTTTCCGCGCGGCGGAGCACGCGCCAAATAAACTAAACGACAGGCGCTCGCGTCTGTTGCAGTTTGCTGCGACCGGTGCACCGCGATTTAAGCGGAGTTTAATTCGGTAAACAGTCTCGTCTCGTAGCCCATTACCGTGAACCGTGCTAATGCGGGCAAATATTGAACAACAGCTGAAACCGGCAAATAATTTCGCGGGAAACGATCTACGATGCGCCCGCTCCACGGAGATTGTTTTCTGCGTCCTCGCGTGTTTGCGCCGGCATTTTCCGTCGATCCCTGGTGGGGGCACCTTGGTTTTTACTTTGAGCGCGCCACGACTAATTAGGATGCATAGTTTCTCAGGCGAAACTCCGTCGAGTACTGCAGTGCCTCTCTAATTGTCGCTTTTTAATACTGAACAAAATTAACAGATATAGAATGAATTATTCGTCAGAGGACATTGATAACAGAACACTGATAATTTCAATAAAATTTTGAAAGTACAGTAGTGCCTCGCTACTTGTCTCCATTCCATATTGAATTATGTTAACCCCTTGACTTATAATATCGTGTAAGACTCGTGACGAAGATTCTGAACATAGTCTAATAAATATTTATAATTCATAAATCATTAAATAAATTAATGTATAGTTATCGAATAACACGTAGGTATGCAATAGATATAATTTTTCTTCTGTTTTAGGAAATTACGAACTACAAAGAAAGTTATAATCACTGAAACCGTCAAATAAATTATAAGGCAAAGGGTTAAGAGACCAAGATGTGATTATGATAATGAAGTATATTGATAGTACAAATAGTTCGAACGAATTTTTGTGAATGTGTAGTGCCCCTCTAGTTGCCTCTGTTCAATTTCTCTTCTCCGTAAGACATTGAACGACAGAATGATACCACCGAGGCTTTATTTAATGATCTAACAATAAGAACACGATATTGGAGGAACCATTAGTTCACCGATTAGCTCCCATCCACTTCAGAATCAATTCGAGGGGCCCGATAGCGGCTCCGAAGTATCAAATCGAGATTGTTCGCGGAATCGAACACGACCGACATTGCTCCCCGTGGCAGCCAACTTCAGAAATCATAAATCATTCCACGGGACGGCAGGTGGTTCGCGTTATCAGCGGAAATCCACAGATAAATTGCCCGGTCGATTCAACGGCCGCGAAAATCCTGGCTATTTCTGTCGCGCCGGGACGATCTTGGGCTCTCTTTTGTTTCGCTCTCCGTTACTGTCGCGTATGCAACATTTAGCCTCGGTATCCCGGACCGCTGATAGCCGCGTCCGCGATGAATTAAACATGAATTAAACTTCGAACAAGGTCGCACGCGGACCTTCATTATGCAAACAATATCTCTGCGAAAATGAAGGTACCCGGTGTCCACGAAATGGAAAGAACTCGAGACAATGCAGGAAAAAATGAATAATGTACGTATGTAATAATGTAACGCTTCAAAACATCGAATTAAAACGTAGTTCGTACTCTTCCAATTCACGGCTTTGTCCAACGTATCTAATTTTAATAAATTTTCAAGTAGGGCTTAAAATTATTTCATTATTTTTAACTGCTTTTTTTATATACATTTTTGTGATTAATTTAGATTTAATTTATGTACATGAATGTAGAATTCAATTCAGAAATAATTTATAGCCTGTGATCAATAGAAACAACAGTCTCGAATAATGTTACTTTTAAACAATATTTAAATTCACACGGGATTTGATAAAGAGTAAAGCATTTTAACTGCCTTTTTTATATACATTTTTGTGATTAATTTAGATTTAATTTATGTACATTAATGTAGAATTCAATTCAGAAATAATTTATAGCCTGTGATCAATAGAAACAACAGTGTGAACGGTCGAAGTTAAATAGCTTCGAATAATGTTGCTTTTAAACAATATTTAAATTCAGACGGGATTTGATAAAGAGTAAAACATCTTGAAAATCATTCCGCTGAAATGGAGGCAAGCAATCTCACAACTCGGCGAGGCTTCAGCGTTGCACGAACCTCGAGTATTAAATATTCCCGCGCCATCTTGTTGCGCTCTCTTCCAATGAAATTATGCCCCCGGCCGTTAATTTCCGACGACACGCGCGTCAGGCCGGTTCGATCACCGAAATTTCTCTCGTAAAAGGCCGACACGGCGATGGAAATCGCAGCGAGTCCGTGTTCGGTACGTGACTTCCGGGACGAGCGTACACTTTTCGTCAGCGTCGACGATCATCTCAGTTGACGCTCCGAACACGTGTACTGTACAAATGATTTTCGTGGCTTACATAATAATTTAACTGCGGACCTTTATGCAAAATAAAAATTGAAACCAAATTCAATGTTGTTTCTTCCCATAATGATTTTAATAGAGGAGCAATCATACATTGACATCTTCAATTTTTTAAATTTTTATCTACTCAATTTTGCTATAAATGCATAAAACTCTGCAGTCTAATAATAATAATGTGTACCTATAGAGGGTGTTCCAAAAGTGTTATACGTCTTTTTTGCTTAAAGGTTTGATTTTGAAAACATTTTTTTCTTCCTCTATTAACCTCGTGTCTGTAATTATTTAATTTTCCTGTCTCTAATTTTTTTCATAAAGCAGGTTGGTAATTCAGTACCGTTATTTTGAATTTTGTATTTAAATCTGTTTTGCAGTACATTAATATTGAAAACTCTTTTAAAAATTTACCTCAAAAAATGACCTCAGGATTCCTTCCTTTCAATGAAGTACATTTTTGGGACACTCTTATATGCATTATTATCTCCTCTCTCTCTCGCTCTCTGAATGCAACGTGATAGTAATTTGTCTGTACCTTTTCCATCGAAATAGTTCGCACGCGACAAAAAAAGATCTGCCCTATACCAGACCTAACCGGTCGCAAATTGCCGCGAGGAAAAGCTCATTAAGGACCTCGACAGACGATAATCCGCCCTGTGCAATTTCCAGTCGACAATTCGCCATAGTCGACCTTGCACACCGATGCAACTGCACACGAAGCTTAACGGATCTTTGCTTAATACTCTCATAATCATTGCTTACGACTCGGATTCGATGTAGTCCCGCTCTGTGGTTTACTGCCAATTCGTTTTTCAAGGGTACAGAGGCTGCAAGCTGCAGTTGCAAGGGATAACTGCAGCGGAGAAGCTAATTGATGCACTGCTGCAACGGAAGAAAATTTTAGAGGCTGGACTAGAAACGTTTAGAGTTAATCGAGATTCTTCAACCTTAAATAATACTTGTTTTGTTCTTATTCTTTTGTCCCAAATTTTACAGACGTACTCATGACATTTTTGTGGATAAAATGAGTCCAAACACGATACGATTAGGATCATATTTACTTGCTTAATCCACGATATTGTGGAACCTCTGTTATCCGAACTGACTATATATTTGGTCTCAATTCACAATCACACTTGAGGAAAGGAACAACAAACGAGAAATCAATTTTTTGAAAATAGAAGAACTTAAATACTTAAGCAACATTAATGTGCACAAAATAATAAATCAACAGAGAATGTAATGATGATATTTTGGGGATATCTGGAGAGTGGCGTCAGGATGCTTGGGTGATAGTGTATATGCAGGCGGTGACAGTGGGCAGGGGCTTCGAGCAAAGAGGGTGAACAAGCAAGAGAGAGAGAGTGAGAGAGGGGGCGCATATCTTTGACCCAGATAAGAGGAATTCGAAGGGGTTCTTATCCCGGGTCCATAGCCCCGGGGCAACGTGGCTCCTGGTGCCAGGCTTAATGGAGCTTGAATACGCGAAGATGAGGGTTGCCGGGTATCCGTTACCCCCGGGCCTCGTCCCGAAATTTCCGCGAATTTTTCGGTCATCTCCGTTACGTCTTCCGAGCCGCTGCCCCGAAAACATCCACTCGTAACGGACATCCTCAGGAGAACCGGTCGGTTAAGGGTTGATAAATTGACCATACATCCTCGATCGTTGCAAGGGTACAAGGGTGGAAGTGTGGGATTGTCAGACGATTGCGTACCGCCAGAACGTAGCTCACGACACGTTTAACTTGCAAGATCGAGTTTGACTCGTGGCGAAGGTTTCGAACAGGGACTACTAAATTTTTTTACTATATTTTTTTCACATAGACCATTCTTAACAATAATTTAATACTTTTATTCACTTTCTTATGACAGTAATGTTCGTGACGTTTTTCTTAGTAAAATGAGTTCAAATACGCCATAATTCGAAGCATATTTACTCATTTAATCCACGATATAGTCGAACCTCTATTATCCAAACTAGTCAGTGGAACTTCAGTGTTTGGATAAGAACGCAGTTACCTATCTGAAATATTTGATTGAATCGTCACTGCTTTGCACAGTGAGTCGTCTATGGATCACTTCAGAATGAACTGCTTAAACATAATGTTTTCTGAAGATTCAGAAGTCAGTTCGGATAATCGAGATTCTACTCTGTTGTGGATTACACGAGATTATATGGTACGAATGATGTTTCGTTTGGGCTGGTTTTAATCAGCTAGAAATCAGCTGGTTTTAACCAGAAATTGGATCGTACATACAGTCGAGATTCTACAGATTTGTGGATTAATTGTTTGGGCTCACCTGAATTGGGAAAATGTCATAAAAATTCTTCTAAATGCAATTTGCTCCTAGGACCAAAAATAATTTTCAATCCTATTTCAATATTTTTGGTTACCACAGTAGCCACCAAAGAGTTAATAAACCCTTGCCACTTAACTCATCAAGGTTGGATAAAAAGCGATCACAGATCTCATCCCCTAAGGTCGCTGCACCGCAAAAACCACCCCATTTCTCTTCCGATTTATAGTTGGGGTGCTCCTGGAGGAAAAACCGTACGAATTCGATCGAAATCGGGAGGGATGGGCAACAATTCGTGAATCTGCGATGTTTTCTGGTTTCACTGGAAGGCAGTCAGCCCTGGAATTCATTTTTCAATCGAATTGCGCGGTCGAAGGTGTAGAGAAGCAGAGAGAGAGAGAGACTAGGACATACAAGAGGGATGTGAAACGAGAAGGGGTGGTGGCTCTCTCGACTCGTGGCGCCAGCCTTTTATGCCGTCGGAAACCTGGAGGGGATGAAGGGGATGAAGAGGGGAGAGAGCGTACAGTCGGTAGTGACGTCACGGACCGGAGCACGATGACGTAAAACCCGGGAAACGTTACGTTACGCAAGCGTGGAGAGCGGTTCGACGGGGTTGGGTTCGTTCGGGGTGGGGTGCGGCCCGATCACCCACTGGCCTAGTTTCACAAACTCACCCCCGCTTCGGCACACACCCTCCTGAACCAGTCACGGGGTATTTTTTTACCCCTGGCACTCTCTCTCTCTTTCTCTCTCTCTCCCAACGGGCTACATTGCGACAATCCGCGAGGACCCCGTGTCCGGTAAATGATCGGGGAATTAGGGGATGATCCCGATCGAATTCTAGCCCTAACTACGGTGCTGAGTGCTGACTACTCGAATTTCTTTTTTCATACAGAAATTCTTCACAGGCCTCTTTCTGAACCTAGTATTCCCAGCTGATTTTGAGCAGCGGGTTAAAATCAATGATTGTTGTATTTTGAAGATTATTTCAATTAATTGAGAGTCTTCGACTCCCTCTGAATTATTTATATATTCTACCACCTCCTGAATAATAATGCCTCGTCGTTTTCGAGAAACGGAGGGAAATTATACAGATTCTTTTAGTAATTCGTAATTTATAGACTGACATCAATTTGGGAGATTGGGGCTCTTCGAGTTCTATATTTTAGCGACGTTCCTCTTCGAAGACATGCATAATTATTCATAAACGAGTTTAAAGGGACTGGCATTAAACGAAATTAGATCTCTCAGTAAATAGAAGGAGGAACGAAGGTGCATTAAATCAACCCTTACATTTGACAATTTTCCATATATTTTTATTAGTAAATACAAACTGCCGATTTGTATACAGTCATTCATAAAAAGTTTCATTTCGTTGACTAAAAATCATTTTAGAAATTAGAATTCTTCATACAAATTAGATACGTTGCTTGTATTTTACATATTTACAGCAGCCACAAATAGAAGATCCATAAATGTCTAATACACAATCCACAAAATTAAATCAATTTAAAAAATTTATTTATAATTTGTATTTAGATACTCTATACAGCCAACATAATCCATACATGCATAAAATCCTAGAATCCACATAAATCTCCACCGAAAAAAAAACCCGGCACAATCCCCGAAACCCAATCAATTCAGAAACCGATTGAAACCCCTAATACGCTTCATCCCCCGAGCGCATATCTCTTCCCGGCTCGGTGTGGTCTAAAAATAATGTTATTTATAGCTATCAGTCGTCGATGTACCCGTTCGCATCGATTAAAAGAATCGTTCGTAGGGCACCCTTGTTTGTCTCCCACCCCCGTTCCTCCGTGTCCGTCGTATTTCATCCCCTCGCGTCCAGAATACTAATGACCGTCGTCGACTGGCGTAATCCCGGCCGGGGAACGGGAATTATCCCGCAAGAATGATTATTTTCGTTACTGTCCCGTTGACACACGTCACGCGGGGGCGGATTATAACGGGGTTCTCTCTGTTTCCTCACTGCGAAGACAGAGTGAGACGAGACTAGAGAAAAGAGAGAGAGTAAGAGTAACTGTCGCGACGCGGCCAACAGAGAAAAGGGGGTGGGACAAAGTGTGTCAGGCTAAATTAATGACAGCATCCGGTATTCCGCGAATGATAAAGCCGCTCGTAGACGGGGATGCAACCCCTTGCTACCCTGAGGACGACGGATGCGGTTGTCCGCATGGAGAAGGGTTGTTCCTCCAGAAAATCCAACTGCCATTCTCTGGCACGATTTATCCTGGGTCCAAAGAACTATTGAATTTTTCCATATAGTCTGTTTTCAATATGGACTACAGAATATTTTTTAAAAACTGTTTTTACACCGTAAATTCTCATGGCAATTTTCGGTTCAAGCCTGGAGACAAGTATGAGACTGTCAGTTCTTCAAAAATAGTTTTTAATAAAATAATTTTCATAAAATCATTATTTTCAATTCAAATTATATCTTTTATTTCTCGGTTTAAAAATCAAAAAATTAGCGTGGTGATCCA
Organism: Lasioglossum zephyrum; assembly: GCA_028455615.1. NCBI lineage: Eukaryota > Metazoa > Arthropoda > Insecta > Hymenoptera > Halictidae > Lasioglossum > Lasioglossum zephyrum. The sequence goes on along the minus strand of CM052324.1, from coordinate 3,665,465 downwards.
GGTATCCGAGATCACTTTCCGATCAAATGAAACGCGTCAGCCACTACGCCGGTAAATTACAATATCCACAAACCGAATATCGAGCTTCCACAAGCTGTTGAAACAAAAACCCCCTCGCGAGCTCCCTCGAAATTCATCGAGCCTCGCGTCGCTTCGATTGAGTTACACGTTGCTCGCCATAAAAAAGAGAAATAAAAAACCGGAGTGAGCAATGGCGAATGAGAGAGAGAGAAATCTTTTCATCGGGCGCGACCGATTCCGGCGAAGAACGCGCTCTTATTCCTCTCGCGGAACGGCTGTAACAAATTGCGACTCGTTCGAGGAGAAGGTCGAATGTCGCGAATGTATCGGATGTTAATGAATAGATATTGCGCAACGCTGGTTTTCGCGATCCTCGGGGTTTTAATTTTAATTACGCGACGCTCGTTTCGTCGCTCACGTTCTTCTCCGAGTCTTGACGATGGTTTTTCTCGTTGCGCAACGTCCACCCTTTGACTTCCTGGCTTCTCTTTTTTCTCCGGTCACCTTCTTCCTGGTCTTCCGTTTTCTCTCTCTTTCACTCATTTTTCTCGACTTTCGAATTCGTTTCGGCGCGCACAAGGAAAGTATGGAGTTCACGGTTTGTCGATTCTCCTCCGCTGTTAACGAGCTCGTTGATTAGACTTCCATGGATTAATGTATCGGGTCTCGCCTGGACAAAAGGCGGGAATCGAGGGAATAAATGTACTGTTTGCTCGGTAACGATACGAAAACAACGGGGCTTCGTTCTACCGACGATTTCCGTGAGTTCTCGCCCGTCGACCGTCCCTCCCTATTTTGTTTTTGCATTGTTTTTCTTTGGGCAAACGTTCGTGGACAGTTTCGATTAAGAGATTAAAACGGGCATGAAATATTGACGTACCCTGTTGCCAAACGCTGCGCGAAGATTCCGATGGATGGGACCAATTGTTTATACTCGAATCGCTCTGTTGCTGGCATCACTGGATTGCAACATTCGTGACAAATGTAAATAATCAAATTGCAAAATTAGTTGTTGCTTAATTATTCTCCTAGATGGATGAAATCGACCCTTGAAAATTGGACTGTTTTTCCAACTTTTTCTAATTATTAGTCCTCATTAAGAAGAACATATTTTGTTTAGAAAGTTTTATCCTGTCCCTTATAGTTTTGAAGTTGTAACGCAAAATAGTACAGTGAATTTGGACAGCAGAAGAAAATCCCATAATACATACCTGCATATGCACTCTACATATTCTCAAAATTTCATAATAATTCTTTGAATTTCCCGGTATGTAATCATTCGGGAACATATTGGAATTTCGAGGATGTGTTCGCTTTTAAACATTTTCCTCTGAAAATAGAACAGTTGGAGCTTTGATAACATTTTACCAATCTGGACACTTTAATATCGATAAAAATGTCAGACACAGTTCTCGGAAAAATACTTGACTGATTAAAGAACACTTCGGGGAGAAACGCTCGTATTTTATTTTATCGGTTTTTGTGCTTGCTGCGGGGGTGAATACGTTCTCCGATATTCGAAGTCAGAAAACAGTATATTTTCCTTAAAATCCTGAGTACTCGACAAGAAATAAATATGGTAAGCAAATTTTGTTGACGAGAAATTGTTAAAAATTCAGATAAATTCAATCGTGTTGTTTTTGTAAAAAAGTGAACACATACGTTTAGTGCTCGCTGAGTGCGGTGTTCAGCTGTTCGGAATTTTTCGAACAACAACGGGACAACACCGAACTATAATAAACGTCGCGATTCGGTTAACTGCGTTACAGCTGTTTCGACGGCGTTAATAGTCAACGTTCCGCACAAAGGACGCCTGTGATCAGGTAGCGCTACGGCGTGCTCCTCTTTCGTTCAACATTTAGATTCAATTACAGGATCGCTCGACCGTAATTAGAGTACATCGTGCTTTTCTGCTCGCCGGCACCCCCGTTTATCTTCCCACTTCCGCGAATCGACGCCGCGCGTCTCGATCTCGAAAACGATCTTCAATAAACGACCAGCTGTACATTTTCAGCCGAGAAATTTCCGTGGAATCGATTACTCGATATTTGTCCCCTTCTATGCCTCTCGGAAGACATCTTCATGCTTTTATTCCTTGATCCATTTACATGATAAGGAAAATTTAAAAATTAAGTCTATCTTTTCTAATATAACCACAGTAGATGATTTAGAAAACGTAAATTTCTCTGTACGATTCTTACAACTATATAATTGGCAATGCTTATGACCGTCCACGGCTTCAATTAATACTTTTAAAATATTTACTTTTGTTGATATCTCTCGTGTGGTCTTTTCGATACCCTCAATGATATAGCAATTCAGTTAGTGTATATATAACTACCACAAATTGAATACTTAAATGGCAAATTGGATGTTCCCGAACGAAATAGACTCCGGCACAATATACGGAGGGTTAAATAAACCATTTAATTGATTTAGTATTTTAGTCTACCTCTCGAGCTGTCGAATCGACACAGTGATACATAAACCCCCATCAGCGGAATAAATTTAGATAACAAATTCACGTGTGGAAAAAAGGTGAAAATTCGAGAGACTCGCGGATAATAGATTGACGTGTAGAGCTCATTGGTTTTTGAAAGTGGGTTAACTTGACACAAGAGACGCGAGTAAGTTAATATTTGTTGGTGCAAAGTTATCTGAAATTTGAAATCGCGGTACGTTTAGTATAATCCACCGTTTCAGGCGAACTTATGGTCGAATCAGATTCAGTTAATTAAATTTCAATTTACGAAAGTTCATTCGGTCACGGCTCCGTGGAAACGAGAATACTGTTGCCTCTTGGCAAGGATACGTACGTAATAGTTGTATAAAAAATTCGTGTTTTGAAAAAATCGTGCTCGAAACAACACTCTATAATATTTAATAAAAATCTGACGGATTTATTGAGAAAAGAAAGAAATTCGTGGACAGGGATTTCATTAACAGAGAAATAAAAAATCAATCAATCATGCTTTACGTATGGTATTAATAAAATTCCGTCGTAAAATTGGATTTATGCGAGAGGGCGAATAAATTCTGCAATAACTTCCCATGCGGTAGCTTTCTCAATAAAAGTTTTATTAATACAGTCCCGAAAATATTCTGTGGAATGTTGAATCCGCAGTTTCGATGTCGTTCATAGTAATAGGAGAAAATTCTTGTTATACGTGGTGGTGGATCTGTTCATAGAGAAATTTATAGACGAGTATTTCGTAGAAAGTGAATATAGAGATTTGCAGGAAATTAATTGCACTATTAAAACTTTCCTGTTGACTCATTAGATCGGTAACTACTCCAGACTATTTGGCATGGTTCTACAATTAATTCTAGCTGCTAAATCCTACATGCCTGCGTCCAAGCTGTTTCATTTCAGAGTGAATTAAATTTAAAGTCTAACGTGGAGTTGTAATTAGTTTGTTGACTTTCGTGTATTTATGGCTTTCCAACATATTCCGGAATCGGTAAAATGAAAGAGATTTAACACGAAATTTAATAAAATGTGACTCAATATTTTTAAACTCCAAACATTATTTCCATGGGATCCAAATTCTACTTCCAAAAATATTGAAAATATAATTAAACGTCTAACTAAATTATGTTTGATTGCAGTATCCCAAAAATTTCCAGGAATAGAAAACTGCACTTCGTTCCAGTATAAATTTGACGAATATATAGTGTGCAGATTTAAACAAATGCGTATTTTTTATTTGGACTGTTGTACTTCAATATTTGATCAATTCCACAGTCGATTATACTTGAACTAAACCTCGGTTTTTGTAAAACTAACAAAAAAAACTTCGAAAAATGTTCTAAAAATGACGAGGTAATAAATGCAGCACGAAGTTCGATAAAACGTGATTGAAATTTTTGGTTCTTTTTTAGGTACGGAAATAGTTAGCGCAGAAAATAAAAATATGCAGAAATGTACGTCCTTAAAAAGTCCTCCGCAAAAATGAAAGAAAAAGCGATGGTAACATTAAAATGATTTTTGAGAATATTTTGAAGTCGTCAACTAACAAGTTATGTTTAGGAATTCCGTAGAACAAGACTTATTCAGACATCAATTTGAAACTTAGTGATTACATTGGTCAATAATTAATTAATTATATATATATTTTTTATTATTATTATTTAACGTCGCTTTTTTTAATTCTTATGTGAGAATTAATTATATTGTATATATAGTATTATATATATTATATCATATAAATTATATTATATTACATAAATATATTATATAAAAAATATTATATATATAAATTAATTATATAATAATAAACATTGTTTAAGATTTAGCAACTTTGTTTCAAGCAATTATCAATCTTTCAATTCGGACTGTCCTATTCAATGAGTCTTGAACTGAACACACGAAATCTCAAGAATAGTCATCGCAGAGGCGTAGCCATGACAATATCCGAGTATCATAAGAGTAGCGCAATTATCGCCCGCAATAATAATCGGCAGCGTCGCGCGTCCTACTACCGGCTAATTGCAATTCCAAATCGGACTATTTAAGATTCACAAGACGAACGAAAAGCGGTGCAGGGACTGTACACGTTCGAGGATGTCGAGGCTCGACGCCCGGGAAAAAATTGACAGCGACGACCGCCGCTGGCAACGTTACAAATCCTAACAATGCAGTCGGAAGCAATCTAGTTTCTATATAATATTTATACTCTTTTTGTTCGTCTGTGCCTCGCCGCGATTTGTGCATCCACAGCGGAACTGTAGCGACGCACAGTGGGGACAACGGCCGATTTACAAGTGCAAATCGAATAATTCTGTGTCGCATGTACTTTATACACATTAAGTAAGTATACAGACGGCTAATAGAGTTTCGTAAGTTTACTGAAATATTCTTATTAGTTTAACCCATTGCACTACGATTCCTTTAACGGTTTTAGTGATTAGAACTTTCTTGTAGTTCGTAATTTACCAAGAAAGGAGAACATTTTTATGCATTGTGTTGCAACACTGTACATTAACAAAACATATATATGTTTTTTTATTGTTTATTAGATTTATTTATTAGACTATTTTATTTATTTTTTATTAGACTTATATATATTTATTATTATTATATATATTAATTATATAATATTTATTAGACTACGATCAGAATCTTCATCACGAGTCAGACACGATATTTCAATTTAGAATACCATTTTCAATTTACAATGACAGAAGAGAAAAAGTTGTGTGACATACGTGCAAAAATTAACGTGAATACAGGCGAATATCATTAGTATTTAGGACAATAATTTTAAAAAATGAAATTCTTAAAACATCCTTGAAAAATATTATTTGAACATTTCCGAAAAATTTATTATCATTCGAATCAATATCAACGTTCTAAATAATAAATAACAGGTGAAAAGGATGTCCTTTCTTTCGATGCTATTTTCCACACTATTACTTTCAAGTTTTTAACTTCTACAAACATGTTTTTTTTTAAATTTTGCACTCTTAAATCGGCCGTTTCCCCACTGCGCGACGCGTTGAATAGGTCCCGGGATGGGAACCAGGATTTGCGGGGATGTAGGAGCGCGCGAAAAATTCGGCTCGTGAAATCTACCGTCGCGGTACGGCCGAATTGATCTCAGCCGTCTCTCGTCGCGTCGTCGACGTCGACGTCAATGCGACGGGACCTTTCGAATTGCGGTTGGAATATGGCTTGCTCGCTTCTTCCTGCATGCTCTGGGAAAAGTGTGCTTTTATTTTCCATTTGTACAATGAATACTGTATATTCTAACTCAACATATCAAGAATCCAACCTGTAAAATGATCTAGTTAAATCACCATAATTGTAAATTGAGTCACAACTTTTGCATTACAAGAAACATCTCAACAGTCATGAAACCTGACTAAATCTATCTTCATAAACTAATAAATCAACTTGTCTTGTTTAAAAAAATTCCTAAAAATCGCTTTCTACTTATCAAACTAGAACAACGAACTTCTGAAAGGTACTCTGATTAAAAACTCATTACTTGTATAATAAAAATAATAATAATAATACTCATAACTTGTCCCCTAAAATATTCCTAAATGCTCCCAAACCTTAGCAAAGATACCCGCAAAATTTAAAAATGGTACATCTTCCAGTTCAATTAAAATAAAAATTCCTGAAAAGCAATTTTGTACAAGCGAGTATTCTCCCGAAGACACGGTTGCACCATAACGAGGCCCACCTCGAAATCAACGTGTTTGATTGCACCCGTGGCGTCTGATCCTCGGAGACCAGCCACTTGACGAAGTTAATCAGCAAACTAGAATCCCAACCGACTATAGCAACAGTGATTCCGCTATAGCCTCCATGTATCCCGACGTCCGCGCGAGTACATCAGGCTTTGCAATTCCGCGCGGAGCCGAAACTCGAACACCGGATGTCGGTTCGCCATTTATTAGCAATTTTCCGAGGGATTTCCCTCGCATCACGCGCCTTAATTACTCCCGGCTCCACGACACCGCGAACTTCCTCTGTATTTACGAGCCCGACTTATTGTATATTCCGGTGACATCGCTATACTTTGTTCCCTCGCGTGAATTTCGCGATCCGAATGGCCGGATCGGGAATTACGTGGACACCACTATGCTTACGACCATTTCATGGCGCATGACGTAATAACTCGTCCTTTATTCTCGAGTAATTTATTCCTCCATCGGTCCACGTGATGTACGGTTTATGTATTTATACTCCTCATGCAATTTGATTTTACCTTTCATGCATTTATTTCGCTGGGAACGTTTAACACTTAACCTACCAACACCGGTCCAGATCACCGGTTCCAGATCTCTTATTTTACAATTAGAAAAATAATAAAACTTAAATTGGAGCAGCACAAAGTCTAAATAAAGTAAATCTTGTCACTTTTATAAGGGAACATGTATTTAATGTTAATATAATTAATAAACAAAATTGTTGAAAATAAGCAGCAGTCCAGCAACAGTCCTTTGAAGTAAATTTTAAATGGAACATTTAAAATAATAGGGAGTTGTTGGCAATAAAATTGAAAAATAATTTGGAGTGCAAAGTATAAAGAGTTGCACAGCTTTCCACAATTTTTAAAGTCTTGAGCTAAGAAAAACCCTTGGGCCCGTACTGTTTAATAACTTATTTAATAAATTGATAGGCAGTTTTATTAGATCCTAAAGCTCCAAATTTCTTAGATTAAGACTTTATTGTACTGCAATTGTAATTCCCATGTAATTTGTAGTGTCGCAAATCTGTCGCGGTTAAGTGATCGTACGCTATTTTGTTCGAGACGTAATATTGAATTCGATGTTCAGTATAAATTAAAGTTCGCGTAATCTTGTTTCGAGGGATCTGCAATCAGCAACGTAATTTCGGCCGGTGTTCCGCCAACGATTCTTTAGCACGTCATTGCTCTTTTCCTCTGGTAGCAGCTCGCAGGTCACGTTCGACTGTCGCGATGAAATATTGGCGACACGGCTCACCCCTGGACAAACGTGTTCCCGAGCGGCGTACTCAGATTCCCGGAATTTATCATTGCGAACGAGGCTCCGGAGATGATAGTTATTGAATGTTTGCAGAACCAGCGACAATGACGAGTCGATAGGGTACGTGTGAGGGTCGTGCCCTACCCGGGACACAAGTAAACGTGGGGGTTGGGGATGTTCGGTTTCGGTGAAGCAATGAATACACAATGAACAGTTCTGTAATATTTTTTAAAAGTCTACTCCCCAATCATTTCTTTCAATATACACTGGAACAGTTTATTGCAGATTTAAATATAACTTTTGCATGGATTTTTATAGAGTCTTTTATGGTCATCGTCCTCATCAAGATATTAAATGATTATACGATGGGGGCTTTATGGATTCCAAGTTTATTAAAAGCAAAATATGAATGTTCGTCCAGTAGTTATTGCAATAATCTGCAGTTGACGAGCGACCATGAAACTGTAGTTTGCATGGAGTAAACACAGGTCGGCGTATCTTGCCGCTCGGAGATGCAGATGGGACGACGTTTATAGGAGTATAAACATTGTGACATACTTCTGTATCTTCGACTACATAACTCCCCGTTAATAAAAATGTTGTGGAACGTTCAGAGCAGACGAAACACTTATTTCAACATTCCTACAAATATACAAATTGTAATAAAATCTTATTTTAGTAGAATGTAGCATTTGTACAGTTTTTATTCAAGCATGGTGTTGCAGTTTTTATGAGAATCCATAAATAAATGCCTCCGTGCAAAATAACATACGGTTTGTATTTTTAATACAGTTTTTATAATTTAATTAGTTAAAATATAATGAAGTATCATAGAGGGAAAATGAATTAAGCACATCATAAATCTGTTAATAAAACTTTCTTTCAGCAGCTCGGCAGCAGCTTGACAAGTTTTATATAATTATTCTATGAGAAATTATCACATTACTTCACACGAGATAAATGTTTCACGCTTGAAATGGTTATTATTATTGATAAATTGCTCAATCTCCAAAAAGCTCGAAACAGAAAAATCCAACTACTTCTCGTTTCAGTTCTATTGATTTATGTAGCCCAATAAAATGAAGTTGGCACAGCATCTGCTTCACCAGCATGTGAAGTACAGTTCATACGCTGTATATGAATAGTAGTATAGTCGGGCAGCATTTGGGATTACGAATCTCTTGCGTCTCATGTTTCGCTTGTATAACTGCAAACGTTAGCAATCTGTTCAACAAACTGCGACTGAATTAAAAGCGTATTAACCATGCGTGACGGATTACAATTGAAAACAGAGTTACTGACAATTATAATTAAAATAATACATAAAACAATACGCCTCAAGCCTCGTATTTCACTTGCGTCACAATAACAATTTCAATTTGTTCAACAAACAGCGATTAAATTAAAAACGAATTAACCAAGCCTGACATATTACATTAGGAGTAAAATTACTGAAATTGTTATTTATCATTCCCGAATGTCTGTGTGACTAAAATAATGTCACGAACTGAATTACTTTTCTCTCAGTTTTCATAACAGTATTTTTAATAATATAGAAAACTTATACAGGATCTAAATAATATTTAAAGGTACCAGGATGTTGAATTCCAGAGCTTCTTAGAAGTGTGTAACTGGTACATGTTCCCTTATAAAAATGACAAGCTTGATTTTATAATACGATGTATTGTAATACGATCTCTACTAAAGATATCTGTACAACCATTCCTTATAAAATTATTTTTATTATTTCAATAATTGTAACATAAAAAATTTGGAACTGGTTATTTTAACCGGTGGTGGTAGGTTTAGTCTTAAGAATAATTCTTAAACTTTGTTGTAATTTTTTATATTTGTTTTTAACTAATAAATACAACAATTAAATAAATAAATAAGAACCAAAAATATATAAAAACACGTTTCATTTACATTATCCTTTCTCCGATGTCGAGCCACATTCGATAAAGGAGTGCAAAGGATTAATACTGCTTGAAATTGACAAGTTAGGGAATTCAAAATTAAAAATTGTAGAAACTTAAACTCTTGAGACAAATTGGCAATGAATGAAAAAGACAGTGGTGAACGACACGATTAGGGTGATCCACAATTAAGCAAAGGTGCTTCAAAGGCAAATTAATCCACCGTCAGGAATTAATTATTGGCCAGCGGCCATCGAGTTCTCGACGACGTATTTACGCTTACCCTCGCTGTCGACGGATAAATCGCATGTCGAAGCCACGGAGCATCGGCTCGACGCGAAGTATACTGCCGAATTTCGCTGCCGGGACCCTTGACTTCCTGCCAAATGGTACCGAGATCGTTCCCGTCCCGGTTTGGGCTAACTTCGGCTCGAAATGTCCTCTGGATCGCGTCGGATACTGAATTAACCCTTCCGCTGCGGTGGGTCTCGACCGAAAGCAGTTTGCTGCGTTTGGAACCGTATTTGAACATCGATAGTTTGTAATTATATGTTATGAACTAAACTCGGAATCGAGTAGAATCAAATTGGCTGTCTCAGATCAAATTCTTACAATCTTACTACTATTACAATTCTTAGCTCCTCATTTTTATCGTAAATTTTTAAAGGTCCTTCCGAAATCGAATCATTCGAAACACAGAAAAATCGAGAACATTCTAACTGGTCCACTTGAAAGCAGAATATCTAAGTAAAGTAATTATATGTTATGAAATAAACTCGGAATCGAGTAGAATCAAAATTGGCTGTCTCAGATCAAATTCTTACAATCTTACTACTACTACTACAATTCTTAGCTCCTCATTTTTATCATAAATTTTTAAGGTCCTTCCGGAATCGAATCATTCGAAACACAGAAAAATCGAGAAAATTCTAACTGATCCACTTGAAAGCAGAATAACTAAGACCCTGAATGTTTTTGGAAATCCTACAATTTTTTCTAGAGGTCCGTTTCTTTTTTTAAATCTTACAACTTTTAGGTTCTACAAGTTCTTCAACAATCATCAACCTCTGGACCAGAAAATACGCGCGACAGCTACAATCTCATTGCAAGAATCGTATGAAAAATCCGTCGCCAGATGGGAAGAGGTTAATTCCCCGGGTCCGTGGCTCGGTAATCATGGGTTTATTATCCTCGGAGTCGTCCACGATCATCGTTCCCGTTTTCCCTCGTGATCGTAGGCTAGCCCGATACGGATCAGCCCTGGCATCGGTTCAAAAGCGGGGCCGGTTTACTGTCATCGCGCGGCATCATTTTTCGGGTGGGGAGGGAGAGGTGCACAACCACCAAGCGTGTTTTCTAGCCTTTAATCATGTCCCGTTTCCTTCCTATCCGAGGGGTAACCGGAGAGCTAGCCTGGTTGATCTAATGCGACCGAGGATCCCGTTTATTGCCCGTGGAAACTGTTCCAGTTCAAAGGTGGAACGTTCCGACGAGCGAGATAAGATTATCGTGTCGGAGACGGCGAGTAATAAGCTAGCCAAACTTTCGGGAATTAAAGACTGTCGCCCGGGAATATGTCTGTCGCGTTCCTGGCTCTCGGTTGTTCGATTTCCGGGATCCTTTGGCCTCCTGGCTTCCTCAAGACTCGCCTCCTTTGTTCGACCGTCTGCTCCTGATTCTCCACTGTTTGCTTTAGAGCGATTTCTTTTCTCCCTGTTTGATACTGTTTGAACATAAATATTGTTCGCTTTCGTGCTATCTAAACTTGAACAGTTTGATTTTACATAATCTCTTTCGAAAATCTTCTATTTTAAGTTCTCCTTTATTTGTGGTTTATTTTGTTTTTAATAGTTTTTCTCCTTTGGAGGGTGTCAGATGAAGGTATCGGATAAATAACTTTCGAAAAATCTCTTTCGAAAATCATCTATTCTAAGCTCTTCTTTATTTGTGGTTTATTTTGTTTTTAATAATTTTTCTCCTTTGGAGGGTGTCCGATGGAGGTATCGGATAAATAACTTGCAATAAAAAATTGTATAACTCGATGCAAATTTTGGGTACCTTATAAAATTGTAGGGTCTAGGAATTATTTTAATGTTGAGGAACGTATTCTGGCTCGTATGGAGATTGTAAGCCTTACACAAGTGAAATTAGCCAGAGGAATCTATTGCTTGGTGTCAAGGGATGGGTAAAGGGCGTAACACAAAAGTGATTAGGGCCAAGCGAACATTATGACGCGGTGTTGGTCGGTTCGCGGCGTCGATGGCCGATCCGCGGGAGAAGTTTGCGGGAACCTCGGTCAACATTCTGTTTACAAGAGAGAGAGAGCGCGTCAACTTTGCTTTACCCCTTCCAGTAACTTGAATGTTTAGCTCGTGGAAACGCGTCCTGAGAAATCGGCCATCTTGCGACCTTACGTGACCCGAAGTTTTTGGACTGTTCAGAGGCTGTGGTAGTCGAAGGACGCACTTCGAAAAGTAAAGAGCATCTTTCGAAGTATATGTATATAAGCTTTCAGTCTTGGAAACAGGCTGGCCAAATATTGCCCTTGCTTTCGAATGCTTGAAGTCGCTCGCAAATCTGTTTCATGGAATATGAATGAAAATGTCCTGAGATGAAGTTGCATTGATTTAGATCATCATAAATGTAAGGAATAGCCGTATTTATTATAACCAATCGTTGACAGACATGTTCTACTTTTATAAATTTAGCTATACATATCATTCAACCCTATAAGAAGATCATATGAAAGACATTTAAAATAGAAAAATTTTATTTTACTTCACCGCTCCGTAAAAAAGTTCTAAATATATTTTTGCACAGAGTAGAAATTGACACGAGATGGCTCCGAGTTAAAAATGATAAAGGTACATTCAGAAAAAGCGAGATGAAAACTGTCCACCGCAAAAGATTTATCTGTACCCTGCACTTATCTAAAATGCAACCTGCATATGCATTTTGCGGGTCATTCTGACCCGTATTCAGTATCCGTGTCACTGCAGGAGCATCGGGTGTCCCAGGGTTAATGGTGATTAATGGTTACCCCTATAAATTAATTTTCCATTCTTCCCGGACGAACACTTCGATCAGCATAAATCATGGTGCTTGCTACTTACATGCATTCTTCATGAACAATATTTCAACGGGCAATGGACCATAATCTTACAAAGACTCCGCTTGAATTTTTACTTGGGAAATTTTCTAGAAACAATTTTATTAGAATAATACAAACACGAAAATCGTAATGAATTTATTGTCAAATAATGACGAGCAAGATTGAACACAGCGACGGCAAACCCGTGGACACGGAAAACTATTCAATCAGACGCAATATTCACGGATTCGAACAAAGGGAGGAATAAAAGAACAACGCAGCCCCATTGTTCCACGGCCGTCGCTTTATCGTTTTTCTCCAGTTACACGCATTAACCTCCAATACACGAAAGTTCGAGCAACCATCTGCATTATTTCCACTAAAAGAACCGGGCTCCATTGTCCGGCAAACAAACGATAAAATATTCAACGATAATGTAGCTTTTCAATCGTGCGCTGCTTTTTTCGTCGTTCCGCCATTCAACGTCTTCGGATTAACGGGAACTCGATTTATTCGAATCAATTATTTCGACGGTAATCGACCCACTATTCCGCGCAATACAGCAACAGGGAGCAATATAACTGCTGCGAACCTTGTTATTTAAAACATGGGAAAAATTTCATCAAACTTGGATCGAATCACTAATGAAATTCTTTCACTTTCGTATAAAACTATAACTAAGAGTTTTCTTAAAATCCAGTTATCCTAAAAAGCAACTTTTGTGATATAGTTATATAAATTGAATTTTTGAATACGATTTAAAGAATTGTTTTATCCTAGCCCAGAATTCTAAGAATCCCCAGAATCATTTAATAAACACAATTAAGTAACACATTAGGTAATGATTCCAGATCAAACACGGTCAAGCCATAGACTAACGTTCTCAAACCTGTGCACACGTGAAGTTCGCAGTTATTATTAATTATTCGTTCTTCCGGAATCCGAACCTAACCTAACTCGGAACAAAACGCACGTGAGTTTAGCCGGAGAGTTTCCTCTCCAACCAACTCCAACACTCCCGAACTACTAGCAACGCCGACATACTTACATACGCCGACTGACAGCAACACAAACATCATTGCACTCAAGCGTCGCACACACTCCGCAGAGGTAGAACACAACCAACTAGCACACAGTCGACACGCATTCGCAAACAATTAAACACTCAGGAACTGACCACTTCAAACACATCAGGACTTTATTTATTCACCGACTCGCTCGGTACCATTTAATTACAAGAAGCGGACAGCCGTGAGACACTTTAATTACACATTTCTCATTCTGTGGCTGAGAAAGAAATCGCCGACAGGATTTTCGTTTAATTTGTTTCTTTCGTCTCATTCTTTTATTTTGTACCAGTTTGCAGCTGGTTGCTTTATTATCTAGTTTGCACAGCCTGTTCCTACGCTATTTTTATATTAACACTTTACTAACTGGGAATAATTGTGCTGTACCAAAGGAAAGCATAGACATTTTCTTTTACATCGTAATGAAACTATTAGATGACGTTATTCAGGGCGACTTGTTACTTCACAATGAAAATTGCTGTTGCTATTAAAGGTTCCATTAAAAAGTGTTTAGCCATGTACCGTAGATTTTTCAAAATTATGCAATAATTTACTGAACTATATTGAAAATACCGTAACCTCTTCTACTATTAAAATTAAATATTAACATTTTTATATTATTTGCAGGATTTATGATTTAACATTACGAGATTTTTTACTTACATTGTATAATAATACTTTATTATCGAAAAATGGGGGACCCCAAGCACAACAATCGCATCAACCTAAAAGTTTAATTCAACAAATATAAATTTAATACAATTTAATGGATTTCTTTAGTCCCCTCTTTCAATAAAAAGAATTTGTAAAATTTCATATTATTTACGTCTCTTATATCTTCGTGGAAAATTATCGCACGGAAATGCAATCAAAAGGATCATGAAATAATGCGCCAGGATTTAAACTATTATGAACGTCGACAAGTTCTTCTCGAAAAGCGCAAAAGCATTCAAACAGTTTCTGGCGCTACGATGAATTGGGAAGCGCGTTCGTTCTTTGAATTAATAAAATCGAATTGAAAACAGAAAAACCAACGACGTGGAAATGAGCCGAGGGAATTGCCCGAGCGCACCGGTCGAATAAATAACGGGAACGGGAAAAATTGTGCACGCTACTCGCGAAATTTCGTGGCAACGGGCTCAATTAAGGCGGGACCACACGGCGATCATCGTAAAAAAAGAAGACATTACCGGCGAGAGAATCGTTAACTGCGACACGGGATCCAACGATCCACGAGAATCTCGCGGCTACACGAAACCCTGATGCCTCGTAAAATATGACCCTGCTCCGGCAATCCTGGAAACTATGGCCGTCGTGGTTATTGTTCTCTTATAAACCGCAATCGATGCTCCACTATAGTTTTTTAAACGATTCTTTTGCACGCGTACACGGAAATTGATGTAGAAGCCATTTTTATTCTTGTTTCTACAAAAATTAAATTGCTTTACAATCTGTAGGAAATGTCAAACACGTTAAATTATTTTCGTTTAATTAAAGCTTCTGTACTATGCAATTTTGATTTTGCAACAAAATTCTTTGTTGTCTGAACTCATCTACAAAAATATGAATATGTTAAAAACAGAGATATTCAAAATGGTAATCGTTAATCATATTTCTACGAACACAAATTAAAAGTAAAATGATTTCGTGAGAAGTATTAGGGAAAATGAAATAGGTCAGGTATTTTATCGAAACTAAAATGGTGTCGGACTTTTCTAGTGAATAAGGTGGAACTTATTATTGGTAAAAAGGACCAATTTAGCGAACTATAGGGAATTATGTAGATATTATTGGCGAAATCATGAATTGAGATTCTTGTACGATTCATGGAAATCGCCATCGATGTTTCCTTCTTCTATAAAGGGGACTCCGAACGTGAAATTTCAATAAGCCACCCCTCCGAAATGGTAATTGGGTACTTCCGCCGAGCAATTCCTACCAAGGACAGTTTGGACAAATTTTTACGTGCCTGATTTTCTAGCGGCGCTTGTTGTCCCGGGGGATTTCGCTGATCGACGAAGTCGACCTCGACGAATTCCTGTTTACTGCCGGGTTTCACTTGTGGTGGAGCGAATTGTCCTTATCGAACGAATTTGGTTACGTTTCGCTGCGTTGCTTCATCCAGAGAAAATATCGCAATATATCACGGAGAAATAGTAGAAAGTATTTTCACCCGAATGAAGCATACAAAATTATTTACACTTGGTATATTTTCGAAGATTTTCCAGCAGCGAATCAAATCATCTCGCCAAGCATGTCCAATATTTTTTAGTATTGACATTTTCGCCATTTCTCAGTTGAAAACAAATTCCCGATTTCTCTCGAGGAACAATAAACAGCTCTGTATTCAATTGCGAATAATTACATTCTGTAACAATTAATACCTTTGATGCAAACGCGTCGATCAAATTTCCATGATGCTTCGTGATGCTTCTTCGTCGATTAAATATAAACAAGGAACGGAGTAAATATTTATATGCTCGAATGGGCGATTTAAAAATCGTTTATTCCGTATAACACGATTCGACGAAAAATTCTTCGATTTCGAAGATTATCGAACTACCGCTGCCAATTGCAATCTCTGCGGTTTAATGATGCTTGAATTATGGGACAGGAGAGTGTTAGCGACAATTTTTCAATTTCCTCGAACGATTTTTCGTGGAGGAAGGAACGCCGCGGCTCGATCACGGGAATTAGATGTGTGCCGGGAGAAGATGGTGCATTTCCGGATACGAGGCGGTGCAGAATACTCCTGGGATGCATTTTCGAGGGATTTTCTGTGGGAAGCGACGCATGGTGCAGATCGAACAATTTATTTATTTATTCGTAACGAGATGGCGCCTGTACATGTGTGAAAATCAATCTTTACTCTAAAAGCAACACAACTGAATAAAAATAGTACACTGTATTAAAATAAAAGTAATCATGTGGCATCAATTTAAAACAGAATCGATTACAACAATCTTGACTCTGAAAGAAATAATTATGTAACAATGCCACATTGTTTGAATACATTCCTTATTTTACCCTCTGTAAAAATAAATTGAAAAAACTAGATGGTACTCAGAATGAAGAATAAAATCGATAACATTGCAGTCTTTTAATTAATGAAATGGTACCTTTATATGTTAAAAAATCAATTCCTGTAATTTTGACATTAAAAGCAATAATCGAGGAACAACGATACATTGTCTGAATTGAGTACAGTAATTATTTTACTGTCTATAAAAATACATCGAAGAAATTATGTTCTAATAAAAAAACCAAATCGATAACTTTGCAGTGTCTCAACCTGAAAAAACTTTTGAGAAAGTTATTAAAGTTTGTAAAGGGTGTCCACTGACTGTAAATTCTCACCACCACAGAATAACAAATTGCAGGACTGCTCCATCGGATAAAAGTACAAAATTCGCACGTAAACAAACGTTTAACGAGGGTAGGACGTGCGGTTCTGAGCTGTAAAGACCAGCTGAAAAAGAAGAATCGACTGAATCCTCCCTCGGGGTGAAGGAACAGAAAAAAGTTTCTATTCCGCAAGCGAATAAATTTTCCACGTTGTCGTTACAGAGAGCGCGCGCGCTCGTGAGAAAGCACACGGTAAAAAAAGGGGTTGGAATGCGCCAAATTTCCGGCGAATTGAAACGCGTCTCCCTCCGGACGCCGGAGACAGGAAGCGTTCTTTTCGAATCGGAGGATCTGCGATCTGTGAGAAATTGGATCTTGGAGGACAGGAATCTGCAAACGAAACCGTCCAACCCCTTTCCCACCCCTGCTCACGGCGAATTACCTCTCATTAGATGTGCATCGTGATCTAGCGATCGGCAAATGGACCGTTTAACCCTTTGTGCTGTGAGTTATGGTTGCTTCTCCCCCTCTCTATCCGAGATTTTCCAGAATGCCACCCTTGGAATAAAATTGTTTAGCGACATCGTAAACGTTATACACGAAAGAATTAATTCAATGTTTAAAGACATCAGTATTATTTTTAATGTATTACCATTTTTTACAAGCAACATAATGGCGTATGCGATTTTTTTGTGTTCGCAGTAGTTTTTTAGAAATAAAGGTGACCCTTAATTTTTTTAATGAAATGCTGTATTAATTAATTTGTGTACCACACAGTGACCTTCGTGGTCATATAAGGACAAAAATATTCAAAATGTTTCCTCCTCTTTGGAAAAAATACATTTGTAATCCATTTATAGAATTGAAGATCACCATCATTTCTAAAAAGACAAGCAGAGACTAGTAATGGCTTGAATATAATAGTGGAGATTAAATTGGATATCCGAGATATAATCAGGATGTATGCTGGATGTATCCAGGATGTATCTAGGATTAATCTCTCTCAAGTCGTCAGAATTTGGAGCCCCGCGGATCCTCCATCGGACCTATTTATGATCGGAGCCAAGTTCAAACTGCCTCGAAATGTCACCCAAACTTTAAGTCTAATTTCGGTCTCTATCAGAACCGAGCTGGATTCAGTTCAACCGGAACGTAACCCAGTAATAGGTCCACTCGGCTTCTATTTATGACCTAAATCGAGTCCAAGACAATCCTACTTCTGCTCCCCGCAAAATCTATGCCTGATGCACATATTCTCCGTAGCTCTTGTCGGATTCGCCGTGGGCGCAGTTTCCGCTCGAACGAGTGGAAAATCCAGCGGTTCGTTAAACATTAAGTTCCTTCACACCATATCCCCGAAGAAAAAGTCTAAGATACGACTCTATGTTCTTCAGTTTCTGGTTCAACGAGTTGGTTCTCGAGCTAGGATACCAGTTCAACCCTTTCTCGAATTACTTGAACGTAAAACAGTCTCACTACGCCAACATCCAAAATGCACTTAGAGAAAAAGCGTTACCAACTAGCAATATTCCAAAGTGCCTTCAGTATATAAAAATTTTCTCCAACAATATATAAGCGGAAACCTCCATAATCATTTTCGATGTCTGAAAATATTAAGAAGTGATGTAGTACGTTGCATACCTAAACATTTTTATGATTAACATCTCAAACGTCATATTAATAAATTTTATTTATTTGTTACTTCATATAAATTCTCGTTTACAGAATCAGTATGATGAAAGTGTATGAGTGTGATCTTGCTAGAGAAACTCGAGTTAAATTCGTAGGAAATTAACTGTACTATGTTTGGATCCTCCAGAGCAACGTACTAAGTAGATTCGTGCGGACATAGTCGGACCGCTTCTACATAGTTCGTAGATATTAACCGACGTAGTTACTTGTTACAGCCGTCCATATTGAATATTAGGTACACCACTACATTATACAAATTACTATAACCACAATATAATATAAAATTGTACAATGTAAACTAATACATTGAATGTGACAGATGATTACAAATAAACTGTTTTGTTATGATTTTAGTCCTCGTACATACAGCATCCTTTGTTTAAATTAGTTGAAATGAACTTACATTAATTCAAATAGATTTATAATCAGCGTGTCAACTGTGCCTAAACGAAGAGCAAACATGATAACAGCGTGATCGCAGCGGCACGGCGTTGTGCCTGTAAGTAGATTTAGACGGCCATGATCAGACCAGGGTCTATAGACGTCCAGTCAAATTGTAGTGTCGCCCGCGATTAATAGTGTACTGTTCTTTTCTGCCGTTCGGGCAACAGAGTTGCAAACCGGTCGTGTAAATAATCAAAATCGAATCACGGCTCCGTAACGAGGTTCAAATTCTAGAATCAACATTGACGCGGAGTCAATAAAATCAATTCGAAATTCGACGCGAGGTCGAAAATTGAGCCCGCCGGCGAGAACTCGAGAGATTCCATTGACGCGGCTCTGAATCGGCCAGGAAAAAGATGAAAACGGAAAACAGGTGAAAAAAAGAGCAGAAACGAGGAGTCTGAATGGTGATAGTGAATTTTGTCCCTGATCGATGCGCTCCGGGGGACCTTCGCGAAATTTCCCGCGAAACCGAGAACGACGAATCGATCCGGTTTCATCGCGAGATTCTCGCGTGAATCGCAGCTTTAGGAGGTGTATACGAGTGTACAGGGGATATAAATATACTCTCTTTATGCAGAAAATAAAGTGCGGGCTTTTTTCACACCCTCCGACGTCGCGGTGAGCGGCCGCTGCCGAGTTGTATACTTAAATAAAGCTTTAACGAGGGAATTCGCGTTCGAGATCGATTGTGGCGGTCGACGATCGGTGTAAGATCGAGTTTATATAAACTTGCAATTTTAGATTCTGTAGAAATTTCCAGCAAATTGTTGATATACCTGTCAAATTACCAGCGAGCTTTACCAAAACTAATTTAATTTTGATCTCGGAAACATGTACGATGAAATATAATGCTAAATGTTCCTTTTTGTTGATGGGAGTTTTAAATCGACCAACGATATAACTGAGTGAACAGTGTTTGACGTCACGAATTTCTATAAATGAAAATGGACAACGGAATTGAAAAGCATGTCGAGCTTGATTGTACAGTCCATAAATTCGCGGGGAAATGTTTAAAGCACGATCGCAAGTTGTGAGATACTACGTGACAATTTTTCAATATTTGCTACTGTATTTTGAATTTCTACCTTCTGGAATTTATTACAGTTCAGGTTTTTATGATTGGGACAGGTTTTTATTGTCGTGCAATTCGCAATATTTTTTAGGTACAAACATAAAAATTATAAAAGCATGATACTAAAAAGTGATGAAGTGATTTTGCTTTGGATCGTTTTCAGTTCGATATTATTTAAATATAATTATTACAAGCTAAAGACAACGCCTTTTGTACGGACCAACGATTTATAAATATATTTTATTGCAGTTTGATTCGTAACGGTCATAAATTTTAAAAATATAAAATAATCTGATACTTTATGCACTTTATAAAACTCTTGTATGAAATTTTATAAAACAAGGTAGAATTGGTAGAATTAAATATGAATGAAAAATGGGTAAATATTAACCATAAATCTTTGTTTAAGTTCATTTTTATCATTCACTTTTTATTCACCATTTTACTGAATATTTCTCCCACTATTCTGCTCTGTCATTAATAAAAGATCTGCCAATTTATCTTGCTTTCTGTTTCATTAGCTCGTCGCGTTCTTTTTTCCTCTCTTGTCGCGTTTCACGGATGAACGGCAAGAAAAAGGAACCGAAACGTAAAGCAAATGGTTCGCCAGGGTACAGGGACACCTCGAAAACCGGTCGAGGACAAGAAGGATACAAATACGGTACCATTCGGGCGTTTCATGCGCCATTTTCTCTCGAACAACCACCATTTTTTCCGGGCGATCGTTCTTTGACGGAACGCCGACACAACAGGAAGCTACTCCTCTCTGTGACGAGAACAGAGTAAACGGTGATTCACGGATAAAACGTGCTTTCGGGAGAAAAATAGGAAAGAATGAGGCCTTGTTTGCCTCGGAAAATAAACTCGAAAGATCTTCCCCTGAATGAGATCCACACAAAAATATTATTTACACTGCAAAGACGTCTGCGAATTCATATCCTATCTAATTTATTCTACTTGCAAATTATCCTGTCTGACAACTAATTCATTAATGTCATTGAAAAGAATGATTATATTTCTATAAGTTTCAAGATATATTTCTAGATCATTTATTATTAAACTGAGGATCTTTATGCATTTATAGTAAAATGGAAAAGATGGAGTATAAAATTGTTGAAAAGTTTTTAAAATTGAGGATGTCAATATGTGATTTCTCCTCTATTAAAATTATTAAGGGAAGAAATAAAGATTTTTATTTTTATTTTGCATAAAGATCCGCAGTCTATTTATTATTATTCTTTAAAAGGGCCTTTATATTTTTATTGGTCACGGATGTTTATTATGAAATACAATAAATGCTGGATCTACGAGAATGGGATCTGTACGGTCTAAGAAAATTGACTATTCCCTCCACTACGAAGCTTGAGTTACCTCGAGCTCGTCGATGCTTACCGATGCTGATCAGCATTTAAAGTATCCGTGCTGATGCGGGTGAGAGGAATCGAGCGGAATATTCGCGACTGCTAAATTCGCGGGGAATTGCTCTCGCCGGATGAAAGGGAACCGGTGGAAAAAGATTTACGTTCCGCGGAGAAGCGAATTGAGGATACGAGCGTATAAATAGAAAGAAATATAGAAACCGAGAAGAATTCGGGGAGGGAGGTGATGAAGAGGGTGGCTTTCTCCACCTACACCTTCTCAGTCTCCTCTCCAAACTCGTGTGCGATAAAAATTCTGCGGAGATGCTTTGTAGAATGACTCCTGAAAAACTGACTCGCGGATACTGAATACGCGCGCTGCTACGCTCCACGGGCATTATTTGAGGCAAGCTTGATACCTGTGGCAAATTATGATAACGGACTTTCGGAACGCGGCTGTGGAACGGCAGGCTTTTACATTTGTTGCTGTTAGACAGCGCATATTTATGCAAATCCCGTATTTGGAACGGGCTGTGCTGTGAATGCTGAGAAAGTGACAGATATCTTTGAATTACTTAAAGATTTTGTTTGGTTAGTGAATATATGTTACTGAAAATTTCCTTTTTTGCAGAGGGATAAATGAATGCTACTAGAAATTTTTCATTTTCAGTGTATCCTATATAAAAAGAATTGCAAACAAACTCAAAGGCATGAGTAGACTAAGTTGTGCAATTTGAATGATGTAATAATAATTTTAAATTTCACATATTCATTAATGGGTAAAATTATTATAAAATTATTTATTAATGTGTAAAATTTTTTCCCAGTCTACATGTTCCGAATTTGTTGTCAGTAAATGATACGTAGTTTATGAAAAATTCTAGATCAGTATTTTATCGTGTCGAAAGTAAGTGTCCACTTTGTATCCGCATCAGAAATTCGCTCTTAAAGCAGGTTCCGGAAATTTGCGGATATTGCATGAAGACATGTAAGTCCACTTATGAGAAAGCTACGGGAGCTCGTGCATTTATAACAAGTTCGGTTCTTTACAGTCTTTAAAACTCCATAGAACAAAAATTTTTTACCAAGTTTTACGTAATACTTTCTACAATGTCGCCTGCGACTTGAATTAAAACCTTGTCACCAACTTGTCGCAGTTGGTACAGTTTTATTAAATTTTCTACTGCTCAAAGCGCGTAAAAAATTGTGAATTTATAGAATTTCCTTATTAATTCAACATAGAATACTTTCCACAATTTCATTATTATTAATTAAAATCTTGTGATTGTTACTTGAAAAATTTACCCAATTTTGCATAGGACGGCTAGCAATTCAAAAATCCTTTCTTTCACTTTGACACCACATAATCAAAATATTATATCATCACACAGTATTCAAAACGAAAATATTGTATTTTATTTAAAAAGATAAAAATATGGAAATAAATAGAATAGAATTCCGTGTATACTCCTTATCACGTGTAAGCAAGCAAATATTTATTTACTGCCAGTGATACGAATTCATAACTGTACCTCTATTAACCGAACTATTGTGGCGACACTAACACAGATATAGAAACAGTAACGCTCTCTGAGCAACTGAACGCTTAGGTCAAAACTGTTGTTCGACCTCTGCGCGTAAACCTCGACTATCATCAGGACTAATTGGAGCAATGGTGGGGGAACCTAATGAGTCAGTATTATCTGAACTTCTCAATTAGGCGAACGTCCTCGTACCGCGGCAAGCTCCAATAAACAACATACCATATTCCATACAGACCAAGTTGCACTATACATATCAAGACGTCTTATAAATTATACAACAATTTAATTAATCCTCTAACGTTGGTGGATGGGTCAATCAAAACTCAGAGCAACAAAATCTTTAGTCAATTATGATTTCTACAGCTAAACTGAGTACAACTTCTCTATCATTCATAATTTTCAATACGAAAACAAAATTAATGTCCATTACATGTGTGTATCTTTTACAGTTTCTAAATATGACTGAAAAATATAATTTTATGAGTCGTCTCAACATCCACAAAAAATCATTTAATTCATCATCGAGAGAACCCATAGCCCTTCACCCTATAAATCATTATTAAAAGTCCGGTTAAAAGTCGAGTGATCCACGTGCGACCGCAAGCGCCGATATATAATTCAATAAACAAACACCAGCAAGAACACCGGAAGGGGTGAAGAGCTCAGAGTATCACGCTCCTAAAACATGACTAGAAAAGCGTGTACTTAAAAAAGAGGAAAGGCACAGGAAGAATAAGCACGTAGTAAAAGAAAAATAGAAAAAACGGACGCTAAAGTCGTGGGAGAGAGAAAGAGAGAAAAAGACGAGGGTAGCTCGCCGTCGGAGAGGGGGTTGGGGGTTGGATATCGGTGTAGCGGAAAGAAATCGGATGCAAGAGAGTCCGAAGCTGGGGGATGATGCACCTGGCTCTCCCTCCGATGTTGGGGAGAGGGAGAGATGGTCGCATAAGGTGTGGAGGGGTGCGGTGGATGAAACATCCCCGGGGGTGCGGCGCAGGCGTGATCCGGGGGTGGAAAAGCGGTGGCGAGCTGCTCGGAGCGCCCGGGACGCGTCGCGGCTGCTTTTCGCGAGAGTAACAGAGTAGCGGGGACAGAGAGAGAAAGGGAGAGAGAGAATGTAGAGCCGGAAAAAATGAGAGTGGAAGACAGGGAAGACTGATTCGAAGTAGAAAAAGGGCGTGAAGGGCTGGAAAACCATAGGAGAAAGGAAAATAAGGTCTAGGGAGGTGAAAGAGGAAGAGAGAAAGCAGAAAAGTGCGTTAGGATATCATAGGGTCTGAGAAACTGGAAGGAAAAGGGACTAGGAAGAAGACTAGGGAGATGAAGGAAGAAGATCGGAGGGAATCAGGGAATGAGAGGAAATATATTTTAGAGAGAAGAAGGTGCGAGAAGCTGAGAAATTATAAAGGGAATACACAGTCTAGGGAGAAATCAGTCTAGGGAGATGGAACACGAAGAGAAACAGAGAAAAGGGTGGAAGCGAGCAAATACCCATCAGAAAGACGGAAACAGTACCAAGGTAGGGGCTAAGAGACCGAAAAAGAAGAGAGACAGGTCCGAAAGAGGAAAAGAGTGACAGGGTAGCGTAGGGGCCGAGAGCCCAGGATGGAAAGAGACAGAGGCCAGTCTAGGGAGATGAACGAGAAAGATCGAAGTTGAAAGGAGAAATGGCGAGAGAAAGAGTGAAACGGAAAGAGGGTGATAAGAGAAGGAAATACTAGCGCGAAAGAGTAAAAGAGCGCCGGGACAACGTAGGGGCTAAGAAAGAGGGTAGACAGAGAGAGAAAGAGCTTAACCCAGTGTAGGGAGATGAACGAGGAAGATCGAAGCGAAAGAGAGCAAGGGAGAGTGGCGACGGGAGAAAGAGAGGGAGTAGGCGGTAGAGGATCGAAAGGGGGGTGGGGAGGGTAGCCGGATAGAGCGTGCGCAGGCCGGGATGTAGGGCCTCCAGCCTGGAAAAGCCGGGAGTGTTCGTTCCTAACCCCTGTTCGGCCACGTCCTGGTGCTCGCTAAGGGAGCGAGCGCTCGCGGCCCGCGAGGTTTCCCGGTGTTTTCCGTGAAGGGAAATCGCCGACGACCCTCTTCGCGAGTCGAGGCGCTGCTCTTGCTCCACGCCCGATATTATTCGTGCCGCGACAAAGCGCGAGAGAGTGAGAGAGAGAAGGAGACGAGAGGACAGACGTTCGTTGGAGAGGAGTGGGGGTAGCGAGAGAGGGGTTGTTAGAAGGAGAGGGGACACGAGAGAGAGGGAGACAGAGAGGACAGAGGGCTGGTGGGGCTAGCAGAGAGGGTGGCGAAGGTGCTCCAGCACTCCGCAGCATCCGAGCCACGGGGAAGACGAGCGTCCAGGGGTGGTGACCTGCAGAGGTAGCGAGAGCTACTAGTCCGCCGCGAGGGAACACGGACACGAGATCCTCCTGGATGGGATCCTGTCGACTTGGACTTTGGTGACAGTTGCGGACCTCCGACCGGAAGTGAAGCTGACCCCTCTTCGAAGAGCAGGATCTAATCAGCTAGGCGAGGTATACCTGTCGATGCCCCTACGTGGAACGATCGATTCCGAACGGACTACTTCCGGGGATCGTCGGCTGGCTGATCGTCTTGGTTAATTAGCAGGAGAGCGTGCGCGCCACAGAAAGAGTGAGAGAGAGAGAGCCGGCCGACTGGCTGCGTGGCTGTCTTTATATATCTGGAGCAGCCGATCCTCTGATCCCGTGACCTTGTGACACGACCACCGTGTTCATCGTGTCCGTGTGCCGATGTACGTGATTGTGTGAGGGGAATAGAGGAATAGCGAGAGAGAGAGAGAGAAAGAGAGGAGGAGAGACAGCTCTCGTACTAGCCGGGGAAGAGGAGGGATGCGGAAGATCAGGCTGAAGCGTTGAACAGGCTACACACCCTCCGCGGAAGCCGTCCGGGTGGCGCGTGTTCCTCTCGTCGCTACTCCCGGCCTCGATCCAACGAACCCGGTGAGAACCGACTGTGTTGGTCTCTGCAGGATCGAGGATTAACTCGGTGACACCTGGACGAGTCGTCACTTACCTGTTCTGATCCCTAGAGGATCGACGAGACTCATTCTACTTCTTTCCGGGGGTGAGACGTTTCTCTGGACTGAAACTATTCTTGCTAACCTGAGGATGTGCGTTGAGTATCGTTGACGAGGTGATTTTCAATGTGATTGAAAGAAATTTGGAATTTGGAAGGATTCTTTTGGCAAACATTTTGACGAAGTGGATCCCGAAGTCGGTGACTGTGCGTTCGGTTAGAGGGTTGTTGGAAGTGAGAAGTAGCTATTTGTATAGGGATTCGACGTGGTGCTAGTCGGATCCGGAACTGCGGAAACAGGGGAGGGGGTGAAACGTGGGAAAGAGTGGCCAAATAAGAGGGTACGAAGAGAACTATAAGCTCCAAGAGACCGCTGGAACAGGAACACTAATACACCCAAGGAGGATCGAAGACGCGCCGGAATCATGAGCGAGGGCACGCCGAAGTCACAGGGAAAAGTGCCCGATGGCTCGCCTGCTCGTCTGGAAGCCGGTATGATTGATACAGTATTTTCTATGTAAACCTAAATAGAACGTAGATTCACCTAGTTTTCCGCTTGTGAGTGGGACACGCGGAAACTGTTAAATGTTAAAAATTAGGTTTGTGGGTTTGTGAGAGCCGTACTGCGGATATTTGTGCATCTCGAGCGACCACTATTGTGGCAAATATTCCAACAATTTGGATTCAGTCTGTTTTCTAAAAAGTGGAACATCCATTCATTTTTAAACTAGAACATCGAAAAGAGAGATTTCAGATTTTTACAATTCTTCTTCGTGTACTTATTTATTCAAGTACGTGTTACCATAAAAATTGTATGAAGTCTGAAAAGATTGAATCCTGCTATTATTATTATTTAATTATTGAAAACTAGAAGAATTTTTCGTTTTCGTGAAGATCCACTGTTCAGCGTTTATTTAAGTTTTCGGGGTCATTTTGAGTGTGAAATTTAGGGGATGAATGGAGAAATTAGGTAAGAAATCGAAACTGGGTAAGTGGGGCTTGCAGTGTAGTTCAAAGTTCTGCATTTTAATTAATGGAGAATGGGAGGGTCTTTTAAACTAGGAAAATTGAATATTGATGATTTATACAACAATCCATAAATACTTGCATTAAAGTACAGACTCTAATACTAAATCTTCAGGGATAAAAAGAAATTAGGTTTCCATCGTGAGCTGCAAACAGGAAGGAATAAAATAGGAGCTAGGTAAATACAGTTCGTATAATCGGCTAATATATTTTAAAAGTCGCCCGATGAAAAAGTTCTACAATATTTTAAAGGACAGTCTCCCGTGTAAGACAGTCTAAAGATAGAGAACTCAAGCGCAGAACCACGAGTATTCTCATTAAACTTCAGAAACTACGTATTCTTGTACATGAGGAAGCTAGTGTTATCTCCTAAGAGTCCTGTATTTTTCAATGATCATAAAACACAAGTTCCACATTGTTTTTTTTTTTAAAGAGTTCCATACATTATTCCTGAAAAGCCTTCAGCTAAGAGAATCATAAGCATCCTAGTAAAAATAAATAAACTAGATACACTAATAGCTCAAAGTCCCGTCTATTCATTTTTATCATAAATACATAAAAATTTAACAATCATTAACCTATACACACAGTAAAGGACATCGAAAAATTGCAAATGTCCTCATTAAAATATACAAAAATTCCTCGTCTCTCGACACCATCCCCTAAGCTAAAATCCCCGAAGATAACGAACACCATTCAACGATCTGCAAACATACTCATTAAGGATATATAAAATTCTGGGTCGTCAGTTGGGGTGAGGGGAAATCTATTCGAGTTGGTTTCAATGCTGCAACGATTTTAATTAGAAAAACGCGAACCGATGGTTTCGCAACCAGAAAATTTCCGCGAGCGGGTCAGGTCTCGCGGATCCGACAGCGGCCGCGTTCACCCTTTGATCAGCAGAACGTGAAACATTGGTTCGAATGGCGAACAACGACAATCAAAGGGCAAAGTTGGTCAGGCTTGGACTCGGTTCCGACTGGGAAGTCCCGGTTTTCGACGCCGCCGGTGGAAATTGGGTCCCGGCGGCTTCCAACCTCCAACCCCCAGCCCTCAGCCCCCGTTGTGCCGACCACCCTCTCTCGAATACATTAAACTCCCGCCCCGGCGTGGCCAGGCAATTTTCCATGCTTTCTTGCAGCCGGCTAGGGACCGGCTGGTTCTCTCTATCTCTCTTTCTATTTTGCCCTGAAATCTGCGGAGATGGAGCGGGCAAAGATGAAAAGAGGAAAAGTCGTCTTCTGGGTTACTGGGGGAGTCCGCCGAGCTCTAGTCTGCGTCGAAGTTCATTTAAACGAGGCTTAAAGGTCCTCGTTTAAATAACAATCTCGAAAGAAATTGTGGAGCCGTTTTACAAGGGGTGAGTTGTTCAGTGACGATTAAAATTAATGTTACTGTTGAAAAATTTCAGTGGGGATGATTTACACATTCTCGAGTACAATCTCCATTACCACTAAAATGTTACTTAAGGCTTTACATGTCGTTGATGTAAATAATGTTAATATAGCCAATGTTCACCTCGTCGTTAACGAAGTTGGACCGGGTTGGTATGTTACGAATGAAACCAGCTTGAATTTAATGCATTTGTTTATGCTAATTATGAAATGCTCTGTGTATTTAATAATGTTTTCTCAAAACAGAATTTCTGAAATGAATATTGCAGCAGGAAATTAGCGGCGACGTTTTACCACTATATTCAACTTTGCTAAATTATGACATACTTTCCACTCTACTAAATGTTAACTGTAACGAGACTGCCAAACATTGTGCATTTTATATCATGGAAATTGTGATTGACATTGTAATTTACATTCTTAACTAGCAGTACGTAACTGGAAAGCCATTTATGAGTTTGTATTGACGATATACGTGGCCGTATTTGTAATTAATGTTAACCAGTTGGTGTTACTGTATTTTATTGGGCAATTTATACCTTCAGGGCTGTGTAGAAGGCTCTTGTTG